>CM064880.1:33904476-34339095 GCA_003313485.2 Penstemon barbatus
CAGAAAGCTACTGCTGTTCCAATCTATCTGATAGAGATACTGCTCAGAATGTCAAATATGTCCATCAAGACATGGACATTATCAGAAGAAGAACCCAAAGCACAGCTGCAGGTTGGAGAGATATTACAGAAACGGTTGAAATGGCCATCCAAGCTAAGGATGAAACCTTAGATAATATGATGAGAGACTTCAAGGCATCTGCTGATTGGATACTGCAACCAAATTCAGCTAGGTGACCAAGGTGAAGCTGTTCTCAAAAGAATGGATGATTTTGAAGCCAATCAACTGAACAACAAGCTCAACTGATGCATTTAGAGCAACTCAACTACGACAACAAGCTCAAATGCATGCTATGGAAGAAAACATCAAGCTTCTATGTGATTCACTTCTGATCACCCCAATCTTGCCAAATTATCAAATCAACCCTGCTGATGATGACAAAAAGGGGGAAGATAAGGTACTGAGGGAAGAAAGGGAAGATAAGGCATCATCTGCTGAAAGAACAGAAGTGTTAGAAGAATCTCCTGATGATGATGAAAAGAATGATGCAGAAAATGAAGGCACAAGCAGATCAACAGATGAGAAAATCACAGAAGAAGAAGGTAAAGCTGCTGAAGAAACTGAAGCTGAGGCAAAGGCTATGTCTGATAAGGAAAGAGCTGCTGCTAAGGACTCAGCTGAAGAACAGCTTGACCCTGATGTCAAAAAGAAGAGGTTAGAGCTGTTGAAGCAGAAACTCTCTGAAGATTTGGAAGCTGAAACTTCCAAACCGGCTGAAGAAGAAAAAGAGAGCAAGGAAGATAAAGAAGACAAGCTAGTAGATTAGTCATGTTTAAATCACTTATGTATCTCCTTGTAATTTTTTTTTGCACAACTCATCTGAACAAACTTGTAATATGTAACACTTCTCAATATCTATAAAATTGCAAGTTTTAATCCAACAGACTATTTCTATCTCAGAAATTTTTGAGGATCAAGACTTTAGTTTAGGTACAGGTACTTAGCTGAAGTTTTGTCATCATCAAAAAGGGGGAAATTGTTGGATGAAGATGAAGATGAAGTGCAAAGAAGATAAGAAATTAAGGGAAGGTTTTGATGATTTCCAAAACATCATAATCAGCTAAGTATGGAAGCTTAGTTCCCTTAAAAGAATTTTGAACAAGTAAAAGAAGACATCAGAAGAGTTCAAAGTTCAAAGCCCAGAAGACTAGTGATCTCATGCTGAAACAGCGAACAGAAGAGTAGACCATCAGCTGACTCAAATCAGATTAGTTCAGAGTTTGATCAGCAGAGTGTCTATCAGATGGGTCGCTTCGATCAGCAGAGTATAAGAGATCAAGAGATTAGTTCAACGGTAATAAATGCCACAAGTGAAATAAATGCTGGAAGAGAAGGGTAGTAATGGCAAATGATTGGAATTAACTCTCGGATCAGCAGAGTGCATTTAATGCAGCTACAGGAAAGTACAGCAGAAAAGGTACTGTAGCAGGTTACCGTTCTAATTTCGGGCTAAGGCTATGGATTTGAAGATTTGATTTCCTTCAACGGTCTTATTTTCAAATTCAAGTATAAAAGGAGCTGATTTCAACGAGCGAGACACACAACAACAATCTGAGATCTCGCATTCGAAGCAGAAAATTTTCTAAGTCTCAAGAAGCTCGAACAGCTCACTCGTCTGGTGGAAGTCATCTGTTGACAGAAACCCAGTTGAAGAAAACAGAAAAACATTATCTGAGTGATTTTGTGCTAGCTGAGTGTTGTGCGAAGTTAGAATCCATCTTTGTGAGTGATTCTACTTTAGAGGATAGGATTTCTGAGTGATTTCCTATTGTGAGCTTATAGCCTTTTCATTTGTTGTCTAGATGTAAGTGGAGAAATATTGTAATCTTTGTGATTATAGTATAACCCAGAATCTAAGTGATCTGGAAGAGTGGACTAAAGGATTTTTATCCATATAACCACTATAAAAATTCTTTGTGTTATCTTGCATTTAAGTTTTCTTGCATATCTAAAGTTTGCATATTTAAACACTTTGAATTATTTAAAGGATTTTAAAAGGAGTTTGTAAAACTGGGGATAAAATCTCTTTAAGAACTTAGTCTACTTGTGAAAAACACTTTAAATCATCCGCTGCAAGTAAACTCTTGAGAAAACTATTCTGTTGAAAAACAGCTAAGTATTTATAAGAAGAGTGGTCACTCTGCTGTTCTAGACTTGTTCTTGATCAGCGAAGTAATCTTACTGTTCTTCATCAGCTTAGTCTGCTGACAGAAGACTGAAAAGTTTTTAAGTTCAAAAATTTTCAGAGGTCTATTCACCCCCCCCCCCCCTCTAGACCTCATCTGACCACTTGGGACCAACACATCCGGTGGTTGCCTCGCCGATCGCATTACCGACAAAGGCCCGCCCGAGCAAGTCATTAAACACCACGTGAAGTCCATGCTCACCGCCCTCGACCATATCCACAAAAAGGGTTATGTTCACTGCGATATAAAACCCCATAATGTGTTGATTTTTAGAGAAGGTACTACCGATCAACAAGAAGTTGTGAAGCTTGCGGATTTTGGGAGTACGAAAAAATCTAGGCCAGCCGCTGATCAGGAGCACGAGGACGATGGTTTTAGAGGTACCGTCCTCTACGCTGCGCCAGAGTCGATATCCCGACAAGAATACATGCCAGAGTCAGATGTTTGGGCATTAGGTTGCACTGTCTTGCATGTGTTAACGGGCAAAGTGCCATGGAAGTTCGACAAGAAGGCACAAGCCAACGACGTATTGTTCAAGATTGGTTGCAGTAATGAAATTCCTGAAATCCCTACCATTAAGAAGATATCGAGAGAGGCTAAGGATTTTTTAAAGAAGTGTTTGGTTAAGGATCCATATGCTAGGTGGAGAGTTGACATGCTTCTTGATCACCCGTTCTTGAAAATGGCGGTGCCTAATAATTGCAGCCGCCACCACCGCCACCACCACCACCACCACCACCGCGTGTCCTCGAGATTTCGTTCCATGATGACTAGGTGTTTTCATGTTCGAAATAGTGGTGTTGTTCATGCCTTCTAATGTCGATGATGATCCTATGCTGTATATTTTGTTTAAACCAATTTATCATTAAATTTTGCAGAATCGTGTATTTTATTTTTGAATTTTAATAAAAATAAAAATAAAACTTTCTATGTTGCACATCATAATTTTTCTTAGGGAAATTTACATAGGCACCCCCGACTATTACCCTAATTATAAGAAATTACTCTCTGTTTGGAATATTACAAAAACACCCCTCAACCAAAAATTGTATTACAAGGACACCTCCTGTAACATAAAATATATTACCAATACATCCCCTAAAATACATTACCAATACACCCCTCGAAGGGGTGTTTTTGTAATATTTCAAATAGGAGGGTAATTTCTTGTAATTAGGGTAATAGTCAGGGGGTGTCTATGTAAATTATCCTTTTTCTTAATATCTGTGTTACGCTAAATCTACATGAAACTATCTTTTGAAATTTTTATTGCACCAAACTTCCTTGTATTTTCAAAAATCTTGAAAAAAAAAATAATTTGTAAAAACATAGGTCGTTTTGCATCGACAAATTTTAAGAAATAATTTTTAAAATATATCAAGTGAAGTTGTAGGGACAAACTTGAAGCATTTTATAAATAGTTTCTTGAAATATGTCGATTTAAAATTACCTATTTTTACAAATTGGGTGAATTACTTGCCGGTTTAGCACATGGGAGTAGTTTGCATTTAGCCCATTTTGTACTATGACGTTTTCTCTGTTTCGGAAAGGTGGTCTATTCAATATATGCAATAAATTTCTGACTAACACCTTCAATATGTAGCTAAATCGTGGAACAAAATTTAACTATTTAGTGCATTTATAAATTTCATATTATACCTTTCAAAATTACATATTTGATATCAAAATTGATCAATATATTTTACATTTTGTTTGATCATTAATTTTTGGACGAAAAATGTCACATGGGTGTCACATGTCCATTAAGTCAAAAAAAAGGGGGGAGGAAATGCAGTTATCTAAAAATTGTGTAAGTATTTACAATTTTCGCCTTCTTCTTTCTACTCCCATATGGTCATTGGTCAAAATTGGTTAAGGACTTTTATTGTTCCTATCGTGGAGAACTCATACATGTAAAAATCTCTTCAATTAGTTGAGTAATATGTTCGAATTTTGAGTTCCAATTTTCAAATCTCGTAGGTCGAAAGACCCGTATCTTCAACCATTAGTTACTCATTAATTACTCAATCAATTTGCTTAACTCTTGAACAAATAGAATCCTATGATTGTGCACAACATTTCCCACGTGTGTGTGTTGTAGCCTTGTCCGTGTTTGAACTCTATATTCTTTCATTTTATTGAGTGTATGTGCAACATAGTATGTATTGAACATATCCATTGAAAGAGTGGTTCATTTTGTTTTCGTCCATTCACTTCCGTCAGTTTATTAATTTTACTTCTCACCTCGTTGTAGTTCTTAAACAATTAGCATATAATCTCTTTATATTTAGGGGTAATTTAGGTATATCTACTAAAAATTAACGATGGTAAACAACTAATGGAATGGAAAGTGTGCAGGGAATCTGAAATTACAGGAGGATTTGGTACATTAAACTTTCAATGGAAGTTTTGTGAATGTTTGACATATCACATGGGAGTATCAAGCCTGATTCGACATGAAATCGGCTCAACCAATCTTTGGCTCTATGTATAAAATCAGGTACAAATCGGATTAGATCTTAGTTTTTTTAGCCCATCGGATTTGGATAATTTGATCGAGTATTGGATCTTTTTTAAATCCAGTAAAATTTTCAGGGTTTTTAATTTGTACTTTACACCCCCGAAACATGGGAAATAGGCACCTGCACCCTCGAAACTTAGATCTAGCACTTTGCACCCTCGAAATTTGAAAAATACAGCAGTTTGCACCGTATTTTATTTTCAAGCAAAAATTCAAGGGCAAAATAGGTAATTCTATTGTAAATCTTTGCCACTTTGCTCCCCCAAAATAAAATTAGCACTTAACACTCCCGAATTAAGAACAAATTAACAACTTGCACCCCCGAAACACAATAAATGGACACTTTGCAACCCAAAATACAAAATTAACACTTAACACCCTCAAATTACAAAAAAAAAAAACTCAAATCCCTCATTTTTTCCGGCAAAAATGACCATTAAGGTGAATTTTATTTAGGGCAAAATAGGTAATTATTTATGGGTCCTTGATATGTTGAAGTAGACAATGAGTCTTCGAAAAGTTTACTTGTACTTTATTTAGTTATTTATGGTTATATTGTTGAAAAGAATGATGGAGAGAAAAATGAGTATTCGAGTATTTATAATTGTATTTTGCAAAATTTAAGTGAAAAAATGAATTTCCTATTTTGCCTTAGATTTTTTTCACTCCGATAGTCAACTTTGACGAAAGAAAAAAGGGGTTTGAGTTTTTTAAATTTGAGGGTGTTAAGTGTTAATTTTGTGTTTTGGGGTGCAAAGTGCCCATTTATTGTGTTTCGGGGGTGAAAGTTGCTGATTTGTTCTTAAATAGAGGGTGTTAAGTGCTAATTTTATTTTGGGGGTACAAAGTGCGAAATTCTCAAGTTTTGAGGGTGCAAAGTGTCAGTATTATTGAATTACCTATTTTGCCCTTGAATTTTTATTTAAAAATAAATGAGGGTGCAAAGTGCTAAATCTAAGTTTCAAAAGTGCAAAGTGCCTATTTTCCGTGTTTTGGGAGTGCAATGTGCAAAAAACCCAAATTTTCACTTTAAAGAATCCACACTAGTATTTTTTTCCTAAAATAAGTTAGTTAGCGTTGCAATTTCATTTAATTTAGTTTATGTGTTTAAACTTTCATGTAAATAATTTTCACTTTCATTTGGATAATTCGATCGGGTATTGGAACTTTTGTTCCATAGGTTGGGGATTTTAGGCTAATATTCATATTTAAAATTGCTTGCTCTAAAAAGTAAAAACAATTAGCCCTTATAATTTTAAAAGCGAGTTATATTGTCAAACTGATGGGAAATGTTTATTTATATAGCATTATTGCTTTCAGTTGACCAGTTCTTCCGTCCAAACAGTTCATTTACACAAAAAAATGTTTAACAGAACTTAACAAGACACAATGAACTTAACAAGACACAATGTATATGACCGATATACCCCTTGTTTTTAGGGTGGTGTATATGTAAGTTACTATAATAAGCATGAAAGAGGTGTCAAATGGATATTTAAAATATTTTAAATTGTTGAACTAAGAAATATAAATGAAGCAATTTAATGAAGTAGTAGTAGTTTCAAGGCAAATTTGCATTTTAGTCCCACATGACTGGGCCCTTGGCACTTATGGTCACGTACTTTACATATATGCATTTTTTATCGCAACAAGTGCAAAAATATTTATTTCCAACCTATGTTATAAGCACTCATGAAAGTTCCCATTGAACAAATTGATCAATATGTAATGATCAAAACAATAAGTTAGTTCTCGGACGAGTATTTCAAAACCATCACAAGAAATCGAACTCTTCAAGCATGTGATTGTGGTTATGACCAATCGAATTGAAGAAACGAACAACACAAGTACGTACTATAATACATTGAAAGATTAAAACTTTGAACAAATCAAACACCAATTCAATATAAATGTACCATAATGCATACTTTCATAATACAAGGGTAAAATGCTCTATTTCAAATCACAGGAAGGTAAATTCAATATTGATAAATTGCCATTAACTCTTTTCATGACTAATGTTTCCAACAGCCTTCATCTGCTACCAATTAACTTAGAAAAAGGCCCAAAGGTCAAAAGTTTGCCAAACTCTAGTGTAATGATCAGATTATAAATGTTACGTTTTGGAGTGTAATTGAATAAAAGACCTCTCATTATAAATTTGAAACAGGGTCGGTCCCGAGTTTTCAATGGCCCTAAGCCAACCCTGAATTTGTGATCCTTAAATTTTCATATAAAAAAATCTTATTTTGTAAAATACATCTATAATATGAAACATAATTATATTAAATAAGAAATAATTGCATTTGTGAATACAACATAAACAATTAAACTTTTAATAAAATATTATTACTTAAATATTACTCTCCTAGCATTTTTTGAAGCAAAATCACTTATTACGCTTGCATAATCAATCTTCTTTACCATATTATTTTCAATCGACAATATGGCTAACCCATTCAACCTCTCTTGTGGCATTGTTGATCGGAGATAAGACTAACTTCGAAAATGTCCTTGTCCTCTCTGCAGCTGCAACTGTAACTAGAATAGTAACAATATTCTATAAGCAATCCATGTATTTGGGAACCCACCCTCTATAGCCTGCAACTAATTCAACACTTCAATTATTTGTTCTTACTTTTAAAATACTTCAATTATTTGTTCTTACTTTTAAAATACTTCAATTATTTGTTCTTACTTTTAAGCAGAAAGACTTTTTACAATTATTTGTTTTCATATAAATTTGTACACGGCTGGTCAATTTCTCGAGTGTGTGTTTTCCAATAACCTAGCCAATTTAATATAAAATTAATAAGGTCCACTTAATTTTAACTCCACCAACAAGTCCAATCAAGAATAGTAAAATTTAGACCCATATGACGCTTCCTCTCCTTCAGTTGCCGATCTGCAACTTCCTCCATTAACATGCTACAAGCTTTGATTTCTTCATAATTCATTAATTCTAATTCTTTTTCCACAACATTAACTCCACCAACAAGCCCAATCAAGAATAGTAAAATTTAGGCCTTTTAATTTATAGGTTTGGATAAAAACAAATCAGACAATCAAAGATGCAGGATTAGTAATTTTCCATCAAACTAGACAAGTCCTAGATGTGAAAGACAAAGCACAAGAGGAAAACCAGAAAATCAGATTGACTTGACACTAAATTTCAAATGAGAACAATGAGATATAATGTGTTCACAATGGATTAACAAGAAAAACAGACGTTTGAATTAATATACAACCAGAAAAGAAGTCTTGCAAATGTGCATATTATGCTGCATATGCATGAACACTCAAATGGATTATCAACAACAAATTTAATTGCAATCTATTACAAATGTAAGTTTAGAAGACGAGATCTTGTACCCATTTCAGCTACCGCTTCATCGTGTCAACGTGTGTAATAGATCTTTCAATGTTGACTTAATGGCGGCTGGCCATCTATTTCACTCCCGATAATTTCCTCAATCATCTTCACAATGTCATTCCTATTTGCAGCAACTTCACCATTGCATTTTCGCTCTCTTCATACCTCATAAGTTCTAAATCAATCACTTCAACAGTCCACTCGACACATTGACAGACATAATCCACCTTACAATTGCGATTTGTGATTTCCCAGAGATAAGTTCAATTAACAAAACTCCAATGCCTGAGACATTTTTGTGGTGTCGGTGACTTCTGGCGCACAGTATCCTGCACTTTGTATAAAAGGAAATGTTATTTGAACTTGCAACTTTTGCCAATCCCACATCAGAGACAAGACAATAGTGATGTTCATTGAGGAAAATGTTTGAGGCTTTTATGTACTAATTTCTCATTATAATTTGTGGATGTGAGAAACCCCCCTCGCTGCATTCACTACGATTTTCAGTCGTGTCTTCCAGTCCAAACATAACCAGCCCAAACCTCTATTATAGCCTGCAAAGTTCAAGTATGATTTTCGCAGAATTGTGCTTGTTGACATTAGTATTCATATGGAAAAAATAAAGCAGAACAGTTTCTGCAAATAGGATCATTAACGTACCATGTAACATTGCGGATAAACTGCCCTGACAGTAATATTCCTATATTAAGAGCTTTTCATCCTTTGAATAGTGATATGTCTTTAATTCAGAAACATTTACATGCTTAATTCTTCCAAGGATTTCCATATTGTGCATAAATTCTTCACGCTTAACAATCACATAATTCAATCTCTTCACGTAAATTGCGATTCCGTTTTCTAATCTAGCCTTAAATGAACTCCTAGATGTTCCCTTCCCAAGAACATCAGTAGTAGCTTTTCACGGATCCTCCATATCAAATGTGTGATTAATATCCCCAAAGAATACTAGTTTGGACCTTTCCATAAGTTACTTTTGTAAGTTTACTGATGTTCGGTGTGCAAGACTCTCATTCATATATTTCATGGTTAGTTACTTCCGTGAGTTTACTGATGTCCGGTTTCCCTTCCCATGAACTCTATTGTTCTTTACTGGGTAGAGGACTCTCATTCCTGCATTTCATTGAACACATACATCAATTAAAATAATACAATGGTATATTCACAATTTAGAATCAACAAAGGGGAGTATTATGTAAATATATCAAGTAAAATTATATGGAAAGCCTGAAAGGTAATCGATGGAGGGTTCGCTAAGGTCAACTGGCAAAAAAACTCCGGAAAAAAAAAATTGAAAAAAATTTAGTCTTCAACTTTACCCTTTGAAAATAACATCTAGAGGAAAAAAATCAAAGGGAATTGTTAAGGATAATACACATTAGAATGACAATCTAGTCCTTAACAAACTATCCCATTTAAATAACTTCACTTCTTTGAATATTTCATAATGTATCATATGTCCCTCTGTCATTCTTCAAAGGATCCAATACTTCATATCTTGTCCATATGTAGGTAGGATTGAAAGAGTAATTTAGACTAATCATTTACTAACTCTTATTTTCTGCTACCTTTAACTCTCTGACAATTGGT
The DNA here is from genome assembly GCA_003313485.2 of Penstemon barbatus. Classification (NCBI taxonomy): domain Eukaryota; kingdom Viridiplantae; phylum Streptophyta; class Magnoliopsida; order Lamiales; family Plantaginaceae; genus Penstemon; species Penstemon barbatus. The sequence continues at coordinate 33,914,225 of CM064880.1, forward strand.
GATTTTACATGGTGCATGTGCTATAAATCGAACCGCATTTTGGGTCAAGTGGAAAACCATCTGCAAGAACATAACTCACAATTGCATCTCTTAAAATAATAGCACAATAGATGTGGTTTCTGAAGAAAAATTAGATAATAACCTTTCGATTAATTACACCTTTTATCCACTCGAAAGATAGGGGTAAATATATTATTTTTGAAAGGAAAAAACAAAAGCCGAATCGAACACACATGATACTAGAACAATGGAGGAGCATTCAAAGATGACATGGAACAACCAGGAAATTAGAGTCCTGCATACAAATTGGCTGTCAGTGAGATTACCTGAATTAATGCAACAACATATCATGGACAAGAAAATCAAAGGAATGCAGGATACATACTTTTCCATAGACAAAGCACAATAATAATACCAAATATCAGATGTGATGCACTGATGTAAAAATACTACTGAGAAGCATAAACCAAATATCCAACAAATTAGTTATTGATAAAAGTACTAATAGTTTCAGAAAGTTTAAGATAAGAGCAATCAAATACAATGTATTAACAAGAAATATGAAGATTATGAATCAGAGTACGACTGGAAACTCAGTGCCACAAATTTCTACTCACTGTGTTAAATAAATATATCTAGTGGGTTTTCAAAGAGTTCAAATGTTGCAATGAACTCACTAATTTCCTCCAACATCTTGACTACTTCAGGCATTTTAGGTCTGTCCCCCGGATAAATGGCAACACAATCCATAGCTATTTGCAACAATCGCACTATTCCCTTCTTGTAGCTTTCATCCATCCGAAGGTTTATATCGATAGCCTGCTCCTTATCACTAAATTTAGACTGAATCCAAGTAACCAAATAGACAACCTTGCGATTATTAGTGATTATTTCAGATTTCCTTCCAGTGACAAGTTCAAGTAGCACGACTCCAAAGCTTTAAACATCAGAAGCCTGGGACACAGTCTTGGTGTGTGTGACTTCAGGGCACGATACCCATCAACTTCCTTAACCGGCACTGTCATTTGACATGTAAGCATTGACAATCCAACATCAGCAACACAACCATATTGTTTTCTGTTGAGGAAAATGTTTGAGGCTTTTATATTGCCATGCACAAGCTTCATTCCATCTTGGGTGTGGATGTAAGAAATACCCCTTGCTGCACCCATTGCTACTCTTCGTCGCCCTCCCAGGTCAAAATTCTTTTGAAGAATCCTACAAAGTTAACAAAAGCCACATTAAACTTTCATAACTTGTTTAAAGGTTTACAAACTAGTTGTTGTTTTACTTTAGTTGACCTGGTCTTCTATATATGAATATGGATGGTTATTCCTTAAGAATTGAACTGCATATACTAGTTATATTAGTTTTGCTATTTTTGTCTATTGAAAAGGAGTCAATTGTTTACATGATTCACCTAGTTATTGGTGTGGCTGGTCGACATGGAATTTATTAAATAAAGAATTCAATAAGACAACTTAGGTCTATGTTTCCACAAGATTGTTCTACGAACGCAGGTTTTTGGTATCGTAAGAGATCTAATATCTACTTTGTAATAAAATGATTGTTCACCATTCATATGATTTTATCATGATTTAATTTTGTTTAGATTTTCTCCACTTATTATATGCATATATTTTTATTTCTTTCACCTATATATTTAGGTAATGTATTTCAAAATCAAGAAAGGATACAAGACTTCTAGCTCTTTTTGGTATCTCATCGCAGATGTAGGCCAATAGCCGAGACACATGTTTCTTGCGTTCTTTCTTCTCTTTTCAATTACCTTTCGTTATTTGACAGCAATGACAGCCATTATTCCCAAAGGCTTTGAACACCAGGCATCTTCAATATTAAGAACTGTCACTTGGAGTGACCTTGTCATTGCAAATTATAATATAAAAGTAATTGTGATAATATTAAAAGAAGAGTAATAAATAACACTAGAAGTCAAGAAAATCAAAGGGGATATGTGTGCAAGAATTCAAGGTCACTTAGCACTTAGCAGATAACATTCACTGAAACTTTTGCTTGTCAAATATTTCATCATGAAGTATGTAGAACAATTAGCCTTGAAGGGATATTTTACGTAGTAATCTAGATACACTACCATTGCAATAATCATACACCATAAACTGTTCATTCTTTGAGCAGGAATAATACTTTAGTTTAACAATGTTCTCATGGCTCAATTTTCCAATGAGCTTAATGCTCTGCCGCAATTCTTCATGCGCCAAGTTCGGTAACTTCATTCTCGTCACTACAACAGATTTTCTATTAGATGTAACCTTATATGAAGTTCCAAATGTTCCCGTCCCGAGCAACGTAGCAAAGGACTCCAACAAGTCCTCAACTTCAAATCCACAATGTAAATAATCAAATAATACTAGTTTATTATTTTGGTTTTTAGTCATGGAAATGTAATTATTTGTGTTCATGTTACTAATTTCCTCAATTGTTTTCAGGACTGCAGACATTTTAGGTCTCTTATCCGGTGCTCTTGCCACACACATTATTCCTATTTGTAACATCTTAACCATCTGGTCCTCTATAGCAAGAGTTTTCAATAGATCTACATCGAATACTTCAGCAATACACCCCTTATGATTTACAGAATCAATCCACATGAATATGTCAAAAGGCTTAGGAGACTTTCTAGTGAGAAGTTCAAATAATAACATCCCATAGTTATAAACATCTGATGCTTGAGACACATTCTCAACGTTCTTGACTTCTGGTGCATGATATCGTGCAGTTTCAAGGGATGTTTTTGATATCATGTTTGTCAAGCCAAAATCAGATACACATCCATATTTTAGTGAATCAAGAAAAATGTTTGAGGCTTTTATGTTTCCATGCACAAGCTTGGCACCATGTTGTGAGTGAATATTAGCAATACCTCTTGCTACACCCAAGGCAATTCTTTTTCGTGTTTCTCAGTCTAAATTAGCCCGCATCTCACCAGTTATTCCTTGAAACATGAGAAAATAGTTGAATTAAGATCACACTTCACATATATATCCTTGTAGTTGGGAGCCATTGCAGCGAATGTAACATAAGTAGGACTAATCAATAACATTTCATTAGTAAATATAGAAACACAGGGCATTAAATGGTAACATAGATTAATTTGACTTATAAATTTATCACTGTTTCTATATAATCAATTACAGCCCAACAAGACAAAAACCCGAAACAATTATGTCGATTATGTATAAATCAAAAGGTACAAATAATGCAATTTTTCCTTTATGTTGAACATAATTTAGAAGGAACTGAAGTTAGGATTTTAAACATACCATGTAAGAGATCAGACACGCTTCCATTGCCGTAATGATCATATAACACGAGCTTTTTATATTTAGAACAAATGTAAGCCCTCAGTTCAACAATGTTTTCGTGCCTTGTGTTTTGAATAAGCTCCATATGTCTCTTGAACTCTGATTCCGACACACTCAGCAACTTGAGTTGCATCACCACAACTGTGACCCCGTTATCCATATCAGCCTTGTACGTAGTCTTAAATTTCCCATTACTAAGTACCTTAGGATATGCGCGCACCAAGTCTTCAAAGTCAAAAACAGGGCTAGAATTTGAAAGAAAAACCAGCTTAGGCTGCAAATCATGGAGGGGAGAATCGAAATGTCGAAAACTGGATGAAGTGGAACTGGAGGCTTCATATCGGAGGCTGGGACTCCTCGAGTCTTCATGAAAAGAACCTGAAAAGCTAGGCAAATTGTTGAGGAGAGAATCGAAATATCGAAAACTGGATGAAGTGGAACTGGAGGCTTCATATCGGAGGGTGGGCTCCTGAAGTCTTCATGAAAAGAACCTGAAAAGCTAGGCAAAACGTGGAGGGAAGAATCGAAATATCGAAAACTGGATGAAGTGGAACTGGAGGCTTCATATCGGAGGCTGGGGCTCCTCAAGTCTTCATGAAAAGAAACTGAAAAGCTAGGGAAATCGTGGAGGGGAGAATCCAAATATCGGAAATTGGATGAAGTGGAACTGGAGGCTTCAGATTGGAGGGTGGAGCTCATTACAAATAACAGCAGCCACCAACCTCTCCCAGTTGTCATAATTCCGAGACATCTTTCTTCCTCTGAGCTTTCACCTTTGGGTTCCAAGGAAATTTAAATCCTAAAATAGGGTGGACATGATCAATGTCAATATTTCCAACATGGCAAAGTCAACGCTTCATTGCTAACAATATTCTACATTAGTTTATTAACTTTGAATGTTTGGCATTGAGCCATTGACATTGACAACTTTTTATTCAAGAGAAATTTATTGATGATAAGATCCTTTTCGGTTGACATATGATAAATTCGAAATAAGCCTTAATCAAGTTTTTTTTTTTCATTTTACATTTTTTAAATTTTTTGAAAATTCTATATTGCTTTTTTCTCAAACATACATCAAATAAATTTCTATTACTAATAAGTAGTTAAAATATGTACCTACATATTAATCTTTCCAATACTTCATTTTCCCTTACTAAGTAAACAACTTAGCATACTTGATTTTTATTAACTTACATAAAAAATACAGTACGACTATGTCTATTCAAATGATTCATCCAATATTAATATAAGTCTAACCAATTAAGCATATTCAGATTCAGCGGCGTAAAAAGCTAATTAATGTAAAGCAAAATGCTTACTGGGATATTTTTCATTGTTTGGGGATAAATGGTGCCGAGCTCCTCTATTTCCGCCGCCTTCGCCGCCACGTCTTGCGGAGAGAACAACCGGGGAATTAAGTTCCGAGCCAGATGTGGCTGAACACGGTGGCTCAAATATTCTCGTTCAATGTTTAGGTCAGACATTTCGTGGAAAAAATTAGCTTGAAAGGCCACAAATTGGGGAATTGAATTTCTTAATGTTGTTTGTTCGTATGAGCAAATTGTTAATTGGCCCATTTTAATTGAATAAATAAAAGGGTAAATTATAGATATCCCCTTCAGATAAATTCTAATTAAAAAAATCTTTCACGTTTTGGGTATTAAAATTTTAACAGGAGGTAAATAAGATCATTTCCAATATTTATTGAAATTTGTGTATAATTTTACGATTTTATCAACTTGTGGTTATTAACTTTTGGAGGAATTCTTCATCAGTGGTTGTGAATGAATGATTTTTTCAATCTTTTCGACCATGGTTCGTAGGAGCAAGTCAGAAATTAGTAGTTTTATAATTTATGAGAAAGTAATTACTGTCAAAGTTTGAGTGAATCGCACTATTTGTCCTTTTTATGGCCAACTTTGCACATTTGTTCCTCTTAATTTATGGCCAATTTTGCACATTTGTTCCTCTTAAATTTTTCATAGTAGATTCATCCATGTTATCATAGTGTAACACATTCATCTCTCTTAAATCCAAAATACATCCTAAAGGCTAAAATGGGCGTATTCTTACATTGACGAATGTGTTACACTATATTAACGAGAGGGAAACATTTGTTATGAAAAAATTAAAAGAGACAAATGTGTTACAGTTCTTTGTTAATAGGGACGAATCTACTACTAAAGTTTTAAAAGAGACGATTGTGCAAAAGTTGGCCCATAAGGAGTAAGGAGAGGACGAAAAGTGCTATTAACTCATCAAAATTTTAAAATTTTATAAGATATATTCCAAAACAGATAAACCATAGGGAGAAAATGAAACTTTTCCATGGTAAATGTAAGTTGATTTCAAACCTAAAGAAAAAATTTATAATACTCGATAAATAAGGAAAATTTTGTAATTAGGCCTTATCTGATGTTATTTACTCCACTTAAAATCTCTAAAACTGATAGTATATCTTTGATTAACTAAAAATTAATTTAAAGTTTTTTAATTCAAAATGGATATAGCAAATATGAATCCTAATGTATATCTAATCTAATCTAATCTAATCTAATTTAATCTAATCTAATACATATATATATTTGAAGGGTGGGTGTTGACCCCAATTGGTTGTTTTGACCAAAATTCTATTTTTCTAGAGTTTTGATTTTTTTTTTAATCCTACAAAATTCTATTATTGGTATTCTCTAAATACTAATGTAATGAAGTTTATTATATAAGTAATTTATGGATGTAAATTACTATTCTTTTCCAAAATAACTCTTTCTAAAATGAATCATCATTAATCATCATTAATCAGGCTAGAATCATTAGGCTAATTAGACGTTAAAAAAAGTTTCAAAACTTTAATTTTGGCTGTCAATATGTTTACATCTCAACTAACTAAAGTCAAAAAATAATTTCAGTTTTAAATTTTATAATTTCGTAAAAATCAGCCAATTAAATCAATTTATTATACTTAATTGTTCCCTTAAATTTAGCTATCACTACCGTAAGAAATTGTACTTCTTATATAAGAAGTCTTATATATCTAATCTAATACATCTAATCTAATACATATATATATTTGAAGGGTGGGTGTTGACCCCAATTGGTTGTTTTGACCAAAATTCTATTTTTCTAGAGTTTTGATTTTTTTTTTAATCCTACAAAATTCTATTATTGGTATTCTCTAAATACTAATGTAATGAAGTTTATTATATAAGTAATTTATGGATGTAAATTACTATTCTTTTCCAAAATAACTCTTTCTAAAATGAATCATCATTAATCATCATTAATCAGGCTAGAATCATTAGGCTAATTAGACGTTAAAAAAAGTTTCAAAACTTTAATTTTGGCTGTCAATATGTTTACATCTCAACTAACTAAAGTCAAAAAATAATTTCAGTTTTAAATTTTATAATTTCGTAAAAATCAGCCAATTAAATCAATTTATTATACTTAATTGTTCCCTTAAATTTAGCTATCACTACCGTAAGAAATTGTACTTCTTATATAAGAAGTCTTATATATATATATATATATATATATATATATATGTAAGAATCCTATTTTTCAAAACTTAGAGTATTAGTGTGAATTGTCCAATGTTGATTTTCTTCATTCTATTGATTCGATTGTTCAAATTAAGAATCTAACATGGTTTGTTATATGTCTTTATTGCAGGGCGATTTGGAAGTTATTTTTAATTTCACATTCGATGGTTTTGCTACATGAAGTCTCATTTTTAAGTTTATAGGTTTGTTATTATTTATTTTTGTCTATTAATAATTCTTTTCACTTAGTTTGAATATGATTTACTGAACATAACGTACTATAATGTGGTTATTAGATGACACATATTGGAGACACCATATTGAGGGTGATATATACCAAATGCACTATTCGATCAGAGTTGTAAATATACAATTTAATAAATAAATAAATAATATGATTTTGCTTAACACAATTAATCTTATGTGGTTGTTAGATGATGGGTGATTTGTTATACGTGCATGTCTATATATGTGTGATATGTTTACTAACTTTTTGTTTTTTTTCTTTATATCCTTACTTATATTTAAGCTTCTTATTTAGTCCTAATATTGTAATTTTACTTATTCATTTTTTTTAAAAAAAATCATATTTTCTATTTTCTTGAGTTTACTTCTGAATTTATTACGTGCCCATATTTTAAGCTTTTCATTGTGAACGCTTTCTATGTTTCTTTTTTCATTAGATTCTATTATTAGTTTTTCTCTTAGTATTAAAAATTCAAATATTTGACTCATTTTAATTCTTCTTACATTTTTAGGGCTTTCTTGCCTAATATTTTTTGGTATGTGAATCGTATGTAATATGAGTAAATATGGACAAAACAATTTACAACCTTTTGCATGCCAATGATGCTTCTATTTGTCGGTCATCAACAAAAATATATAATAGTTTCTACTTGAAATATTGCTTTGAAAAACATTCTTTCACTGAATTTTTCCTATAAAAATAAAAATAAAAGTTCTTAGAAGATTATAATATTAATTCGTCTAAACATACAAAGAAAATGAAATTGTAGCCCATTAAAAACATATATATGATAGTATTTATTATAGTGATTACCTACATATTCTAAATTGAGCTAATTAACCGATTAATAAATTCAAATGATTCATACTCATAGCTACAACTCATGAACATGATGGGTCTTGATGCTTCATAAAGAAAATTTTATGATTTTAAATTAGAATGTAAATATTAATATTGATTTTTTTCTTGAGAATTGATTAAAATCTTATCATCATGGTTTAAATGTTTAAATGTATCATGATCTAAGTAGTTTTAGTTTATATTTTGCTTAACCACAATTATAGATTTGTATTAATTTTAAAAATAAATATACGTCTACATAAATATCGATAAGATTTAAGTAATAAAGTTGGTGATCATGTGATCACATTTTATCAATCATTGTCAATTAATATTAAAATTTTGCAATTTGATATATACATATCAAACAATACATCATTCTGAAGAAAAAAAATTATATATATATATATATATATATATATATATATAAACCTAGCTCATTTCTTTTCTAATTTTTTGATGTAGTTCGGTGAAGCTCTTTATTTTTATCGACCTATTACACATTTATTGTTTGATTGATTTAGTGACTTAGAAATGAAAAATAAAAAATAGCTTTCCAAACATGTAAAAAAATCAATATATAGATTTGCTCATGTTTGATCTATGTTCATCAACTTTCATTCAATATCATAGATTTATTAAAACAAAATTGTTGCATTTTTGTGTCTTCGGCTGTTTTGATTGAGTGTGAACGTTTAATGTCAATTGACTTAGAAAGTAAATGATATATTTTTTTTCTTAAATTGATTTCGGTCGAAATATATAATTCGAAAATATTATGTATAAACCGTGCATAGCACGGGGCTAAAGCTAGTTATTTTATTACTCAACAGGTACATTAATAATGATTATAGCACACATAAATCTAAATTGATACGATTTATTAAATATTTAAATTTGGGTAAAATATAATTTATCCCCTTAAAGTATTGGGGTGGTACCAGTTACCCCTTAAAGTATTAATTGTGATATTTACCCACCTCTGTTATAATATTGAACAGTTTATTCCAAAATAACCCCCGCCCCTTTTATAACAATAGTTTTTTTTTTATTAATTTAACAAAAAAGAAAAAGAAAATATTTATGAATTCATCAATTCAACAAATAATGTTTCATTTCTTTCATGTCTTTTGTTTCATTCAATTTTCTGGTCTCAATTTTCTTTCTTTTTTTTTTCATCTAATTTTTTCCTTTATTTCATTTCAATTTGTTTCTTTATTTATATCTCAATTTTTTTCTTTACAATTTGTCTCGAATTTTATTTGCTGATATTATCTCATTTGTTTTAGTTACAAAATATAATTCAAAATTTTGAGTAATTCTCATTCAAAATTTTATTTGAAAAATTCGAACTTGACTCAGACTTATATCGTTAATGCATCAAACTAAAATTACACTAACTTCTTTATACATCTATTACTAATCAGAAGTAAATTCAATACCAACATAATAATTACCAATAGTATGGGACTATGTCAAAATTGACTTTTGCGAGAAAGAAAATAAAGGAGAATTAATCAACATTTTGAATAATATTCGTACCAAAAATAGATGAAATATTTAGCATCAAATAAAAATTGAGAAAAATATAAAGAAAAAAAATTGAGATAGAAATAGAAAATTTGAAACAGAAAATAAAGAAAACAAATTGATACAAAAATAAAGAAAAAAAATAAGATGAAAATAAAGAAAAATTATGAGATCGAAAAAAGGAAAAGTTAAATAAATGAAGAAATCGAAACATAACGTTGTTTGGTTAGTGGATGGATGAATTCATATTTAATAAAGAGACAATTTATTTTTTGATAAATAGAGAAATTTGTTATTATGAAAGGGGGAGGGTATTTTGAAATAAAAACTCCAAAACTATAACAGATGGAGATAAGTATTACAAATGATATTTTAGGGGTAACTAATATCACTCTCATACCTTAAGGGGGAATTGTATTTCACCCTTTAAATTTTGGTTAATATTTCATATAATACTAAAAGAAAATCTCATTCAACTTTCACTGATTAAAAGTATATGGGTTGAATTAGTATGAAAATACTAAATTTTGATTCTAGTTAGACATATTGTTATTTTTGACTGGTTAAGTTGAACTGAAACTGGAAAAATATTATTAAAAGTTAAAACAAGTGTAATATAATTCTTTGAGGTTCGATTGGTTACTCAAACCGGTGATAAGAATTTTTCCACATGTCAGTTGGAATTAGAATAGCACCTTATAGTTTGTATAAATTATTTTGGAGAGCAATTCACAAATTGCACCCCAATAACTCATTATTTTAATACTTTGTATTCTAAAATTTTAATTCTAACATTTTACACCTATGAATTGCATATTTTTGACAAAATTCACCCAAATGAGGTGTATAATGCTCATTGTTTTGTCAAAGAATATAAAAAGTGTATTTCACACTTTGAAAATAACATCAAGAAGAAAGGAATTGTTAGAGATAATACACCTTAGAATGACAATTTAGTCCTTAACAAACTATCCATTTAAATAACTTAATCTTCTTTGAATATTTCATAATTTATCATATGTCCCTCTGTTATTCTTCAAAAGAACCAGTATTTCATATCTTCCACATGTAGACCCTAACAGATCTTAATTACAGCAAAAATTAACGATGACGTCAGTAAAAGTAATTCCGAGGATTCGAACACCTGTCTTTTGAAAATCAAGAGTGATAGGATAGTGCCCAGCAAGCCAATATTATTTAGCTTGTTGGAGAACTGTTTTCTTATGGTTTATAATTGATACGCCCGTTTGTTCATAGTACGTGAATTAAACAATGACCAACTTCATCTCTCGCGAACTTATCTAAGCGATTGGATGAAATCCTAAGGTCACAATAGACTATGGGACGATTCACTTCAGTACTGAGTGCATGTTACAGAATATATTAAAGAATATATACATATTCTGTTACCTTGTATATTAGCATAGTTATAGGCTAATTAGTAGACTAATTAGTAGGCTAACTGCCTTAGATAGATCTCTTGTAGTTGTATATAATCCTATTGTTTCTTAGATGTAATATACGAAAATATTCTTCTATTCATTTACAACATGGTATTAAGAGCCGAGCCTTCCTGTTCCAATTTTTTTTTGCAAAACCTAGGGTTTTGCTAGGTTTTCTTCGTGGGTTACTATTCCGGTGACCCTGTGATCTCACCTCCGTCACAGAAGGGGGTGGAACGTCTTTTCCGACCGGACGGTGCATCTCCGGTGATTGGGTGGGCCGCGCGTGAGCCTCACGCGCCTATTCTTTCCGCTGCACAGCTCTCACGCGCCGGCGCGTGGTGGAGCGTCCCTGCTCCGTTTGCTGTCCGACCACTGTTCCGGCATCGTACAGTGGTTTCCGGCGTTCTTCAGGTGTTTCCGGTGAGATTTATTGTGGGCTCAATTTGGGGTTTATTTTTGGTGCACTTTGGTTTAATATTTGAGGCCGTTTATTGGGTTAATTTTATCGTTGTTTTGTGGTTGTTTTTCTTTGAGTTTTTTTAAGTCATTGTCTTGGTTAAAATGACTGATAATAAGGCATCGGTGACTGAAATTGTTCCAGCAATGTCTAAAATTACTGAACATAAATTAAATGGCAGTAATTATTTGGAGTGGAGTAAAACTGTTAGGGTGTATTTACGTTGTGTTGATAAAGATGACCATCTAGTACAAGAACCCCCTAAAGATGATACTAAAAAGAGTTGGATGCGGGATGATGCCCGTTTGTTCTTACAAATTCGGAATTCTATTGATAGTGATGTCGTGAGTTTGATTAATCACTGTGAGTTTGTGAAGGAACTAATGGATTACCTAGATTTTTTATATTCTGAAAAAGGGAATGTGTCCCGTATTTTTGAGGTATGCAGGGCCTTCTATCGTCCCGAGAAGGAAGCTAAGTCTCTTACAGCCTATTTCATGGACTTCAAGAAGACTTATGAGGAACTAAATATGCTTATGCCATTTAGTACTGATATTCAGGTGCAACAAGCTCAGAGAGAGAAAATGGCCATAATGAGTTTTTTGGGTGGTCTTCCACCTGAATTTGAGACAGCTAAATCTCAAATTCTCTCTAGTTCCGAGATCACCTCTCTCCAGGAAGTTTTTAGTAGAGTATTGCGTACCGAGAGCACTCCATCTGCTCAGCTGAATAATGTTCTGGTTGCCAAAGGGGGTGCAGATAATGGAATGCGGTACAACAACAACAATAGGGGAGGAGGACAAAGGGTTAATGACAATCGCAACGCTAATTCAAGCAGTGTTATTTGTTACTACTGTAATGAGATTGGCCACACAAAGCGCTTTTGTAAGAAATTACAGAACCGAAATCAGAGGGCTCCGATTGCTAATGTTACTACTGTTGCGCCTAGTTCATCTTCTGAGAAAACAATTATGGTGTCGGCAGCTGAGTTTGATAAGTTCTCTCAGTATCAAGAATCACTGAAATCCCCAGCCCCGGTTACTGCTCTTGCTGAGTCAGGTAAAACTTTCCTTATCTCTTCTTCAAACAAATGGTTGATTGATTCAGGGGCCACATATCATATGACAGGTAATCCACTGACTTTTTCTACTTTCCAATCACATAAAGCTCCCTCTCCTGTTACCATAGCTGATGGGTCAACATATAATATTGTGGGATCTGGTACTGTAAAACCAACCTCAGCCATTACCTTATCATCTGTTCTAAGTTTGCCCAAACTTGCCTTTAATTTGGTTTCTGTCAGTAAACTTACAAAAGATCTAAACTGTTTTATCTCATTTTTTCCCGATCATTGCCTTTTTCAGGATCTTATGACGAAGCAGATTATTGGTAAAGGACATGTATCAGATGGTTTGTACATTCTCGATGATTGGGTGCCTCGTCCTATTGCTTGTTCTAGTGCCATCTCTCAGTTTGAAGCACACTGTCGGTTGGGCCATCCTTCTCTACCGGTGTTAAAGAAGTTGTGTCCTCAGTTTAATAGTGCATCTTTGTTAGATTATGAGTCGTGTCATTTTGCTAAACATCACCGCAGCTCATTAGGATCAAGAATTAATAAACGGGCCGAGTCTATTTTTGAATTAGTACATTCTTATGTTTGGGGGCCTTGCCCTGTTATGTCTAAAACTGGGTTTCGATATTTGTGACCTTTGTTGATGATTTTTCTCGAATGACATGGATATATTTTATGAAAAATCGTTCTGAAGTGTTTTCTCATTTTTGTGCTTTTTGTGCTGAAATCAAGAATCAATTTAATGTTTCTGTACGAATATTGAGAAGTGATAATGCTAAAGAATACGTGTCAGCTGCTTTTCAGACATACATGACTCAAAATGGAATTCTCCACCAGTCTTCTTGTGTTTATACACCTGCTCAGAATGGCGTTGCTGAAAGAAAAAATAGACATCTATTGGAGACAGCTCGAGCTCTCTTGTTCCAAATGAAGGTTCCTCAGCCGTTTTGGGCTGACGTTGTCTCTACGGCTTGTTTCTTGATTAATCGGATGCCTTCAACAGTACTTGATGGTGATATTCCTTACAGTGTTTTGTTTCCGAATAAGTCATTATTTCCAATTGAGCCACAGATATTTGGAAGTACCTGTTATGTTAGAGATGTACGACCATCTGTCAACAAATTGGATCACAAAGCATTAAAGTGTGCTTTCTTGGGATATTCTCGTCTTCAGAAGGGGTATCGATGCTACTCTCCTGATCTCAGCAAATACCTAGTATCTACTGATGTGGTATTTCCTGAAACTACGCCATTTTTCTTTTCACACTCGATTTCCACAAGTCAGGGGGAGGACGATGAATGGCTATACTACCAAGTTACATATCCACGTGCTCTTACTGAACAAACAATTGATGGTGCTTCTTTAGAGCAGCCGCCTGCTTCAGTGCATCCGCCTATTGTTCAAGTTTACTCCAGAAGACAAAAGACTAATGATACATGTCCTGCACCAACTAATTCGTCATCTGATCCTTCTCCTCCGACTGACCTTGACCTTCCTGTTGGTCTTCGTAAAGGTAAACGTCAGTGCACTCTCCCTAAATCTATTTATCCCATGGCTAATTATGTTTCATATGATCACTTATCCCCTGCGTCTAGTTCTTTAATTGCTTCTTTAGACTCAATCTCTGTGCCCAAGACGGTTAAAGAAGCTTTGGGTCATCCTGGATGGTATAATGCGATGCTTGAGGAGATACATGCTCTGGATGAAAATCACACATGGGAGTTAGTGGATTTGCCTAAAGGCAAAAAAGTTGTGGGATGGAAGTGGGTATTTGTAGTGAAGGTCAATCCGGATGGTTCTGTAGCAAGACTTAAAGCTAGACTTGTGGCTAAAGGATATGCTCAGACTTATGGGGTGGATTATTCGGATACTTTCTCTCCAGTGGCCAAACTCACCTCTGTTCGCCTATTTATATCTATTGTTGCTTCTTGAGATTGGTCATTACACCAGTTGGACATCAAGAATGCATTCCTACATGGTGATCTTCATGACGAGGTGTACATGGAGCAACCACCTGGGTTTGTTGCTCAGGGGGAGTATGGGAAAGTTTGTTATTTGAAGAAATCATTGTATGGCTTGAAACAAAGTCCTCGTGCTTGGTTTGGCAAGTTTAGTGAGGTAGTCCAGGAGTTTGGATTGAAGAAGAGTAAATGTGATCACTCAGTTTTCTACAGACTTTCAGAAGTTGGTATTATTCTTCTTGTTGTTTACGTTGATGACATCATTATTACAGGAGATGATGATACAGGCATCTCTTCTCTCAAGATATTTCTACATACCAAGTTTCACACAAAAGACTTGGGTCAACTAAAATATTTTCTAGGAGTAGAAGTTACAAGAAGCAAAAAAGGGATTTTCTTATCTCAAAGAAAGTATGTACTTGATCTACTTGAACAAACTGGAAAGACGGGAGTCAAGCCATGCAGTACAAAAATGGTTCCCAACGTACATCTTACAAAAGATGATGGTGATCCCTTTGACGATCCGGAAAGGTACAGGAGATTAGTTGGGAAATTAAACTATCTCACAGTGACTCGTCCAGACATTGCATATGCGGTTAGTAGTATCAGCCAATTTATGATTGCGCCTACAGTGAAACATTGGGAAGCTTTGGAGCAGATTTTGTGTTACTTGAAAGGAGCTCCTGGTCTTGGTATAATGTATAGTGATCAGAGACACACTCATATTGAGTGTTTTGCAGATGCTGATTGGGCTGGATCGAAAGTTAATAGAAGGTCCACTACAGGTTATTGTGTCTATGTTGGTGGTAACCTTGTGTCTTGGAGGAGCAAGAAACAGAATGTTGTATCTCGGTCCAGTGCAGAATCAGAATACAGAGCCATGGCGCAGGTCACATGCGAAATTTTGTGGATACATCATCTCCTAGATGAGGTTGAATTGAAGCATTCGATGCCAGCAAAACTTTGGTGTGACAACCAAGCTGCTCTTCATATAGCTGCAAATCCAGTATACCATGAAAGGACTAAACACATTGAGGTTGATTGTCATTTCATTCGTGAGAAAATTGAGGCAAATCTAATTTCTACTGGACATGTGAAGACCGGAGAACAACTTGGGGATATTCTCACGAAGGCATTAAATGGGTCTCGGATTGAATATCTTTGTAACAAGCTGGACATGATTAATATCTATGCTCCAGCTTGAGGGGGAGTGTTACAGAATATATTACAGAATATATACATATTATGTTACCTTGTATATTAGCATAGTTATAGGCTAATTAGTAGACTAATTAGTAGGCTAACTGCCTTAGATAGATCTCTTGTAGTTGTATATAATCCTATTGTTTCTTAGATGTAATATACGAAAATATTCTTCTGTTCATTTACAACAGTGCAATCATGAAACAGTCTCTCAGGTCGTGATCTTAAAATCGTTCCAAGTCAGAGATTCCGAACGAGACAGGGTATCGTAGGAATCGCCAAGACTTGTACAAATATGCATAATTCACATGGAGTGAATTTGTAGCGTTTCATGAGCAAAACATTTGAGGCCAGTGCATATGAGTAGGTGGTTCGATAGAGGATCGAATGCATCGAACGACCCGAACAGAGAAACCCATTGTGGAAGCGCATGACACATATCGGTGATGGGATGTTTCTCAAGGCTTATAATAGTGTACGATTTAGTCCTTGGACTAGAGGTGCTAAGGCGAATTCGGTGCATGAGTATGCGTACTTAGATTTAGGTATTGGTCACGTAGCCTGGCCACAAAGTGCCTAAGTTGGGTGCATACACAACTGTACGCGAGTGGTTAGTACTAAGAAATGATCTATCGACTCATCCTGATAAGGTGGGAGAATTTCCTGTACGTTCTTCGATAATATGTTCCTAGAAATCCATGGCCATGGTTGGTGACGAATTTGGAAAGGGGTTTCCAAATTTAGCAGTCACACTGAAATTATTATTCAGAATTAGAAAGTACAGAATCGAGATAATTAAAGGTGCCGATCAATTCACACACCCTAGGTCTCGATCCGGAAATTAGTCTTCAGAAGGACCGTATGTACATGACAATTATAAGAGATGAGGTTCACAATTATCAATTCACCTTTAATTGGGCTTCATGGGCTTATGGCTAGACCTCGACCATGAAGTGTGGGTACTCCTTAATTAATAAGGAAATTGATTCTGGAGTGGCCAATTAAAAGTTGTTTAATTGATCGGAGCATTTAATTGCTCGTTAATTAAATCAAGAAAGTCGTGGGCCTGCTGCCAATTGATGGTGAACCCAGAGGGTCACACACAATACAATTGGACAGTGACAGTCATAAAGGGAAATGAATGATTTAAAGTTGTTAAATCAAAGTAATTGAATTAAGGTATTAATTCAATGGGAGAATATTGATTGGATATCTAATTGATTAATTATTAATTAATTAATTAGGGTTATCTGATTAATTATGAAATTAATTAAAGTTGTTAATTAATAAAATTGGAAGATTAAAATTACCCAATTTTAGGATTGGATAATTATATGGGTTGATTTGTGATAATCTTGAAACTAGGGCATGTAGGGGGCGATTTTTGTAGATAAAGAAGGAAGAGTTTTGTTTCTTGCAAAACAAGGTTGAAGAGATTTATCAAAATCTCACATTCCTAAGTAGATAAGGAATGGGGATTGATAAAGATGGGAAGAAGATATCTTTTAAGAGAAGGACTCTTCTCTTATAAATACTTCTTCACATCTCTTCATAACCAAGGCAAAAACAGTAGAGCAAATGAACAAAATACTCTGCTGAAAATTAAGAGAGAAATCTGATTTTTGCACGAAGAATTTTTATTACAAAATTGCCCCATAAGTTTTCGCCCCTAACCCGAAGTCGCTCAATCAAACTCGACCGAATCTAACCCTGGCCTAATCAGACTTGGCCTAACCCGATATGACCACACAAGCTCTGTGGTTTTTTCTTCTTCCATTAGATCTCCCAATCTAGATCCAGATCTAAGTCCTAATCGAGATTTGCAGAATCCCTTGCTGACAAACCTTCAAGATCCACTTCGTAGCCTACGACTTGGAGGTGTCCCTACAATCCAATTGGTGTGGATCAACTTTGGAGGTGAGACACATGGATCACTCGAGTTGTGGATCAAACATAACGCCCGAAGGTAACCACCACCAAGCTGTGGTGAGGTAATCGCATATAACCCCCTTCAAGATTATGTAATTGTTTGATTCAACCTTTTCGTATAAATAGATATGGAGACAGATTTATGGGACTGATGGGTGTCTCGAAAAAATTTTAAATTCCGCACTTTGTTGTTCTGACAATCGAGCCACATCCCAACAAAGAGACACTCCATCCAATGATTCAATGTATTAAATTAAGGGTAATTTACGTAGACACCCCCTGACTAGTACCCTAATTACAAGAAATTACCCTCCTGTTTGAAATATTACAAAAACACCCCCTCGAGGGGTGTATTTGTAATGATTTTAGGGGATGTATTGTTAATATATTTTATGTAACAAGGAGGTGTCCTTGTAATATAATTTTTTATTGAGGAGGTGTTTTTGTAAGATTTCAAACAAGAGGGTAATTTCTTCTAATTTGGGTAATAGTCAGGAGGTGCCTATGTAAATTTCCCTTAAATTAATAAAGAAAACTAACTGCTACTAATATATATAAATTATTTGAGTGTGGGCTATAGACCTCACTAGACCCTACCTGGGTCCGCCCCTGCTTTTAACTATCTGACAGTTGGTGATTTTATATGGTGTAGTAGTATAACTAAATCAAACTCCATTTTGGCTCATGTAGAAAACCATCTGTAAGAGCATAACCCCCAAGTGCATCCTTTTTCAAATCATTTTTTTTAAAAAGAAAAACATGGAAATTGTGAAATGCATGAAAAATTGATGAAATTGATGGTACTTGAATTTTCATGGAGTTCTTTTCATGGAAATAGGCGAAATCGATTAATGAAAATCGATAAAATCGATGAAAGTCAGTTAAAACATGTGAAATTATTTTAAAAAATGGGTGAAATTGGTGTACACCGATAAAGTTGCTGAAAAATGAATGAACCTAGTAAAAATGCGCTTATAAAATTGATAATTACATTTGGAATTGAATAACTTCGGATAAAATTCGTGAAAAACGGATGAGATCGGTGACATTAGTGAAAAATGGATGAAATCTTTAAAGATGGGTGAAATCAGTGAATCGGGGAGCAAAAGTGAAGTCTTGAAAACATGTGAAATCGATTAAATATGAGGTGAAATTGGTGAATAAACATGTAAATCCGTGGGAAAACTGTAAAAAGAAAAAAAATAGTTTAACCAACAAAAACAGGATAAATCCGGTAGAAAATGGTTTAAATTGAAAAAAATAAAAGAAATCGACGAAAAATGGAAAATATTTAAAGGAGGTTAATTTCCATAAAAGAACGGGTAGATCGAAGAAAAAATTATATTAAATCAATGCAAAAGGTAAAAGGATGTGATAAACCCGTGAAAAGATGAATTAAACTAATGAATTGAATAAATGAAAATCTTTTTAGGTATTACGGTTACTTAATCCTACCCCCAGTGATTTTAATCAATTGTGGTTGGATGTCCTACATATGGGCATGAGAGGACAAAAAGTTGTCCGTAAACAAATGCATTTTAAATAACAAATACATATTTAAAAATAATAATTTTTAAATGAAAACTACTATAATGGATTGAAATAAATAATTTTGTTATGATCTTATTTTAGAAAAAAATCTACAAGATCATATGAACTAATCAATCAATTATATTTGATTACAATAATTTAAAGACATCATTTTTATTAATAAATTGAACATTAGTCATTAATTTGTGCTATTCTGTGACATGATAAAGTTTATTTTACTTTAATTTATAAAATTTATTTATGAAATTAACTAGATAAGTACAACGTACGTGCACTTTTCTAATAGTTATAAACATCGATGCAATTAACAACACAATTAAACCGGTAACACCGGACCGGATTGGCAATCAATTACTGATTAAACCGGTCGAATCAGCCGGTCCGACCCGATTTTCAAAACATTGCTTGATAACAAAAAAAATTAAATTTAATGGCGTACATTTGCTGTGAAATGACATTAAGTACATATATACTTATAATTTTAGCTTTCGCTAAAATTATATTTTTAAAAATAAAAATTATAAAAAATATATTCACAAGTAAATCAATATAAAATATTAAGTGAACTTGTCATTCAATTATGTATTTGTAATAATATGTAATGTTTAATATATATTGGGTTAATTACAGGGACCTCCCCTGAGGTTTGGTGAAACTCGCGTTCATTCCCCTCCAAGAATGCTAATTACTCGGACCTCCCTCGAGGTTTGAAAAACATTACAAAACCCTAA
The DNA here is from genome assembly GCA_003313485.2 of Penstemon barbatus. Lineage (NCBI taxonomy): Eukaryota > Viridiplantae > Streptophyta > Magnoliopsida > Lamiales > Plantaginaceae > Penstemon > Penstemon barbatus. Next base: position 33,934,080 of record CM064880.1, read on the forward strand.
CGGAAGTCGACGGACTTGGACGGCATGTGTGTTTTTACCCTTTTACCCTCGAGATTTTTAATTGAAAAAAATTGAAAAAAAATAACGTGTGTTTTTACCCTTTTACCCTCGAGATTTTTAATTGAACAAAAAAAAAAAATCTTCTTCTTCACCCCACCCCACCCCGACACACCTCACCAAACCCCTCCCCCACCTTCCCAGGCCTTCCCGACGACCTGGGATCGCCGGTTCCAGGCCGGCGACGAGCTGGGGAGAAGTTCCCAGGCCGTTGCTGGCCTGGAAGTAGAGCTTGAGGCCTGTGACGGCCTCAAGTCGGAGGCCATCGCAGGCCTCGAAAATCACACTCCAGGCCGACGACGGCCTGGGATATTCTCTCCAGGTCGTCGTCGGCCTAGATCCGGTGATCCCAGGCCGTCCCGACGGCCTGGGAAGGTGGTGGCGGCGGGTTGGGGGTGGGTGGGGTGTTTTTAGGGTATTTTTTTAAAAAATATATATTTATATTTTTATTATAAAAATTAAAATATTAATGAATATATTTTTTTTCTTTAAAAATTGTTATGTTGTATTTATGAATAATTAAAAAAAAATTCCAACAAATAAGTTCTTTAAGTATTTCATACCAATAAAACTTGAGTTGATATATGTGTAATATTTTTTCTAAAACATTATTGACTAATATAAAATTTTATAAACATGTGTAATATTTTTTCTAAAACATTATTGACTATTCTAAAATTTTATATTTATAGACATAAAAATTAAAGTTGAGTATTTCAAATATTTTTCTATCAAGTAAAATATAAAAACACTAAAAATAATAATAAAAACAAATTTGAATATATTTATTTGAATTTATATACACACATAAGAGGGACAAAATGGAAATCTATACAAACATTGAAATAATAATGGATGAAAATTATTTTTTTGTAAGAGTTAGTAGTGTATTTCTCTTTGCATATATTTTACAATAAGTAAGAAAATACTTTAGAAATATTTAAAATGTTATTTTAAATATGAATATACGTTAATAAAGTCATTACGCATTTTATATAAATTTAACAACATTTTAATCCGCAAATGTAATTTGACATTGCAATTACATCCTTTCTCATGCAACAACTTAACCTTTGTTGAGAGGGGTAATATAGTCCATACAGATTTGCTGCAGTAAGTCGGGGGCAAAATTGGCAATCGATCGAAAATTTTATGATGATGTAAGCAAAAATTAACGGAACCCTAACGGTTGTAATGTTTTTCAAACCTCGAGGGAGGTCTGAGTAATTAGCATTCTTGGAGGGGAATGAACGCGAGTTTCACCAAACCTCAGGAGAGGTCCCTGTAATTAACCCATATATATATATATATATATATATATATATATATATATATATATATATATATATATATATATATTATCCTTTAAAAATTTTCTTTTATAAAATAGAGCCCTGATTTTATAATTCGCCTATTTAGACGACCGTGAATGTTACCATTCTCCCCTTAATAAAATAGGGCCCCGATTTTATAATTCGCCTACCGCGCCACAATGTCTAGGCCCGGCCGTGAATGTTACCAAAAAAAAAAAAAACTCAATCAAACTTGGAAAGTGCGTATTCTCCCCTTATATCTAGCCGAAAATCTCCCAAGAAAAAACAAAAGAAGAAATTACTGTAAAAGAATTAAGTTTGAGGTGATCGATTCAATCAGCTGTTGAGGCTTCAGAGAAGGAATCCGATTTTTTTTTTTTTTTTTGGTTGTTATTCTGATTTGAGTCCTTACCAAATTCAGAGGACGTCGTCATTGTAGTTGTCCGCTGTCATGATTCGTTAATTGTTGCCTTAATTTGATCGGTACGTTTCTTTCTTGCTGTATAATTTCAAATTATTGCAGATCGATCTGTTGCGTTTGTGCGTGGTAGATGGTGTGAAATTTAGGCTTAGAAGTTTGAACTTGCATGTGGTGCAGCAATTGAAAAGTTAGGCAGTATACTATAAGCGCTTGCTTAGAGAATTCAAAAGATGGAACTAGTACTTGTCAAGTGTATGAGATCGAATTTCAGGGTTGTTATTGTCTTTTTACTAAAGAAGATCATCAAAGAGTAGGATCAACAATTAATTAATGCCTAGTTGTTATTGTAGGTTTGCTTATATATACTCGATCTACGTTGCGTAATTGTTGCAAAAGAATTTGCCATAATCTGATCAGCTTTGTTAGTTTGTTGTTCAATTAGGGTTGAAATTGAGTTTAAGATCATCCATGACGACGGAGAACGATCTGCAGGGTGGGAGCCTCACGGCTACCGTGAACAAAATTAAGGTCTATTCAATTTCATTAATTCCTTTGTTTGTTTTCTCTTTCCTTCTTTTATACTGTTTTATAGATCAATGTTGATAGATTGTTGGAAAAGTGTGGATGTTTTAGTGAATATAATTTTAATTGTCTTCGATTTGATATCATCATATTCAGGGTGAGACTAATCCACCCTCGAAACCACAAGGAATTTCATCACTAACTTCGAGGTCAGTTTATTTTGTAATTCTCAATATTATGAGAGTCTGCTGCATCTTATAACACCTATTTTGAAAAAAATATCGATTTCATTCAGAGAAAATCGTCAAGAAAAAAGAATATTAAGAATTAAGAGAAGATCTTATAAAACCTGAAGAAATCTACCCTAGGATTTTTGGAAGTGGGCTTTTTGAGGAATTCATTGGACAGCTTACCATGAAATATGAGAATTCCTTGAGAAAAAGCAAAGGATTTGATCAAAAGACGTATGAAGATAAAATGCGGAATTTCCGGAAGGAAAGGGAAGAGAAGCTTACTGGTATACTCAAAAATCGGCTCAACCTTTATGTCCAAGGAGAGGAAGAGGAGTTTATTCGTTGTGCTCAAGCCCAAGCATCGAGGCTTTCCGAAATTGGTAATATATGTTTCATCAATTCTGTCTAGAATATCACTTTTTCTTATGTAAATGTTTTACTACAGCTTATGGTGTGGAATTGCTGAGTATAATTGGCTTCATATACGCAAATGAAGCAGCACAAGAGCTTGGGAAAAAGGTGACGTACTTAGGTGTTCCATTTGTTGCAGAGTGGTTAAGAAATGTAGGGCACACATGGAAATCCAATTTCAGTTTTGTGAAGAGTAAGTGCTAGCTATTCTTGTTGATTTTACCAATTTATCCGATTCATTAAATTATCAATTTGTTATCAATTGTTCCTTCAGGTGGAGCTTCTATTTTGCTGCTGTTAGATGACATAAAAATACGAAATCGTGAAGGAGATTACACAGAGGAAGAACTTGCGGAATATCTGGACTCGCACGAGAAAGCAATGATTGATTGTGTTTGGAAGGCTAGTGTGGTTGATATTGGAGACACCCTATCCAGAGTTTGCCAAATGGTTGTTTCCGATCGAGTTGTAGCTTTCTGTTTCTTCTCTATTATTATTATTATGATTTGTTGATTGTGATGTTGTATGGATTTATTTATATATGTTCTTGATCTTATTAGATTTTACAAGACAACAATGCCAAGAAAGAAGAGCTTTGTTTGCGTGCAGAGCTTGAAAATCCTTGGCAATATTTCCAGGTTAAACAAATTAAATAAATGCCCTCCCTCCTCCTCGTCGCTAGTTTCTTCACTATTTTTATTAAATTAAATTGAATTAATTATATTATGCTTCTTATCAGTAATTCTGTACAAATTCATTGCTGCAGGAAGTTTTGTGTGAATGGAAATGTTCGAGGGCGTTGCAGGTTGCACCAAAATTTTGAGGAAGTCAGATTAGCCCAATTTCGGAAAGCTTTTTCTCAAACTTAGATACTAATATTCTTTAGAGTTAAATGAAAAAAGATCATTTTGTCTAATTGTCCGATTTTCCATACATATAGGTTGGTTCGATAATTCAGATTTTTACGGAACGGTTCCGTAAATTTAAGCTTATTTTCCTTCTTAACAATTGTTTTTTTAAATTAATTTTCTTTCTTAACAATTGTTCTTTTATTTATTTACTTTCTCAAAAATTGTTCTTTTACTTTATTTTCTTTTTTCATAATAATTGTTCTTTCTAAATAAATTTTTAGTTTTATTTATTTCATAATAACTATCAAGAATATTCAATTGTTTTTTATAATAAGTTTTCTTCTTATTTTTATTTATTTACTACACAAATGTCCCCCTCCCCCTCCACCAAGGAAAGAAAATCTATGCCCCGACTTATTATGGACCGATTTAAAAAAATTAAAAATCGTTGCGATCAATTGTAAATATAACAGACGTTCTGGATTCTTTCGGGTCATGATGGGGTAACAGTGCCGTAGCTATGAGAGTCAAATTATAGCATGTTTAGACCTTTAGCCGATTGGATAAGATGTTGCTATGTAAACCTTGAGATCACGGTTCGAATTTCACTTGTAACACTTCCTTTTAGTCTTTCTTTCTTAATTCCAGTATTCAAGCCCTTTTTTTTTAAATTTTTTGTCTTTCTCCATGGTTCAATATATATGCCTGTCTTTTAATTTTTCCTTCTCTCTTAATCTAAATTATGCATTCTCTGAAGTTTTCTTTCTTTCTTAATGATTATGCAAGGAATATGATATATTATTGTTCTTATAAAAAGATTTTCTTTTTAATGCATTGTTCCTAAAAAAAATCTTTACTAATTATAAAGAAAGTGTGATATTTTTTCTTTATAATGTCTTCTCCTTATAATTATATTTATTTAGTGCACTCTTCTTCATATATAAGCTTTATTTAGTGCATTGCTTCAAAAAAAATCTTTATTAATAATCGTAAATTTCTTGTATTTCTTGTATTTCGATTACTAAATTTATCATAGAATTTTAATTTCCATTGGACCAAATTCTCTAAAAAACTAAAATCTTTACCCTAACTAAAATCTCTAAAACTGATAGTATATCTTTAATTAACTAAAATATTTAGTCAATTGTTTTTTTTTTTCAAAATGGATATTGCAAATATGAATCCTAATTAATATTCTTTTATTAATCAACAGTTACATTATTAAAATGATTAGACCAAACATATATCTAAATTGATACGATTTATTAGAGATTTGAATTTCGATTAATATTTCATATACTACTTAAAGGGGCAATCGGTTTTATTAATGCTTATATCTAGGGGTGCACATGGTACGGTTCTGCGGTATTTTTAACAAAATTTGTACCGTACCAATTAGTGCGGTTTTTAAAAACTCAAAACCAAACTAGAGTTTTATGAACCATACCAACAAACTCGGTTTTGTGCGGTTCTGGTACGGTAATTTGCGGTTTTTTCGAACAAACTTTTTCGTGCAATTTTTCATATATAATTGATCACATAGTTGACAATTATATAAGAAATTAATAATGTAATATCTTATAAACTATTTTTTTACATCAAATAAAACATTGAAAAAGAAAATATTCACAAATTTGACGATATAGTTTGACTTAATTGAATAAAATTAATTGATTAATTATTTGATCATTGTTTTTATTATGTGAAGAAGCTTATTATTTGTTATTTGTTGTCTAGAATTTTTGCATTTTAAGTTTTCAACATATAACAAGTTTAATTTGTGCTAAATTTGAGCATATCTTTTTTTAATTGAACGATCGATAGCAATGTAGTAATTATAAACTATGATGGACTATAATATAATTTATAAATAATATAATATTCAATAATATTTGAATTATAAATTTATAAAATTTAGTTGTAAATTTAAAAAAAAAGAATAGTTAATTCATGTTTCTTTTCAATTTCGGTACGGTACGGTTTTTTACGGTATGAGAAGTCTAAAACCAAAACCATACCAAAATACTCGGTACAGTTTTCATTCATACCAAGACCTTCGGTTTTGAGAAAAAAAACCTAACATTCGGTACGGTACAGGACGGTCCGGTACGGTTTTGAAAACCATGTGCACCCCTACTTATATCAGTTTTTCCAAGTTAGTCAGATTGAGATCGGATCGGCTCGAAAAAGTGGTCAACCTCCCTATTTGGAAGCAGTTGTAATTATGGTTCCCGCTATTATTTGATTATCTCTCCAAGATAGGATTTTCATTTTACATGTTTCTCCTTATATTTGGCTAGCAATAAATATTTAAACAAGTTTATTTTTATCAATCCTGTAATTTTGGACATAATCATGTCAACCGAGTATTTATTTTTATTAATGGACTGATTGTAATCTTGGGCCAAGTTTGTAACCAAATATTATCTTTAATAGTCGACTCAATTGTAATATTAAGTGCAATAGGCAATATGATCTAGTTCCGTTGGACAAACCGAACAACCCCAAAGAAAATTACACATTCAAGTCAAATTAGTATGAAAATACTATAAATTGATTTTGGATAGACCTAGATATTGTTATTTTTTGCTGATTAAATTGAATTGGAAAAATTTTATTACACTTGTTTCATGGTTGGATTGATTTGATCAAATCATGTTTGAATAAAAAATTTATCACGTGTTGTAGTTTGTATATTCTATTTTAGAGATTAATTGACACTTTGACCCCGAAAATTTATTATTTTGATATTTTACACTCAAAAATTTGAAATTTTGTAATTTATACCTTCGAATTGCATATTTTTTCACAAAATGCACTCTAATGGAGGCAAAATTCTCATTGTTTTGTCAAAGAACATACAAAAGGTGCAAAGTGCTAAAACTTTAATTTTGAGGTATAAAGTATTAAAATGAATATGTTTCTAGAATGCAAAATATATCATATACTCTGTTTTTAACCTGGAAGTGGACTTCGATTTCAAAATGGATTAACAAGATAATTATTTTTCTTGGATTCATGTTTTTGTTTTGGAATTGAATTCTTTCTTTTGTCCGATTTTGGTTAATATTTTTCTCATTTGCACCAATTACATTTCCAAACCTGGTACCTGCGCTAGAATGACAATGTTTAACCTTGTTCATGTCAAACTTTTAATACCTTTATACATTTCATATCATACATTTCAAAAGGATACATTTGATATCAAAATTGACCAACCTTTTTCAATTTAGATTTGGTCGTTAAATCATGGATGCAGAAAATTAAAAAAAAAAATTTGTGGGAAATGCATTTTTTATACCAAAATTTTACATACTTTAGACGTTTGGTATCAAAAGGACACATTCAATTTCAAAATTGAAAAACTTTTTTCACATTTAATATACAAAAGCTCAAATGAAAATGATTCTGGATAGACTTCTTTTGCTGAAAAGAAAATATGCCAAACGCTTTCTTCATGTATTTCTCCTTCATTAAAACCTTCAATCAGTGGCGGAGCCACATTAAGAGGAGGGGGACTCCCTGAAATTTTTTCCTACCTTGTTATTATGTGTTATTATGTGTGTAAATATTTGTACTATGGTATTATTTATATAAATTTTATAATATATTTTTAAATAACCCCTAATTATAATTAAAATTCTAATTAAAAGGGGTCCATGTTTATTAGAGTTTGATAAAGCTAACAAGTCTAAATTTACAAAGTCAACATCTACTCAAACTCTAGCATATTCTTTTATTTTGCAATTAATTTTTAAGAATTAACACTTGCAAAATATCAAGAGACTCCAACTTCATATAAACTTTTTTTCATCTTCATCTCTATTATCACAAAACAAGCCTACTAAAAAATTGTGTAAAACACAAATTCTACCAAAAGAAGTACAAGTAATAGTTTTTTTATACTAGCAGGAGAAACCATTGATTCTTGAGGGAGACGTGAATGAATTATGTATATTTATATTGGTATTTTATCTAATGCTTATTAGTTGATATAAATAGGTCATGAGACGATTTCATCGACATTTATAAAAAAAATCTCATTCTATCAAATTTGATTTTGAGCTTGAATTAATTTCATTGAAGTTTCATTGTTGTTGAATTTTTATTATTAATATTTTAAATTATAGTCTTTAATTTTATAGTGGACCCCAGTGAAAAATAATTCTGGCTCCGCCACTGCCTTCAATACATTTCTTGAATGAGAGAACTCACTGAAAGTTAAACTAAAGGATATGAAACTAGCACAAAATGGGGCTCCTTGAATGTTCTAGTCCAATATGTCGTGGATGCTCTATCCATAAATATAACATATCAATATGTTAGAAACCAGACTCAACTGTAATGAATCAGATTATATATGTTACGTTTTGGAGTGTAATTGAATAAGGGATCTCTCATTATAAATTTGAAAGTCTTCAGGAGGTTTTGGTTTGAGGAGAAAAAGGACAGAGCCTAACAAATTTCAAAGAGAACAACCAAGCTTTTTTCTAGGAAAGATGCAAAAGCATAAGTATCTGATAGTTCATGATTTTACATGGTGTGGTATAAATCAAACTCCACTTTTGCTGTCAGTTAGAGTTAAAATGAAATTATGTATAAAATCTTTTGATCGATACCTAAATTGATCAAGGAAACATGAATAAGGTTAAACATTGATCCTCACTCAACTTGAGTGTTCTCCGACAAGAACAATCAAAATTAAAGAAGTCTCGACAGCTTCAAGTCTCATGCCTGTTCTCCAAATGGTTGAGGGAAAAGTCATGCAGGCTTCTCACATAACATAAAGTGTTATGTACATGATCTATCCTAAATTTAAGACCAAGAAAAATACCTAAATTAACACCACGGCAATTAGACATTATAAGTTTGAGTAAAAATAGACCAGAAAATCTAAAATGCAGCAAAGCTGATTTTCCATCAAACTAGACAAGTCCTAGATGTGAAAGACAAAGCACAAGAGGAAAACCAGAAAATCAGATTGACTTGACACTAAATTTCAAATGAGAAAAATGAGATATAATGTGTTCACAATGGATTAACAAGAAAGACCGATATTTGAATTAACATACAACCAGAAAAGAAGTCTTGCACAAGTGCATTTTATACTGCATATGCATATGCAATATTATGCATGAACACTCAAATGGATTATCAACAACAATTTTATTGCAATCTATTACAAATTTTAGAAGACGAGATCATGTACCCATTTCAGCTACCACTTCATCGTGTCAACGTGTGTAATAGATCTTTCAATGTTGACTCAATGGCGGGCTGGCCATCTATATCACTCCCGTTAATTTACTCGAGCATCTTCACAATGTCAGCCATTTTAGGTCGGCTCAGTATTACCATAAAAAGAAAAAAGCTGGATACTCAGTGCCATAAATTTCTATTCACTAATATACTTGCGTTCTTCTATTGGGTCTTCTAAGTCAAATCTTGTATTGAACTTACTAATTTCCTCCAACATCTTGACTACTATAGGCATTTCAGGTCTGCGCTTCGAATAAATGGCAACACAATCCATAGCTATTTGCATCAATCGCACTATTCCCTTCTTGTTGCTTTCATCCATCGGAAGGTTTCTATCGATAGCCTGCTCCTCATCACGAAATTTAGACTGAATCCAAGTAACCAATGAGACAACCTTGCGATTATTAGTGATTATCTCAGATTTCATTCCAGTGACAAGTTCAAGTAGCACAACTCCAAAGCTATAAACATCAGAAGCCTGGGACACAGTCTTGGTGTGTGTGACTTCAGGGGCACGATACCCATCAACTTCCTTAACCGGCACTGTCATTTGACTTGTAAGCATTGACAATCCAACATCAGCAACACAACCATATTTTTTTCTGTTGAGGAAAATGTTTGAGGCTTTTATATTGCCATGCACAAGCTTCATTCCATCTTGGGTGTGGATGTAAGAAATCCCCCTTCCTGCACCCATTGCTACTCTTCGTCGCCCCTCCCAGTTCAAATTGAATCCTACAGAGTTAACGAAAGCCACATTTAACTTTCATAACTTGTTAAATGGTTTACAAACTAGTAGTTGTTCATTAAGAATTGAACTGCATTTACTAGTTATATTGGTTTTGCTATTTTTGTCTATTGAAAAGGAGTCGACTGTTTACACGATTCACCTAGTTATTGATGCCGCTGGTCGACATGGAATTTTTGTTAAAATATAGAATTCAATAAGACAACTTAGGTCTATGTTTCCACAAGATTGTTCTACAGATGCAGGTTTTTGGTGTCGTAGGAGATCTAATATCTACTTTGTAATAAAATGATTGTTCACCATTCATATGATTTTATCATGATTTAATTTTGTTTTAAGATTTTACTGGAGAGATTTTCTCCACTTATATATGCATATATCTTTATTTCTTTCACCTATAAATTTAGGTGATGTGTTTCAAAATCAAGAAAGAATACAAGACTTCTAGCTCTTTTTGATATCTCATAATGTAGGCCAATAGCCGAGACACGTGTTTCTTGCGTTCTTTCTTCTCTCTTCAATTACATTTTGTTATTTGACAGCAATGACAACCATTATTCCCAATGGCTTTCAACACCAGACATCTTTAATATTAAGAACGGTCACTTGCGCGTGACCTTGGTATTGCAAATTATAATGTAAAAGTAATTGTGATAATATTAAAAGAAGAGTCATAAATAACACTAGAAGTCAAGAAAATCAAAGGGGATATGTGTGCAAGAATTCAAGGTCACTTAGCAGACAACATTTACTGAAACTTTTGCTTGTCAAAAATTTCATCATGAAGTATGTAAAACAATTAGCCTTGAAGGGATATTTTACGTACCATGTGGACCGTGTAGTAATCTAGATACACTGTCATTGCAGTAATCATACACCAGAAAACTGTTCATTCTTTGAGCAGGAATAATACTTTAGTTTAATAATGTTCTCATGGCTCAATTTTCCAATGAGCTCAATGCTCTGCCGCAATTTTTCATGCGCCAAGTTCGGTAACTTCATTCTCTTCACTACAACAAAATTTTCATTGTCTGTAACCATATATGAAGTTCCAAATGTTCCCGTCCCGAGCAACGTAGCAGTGGACTTCAAGAAGTCCCCAAGTTCAAATCCACAATGTAAATAATCAAATAATGCTAGTTTATTATTTTGGTTTTTACTCGGGGAAATATAATTCTTTGTGTTCATGTTACTAATTTCCTCAATTGTTTTCAGGACTGCAGACATTTTAGGTCTCTTATCCGGTGCTCTTGCCACACATATTATTCCTATTTGTAACATCTTAACCATCTGGTCCTCTATAGCAGGATTCTTCAATAGATCTTCATCGAATACTTCAGCAGTACACCCCTTATGTTTTACAGAATCAACCCACATGAATATGTCAAGAGGCTTAGGAGACTTTCTAGTGAGAAGTTCAAGTAATAACATCCCAAAGTTATAAACATCTGATGCTTGAGACACATTCTCACCGTAGTTGAATTGTGGTGCATGATATCGTGCAGTTCTTGATATCATGTTTCTCAAGCCAAAATCAGATACACATCCATATTGTTGTGAATCAAGAAGAATGTTTGAGGCTTTTATGCTTCCATGCACAAGTTGTTGCGTGTGAATATGAGCAATACCTCTTGCTGCACCCAAGGCAATTCTTTTTCGTGTTACCCAGTTAAAATTAGCCCACTTCTCACCAGTTCTTGCTAGAAACATGAGAAAATAGTTGAATTAAGATCACACTTCACATATATATCCCAGTGGTTGGGAGCCATTGCAGCGAATCTAACATAAGTAGGACTAATCAATGACATTTCATTAGTAAATATTGAAACAGAGGGCATTAAATGGTAACATAGCTTAAATTGACTTGTACATTTATCACTCTTCCTATATAATCAATTATAGCCCAACAAGACCAAAAACCGAAACAATTATGTCGATTATGTATAATCAAAAGGTACAAATAATGCAATTTTTCCTTTATGTTAAACATAATTTAAAAGGAACTGAAGTTAGGATTTTAAACATACCATGTAAGAGATCAGACACGCTTCCTTTGTTGTAATGATCATACAACATGAGCTTTTTATCTGTAGAATAAAAGTAAGCCCTCAGTTCAACAATGTTTTCATGCCTAATGTTTTGAACAAGCTCCATATGTCTCTTGAACTCTGCCTCCGACAAACTCACCAACTTCAATTCCTTCACCACGACTGTGATCCGATTATCCATATCAGACTTGTATGTCCTCCAGAATGTTCCATTCCCAAGTACCTCAGCAGATGCGTGCAACAAGTCTTCAAAGTCAAAAACAGGGGCTGAATCTGAAACAAAAACCAGATTAGGCTGCACCCGGTATGGAAACGAACTTGAGAAGCTAGGAAAATCGTGGAGGGGAGAATCGAAATATCGGAAACAGGATGAAGTGGAACTGGAGGCTTCAGACCGAAGGCTGGGGCTCCTCGAGTCTTCATGAAAAAGTTGCCACAATTGCTCCTTACGAATAACAGCAGCCACCAGCCTCTCCCAGTTGTCATAATTCCGAGACATCTTTCTTCCTCTGAGCTTTCAGCTTTGGGTTCCAATGAAATTTAAATCCTAAAACAGCTTTGAATGTCAGTTTCTTAACTTTGAATGTTTGGCATTGACTCATTGTCATTACCAGCTTTTTACTCAAGTTCAATGTTACTAACATAGCAAAGTCAATTCTTCATGCTGGGATGCTCTAACAAACCCTCTCAAAATCGAAAAAATTACTACGTTACCCCTTATATAAATCAAGTTCTCCCCTGCAATTAACTAAAAAAAAAGTCTCTATTTCCTCAATTTTTCTTCATATTTTTCTAACCAAGAAAATTAAACATATTCAGCCATGTAAAAAGCTAATTTACAGAGATACTTACTGGCATATTTTTCATTGTTTGGGGATAAATGGTGCGGAGCTCCTCCATCGCCACCGCCTTCGCCGCCACGTCTCACGGAAATGCGGCTGAACACGGTGGCTCGATAATTCTCGTTCAAAGTATAGGCCAGACATTTCGTGGAAGAAATCAGCTGGAAGGCCACAAATTGGGGAATTGAATTTCTTAATGTTGTTTGTTCGCGTGAGCAAGGATTGTTAATTAGTCCATTTTAATTACTTCAAATTGAATAAATAAAAGGATAAATTATAGAGGGAAAAATTCATATTTAATCACCCAAGTTTAACTCTAAACACATAATGGTCACTCAACTTTCACGAATAATATTTATAGTCACTCGAGATACAATTAATAGCATCATTCATCACTAACTCTATGGCATTAGACGGACAAATAACGGGTATCATCACGAGAGGCACAAGCATTAAACCCACAAAATTGGCACCGTGTTATCCAAAAACTCCACTTAACAGTAAGATTTATTAATTCTATATTGTATAAAAAATAATTCTTTGAAAAAAAGTTTTAATCTTGGGTAATTGTTAATTAATTTTTGATTTTATATTGCCCTATTATCTAGAGTTTGTAACAATTCGGCTTCATTTTTAGATATTTTTTACTTGTTATTTGATGTAGTTGAGTCTTGTTTTCATATTCATTGTGAAGAGAGAAAAAATATTTTGTGATATAAACATGGTGAAGTTTGTGATCTTACGTTTGTGTGTACATGTTTACATTAATTTTTTTTTTGGTAGAAAATGTTTACATTAATTTGAGTATTAAAGTCTCTGCTTGAAAGTGTTTCGAGTAGCTTAAATTTTCTTTTAGTTGCAGGTATGTAGGTCGATATTGGGTAGCATATGTCAAATTTTATTCACCCACATTTTCTCAATTTTGTTCTTTTTCATTTGATGGACATGTTGCAACTTGCAAGCACTATAGTTAACTAGGTGATGAATAGTGCTATTAATTGTAATTTGAGTGACTATATATACTATTTTTGGAAGTTGAGTGACCATTGTGTGTTTGAAGTTAAACTTGGGTGACTAAATATGCATTTTTCCCAAATTATAGACATCCTCATCAAGTCTAATTACAAATGGGTTTTTTGCACTTAGCACCCCCGAAACATAAGAAATAGGCACTTTGCATCCCCAAAACTTAGATTTAGCATTTTGCACCCTCAAAATATAAAAAATGCAGCACTTTGCACCCTCTTTTATTTTCATGCAGAAACTCAAGGGCAAAATAGGTAATTCAATTGTAAATTTTTGGTACTTTGCACCCCCAAAATAAAATTAGCACTTAACATCATTAAGAACAAATCAGCAACTTGCACCTTCGAAACACAATAAATGGGCACTTTGCACCCCAAATCACAAAATTAACACTTAATAATAAAAAATAAAAAAAACAACTCAAATCCCTTGTTTTTTTCAACAAAGTTGACCATCGGGGTGAAAAATCTAAGGCAAAATAGGTAATTCATTTTTTCTCCTTAAATTTTGCAAAATACAATTATAAATACTTGAATACTCATTTATCTCTCCATCTTTCTTTTCACCAATTTACATATCCATAAATAACTAAATAAAGTACAAGTAAATTTCTCAAAGACCCATTGTCTACTTCAAAATATCGAAGACCCATAAATAATTACCTATTTTGCCTTAGATATTTTTCACCCCAATGGTCAACTTTGCCGAAAAATCTGAGGGGTTTGAGTTTTTTTTTTATTTGAGGGTGTTAAGTGCTAATTTTGTGTTTTCGGGTGCAAAGTGCCCATTTATTGTGTTTCGGGGGTGCAAGTTGCTGATTTGTTCTTAATTAGAGGATGTTAAGTGCTAATTTTATTTTGGGGGGTGCAAAGTGCCAAATTCTCAAGTTTTGAGGGTGCAAAGTGCCAAAGATTTAAAATTGAATACCTATTTTGCCCTTGACTTTTTGTTTAAAAATAAAAGAGGGTGCAAAGTGCTGTATTTTTCATATTTCGAGGGTGCAAAGTTCTAAATTTAAGTTTCGAGGGTGCAAAGTGCCCATTTCCCATGTTTTGGGGGTGCAAAGTGCAAAAAGCTCAATTACAAATACCCTCCTCAGATTTTGGGTATTAAAATTTAGGCAAAATCGCAAAAAAGTTCAACTAATTAGTAATTTTGATTTTCGTCCCAAGTTATATCACTTAGTCAATTTAGTCCCGTAATTTTATATTTTTTGGAATATCGTCCCACTTGCCACATGGATGCTTACATGTCATGACGTGAGAAATTTTAAACAATTATATAATATTGCAAAATTTGTCCCAAACTAATTATAAATTTTGATTTTTCGTCCCAAACTATATTAATTCGCCGAATTTCGTCTCACAATTTGTCATTTGACATGAATTAAGTCCATTATTAAATTTCTAATTTTATGAAAATGACGTTTCATCTTTTACTTTTTTAGAGACTAATGAGAATTTTTCATTATGTTCAATTTACCTCTTATAATTTGAAAGGAAGCAATTTAAGGTAAATTGAATATTATGAATATTACATGGAAGTAAATTGCCATTTACTTTTTTTTTAAGAGAAAAAAAGTATCAATTTTTGAAAATCATGTGCGCTTTTGAGAAAAAAAATCCTATATCGGTTCATTAGGAAAAATTTGTGCAATTTTTTTGTATTAATAAATAATAAATATTTATAATTAGTTTGGAACAAATTTTTTTTCCATGTCATTTCAATTACGGGACGGAAGTCGGTTTACTGATATAGTTTGGGACGAAAAAGCAAAATTTGTAAGTAGTTTGGGACGAATTCTGCAATCTTATACAATTGTTTATGATAAAATTTGCCACGTCATGACACGTAAGCATCCATGTGGCAAGTGAGACGGTATTTCAAAGAAATATAAAATTACGGGATTGATTTGGCAAAGTGATATAACTTGGGACGAAAATTCAAAATCACTAATTAGTTTGTGACTTTTTTTGCAATTTTTCCTAACATCTAATTGTTAACAATAGGGAAGTAAGATATTTTCCAAAATTTATGTGAAATTTTAAAATTTTTAAAATCATGTGGTAAATATATTATTACTAGTTTTATAATTTATAAGATATTAAAATTATTATCAAAGTTTTAAATTTTGATAAGATATATTACAAACATTATAAATAAACCATAAAGGAAAAAACTAAAATATTTCAGTGGTAAGATACTAATTGTAAAATGGTGACAAGTCACAAGCCATAGAGAAATTTTTATAATACTCAATATACGAGGGTTTCTTGTAATTAAGTCTTACCAAATAGAAATATCCGTAATTTGCCCTAACAACAATTTTCTACTTCTAAATATCTCCTGGGGATGTGATGTATAAGTTCTATGATAAAGTTAACATCAAGGGTCTATTTGGATCGATTTTGACTCGATTTCGTCGGTTTATGTGGTTTTGTGGTAGGTGTCAAATCAATATATTTTTTAGTGATATTTGAAAAAAAAAAATAAGGTAAATAGTAGGTGTCAAATCAATATTTATAGATTTGAAAATTTTGAATATGAGTTTCTAATAGGTTTTTAATGATTTATGGATTTGACGAAAACTCATTTGAATCGCAAAACTCGCGTGATCGGTCCGAAACACATCCACATACACCCCAAATGTTCATAGTTGATACAAAAGTGATGTATAACTAACTTGTAAGTTCAGTGATAAAGTTTAATTCCAAACATTCATACAATGTATTTGACACCTCTTAAAAGGAGTTAATGTTAGACCTAAAACCTGAATAATCAGAAGAAAAGAAAAATACTGATAATAGTGTACCATTCATGAAGTTCTCCAAACTTATACATTTAATAGCTACAATAGTACCAATAATCAATCAATCTAAATACTAGAATCGAGTTCGTTAGATAAAAATTCATTTGAGTTTGGTTCGTCATATTATCAAACAAGTTTTAACAATATTTTTCGTTCGATAACTTGTGAAGCTCGGCTCGATAAGCTAAAAATGGACAAAACATATGTAAAAATATCAAGCTACTCAACACTCGGCTCGAGCTCGGTTCGTTAAGTAATCTAATCAAACTCAAACCCGATTTCGATTTTCACATTCGATCCAAAATTCAAATCAAGCTTGAATAATGTATCATTCAACACTATTCTACTCATTTCAAGCTCTAAATACAATGCAAACATGATAAGTTTATAATTCTTCATAAATTACAACATTCTTACACCACTTTCCAAAATGAAAAAAAAAGACATTCATACATCCTTCATTTCCAAACAGGGCCAGGAAGAAAAAAGGAAAAAAATAAAATAAAATAAAAAACAAAACAAAACAAAATTCCACTTACAGAAGGATCACTACATTATCCAGCTCTTATTCAATATGCCCTTTATTCATCAAACATACCCTATATAATTGCACCTATTCATTTTATAACCCATAATTTCTTGAAGCTCAAGGTAAAAGACCTAATTACCCTGATTTAATTAATTACCTCCCAATATTTAACCATAATTTCTCGAATTTTCTTCCCAATTGTCCGACTGACTAACCGGCTTTTTCGCCGTCATCTCCGCCTCCGCATAACCACCGTCTTCTCCGGAAATCTCCTCCAACGACCGCCCCTTTGTTTCCGTCACCAAAAAGGTACAGAAAAATCCCATCAAATTCGTACAAGCCAATAGAATCATAGCCTTCTTGATTTTCTTCACATTCCCATCTTGTGTGTAGTTCTGTATCGCAAATGCGCCGATCATAGCTCCGGCTTTCCCCGATGCCGCGCTAAAAGCATGGCAAGTCGACCTGAAAATCGCAAATTCATTAATATGAGCTTCAATTTCATCTGAAAAACGCTTAATTAATTGAATTTTTTACCAGCTAAATGCAAAAATACACCCTGTTCTTTGCCGAATATTAGTAAAGAGACCCTGTGTTATTTGTATTAGCAAAAATCCCCTCGTGTTATTCTTTTATAAGCAAAAAATTTAAATTTTATTTCGATTGTGTGTTTCGGTCAGCTAAATATTGAAAAAAACTTGAGAACTTTTCGGAAATATTTCAAAAACAGAAGGAAAAATTGCAAAATAATAACAAGATTTAGAAAATAAGATAATTTCAAGGCAAAAAAGGAGTTTCGGAATTACACGTAATTTTCGTTGTTGTTGTTTCAAGAACAAAAACTTTTCGATGTTCTCGACAAAAACGATGAAAAATTTGATCCATAAACGAGAGCTATTGTCAATTTTCAAAGTTAACAAGATAATTACTATCAAGTTTTTAAGTGAATGGAGGTGTTTTTGCATCCTAAGGTACGGATATAATTGTCATTTTGAATTGGAAGAGGTTATTTTGGGTAATAAAAATAACATCAGGGGCTTTTTGCTAATTAACAAAGTACAGGGGTATTTTTGCATTTCACTCATTTTTACCTGACTCTTGTCGGAAAAAGCTCTGCCGGAAGAACAAATGTTGTGCTATTCGGGCCGAAGTTAGCGAAGAAGAAAGTGAGTCCATAAAGCGCAGCGAAAGTCCATTTATGTTCTTCATTTCTAAGGTAATCGTATTTCAATCCCATTATAAGCATAAAAACGGACATCATAAAGAAGCCCACCAACTGTATGTAAAAACGCCCAATATGTTCTATAAAAGCCACCGTGAACCAGTACCCCGGAAACGTGCCCAATAAAGCAATTACGAACATTGCACGTGAAGTTTCGAACATTTCACGTAATGCACTAACATTTTCGGCTTTGTTTGTGAGTCCCATTGTTGGAAATATGTCCTTTTGTGTGAGGTTTTGGCTGTAAAATGCGATATCTAAAAGAAACCATGTAGTCATTGTGCCGATTAAATGTCGCCCATGGCGTCTAACGAACTCGTGCGAGAACAATTTGTACTCGTTACCCGCGTTGAATTGAGCAACTTTGTCCCCATCAGCTTGGATTTCGATGTCAAGAACACGACCCATGTCAGCAGCAGCTTGCTTCGCGTTGCCCTCGATTATCGCAGTGTACCTACCCGTTTCCGGCATTTTCATTCGCCAGTAGAATGTCAGAAGTGCAGGGAGGGCGCCAATCATGAGTACGATCCGCCATACGTAATCGGCTTCTGGCTCGGTTGAGAAAACATGATTGCCGTTAAAAGCGGGGCCCGCGTAGTAGGTGAGAAAAATCTTTGAAACTATCAAAGAAACGAGCCCTGCGAAGATAATCCCAACTCCTTGCATAGCGAAAACTGCGGCAATAAATGCCCCACGGGTTTTCTTGTTGGCGTACTCAGACATGATGGTAGCGGAAAGAGGGTAATCGCCACCAATTCCAAAACCAAGCCAGAATCTAAAGAAGCAGAGAGTTCCCATAACAGCTTTCGGGCTATACCCGAACGATAAACCCGAGCAAATAGCACAAATGATCATTAAAATCAAAGTGAGCCCGTAAACTTTTTTCCGGCCAAGTTTATCGCTCAAGTACCCGAAAACTAATTGTCCCGTCAAAGTCCCGACGAGTGCAACACCAATGACTAAATTGTTGATGCTATGAGGAAGCTTTCCTGGCTTTCCCGTGGAGGGGTTGTAGTAATAAAGGCGACCTAAGAGCTTTGACACGGTAGAAATGCAAAAAAGATCGTATGCGTCTGTGAAAAATCCCATTCCGGCAATGATAATTGCGGTGACGTGGTACCATTGCGTTCGTGCATTGTCGAGTGCGTTGAGCACGGAAATGTTGTTCGAGGCCATTTCTTAATTTTGATTGATTTTGTTTAATTTGTTGTTGGATTTGTTTTTGAGTTGTGTTTTTGCATTGGTGTATATATACTAGTCTTATTTTTTGGTGCAAATCTTTAAATAATGTGTAGTTTAATCCGAGGTTTTACAAGAAATTGATGGATGGTATTTGTGAAGAATATACTTGTTACTTAGTTAAAATCAAGGGTTACATTTAAGTATTGCATTGAGGATTATAGCTGGTTGTGATAATTACAGCTAGTTTTCTATTAATCATTTAATATTCATTAATAAACGTCAATATATATACTAATTGTAGTTTTTGTTTCTTATTGTCCTCCAATGACTAATTAATCTAATATATGGTATTTGTAGTTACTTGATATATAGTCATGATTGAGATTTAGTTGTCGCAAGAAAAAATTGGATTTGCAGTGGGAAGGTAAAATTAAAGTGTATCATTGTCCTTTCATAAACAGATAAAATTTGTTTTTAATGATATAATAAAAATTAATTTAGGTATAGTTTATAATAAGGGATAATCATATCCATACACATGAAATTCGATAATTACCAACATCTTCTTCTATGTAGTTAGTTATTATTAAAATCATTCATGTTATGAGCATCTCCAATTGCATTATCTAAGATTTTTAGTTCATTCTAACAACCAATATTTGAATTTTAGTTAACTAAAAAAATTATTTTCCTTCAATTATTAAATTATAAATATGTCATAAATAATATTTTGTTACTTATGATGTGGGAATTAGATATGGATAACTCACGACTCGTATGAGAGGGTCGTATGAATAGAGAACACAAGATTTGGTACGATGGACGCAGAAGGTTGTATCTTGATGAATAAGTATTCCAACACATTACAACGTGTTGCATGATGTGAACCTTTCATCTCAATTGGAGAAATTATTTAGTGTAACCGCTGCACCACGTCATTAAGTACACGTGGTGCAACCTACCAATACACTTGGGACACGTGGAGTGATAATCCACACAATTTTTCGAAATTCTATTTTTTGGGAATATGGTTAGAATATGGGCTGATGTGGATTATCACTTCACATGTCTCAAATGTATTTGTGTGCTGCACCACGAGTACTTGATGACGTAGTGCAATGATTACACTAAATAATTTCTCATTCCGTTGCCACTCGCAAAAGAACCCGTGTCAAATGATATAATCTTTCTATTCAATGAATGGTTATTCATCCTCGACCAGAATTCCACTAGACCAACATGTGATTGGTCTAGTGGAAGGGACTAGTCACTACAAAGTAGCGGACTCAGGTTCGAATCCCTCAAGTACACACTCTCTTAACGTAAACTATGGACACATTTTTTGTAAAGTATCCATTACCGACTTAAGCATCAGAGTGACTTCGACAGAGTTCTCCCGATTTAATTCACCCATGTTACTAGTATAGGAGCAGACATACTATCAAATTCAAAATCGGAGTCAGTCGAATCTTATCGAGATCAGAATCTTATGACATTTACATGTATCAACTATCAACTACATATGCACAAAGAAATAATAAATACTCCATTGATCAATGATCAGATGAAAATCCTAACAAATCATTCTACGTTTGAATTGAACATTTGTAGATCCAAACTGAAATTTGGGTGTCCTTCCTACCTCTTCTAAGAATAAGTTTCTTAAGACTAATAAAGATCCAATTGTTACAATTATTCAACTCTTCTTTAAATTAAATATGTTCACGTGTAGCTCGAATGCATCACAAGTTAAATCTTAAATTGATAAATAGGTTTTATTAATTGGTACTGGAAACCCTGAATTGGAAAGCTATTTTCAAGTGGTAGCACCCCTTCAGATACACTCTTTCAATATTTATAAATAGGAGAAGAATCTGGTCAATTATTCACTTCGATATGAGCAAAAATATTCTTTTTTAGTTCTTCCATTTTTAATTTTAAATTTTCGTCGAAGTTTTGGTTGTTCAAGTTCGCCGTGAGTTCTTTGTTTGTGCAAACAAGAAGCATCGGACTGTTGTATCTTGGGAGACTACCGGGGATCGACTGTGTACACCGTAGACAGTCCAGAAATATTATCTTAAAACCTCAATTTTTATTTCATCTTATCTTCTCATTTCCTATACCAATTCAGTGATTTAATTTTAATTCTATACTTACTTGATTCTGTTTTAAAGTATAATTTTTTTATAGTTTAAAACCATTCTTATTAAACAAAATTAAATCAGTTTCCTTAAAAATTAATAAAATTTTTGTACAAAAGTTTTAGTCATTTTCATATAAATAATCTGATTCTGTTTGTAATTTGAAGTCTAAGAACTTTGATTATTTTATTCAAATAAATTAAATTCATTTACTTACATTGCAACTAAGTTACTATTTTCTTTTTAATTCTTTTTAATTCATACAAAAGACTTTGTTTTAAATTGAAATAAATTTACTATAAATTAAATCTCCACTACTTTGAACATTTAAAAAAAAATTATGTATATATAGCTTTATATTATTTTTTATTTTGTTATTTAATTGATCTATAGTTAAATAAAAATTACTATAGTTATAAGAAACATAATTGAGTATATTTCTATTACGCATATTGTTAAACACTACAATAATAAAGGGTGTGTGTGGATGGGTTTTGGCCCGGTCTCGCGGGTCTCGCGAGACCGAGCCAAAACCCTTTCAAATGAGTTTTCGCCAAACCCGTAAAATCATAAAAAACCTATTCAGAAACTCACACTCAAACTCTTCAAACCTATCAAACATTGATTTGACACTTACCACCTACTTTTTCCCCCAAATCTCACTAAAAAATACATTGATTTGAAACCTATCACCTACTTTTTTCCCTAAACCCCAACATCCAAACCCAATCCAAGTGGGGTTTCAACTTATTCAAACCACAAAACCCAAGAATCAAAACTCATCCAAATGAAGTCTCAAAGGTTTCATCGAAACCACCCAAACCAATTTTTTTAAACCAAGACCAACCAAACCGAGCCAAAACTCATCCAAATAGACCCAAAATAATTACTCAGTCTTCATGAATCTTGGACTATGAGGAATATTTCAATACATGTATATATGGAAGTGCTGATTGTTTTCCTACTAAGCACATTATTGCAGTGAAATAGGAATTTTTGTTAGTGAACATTCTTTATATTTATTGGCTAAATATCTTCTTACTTTGTTAATTATCGAACTTATTTATTATAAAGATGCATAATAAAAAACGAAATTATATCCTATCACATTAGATGCGAACATTATAATAGCAAGAAATTCCAACAACTAACCTCACCAGCGGCAGTGTGGTAGTAACCTCCCAAAAAATGAGGGGGGTTCATTGTGCGTAGTGAGCACTGGTCCCAACCTCTGTTGTCGGTTGAGTCACCATGATTTATCTCCTCTCACAATCCCGTCGGGCCGGGGTGAGGGGCGCCCGGGATGAGCGATTTCACCTTTTGGAACAAGAAATTCGAAAAACTCATGTTTGAACTGGTTAGCTCAGAACTTCAACTCTCCTTTTTCGCCGAAAGCAACCAAATCTTCGGCAACGAGACATGGTTTGAAACTTGGACTCGTCAACGGTCGGAGGAAAATTATACTTGAAGGCGATTGTAAAATGGTATTGGATGAAATCTCAAAATCCCACCATTCATTTAGCTATCCCGATGCGATCTTCGAAGACATAAAGCCAATGGCTAAAAATTTGGATGGATTTAGATGGTCCCATGTGTTTGTGAAATACAATTCAGTAGCTCAAGCTTTAGTTATAGTACGTAGGACTACGTTCCTCTTAGATTATTACTGAAATTCCGAGCTGTATTATCGATTTTGTAATTGACGACATTGATTATTTACGAAGTTGCAACTTCTAATGTTTTCTCAAAATAATTAAATATATAAATGGGAATTGAATAAATGTGCGGAAATCTAATACCATTTGAAAGAGTAAGGAGTTTAGTTTACACAAATCGGATCTTTATTTAAATAAACCTATTTATGAACAAATAATCACAATAATTTAATCAAACTAACAATATATAGAGAAAAGGGAAGAATTCTTGCTACTTGAATAATTAAAATCCAAAACTAAATATGCTTAATTACCACCTAACATACAAAAATTCAAACCAAATTTCTAAGAAAAAATTACTAGAAAGTTTGATATATGCAACCCCACATTAAAGGTCCTTCAAATTGATATTTAGTTTGTGAGAGTGTTATTATTTAATAATAGTGATTGATTAATTAGATTTGGAAAATCTAGTGAATGATGTATGTAAGCACCAAAGCCACCAGCATAAGGACATACGCTATCCCTTGATCTATTGCTGTCCCTGCAAAAAGAGTTTCATTTTTAAGAGAAAGGATCTTCATTATAAAATTTTCTTAAACAATTTTTTCTTATATTTTTAAAATTTACTCTGATTTGACATAAATTAACGGACATGTTTGTCTCGCGTTTGAGAGAGCATTTCGGTGCTCTCTGAAAAGTATAACAAACAACAATTTTTTCTTTGAGAAATAAAATTATTCTCTCTCAATTTTCACAAACAAATTTTAACTTAAAAACATCTCTAGAAAAAAAAAATATCTACACAAACTCTACACTAATTTGACAAACTCTTAGGTTAAATTTGGTTTATGGATTTCATTAAGTAAAATTCAGATGAAGAAGATGTGAAACTCGATGTTACGTTATTGGATACAAAATAAATTACCTTATTTATTGTTTTACTCTCTAAAATCCAATTTTCAAACATATAGCCTTATATTATTTCTTTTCTTTTCATAAACTCTAAAAATAAACCTACAAAATTTCACTTCTGGAACCACTTTAATAAAATTCAAACAAACAAAATTATGAAAATCGAGATATTTTCAAAAATCTCAAATTATTTTTAAACTACTCTCAGATATTCGAGACTAACAAGGCCAACTTATTTCATTACCATATTTTATTCACATAACAATTTTGATTTGACATAAATTAATCTAATTCACATAAAAATTCAAAATAAACAGGAAATTTTTAGACAGGGAAATTAAAAATTAAATCAACCATACCATCGCTGGTTGGATCGCTGGTTGGAGAAGGCGCCGGTGCTAATGAGTTTGAATCGGCGGCGGTGGCGGCAGGGAAAACCGCGACCGCTGCAACAATTGCCAAAATTATCACGAAAACTTTAGAGATCAGCTCCATTTATTTCCAAAATTCTCACCGTTTGACTTTTCTTTCTCCCTCTGCGACGTCTCGCGATGGCGGCGGTGGAGCTAGCCGGCGGTGGTCGAGCCGCAGAGAGAGAATGCAAATTGGACGGGTTTCTTCACTTTGATTATTTGCTGATTGGAATTCTTTTACTTGAAATGTGAAATTTAATTTTAATGGAGAAGGAATTTATATATCAATGGAGGAAGAGAAGGAACGGTGTGGAAAATAAAAAGAAATTGGGAATGAAAGGAAGAACTTATTTTTCGTGAATGATGGGTTTGTATTGTAATCCATATATTAAGTAAATGTGGGAATTTAAATTTAAAAATAAACACGTGTTTGAATTATATATTTGTAATATTACATTCATAATTATTGACATTCTAGATTATTTGATTAGATTATGTGAATATATTTTTCTTTTCAAATTTAAAACGGTAAACTATATATAAATCTCCTTGTTAATAACCATAGCACAATTGATTATATATATATTATATCATATAAGAAGGTAAGGTACTTGTGTACAGTGTCTGTCTTTTCTTTTAGCTTTTTTTTAATCCCCCATCAAGTTAAACGACGTCGTTTAAAGCTCTTTACTGTGTCGTTTCATACTTTTTTCCCAAATTTACACTACCTGCTCAAATTCTTTTCCCTTTTACTTCACCAGCTTTTAATTTCTTCCGTTTTTTCTTGTGGCCCTTGCTGCTTCTTATTTTCTTATGCTGCTTCCAATTTCTTCTCCCTTAATTGTTCTATTGGTTGGTTTGGTTTCATTATTTCTGCTGCTTCCTTGCCTCTCTTCGTTAACTTCTTTCCTAATTTTTTCAATTGATGTTCTTTACTTCTTTGACTTCATCTGTTTCGGGAAATTCCCCTACTATGTATATTAATTGCGGCAGCTTTGAAAGTTATTTAGGGATTATGATGTTTTTAATTGGATTCCAGACTTGGGAAATCTTCTTAGATATTCTACCCACATCCTCTGTTCTTCAATTCCACTGGTAGCTTTCGGAGGAGTTATTTGGTGATTAGGATGTTTTTAATTTGATTTCAAGCTCAGGATCTCCCTTGCTCTTCTACGCATATGTTCTATTCTTAAATTTGTGCTGGTATTTTAATGAATTAACTTTGTCGTTTCTTGTTTTCTACCATGTTTATCAGTACCAACTTTATTTTACATGTTTGGTGTATTATGGCTTGGATAGGATTACTATAGGAGCCTATGCATATGACGGTTGTTTATCTCTAAATTTTGTTGGCCTACTTTGCACATGATGATTATTCCTATATTTATCCTCATTATCAGCTGCTATTGCTTTATTGCTTTCACCGCAAAATATTTGTTCTTCTGGGTATTCTTCTGACTAAATAATAGTAATGTATTTTGGGAATTGATTTCTTCGTAATTATGCGTTTTACCTCTGCCTGTGAACTTTTGATGATCTTCTTGTTCATATTCATAAACTGTAAGAATATATGTTTGCTTTTGTCACTTAGGTGTTCTGTTTTAGCTTGGTTATCCTAATTCATAATTGTTTGAATGATATTATTTGGCTGTTTTGTGAATCTATTATGCTTTTTCATTTTTATGTATTTTTCTGTGTTACTCAATCAGACATATATTACCTACAAAAACATTAAATCTGATCGATCTGGTGCTGTTAGTTTTAGACACGATGATGCTTTAGATGCATCCTCACTTTCACTACAATTCATGTCATTTTGATCTTGCCTTAGCAGTGAAGCAAGTCTTGGTTCATGAGGTAAAAATGTATATGTCACTTTTATGCATATTCGTTTTTCTTATTTTTTCCCACTGTTTAACCATCTAAGCTGAGCAATTATACATTAATGTAAACAATAAATATTTTTTCAACCTCATGTTTAGTTTTGCTATTTCTTTTATACTGATCAAACTCTTTTATTATCCTTAGACTCAGAAAACCAAAAATGGTAAATAACTCGTACTAAGAGATCATAAAAAACATTCTAAAAATTAAAAAGTTATTAAAGTCATGGTGAACAAGAATTTATATATATTTAATTGAGTTGCTTAAATAACCAAAGCGAAACTTCAATGAAATTCTATATATAAAAAAATTAACCAAATTGTGAGGACTTATTGCTATATTATTGCATTTCTTCATTCATAAACGAATGGTTTTTTATGATGTCTAATACTTTTCCTTTTCCAATTGTTTTTTAGTTTTAGTTTGTATCTCAAATTGGAAAATATAGTGTCACTCAGCTCTGTTTCTTATCAATCCAATATCTTGATTAATAATGTATTCTTCTCTTAAATTTGGCGCAGCAAATAAACTAATGTCTTCCTCTTCCACGTTCCAATGCTTGGTTATGTATAGAAAGTAGTTATTATATCAACTTGTGCATTAATCTTTTTATTTTGTTGCTATAAATATAATTCTATTTGCCCTATATATGTTGCCTTTCATTCTGCCTCTCATGATGATATGTCAACAGTGCATAACTAAAGCTGTTAAAATGATAGGCTGAAGTATATATGTAACAAGGAAGGAGTAAAGACAAGTTCCATTGCGCTTTCTGCACTTGCAGATCGTACTGGTAAGTGTACTTACTCCACTATGTAAATGCAATTACTTGAGACAGTATGTACATTATAAAAGAAAGCAAAAGAAGAAGTGGTAATATGGATGCAATATGATTTAGTCAAATTCAATATTAAGGATTTTTATGATTCCTAAAATTTATCATAGAAATGAAACTCTATGCTTTCGAGAAAGAGGAGCATTTGTTTATCCAACTCAAATTTACCAGCACTGAGTATATAAGCGTGTGTCTCTGAGGCTAAAATAATATAAGCTCCAAGTTCATGTTTAGGCAAGGCTTGCCCATGCTCTGGAGATTAGTAAGAAATATATTTCTTGAGCAAAATGATAAAAATAAGCTATATGGCCATATACTCCTCATAAGGATTTAATGTTGGTATATCTCAGACAACAGACATTATGGATAACTTCAAATGAAATTTTTTTTCAAAATCGACTAAATTGATCTGAACTGATTTTGAGATTTCTTTGTGCGTGTTATCTACCATACAAGATCCATTAAGAATCATCAAAATACCAATCTGGACTGTTAATGTCCAAATAGTACTTTTTCTTTTGACTTCAGTTTTTGTGTCAGTTGAGTGAACCTGGAAATGTGATCTTGCTTATGGTCAGACACTTGCATGAGTCGTAATTAAAATGAGAGGAAGTCTTTCTTGTGTAATGTGAATCTTCTTAAGATACAAAGACATAAAATGCATAATATTCCTTCTATGAAGTCTTTGTTGTCTAATGTGAATCTTCATAAGATACAAAGACATAAAATGCCTGATATTCCTTATACTATGGAATGGAGCACATAGAAACAAGTGTTGAAGTGGCGTATGGACAAACTGCAAAAGTTATGCTATTTGGAAATCCTTGGGGGTGTTTTGGTGAAGCAGGATTCTATAATGGATAAACCAGTGTAATTAGATCTTTTTAATCAATTTATTTTTGACATGAAATTCACACTAGCCATTTGATGGAAGTGCTTAAGTTATTTTTTCTGGGTGGTGGATGTAATCCTCTCCAGTAGACTCTCTCTATGCTTTGGTTTTGTGATTTTAAAAAGAGTATTTTTATTGGAGAAATTAATTCATTCATTATCTAATTGTGTAAATTATCTTATTAGTTTCCTATTCAAGAGTTGTATATATTGGATTGACAAACAAATCCCATAGATCATGTAATTAGCTAGATGTAGAATATTTGATTGATAGCAAATCACATAGATTACGTAATTAGCTAGATATAGAATATTTGATTAAGTCTTGTACATGTATATATATCCCATCTTTGTTTAATAGAAATCAAGCCATTATCTCCCATTTCTTTATGGTATCACAGCAGCCACGATCCTAATCCATTCCTTACAATTTTTTTTTCTCTTTTCATATTCTACCTTAATGGCTTCAGAACATGTTTCTGGATCATCTACCACTCATACCACCATTCAAAATCCTCAAGAACCAAATACTCCTCTTGTTACCA
Source organism: Penstemon barbatus (assembly GCA_003313485.2). Lineage (NCBI taxonomy): Eukaryota > Viridiplantae > Streptophyta > Magnoliopsida > Lamiales > Plantaginaceae > Penstemon > Penstemon barbatus. The sequence goes on from CM064880.1 coordinate 33,962,832, forward strand.
TCAACACTACAAACATCACCAAACTAACCACCACCAATTATATCACGTGGAGCCTTCAAATCCAGAGTCTATTAGAAGGATATGATCTTTATGGCTTCATTAATGGTTCCAACCCAAGCCCTGCACCTACCGTCACCGCTAATGGTAACACAACTCCAAATCCGGCCTACACTACATGGAAACGTCAAGATCGTCTTCTCTTTAGTGCACTACTTGGTGCAGTCTCTCTACCCATCCAACCTCTTCTAGCACGCACTACCACCTCTCAAGAGGCATGGACAACTTTGGCTAATACCTATGCCAAACCATCTCGCGGCCACATCAAACAAATCAAGGACCAATTAAAGAACTATGTTAAGGGTTCTAAGACCATCTCAGAATATATGCACTTCATCAAGAATCGGGCTGATGAACTTGCTCTTCTTGGAAAACCTGTTGATGAAGAAGATCTCATTGACAAGATTCTAGATGGCCTTGGTGAGGAATACAAAGGAATTGTCGATGCAGTTAATGCTCGTGAAACCCCTATATCCTTTGATGAAATTCATGAAAAACTAATCAACAAAGAAGCGTCTCTCCAACAATCACACACCACCATCATTTTTTCCTGCCACCGCCAACCCTGTCAATCAACGCAATAATAAATTTCGACGGCCACCATCTCCTTATTGGCGTACTTCCCCACCGGCTTATCAAGGACAACAATCCAATGCTCATCGTAATGATCGACCTCCACCCCGTCCATATCTTGGGTATTGCCAAGGATGTGGTGCTCAAGGACACATTGTCAAACGATGCTCCATTTATCAACTTGTTAGTGCTCAATCCTCACCGATTCCATCAACAACGCAACCACGTGCTTCTCGTCCTACATCTCCATGGCAACCACGTGCAAACTATGCATCCTTTGAGAACACTGACACCCCCACATGGTTACTTGATAGTGGGGCATCGCACCATGTCACCGCGGACTTAAATAATCTTTCACTTCATACTCCTTATGCAGGGTCTGATGACGTTTTGATCGGCGATGGCTCGGGTCTTCACATTACCCATACCGGTTCAACTAGTCTTCCTACCTCTACTCGCACCTTTAATTTACATAATATCTTATGTGTACCTAATATGAAAAAGAACCTTATCTCTATTTATCAATTTTGCAACACTAATCATGTTTCAATTGAATTCTTACCCACTGTTTTTCATGTGAAGGACCTGAGCACGGGGGAAATTCTTTTGACGGGAAACACTAAGGACGGTGTATATGAGTGGCCAACATCCTCTTCAAAATTGTCTTCTCCACTAGTTGCCTTTTCTAGTGTCAAGACCACTTCTTCCGACTGGCACTCTAGATTAGGTCATCCATCATCACCTATTTTTAAGCATATTATGTCAACCTTTTCTTTACCTTATTCTATGTCACATAACTCGCATTGTAATGCATGTTTGAGCAATAAAAGTCACAAGCTTCCCTTTTCCACATCTACAATTGTTTCATCACACCCCTTACAAATCATATTCTCTGATGTTTGGACTTCTCCAGTTTATTCTGTTGAAGAGTTCAAGTATTATGTTATTTTTGTTGATCATTTCACACGTTATATATGGTATTACCCTTTAAAGAAGAAATCTCATGTTAGTGATGTCTTTATACGCTTCAAAGCACTAGTAGAAAATCAGTTTAAACACTCTATTGTAACTCTTTACTCAGATAATGGCGGGGAATATAAAGCATTAGATCGATTTCTGCCACTTCAAGGAATCTCTCATCTTACCTCTCCCCCACATACGCCTGAACACAATGGTTTATCTGAACGTCGACATCGACATATTGTCGAAACTGGTCTATCCCTTCTCACTCACGCCTCACTTCCGCTCACATATTGGAACTATGCATTTGCAACAGCCGTGTATCTCATTAATCGCATGCCCACACCTACACTTTCACTTTCTTCTCCTTATGAGTCCATTTTTAAATCTTCACCAAACTACACAAAACTCCGTATCTTTGGTTGCTTATGTTATCCATGGCTTCGTCCCTATTCTAGTCACAAACTTGAGTCTCGATCCATCCCATGTGTGTTTGTCGGGTACTCCCTCACCCAAAGTGCCTATCTATGTCTTGATCCTACCACCTCCAGAATCTACACATCCCGTCATGTCAAATTTGTGGAATCTATATTTCCATTCACATCCATTCAAAGTCACCTTAGTCAACCAAGTCCAGAAACAACCCCAAATTGGTTTCCATCAGCAACACTTATCTCACCTACAATTGCGCCACTCAACACGCCATCCACAGCTTCGCCCCCTGGCTCGGATCCACTTCATATAACCGAACTCTCAACTTCAATAGATCCTACCGAAACAAATGACAACCCACAAAGACAACCCTCTTCACCCCTACCACTCTCTCCAAACCTTCCTCCTCAAAACCCACCCACCAACACCCACACTATGACTACTCGTGCTCGAAACAATATCCATAAACCCATCCAAAAACTTAATCTTTCTGCTACCATAACATCGAATCGTCAACTTGAGCCGCACACATTGACCCAAGCCCTCAAAGATCCTAAATGGCGTCAGGCTATGTCTGAGGAGTATGATGCTCTTGTGCGAAATGGAACATGGGAACTTGTCCCATCTAATTCAATGCAAAATCTTGTTGGTTGCAAATGGATTTTTCGAATTAAATGTTTACCTGATGGCTCAATTGACAGGTACAAAGCACGACTGGTTGCTAAGGGATTTCATCAGCGTCCCGGTGTTGATTATCATGACACATTCAGTCCGGTTATCAAACCTGTAACTATTCGCTTGGTTCTTAGTCTTGCAGTTAGTCGTGGGTGGCCTCTTCGCCAACTTGATGTAAACAATGCATTTCTACAAGGTCACCTATCTGAAGATGTTTTCATGGCACAACCACCAGGTTTTCTTGACCGTGATAATCCCACATATGTCTGCAAGTTACACAAGGCTATATATGGTCTCAAACAAGCACCACGATCTTGGTACCACGAGCTACGACAATTTCTTGTAGCATCTGGATTTACCAACTCTCATGCAGACACATCACTCTTTGTCCTCAACAATAGCGGTAATCAACTTTATCTTCTTGTATATGTTGATGACATAATTATTACTGGATGCAATGCAACTACAGTTCAACATTTTATCGATCTTCTTAGCAAAAGATTTTCTATCAAAGATCTCGGTGATTTGTCATACTTTCTTGGTGTTGAAGTTGCTACTACTTCCACTGGTTTACTCCTCTCTCAACGGAAATATATCACAGACCTTCTTGCTCGCACAAATATGACAGGGGCCAAACCTGTCACCACTCCACTTGCCACCGAGCCAACTCTTACAATTCTTTCTGGCACTGCTTTGACGGATCCCTCTGAATACAGAACTATTGTTGGAAGTCTTCAATACTTGTGCCTAACTCGTCTTGATATCGCATATGCAGTTAATAAGTTGTCCCAATTCATGCATCGACCTACTACTGATAATTGGAATGCTGTCAAACGTTTACTTCGCTATCTTTCTGGTACAATGGATCATGGTCTTGCCTTGCACCGTCAAACATCATTATCTCTTCATGCCTTCTCCGATGCTGATTGGGCTGGAAATAAGGACGACTACACCTCCACTAGTGCTTATATTGTTTACCTCGGTCGCAATCCGATATCTTGGTCTTCCAAGAAACAGCGCACGGTTGCACGCTCGTCCACTGAAGCTGAATATCGTTCTGTCGCTGCGACAGCTGCTGAGTTACGTTGGATTTGTTCGATTCTAACTGAACTTGGCGTTTGGATTCCTGTTGCTCCGGTTATCTATTGTGACAATATTGGTGCAACTCAACTTTGCTCCAATCCTGTCTTCCATTCACGGATGAAACATGTTGCGATTGATTATCATTTTATTAGGGATCAAGTACAAAGTGGTGCTCTACGTGTCACTCATGTGTCCTCAGAAGTCAATTAGCTGATGTCTTGACAAAGCCTCTTCCACGTAATCGTTTTCAACTATTGAAGATCAAGATTGGTCTCTCCACAAGAGCTCCATCTTGAGGGGGCATATTGGAGAAATTAATTCATTCATTATCTAATTGTGTAAATTATCTTATTAGTTTCCTATTCAAGAGTTGTATATATTGGATTGACAAACAAATCCCATAGATCATGTAATTAGCTAGATGTAGAATATTTGATTGAGTCTTGTACATGTATATATATCCCATCTTTGTTTAATAGAAATCAAGCCATTATCTCCCATTTCTTTAATTTTATCCCCTATAATTTTATAAAAGTTTCAAAATGTCTACCTGATATTTTTATAGGCGACACTTTATCTCCGCTTATTATGATAATATGACATTTTACCCTCCCGTGCTTTGATGAATGTGAAAATTTATTCACCTATGTTACAAACTATTTCCCATGCTTACTCTTAGTTTTGGCAAAAAGTTACACTATATACAGCTGAAAGGAGTTAATTTCTTCGTTAACTTTTTTATAGGTGTAAATTTTTATTTTATTTAAAATAGGCAATGCAATATTTTATATTCACTAAGGAGTCAAGTTTCTATATATCATAGAGACGCTAAGCCAACGAACATATTGTTAAATTCTAATATGAGCGCAAAAGTTAAAAATTTCAAATTGGCACAATTGTAGGAACTCACTGCTACTTAGTCGCTGAGTACGCTCTGCACGAGCAATCTGCTTAGTTCTTGAGATTATGTATACAAGAAAGCATGTAAATTTTTTTAGATAATAGTTGTTAAAATAATTTCTATATTCTTTTTTTTCTTCAAAGTAATGGTAGATTATTTGTAATATCAAATTAAGATGGATTGACAGTTTTATTTTAGATCTTCGTTATGAAAAAATAAACAATCCTTTCATTAGCTTATCCTGCAAACAAGTTATCTAATACACACTTTTTTAAATAATTATCCTAATGGCTATATTATCAGATTGCCTTAGTTTGTGGACCTTGTGACAACGACAAGGAAGCGTCTCAGTAATAATTTACCCACCATATTATTTTTCATTTGTCCAATCTTTTGTTCAGATGAGTTTTTTCTTGCCAATGTTTTAATGAGGCAGTGTTAAACGCTTATTAGACTTATATGGATATATACTTTTTTTTCCTTGTCTAGGTTTTTCTCGTAAATTTTTTAATGAGTCATATTTTTTATAAGCAACATCCAAGAGGAAGTGTTATAAGTCAATTAAATATGGATGCCACACCCCTTTGAATACGTGCATGGAAATTATGATCACTTTTACAACAATGTATTTGATAATAGATGTATGTAAGCTATGTATTTTATTTCCTCCCTCGTGAATTTATTTAGCTATAAATAGATGAGATATTTACAGAAAACATAGAATAAATAATACAAAGTTTACCCATCTTATTTATCTTGTGAACTCTCTTATTCTTTAGTATTATTATTATTATTATTATTAATTTTACAACCATACATGGATTACTAAATTTTTGTTCACTGAATTAATATTATAACAATCATTTATGCAGATTTATTTCCTCAAATGGTGTGGAAGACTCATATGTGGTTCCTATATGAATTCTTGCAATTTCAATGTTACAAAAAGATAATTTTTTTTTTGTTAAAAAATATTATTCATTTTTTGTCTTTTAGAATATATGCATTACCAAAGATATCATTGAAAAAAATATCCAAGTCAAAGCGTCACAAATCTACAACATCAGTTTTCAAAACATTTAGAAAAATTCCCACTACTTAAAATAACTCCAATAAAAATTTATTCAAACAAATACACCTATATCTTCATTCAAACAATCTAAAAACACAATAAAATCACCCGACTGCCGCCAAGAACGATAAATTTTAACTACTCATTGAAGTTAAAACACATGATAAAGTAAACTTCATAAATTAAGCAAACCAAATGTACCTCAACTTTCACTTCATCCTTACACAACATACCTATATTTACTCACCAAAGCAACCTAACAAGCTGGGCAACGAACTCCACGCATTAGCGTGGAGCACCCAGCCTAGTATATATATATATATATATATTTCTTGTGTCACATCTAGTTGATTATGTTAAAGAAAAATCCAAATAAATATTTTCAATTAAGTTTAAAGAAACGAAGAAGTAGTGTAAAAGTATAAAACATATTTCCTTTGTCTCAATATTTTTACTTCATTAGCTCAAATTTTTTAATTTTTAAGTGACTTATTATGTAGATTTCTTACATTTATAATATTTTAAATCTTTTAAATATTAATAGATTTGTTGTTATATAATATTATTAAATTATTATTAAAATAAATAAATTAGATTAGTGATCATAATTTTTAAAAATTTGGTCAAGTTGACTGGTGAACTGTAAAAAAGAATTGGGAGAAAGATAGTATTATAGTATCAGAATAAATGAATATCTTACTCAATTTTGATATCATATTTATTAATAAAGTAACTAAATAAATGAATATTATCCAATGTTGATATCATAAAGATTGGATATCATATTAATTCACACATTGACAAATATTTAAATCTAAAATTTCTACTTGCTCGTGTGAGAATGTGAACGGACAGATTTGAACAAGAATAGGATATTCTAATTGCCGTTGCTACATTAATTTTTATTTGTTAACTATTTAAAATTTAATAAACTACTTTGTACATATAGTTACCATGCTTATCAGTTGTAATTTATCAGCTATATAATTATATGAATCAATAGAAATATCTCAATCCAATCTTAAGGAAAATTTAATAGTGAATATTTATTGTATAATGCATGGATATAGAATATTTTATATATCTATATATATATAAAAGAAGGTGTGAGAAACCACGGTCTATTTAATCGAAAAAAAATTAAAGCAAGAGAATAAAAAAAAATGTCTTAGTTACTCGTGAATATTTTATTGTATAATGTATGAATATGATTGCTGTTTTACTTTTATATATCTATATATATAAAAGAAGGTGTGAGAAACCACGGTTTATTTAATCGTAAAAAATTAAAGCAAGAGAATAAAAAAAATGTCTTAGTTACTCGATGTCTAAGCAAAGTACCGATCAAAGTGCCAAACTTAGAGTCGTAGCTCTTGTTGTTAAATATGTTTAAAACAATATGTGTATATAAAATATTATAGAATATTTTATATTTCTAAGTACTATAGTGAATTATAAAATATTATGAAATACTTTTTATTATAAAACTATAGTAAATTATTCCAACAGAATAATTATTTATAATTAACTCAAATTATAAACCTTAGTATAGTTTATTCTCGCAGAACAAACAAAATCAGAATTTAATAACAGCGTACTTACTGAAATAATTCTGAACCGTAAAATCGACCGAGGCTTGCAAATGCAATATCCTTAAGACAGTATTTCTGGGCTGTCAAAGGTGCAACAGTTCGTCCCAGTGGTCTCCCAAGATTCAACGGTCGGATACTTGTTTCTTTGCACTAAGAACAAGTCCACAGCGAACTTTAACAAATAAGATACTTGAGAAGAGAAGAAGAAGAGAAGAATATAGAAGAAAGAATAGGATTCTGCTTTAGGTTGCTAGAAAACGGGATGAGAGAATTGGCCAGATTCTCCTCCTATTTATAGCTGCAGAAGGGGTGTTTTTGGAGGGACATGACCATTCGGATTAAACCAATAGAGATGGTTCGGTCCGAATGGGTGCGAATCGGTTCGATTCAAACCGAACCGTTGCCACAATTCAAAATAAGCGCGCGGATCTTTTGGAGCAAAACGGGTCAGCCGCGCGGATCTTTGTTCGGGTCAATCTGGTACGCGGATCTAGTCCTGTATGGATTTTAAAATTGGGCCTTTAATTTTGGGCTAAAAAATTAAATAAATTTTGTCCAAAAAGAATAATGTTATGTTGAGGCCCAAGCCCAATCCAAACCCAAACCCGACCGGGACCGGACGGCTGCGGCGCGCGTGGGAAACCATTGTCATCTACGTCTTCTCCCCTCATAAAACTTGGTACCCCCAAGGGGCCCTACCCTTATACATATTTTTGCATTATAAATGACAAAAAACTTCTCACTTTCCTCCATGTGGGATGAAGACATTTTTCATTCTTCTAAGCTTCATTCATTTCTCATTTTGTGGGTTTAATTCCAATTTGGCTCAATCCAAGTGGGTTAATACCCATAAAATCTAACAGCTCTACCCAACAAGATTCGCCAAAATAGCGGCACAAACATAAAGCGGGGAAGAAAAACTAGTATCAAAATTTAAGCATAAAAAACCACCATCATCAATTGGATGCCATCTCCAATTGAGAAGGCAGTCTGATATGAGGGGAGCTTGCTGGCTGCCTAAGGATAGAAATGACAAAAGACGGAGAGGGTGACTAGATGGGCAGCCGGGACAAGGCTGGCAGGGAATAGGGCAATTGGAGGTGGCTGTGAGCCATCCATTGCTTTTTTTTTTTAAGTTAATTTCTTTTTTAAAATTAGTTTTATATAATATTTAGTTGTATTTATTTTTAATATGTGAATTGTGATTAGTTTGATTTATTTTTAATAAAATTGTATTTTTTTGTTGAATTTAATTAAGTGGTTAATTTAAATTGTAAAATTTAATATTTATATATTAAAAAATTCACACAAATAAAAGAATTATATAAACTAGAAAATATTGAGTTAGTTTTTATTTTTATATCTTTAATTTTGAAAATACGAAATATTAGATTATGCTAACGAAAATTACGTCTGAAATTATTTTATTTCTTAATTAAAAATTTATTATTATTTTATCATTATTATAATTATTATTATTAATATAATATAATATTAATTTTATTATCATTTTTATTACTATTAAAATAAGTAAGAGTGAAGAGAGTGGAAAATTTTGAAATTGAATTAAATGGAGGTAGTTGTTCTTCGATTGGAGATATTTTTGTTACTTGGGCAAAAGAGCAATTGGGCAAAACGGGGGTAAAAGAGGCAATTGAGTATTGGGGTGGAGATGGCCTGATTGTTGTTTCTTATTCCTCCAAATAAGCACTAATTTTAAAGGGTAAATTACGAATATCCCCCTCAGGTAAGGTCTAATTACAAAAATCACCCTCACGTATTGGATATTACAAAAATCTCCCTCAGGTTTGTCACCTTCTTACAATTAACCCCTTACCCCTAAAATGTTCCATTTTTGCCCTTGAGTGTTATTTGTATTGTTTGTGATGTCATATATGTTAAAATTTGGGTGCTAATTATTATATCTTATAAATTAGAAAAAAGATAATTATATATTTACTACCAAAATAATTGATAAAATTTATAATTGCCCATAAGTGTTAATAAATATTGCAAATATATATATATATTAGCAATTTAAATTGCAAAACATTAAATTAAATAGAATTTTAATAATATATTTTATAAATATGAACAAATTGTTTACACATTAGTTAAATGAATTTATTTTATAAAATAGTATATTTAATAAATTAGTTTTTTTTTTTATAAATAAGATATTTTAGTTTATTAAAGTTTATATTGTATTATAAATTGAAATATTTATTGAAATGTATGGGCAATTATAATTTATATCAATTATTTTGATAGTAAATATATGATTATTATATTTATAATTTATAATATATAACAATTAACACCCAAATTTTAAAATCTATAATATATTATAAACATTACAAATAACTTTCAAGGGTAAAATTGAAACATTTTAGGAGCAAGGGGTTAATTGTAAGAAGGTGACAAACCTGAGGGGGATTTTTGTAATACCCAATACGTGAGGGGAATTTTTGTAATTAGGCCATACCTGAAGGGTGTATTCGTAATTTACCCAATTTTAAATCCCCTCCGTTCTTTATTGTAGGGAAATTCAGCAACAATTGTTTAATGAATTTTTATTGTCTAAATTGTTTAGTATAACAACATTCATGAGCTAGGTTGTACGGATACTTCAAAATTATACATCATGAAATATCTAATACATATTGAATACTTAGATACTCGAATACTCACCCGATACTTACAGACACATCATCATGGTGTTTCCAAAAAAAATAAGAAAATTAAAAATTAAAAAAATATTGCATTGCATACACACCAGATGACATATCAGGAACGTTCAAGATACTTTTTGACACGTATTTCTACAAAAAATCTTGCATCGCATACAACTATGAATTTACTTGAACATTTTTATTTCTCTAGTTAAATACGAGTCTTCATACTTTATTATTTATTTCTGTACTTTGATATCGACTGAATAGATTTATGATACAATGACTAATGTAATACTATAGGTTAGTACTAATGAAATAGTAACATATGTGTTCTTATTGACAATCAAGAACAAAAGCCCAGAAAAATATATACATTGTCAAAACACAAAGCCTTGTACAAAAGGCTTTCACAGCTAATATTGTAGGTCACCATAAAGGTCAAAAAGTCTTAGTACTAGTATTAGTAGCAATATTTAAACTGAAGAGAAACTAATTTAATTACCAGATCAAGTGATGCAACTTCTTAAGGTTTGAAGAAAGGGTCATTTCCATTCTTATAGATTTCAAACAACTGCTTAGAGTAATTTTTTGCCAGTTTTTCACAGTTTTCAACCCCTTTCGGATCAAATTCTCGCAACTCGTCAACTGACTTCGTCACATCACCTTGTGGATCTCCGTCGGTAAGAAATTCAGCCAATTCACTGCCCCTGTAAGTTTTTTTTTTTCCAACAAAAAACAATTTATTAAAGTTCGTAAGAATACACAACACTTAGAAGGCACGGCAAAAATGCATTTTTAGTCCTTCAACTTTTGCTACTTGGCATTTCTGGATTATTTTTTCCATTAAGAATTTCGGTCCTTCAACTTTTTAGTGGTTGCAATTTGTGTCCTTTAACCAATTTAGGACATTTGATATCAAATCTGGTCAGTTCATCAGACCAAAATTACGGCTATATGTCCTAAAATTGCAAACACTAAAAAGTTCAAGGGCAAAAACTGTAGCCAACTGTCCTAGAATTGCAACCAGTGAAAAGTAAAAGGATCAAATTGCTTACCTTAAAAATAAATTATCCCAAAAAATCTACCCATTATAAGTTAAAAGGACTAAAAATGCATTTTTGCCATGCATACACATACATATAAAAATCTCACATGAATGCATGAATCTGGCTGAACCCTCGTCCATTATGGACTATAGTAGCTTTACAAGATTTCTCCTCAGAAGTTTGCTGGCGATATATAGCACATACTGCCTTCATACATAGTTCAGAACACTTGCCTAAATCAGCTAACATATCTCCTTCGAAATCCCATTTGTCTTTTCTCTCCCTTGTTATACCACGCATGATCTTTTCTAACGAAATTTCATCAGAATCGGTAGTGTTATCATTTTCAGATATTTCATCCGAATCATCTGAGACAATAAATTCACTCAAGCTTTCACTATCGGAGCCATCCTCTTCTATTTCATCTTCTTCACTAGTCTCATTCTTGGTCGTGGGGATTTCAAATCTTGTTTTGCTTCTAGTGTTTTCATAAGGTGAATTTCCTGGAATACCCTTCTCGTCACCACTCCCTTTCCTAATCAACCGCCGTTTACAAGTACGTTTCTCAAGATTCTTGCCCTTTGAAGTCGAACCATTGTCATTGAATTCACTTTCACTTTCACTGGTAATAATATTCGAAACTCTTCTCTTCTTAGGCTTTTTCCTCTTCCGATTGCAGCAAGAAATTCCTTCATCACTATCGATTTCATCCTGAGTAATTCCTAATCCAACATTACTCGAACTGTGGACATTTTTCCCTCCATTACTATCAAGATTTGGTAATTGCAAAGGGGTAACATTTTGATCATCGTCACTGTCACTAATGCAAATGGGATCAAAAGGGGGTTTACTACCACCTGGTGTTGTTGGAGAAATATCCTTAAAGGTACTCCCTTCATTAGCAAAATCGAGGCGTTTTCTAACACTCAGTTTTACTCCATCAGAATCCGTATACTGCTTAGATGGCGTGTTAATTGGAGGGGTGCCTGCTATATTGGGCAACATACACGAGAACTAATATATTATTAGGCTATTTATTTACGCAAATATAAACACAGAAACCAATGTAGACAAGTTGAATTATGCAATTGTTCGGACTACATCTAAAGTTACCAATTAACTAAATATAGAACTTAATTTTGCATACAAATCCAGAGTATAAGAAATAGAGTGAAATGCACAAAATACCCCCTGCACTTTACCTAATTAGCAAAAAAAACCAACTGTTATTTTTATTACCCAAAAACCCCAAGTGCTAATTTAATTAGCCAAAAAACCCTCCCAAGCCAAAATGACAATTATACCCCACAAAAGATACAGAAACCACTCACCTCCTGTTAACTTTTAAAATTGGCAATAACCTACCCCCTGTTCACTTAAAGAATTGGCAACAACCTCCCTATGATTTATGAAGGAATTTCAAATGGTGTTTTTTGCTAATATATAAAGAACACGGGGGTTTTAACCTCGTGAAGAATCAAACCATTTTTTTTTATAAAAAGTGGTTTTTCCGACTGTTTTAGTCGCGATTAAGAATACAGACACTGTTGGAGGTTTTGGTTTCTTTCGGCCAATTGGAAGTTTGTGAATTGAAACCAAGATATGGTGTTTTTGTATTCTTGGGCTTATAATCGCGACTAAGACAGTCGGAAATTGCATTTAGCTCTAAGCAATAACATTACCTGATGCATCCTTATCCTCATTTGTTGCTTTCTTTTCAACTTGCACAACTGAATCCATTTCCGGTACATCCACCCCCACTCTCATCGATCTCTTCTGCAACTCCATTACCTGCATCTCTAATTCCTCACATTTTTCTTTCAAGGCTTTAACTTGACTCTCCGCGGCCTGCTTCTCACACTCCAATGTCTTATTTTCGATACTCAATTGCAAAATCTTGTCTTCTTCCTCCTCCTTACCAATTAAAATGCTATTTTCAAGATCTTCATTCTTTTGCTTCAACAATTTAACCTCATCTTCTAGCCTTTTAATCACAGAATTTTTCTTCTCAATATCTAATTCCAAAAGGGTGCATTGCCCATTAACTTTTGTGATAATATCTTCAAACCCTAAACAACTACTGCACTCTTTATGATCCTTCTTCTCCAATTTTGTCCCCATATCAATCTATTTTCCTGATTTCAAAATCCGATAAACCCTATTTTCAAAATTTCGACAAATTAAGAGAAACCCATATATATTAAGCCGAATGAGCAAGAAAAATGGAAACAAAGTAAATTATCGCCAAAATGTGATGGAATAAAAGAAAAGTAACCGGATCTTTTTCTTTGGGAAAAACCAAGTATTGGAACTTAAAATCACAACAAATAAACTGAAGGGAAAGAGAAAATTGATAGAACTTACAAGGAGACGGGAACCAAGAGTTTATAGGTTAAAGACTAAACGACGTAGTTCTGTGCCCTTTCTTCGTATTCTGATATGCAGCAGCGGTATGTTTCAGTTGTTTAGCGCTAAGTGGCCAAGGCTTTGCATATTTGATATTACTGGATTTATATTTAATGGTTGTCTAGCCTTACGTGTCAGTCACATTTTGCCACGTGGCATTGTACGATGCCTGGTACGAGCCCCACTTAAAAATTATAAATACTAAAATGCTTTTTTTTTAAAAATATTTAAACATGAAAACAGACTTCACCATCTCCATTTCCTTTTCCTTATTTCAGAGAAATCCTTTTGTTTATCTTGGAAGGAACTTGTGCGAAAATTATTTTCTCGAAATTGAAATTATGTTTAAGTTGGAATGAACTCGAAATTGAAACTTTCAGAGAAACCCTCTTGTGTTCCTCGTCATTCCTTTCACCATTGTTGTTCATTGTTACATAAATTTCATCTGCTCCACCAGCTCAATCACAATGGCTACAGGTATTACACGCTATTTTTATTAATAAGTTTATCCTATGTTCTTAATCTCGGTTAGTTATACAACATTTTAAGTCTAGTTAATTTCAGTCTTAAGTCTAGTTAATTAACCATAATTTTTCGAAGTCATAGTGTCACATTTATGTTTTATTTAGTAAAACTAAATTACATTGATGTATGTCTCCGAAACCAGAACAATGAGTGTTTGCAAAAAGGTGAATTTTTGGTTGATTTATATGTTCATTCTTATTTATATGTGTGAAGAATATTTGCAAAAAAGGTGAATTTTGGGTTGATTAAGTTGGTTGTTTTATTTATCTTAATTTAGATTATAACTGTGGAAATGAGAGCAAAGTTGACGATGAAGGTTGTTGCAAACATGAGAATGAAGTAAATTAGCAATGTGAAGAAGAATTAGGAGATTTTGTTAATCCTTGTATAAAAGAGGAGTTGATTGGGCAAGTGATTTTCGATAGTATTGATGAGGCAGAAAATTTTAAAGTTGCTTATGCCAAAGCCCAAGGTTTTGATGTTAGGAGACAAAGTATTCAAACGAAGGGTGAAGTAGTTAAAAATAGGGTATGGGTTTATACCCGAGCAGGGTTTCGAGGAAAAAAAGAAGAAGAGCAAAATATGCTTCGAGAAGCTAAACCATTGACTAGGTGTGGCTGCAAAGCTAGTCTCCAAGTGATACGAGACTTGAATTCTGGAAAATATATTGTTTCGAGATTTTTGAACAATCACAATCATGAGTTACACGGATGTATGAAGAGGTACATTATTAATCTTTAGTCACTTGATGTAAATTATTTTGTTGGGAGTTTTATTGATTGCTTTTTATTTTTTTATAATGTAGCACAATGTATCGGCCAGACAAGACTATGCTTGCATTGATGACTAAGATTGGATTTAAGCCATCCAAGGTGATGCATTACTTGGAGCAGTTAGCTGTAGGTGCTGGAAAGCACGTTTAGAAAGAAGACTGGTTACAATTGGTTGAATAAGCTACGAGCAGAAAGGATACAAGAAGGGGATATGAACACCGTGATTAATGATCTAGAAGAATTTGATAGGATAGTGCCCAGCAAGCCAATATTAATTAGCTTGTTGAAGTACTATTTTCTTATGGTTTATAATTAATATGCCCGTTCATTCATAGTACGTAAAATTGAACAATGACCAACTTCATCTCTCGCGAACTTATCTAAGCGATTTGATGAAATCCTAAGGTCACAATAGACTATGGGACGATTCACTTCAGTACTGAGTGCAATCATGAAACAGTCTCAATGGTCGTGATCTTAAAACCGTTCCAAGTCATAGATTCCAAACGAGACGGGGTATCGTAGGAATCGCCAAGACTTGTACAAGTATGCATGATTCACATGGAGTGAATTTGTAGCGTTTCATGAGCAAGGCATTTGAGGCCAGTGCATATGAGTAGGTGGTTCAATGGAGGATTGAATGCATCGAACGACCCGAACAGAGAAACCCATTGTGGAAGCGCATAACGCATATCGGTGATGGGATGTTTCTCAAGGCTTATAATAGTGTACGATTTAGTCCTTGGACTTGAGGTGCTAGGGCGAATTCGGTGCACGAGTGTGCGTACTTAGATTTAGGTACTGGTCACGCAGCCTGGCCACAAAGTGCCTAAGTTGGGTGCGTACACGACCGTACGCGAGTGGTTAGTACTAAGAAAGGATCTATCGACTCATCCTGATAAGGTGAGAGAATTTCCTGTACGTTCTTCGATAATATGTTCCTAGAAATCCATGGCCATGGTTGGTGACGAATTTGGAAAGGGGTTTCCAAATTTAGCAGTCACACCGGAATTATTATCCAGAATTAGAAAGTACATAATCGAGATAATTAGAGGTGCCGATCAATTCACACACCCTAGGTCTCGATCGGGAAATCATCGTGAAAGGACCGTATGTACATGGCAATTATAAGAGGTGAGGTTCACAATAATCAATTCACTTTTGATTGGGCTTCATGGGCTTTTGGCTAGACATCGACCATGAAGTGTGGGTATTCATGAATTAATAAGGAAATTAATTCTGGAGTGGTCAATTAAAATTTGTTTAATTGATCGGAGCATTTAATTGCTCGTTAATTAAATCACGAAAGTCGTGGGCCTGCTGCCAGTTGATGGTGAACCCAGAGGGTCACACACAATACAATTGGACGGTGACTGTCTTAAAGGAAAAGCAAATGATTTAAAGTTGTTAAATCAAAGTAATTGAATTATGGTATTAATTCAATGGGAGAATATTAATTAAATATCTAATTGATTAATGTTCAATTAATTAATTAGAGTTATCTGATTAATTATGAAATTAATTAAAGTAGTTAGTTAATTGGAAGAATAAATAATTAACCAATTTTAGGATTGGATAATTATGGGTTGATTTTGCAATTAACTAGAAATAGGGGAAGGGGGCGATTTTTAGTAAATAAAGAAAAAGAGTTTTAATTCTTGGAGAGCAAGCTAGAAGAGATCTATAAAATCTCACATTCCTAAGTTGATAAGGAATGAAAATTTGATAGATAAGGGAAGGAGATATCTTTTTAGAGAAGGATTCTTCTCTTATAAATACTCCTTATCTTCTCTTCTTTTAGAGAGATGAGATTTTTGAGAGAGGCACAAACCCTGAAAACTTTTTGAGAGAACAAAAATCTCTTTGCTGAAAATTGAGAGAAACCGATTTTGCATGAGAGAGAAAATCAGATTTTTGCACAAGAATTATAATTTGCAAAACCGCCCCACAAGTTCCCCCCGAACCCTAGTCGCCCGAAGCTACCCTCGGCCGAACCCAAGCAGACCAGACTCAACCTGGCCGAGCCCTGTTCGAATCACACAAGTCCTGTGATTCGATTCTTCCATCTATATCTCCTAATCTCGATCAAGATCATAAGTCCAGATCCAGATCTAAAATCCTTTGCTGACAAACCTACGAGATCCAGTTCGTAGCCTAAGACTTGTAGGTGTCACTACAATCCAGTTGGTGTGGATCAACTTTGGAGGTGAGACACATGGATCACTCAAGCTGTGGATCGAACCTAACACCTGGAGGAAACCACCACAAAACCGTGGTGAGGTAAATTGCGAAAAACCCCCTTGTGTTTAATTAATTATTTGATTCAACCTTTTTCGTATAATTAACTGTGGAGAAAGATTTATGGGACTATTAGGGACTTCGAAAAATTATAAATTCCGCACTTTGTTGTATTGACAATCGAGCCCCATGATAGAATATCCCAAAAGAATTGAAGTTGAAGGATGCTAGACTTTTTTATAAGTACAGTTCGGATGAAGATGGCACCCTTACTAGACTTTTTTGGTGTGATGGTTGTTGTAGGGCAGAGTACGAGGCTTTTGGTGATGTTTTGGTATTTGATAGCACTTACAAGATGAATAAGTATTTGTATCCTCTTGTCATATTTTCTAGGGTTAATCACCATGGTTCCACTTGCATATTTGGTGCATGTTTTCTACAAAATGAAAAAAATTGAAAGTTATCAATGGGTTTTGCAAGCCTTTTTAGAGGTAATGGGAGGCAAAATTCCTGAAGCTGTTCTAACAGATCAAGGTGCAGCTATGCGTTCAACTATCATTTCTGAATTTGTTTGTACACGACACATGATATGTAGTTGGCATTTATGTCGCAATGTCCGCAAAAATATTAAAAACTCTGCTTTTTGCAATGATTTTTGTTTTTTGATGGATTTGAATTACTCGGTTGAAGAGTTTGAGTTGACCTGGTCTAATATGGTGGAGAAGCACAATTTATCTAATAATAAATGGGTAGTTGACACCTATGAAATTAGAGAAAGGTGGGCGGGAGCTTACTTTCGTGAACAGTTTATGAGTATGATGACAACTACGCAGAGAGCTGAGTCTGTAAATGCTTTAATTAAGTTGAGCGTGAACCACAATATGAGCATAACTGATTTTCTTGACCACTACTTTCGCACACTACAAAGACTTAGGAGTGATTTTATAGAGATGAAAAGTTGTCTGAGCAAGATGAACGTGAATTTAGAGAAAGTCCATTGAAGAGGTTAGAGGAGCAAGCTCTCAGCATGTACACGTTAAAGATCTATTTTCTGATTCGCAAGGAGATACGAAACATACAAGGTGTTGTGGGAGAAAGTAGAAGCAAAGATAGAGATGGAAATGAGATATTCGTATATCGTGAGATCAAGGAGACTGAGGTTTCAATTCACAGAGTGGTAGTTGATGAGTGTCTTTCCAAGTTCCAATGTGATTGCTTTAAACTAGAGTCAAAGGGCATCCCATGCCGACATATCATATCAACTTTGAAGTACTATGCTATCAAGAAGTTCCCTGAGTACATGATAAAACATAGATGGTCAAAGGAGGTAGGGACTTTACTAAGAAAATAATTTCCTGATCCTTGCCATGTTGCCGATAGTCAAGAACAACGATTTGGTGAATTGAATAAAGAATGCCTCGATTTGTCTTTTGTATCATCCCAATCTGAGAAGGGATATTCCAATTCTATCAAGCGGGTGTGAGAGGTAGCTGAAATGGTAAACGATGAAATAATGAAGCAATCTCAATGTGGTAGTGTTCCTCCTGAAAATAAAGTTAAGGTTGAGATTGATTCGTCTAATGAAGGCCTACAAGATCTCGTAATTGAGAAGACTACTACCTTTCGTGATCCTTGTCGTAAGAAAAGTAGAGGAGCAAACGGAGGAAAGAAACAAAAGTATGGCACGTGTGGGTATGTTTGCCAAAACATGTTGTTAGGAATATATTTTATTATGTTTTTTCACGTCTATTTATTGATTATTTCACATCTTTGAAGTGTCATTGGCCACAAATCAACCACTTGTGAGTTAAACAATCCTTCCAATGATGATGGAGAAAAGAAAAGGAAGAGAAATGCAACATGTAGCCCGAAAGAGAGGAGCACTCGTGTGGATAATTCAACTGAAGATCCAAAAATCCCATCCCAAGAAAGCACCCATCCTGATAGACATATCAACAATAACCATCATTGGGATCATATGGTCCACTACCACAGTTTCCAGTAATATTTAATATGCAATAAAACAGTCAAATAGTTTTGAATATGCAATCAAACAGCAGTTTGCTGCCATTTTCATACCCTACGGTACCTAGAGCAGGTGGGATGGGAAGTTTGGGAGTTCAAAATGTGATGGGACCAAACACAACATTGTTATGGCAACAACAAACCGTAAGTCTATTTAATTATAATCTTAATATGTGCGTTCTTTAAATAATTGATCACAGTATAATTTTCTTTGTATAGGATGCATCACCTGGAAGCATTCACTACCCGTTCCAAACTTCGCAAAGTGTGTAGACTCCTACTTTTCGTTGACAATGTTTAATGGTTTATGTTTGGTAATAATAACTGTTGAACAATCGATGGCTTACATTCAAGATCTTTATATTGTAATTTGTTTGAACTTCTCTGTATGTTAGAACAATATTGATTATCTTGTAATTTTTCTGTAATTTGCATGAATTTTCCTCCTCTATTAAAGAATATCAAGACATGCATAACCTTATACTTTTGATAAAAAATTTGTTGGAATAAAAAAAATAAAAAAATGTGAAATCAATGTAAGTCCGGGCAGGGGCGGACCTAGACAGTTTTGGTTGGGGGAGCGAGATTTTTTAAATAGCAAACTCGATGTTTTTATGATATTGTGAAAAAATGATCAGGGGCGGATCGAGGAATTTAATCCAGTGGGGGCTGAAATCCTACGATAAATTTAGTAATCGGTAAATAAAAGTTTCAATCAAATGGTCAAACTTAAAAATTACTTCATTCAAGCAGGGTTATCCCCTGCGTGACCAACTAGCCAGGATCACTCTGTTGGTCCCAAGTGGTCAGATGAGGTCTAGAGGGGGGGGGGGGGGGGGTTAATAGACCTCTAAAAATTTTAGACTTAAAAAAAAACTTTTTACTCTTCTGTCAGCAGACTAAGCTGATGAAGAACAGTAAGATGACTATGCTGATCGTGAACAAATCTTGAACAGCAGAGTGACCACTCTTCTTACAGTTTACTTAGTTGATTTCAGTGAAAATCAGTTTTATCAAGAGTATACTTGCAGCGGATGTTTGAAAGTGTTTTTCACAAGTAGACTAAGTCCTTAAAAAGATTTTATCCCCAGTTTAAAAACTCCTTATAAAATCTTTTGATAATTCAAAGTGTAATCTTATGCAACTTCAAAATATGCAAGAAAACTTTAAATGCAAAAATAACACAAAGAATTTTTATAGTGGTTATATGGATAAAAATCATTTAGTCCACTCTTCCAGATCACTCAGATTCTGGGTTATACTATAAACACAAAGTTTACAATATGTCTCCACTTATACCTAGACAACAAATGAAAAGGCTATAAGCTCACAATAAGAAATCACAAAGAAGACCTATCCTCTGAAGTTAAATCACTCACAAAGACGGATTTAAACTTCTCACAACACTCAGCTAATACAAAACACTCAGAATGTATTTTTCTATTTTCTTCAACTGGGTTTCTGTCAACAGATGACTTCCACCAGACGAGTGAGCTGTTCGAGCTTCTTGAGACTTAGACAGATTTCTGCTTCAAAAACGAAATCTCAGAATGTTGTTGTGTATCTCTCTCTTCGAAATCAGCTCTATTTATACTTGGATTTGAAAATATGACCGTTGAAGGAAATCAAATCTTCAAATCCATAGTCTTAGCCCGAAAATCAGAACGGCTACCTGCTACAGTCCTTTCTCTGCTGTACTTTCCTGTAGCAGCATTAAATGCACTCTGCTGATCCGAGAGTTTTCTTCAATCATTTGCCATTACTACCCTTCTCTTTCAGCATTTATTACACCAGGTGCATTTATTACCGTTGGACTAATCTCTTGATCTCTTCTACTCTGCTGATCGAAGCAACTCTGCTGATAGATACTCTGCTGATCAAATACTGAACTAATCTGATTTGAGTCAGCTGATGGTCTACCCTTCTGATTGCTGTTTCAGCATGAGATCACTAGTATTCTGGGCTTTGAACTTTGAACTCTTCTGATGTCTTCTATTCTTGTTCAAAATTCTTCTAAGGGAACTAAGCTTTCCATACTTAGCTGATTTTGACGTTTTGGAAATCATCAAAACCATCCCTTAACTTCTTAACTTCTTTGCACTTCATCTTCATCTTCATCCAACAATTTCCCCCTTTTTGGTGATGACAAAACTTCAGCTAAGTACCTGTACCTAAACTAAAGTTTTGATCCTCAAAAATTTCTGAGATAGAAATAGTCTGTTGGATTTCAAACTTGCAATTTTATAGATAATGAAAAGATTACAGATTACAAGTTCTTGAACAGATGAGATGTGCAAAAAAAATATTACAAGGAAATAAATGTAAGTAATTTAAACAAGACTAGTCTTCTAGCTTGTCTTCTTCTTTCTTGTCTTCTTCAGCTTCCTTGAATTTTTGTTGTAACAGCTCTAACTTCTTCTGTTTAGCATCAGGGTCAAGCTGTTCTTCAGCTGAGTCCTTTGCAGTAGCTATCTCTTTATCAGACTTAGCTTTTGCTTCAGCTTTAGTTTCATCAGCTTCACTTTCTTCTTCTGTGATCTTCTCATCTGTTGGTCTGCTTGTGCCTTCATTTTCATTATCAGCATTCTCATCTTCAGCAGCAGATTCCTCCAACACTTCAGTTCCTTCAGCTTCAGCACCATCTAGTCTGTCTTCTACTTTATCAAGAGAAGTTCCAACTCTCTTCTGTCCAAATACCCTATCTTTCCCCTTTTTGTCATCATCAGTAGGCTTGATTGGATATTTTGGCAAGACTGGTGGAATTTGAAGTGAGTCACAGAGAAGCATGATGTTCTCTTCAATAGCATCTAGTTGAGCTTGTTGTCTGAGTTGATTGGCTTCAAAAGCTTCCATTCTTTTTAACACAACTTCTCCTTGGTCACCTAACTGAATCTGAGTTGCAAGAATCCAATCAGCAGATGCCTTGAAGTCCTTGGTCATATTTATTATAACTTCATCTTCAGCCTGAATAGCCATCTCAACAGTTTCAGTAATCTGCCTCCAACCAGCAGCAGTGCTCTGAGTCCTTCTTCTGAGTACATCCTTATCTTGACAGATAGATTTAACATTCTGAGCAGTATCTTCTATCAGATCGGTTGGAACAGCAGCATCTTTGGTTGGTTGACTTACAACAGTCAACAGATTGGCAGTTATCTTCTCTTCCATCTCCTTCATTGAGTTTGATATCATTTGCTGAATTGAGTCCAACAAAGATGTTTGCTGTAAATTTTGAGAAGTAGAAGCAACTTCGGATGTAGTAGGAGGTAAGGCAAGAACTGCCTCTTCAGCAATCTGATCTGCTACTTTAGTTGTTTCTTCAGTTATCTGATCTGCTGGACCAGAAGCAGGCTCATCTTCCTTAGTCTTATCAGCTTGACTAGGAGTGCTTTCCTTCTCCTTAGTCTGATCATTTTGTTCAGCAGAATCCTCCTTTTCTTTGTTCTGATCAACATGATTAGAAGAATCATCCTTTCCTGTCTCTTTGTTCTAATCAGTAGGGTCAGAAGCACTCTCTTTTGCTTTGTCTTGATCAGCAACATCAGACAAGTTATCTTTTTCTTTGGATTGATCAGCAGGATCAGAGTTTCCTTATTTCTCCTTGCTCTGATCAGCAGGTGGTTGAACCTTCTTAATAGATTTGACTGTTTTTATCAAACCTGCATCATCCAAAGTAGACCTGTGAGAAATCCAAGTAAAATTATCAAGTGGAATGGACGGTGAGATTGGATCCTCAGGTAACTCTTCATATGGCCTAATGTTAGTGCCATATACAATCTGCTTCAGACTAGGAATGGGGATCATAGTACTTGGTTGCCCCTTCATCTTTCTAGTCTTTTTGGCCCATGTTTCCATTGTCTGGGAAACAACCAACTTGATGGATCTTTCCTTGAGGTCTTCATCCTCAGCAAACTCCTCAGGAACAGATTCATAAATTTTCTTAGCTTCTGCCTTCACCACTTGACTGATCCTCAGTCTTAGCTTGTCCAGGAAGAACTCTGAGTCTAATGCTTGAGTGAGAGAGCCAGTCTCAAGCCACTTTAGTACCCAAGCTTCTTCATCCGCAAAAGCTTTCCAGCTTGCAATTTGTTCTTTGCTCTTTGTCAGACGGTAGTCTCTCCACCTATTATATCTGATCTTCTCCTTGTTGAACATTGTCAGACGAGCAATTCTTTCATTTTCAGCATCCAACCTCTTAATGAATTCTTCAAAGGCATCAGGGTCATCCCTGACAATCTCCAAAGCCAATTTGACCTCTTCTCTTCTCTTAGGTTGTATTGCTGGAGTTGGCATAGCTGGTATATGTTTGGTGGGATCTCTTGGTTCACCAATCACTATCCCTCCAGTATGCTTAGGACCATGAGAATCCTTAGCACTAGCCTCAATAGCAGCAGCTAACTCAGCTGCTTCTATAGCATCCCTTTGTTCTTGAGTCATTTTGCTGGCTTCTTCTTCCAGCATTTTGAGCTCAAGGTTTTTCAGACGTTCCTCCTCAGCCTTTTCTGCAGCTTTCTTTTTCCTTTCTGCTTCATCTTGTTTCTTCTTTGCAGCAGCAGAGACATAAGGGATCACAATCTTTCCAGTCCTTTGCTTATTTGATTCAGGACTTTCAACAGCTTGAAGTGGAGTTGCAGCAACAGGAGTAGGATGCAGAAGGAGTGTTTCTCCTTCACCTGTTGTGCCAGTCTGCTGTTCAACTCTTTCCTCAGCAGACTCTCCAACAGCAGGGTTTGCAGCAGACTCAACAACAGTTTCAGTAGAAGGTTCTTCAATGATAATTGGTCTCTCTGCTGATGCTGTTGTTTCCCTTACTGTTTCTGTTAATTCTTCAGAGAATGTCACTTTCCTTTTTGCTTTAGACTTTGGAATCCTCTTTGATGCTTCAGGTTGGGACTTAGGAGGTCCTTTTGTAGCACTCCTTGTCCTCATTCTCTTCTTAGTTCGAACAGGAACAACTTCCTCAGAATCTGTTCTTTCTGGAGATGATCCAGTCTCCATTTGTTCAATCTCTTTGGTGAAGTCACCAATCACATTTTCAGGAATGACAGCTTCAGGCTGTGCTGATCCAGCTTCAACAGCAGGGGTTGCTGTTTGATCAGCAGACATACTGGTCTGTCCAGCCTTCTTTCCCTTCTTGGCAGGGCCCTTAGCAACTTTAGCAGGGGCCTTTCTCTTAGAAGTGCCCACACTTCTAACAGGTTCATATAACTTGAACTCCTTTCCACCATGGATGTTCTTTCCTCCACCTATTGGACATCCTAAACTTTTGAACAGATGGCTTAGTAGAATGGCATACTTGACCTTCTTGTCACACAACAGATCAAGCACATGAGCAGCCCAATTTACTTTCATGTCATAGTAGATACATATCATGGTGTAGTACCTTCTTCTAGGCAAACCATCTAAAGAACTTGTACTGCAGTCCAGTACCTTCGCAATAATATCAGCGAACCTCTGATACTCATCTTTCAACTGAGTCTTCATCAGAGTCCCTGTCATCTCCTCCCCTTCCTTAGCACAAATCGCCCAAAATTCTTCCTCCTTTTCAAACCCTAGATCGGTCACATCTCCTCCCTTATTAGTTAACTTGTAGACTTCACTTAAAACTGCAGCTGAGATACAAATCTTTTTGACTCCGACAGTAGCAGTTATAATAGTCTTTTCAGGGTTGATTTTTCTGGTGCTGTAGAAATTGTCAACGTCTTCAAGATACACTTGCTCTTCGTGAGCTTCCAGAACTGGTACTAGTGATGCCTCTTTGATTTTCTTCATGATATTGCGCATCAGATCAGTGCCAGATTTGTAAAACTTGTCGTAGCTTAAGTATCTTCCTTCAATGACCTCCATTGAGTAATTAAGTGATGAGATTCTGTAGAAAACAAATAGCTAGAGAACAGAGAGCTTAGAGAGTTAGAGAATTTAGGAATTTTGTGTGCGTAAGACGACTACTCTGTTCAGATCGGATTTTATACGTTTCCTTAGGTTTTGGTTATCGTGATTAATCTGATACATAGGATTGATCTGACAGTTTTGAATCGTGCGGGTGAGATTTGCGGATTTCAATTTTATTATTTTAATGTCAGATGGGCGGGAAACTATATCGACACTAATCTGTTACTTATAAAAGCGTGTTTCTAAAGATACGATTTATAATCATGCTTATATAAGATATCAGATGAGTAGAGTTTAACTTATCTGACAGACGGGTGATCTGTTATCTGTTATTACTAGAGAAAGCCAATAGCTAGTAATCTTCCTCTGCTGTTTGTCAATCCAGCAAGATAGTTTAATCTTCAGTCTTCAAGAATTAAGAACAGATCTTCTAATAACATAACTTCAACTAACTGACATTAACAAATTTCATCTTTTAATCAGAAGTACCGCTAGTCTTACACGTTCCCCCTGACTTTAAGAATTCATAAGTTAACTAGTCTGTTGAGAGTTAATCATTGAATATAATAACGGATAACTAAGCTGTTGAGCTTCAGTCTTCTGAAAAGTTCCCCCTCAGCTTATGCATCCAAAGTAGTCCTAGCTCAGCTCTTAGAGTTGAGAACCTTACTTCACTTAAAGGTTTAGTGAAGATGTCAGCAATCTGATTGTCAGTATGAACATACTCTATCAAAACATTGCCTTTTTCCACATGATCTCTAATGAAGTGATGCTTGATCTCAATATGCTTAGTCCTTGAATGACTTGTAGTGTTCTGAGTAAGTGAGATTGCACTAATATTGTCACAGTAGATTGGAATTCCACTGATCTTGATATTGTAATCTTCTAGTTGATGCTTCAACCATAGTATCTGTGCACAGCAAGCTCCAGCAGCTATATACTCAGCTTCAGCAGTAGATATAGAGACTGAGGTCTGTTTCTTACTCATCCATGAGATCAGACGACTACCTAAGAACTGACAAGCACCTGTTGTGCTTTTTCTGTCAATCTTGCAGCCAGCAATGTAACGGCCCGACTCCACGGGTCCGTCGGATAACGGTCGAAAAACTATTATTATTTTGAAAAGGTATAAAAATTCTGAAACTTTATTTATTTATTTTTACGGAAAACGATAAATTAAAAGTATCAATGCGGAAGCGGTTTAAAACGAAATAAAAACAATTTCGATTACTAAGTTTAAAGCGGAAGTAATTAAAACAAATTTTAGCGGATGACATGACATAGTGAAACAACTTGTGGGTCCTAATTGAAATACAAGATGATTAAGATTAACATTTTATAAAATTTAAAAATTATTTTCGATAGATATTCCCATTTTATAAAGTTAGCTAAAATACCAAGATATTTAGCAAGATATAATAAAAATGAACTTAGACATTATAGAAGATTTAAAACATGAGTTCAAACGAAAATCTTAAAATCAAATAAGAATTTAAACAAAAATTTAATTACTCTCTGGAACTAGGGTGGGACCGCAACCGTGATAACCTAACCGCAACATGAACTATCGTTTACCCCCAAACACCTGTAGCTGAAAAGATTGAAACATGGAATGCATAAGTTGATCGTCCAACTTAGTGAGGCTATAGTGCATATGTGCGTTGATGCAACATAAATTATATATATACAACAGTATAGTAGTGAACATATGCTATAACAATTTAAGCACGTTAAACAAGCAACCAACATTTGTTGATGCCGTCCTCCTCTTACCCTCCAATCCACAGTCAGGAAAACCACCACCGAACACTCCAAGTAAGGTGCGACCTTACATAACAGTGCGCATTGACGTCAAATGCCAGGAGTTTGACATTCACTCCCCAAGTGTAACCTCCACACTTGGTTCGTGAAGCGGGTCTACGGTGGATCGAGGTAACCCTCCGGCCCTTACCTTCCGGGTTAACCACGATTCCGCACACCAAAATAGGGGCCCACACAGTAACAGTAAACAGTACAGTACAGTATCAGTAACAGTTCAGTACAGTAACAACCCAATATCAATACAGTATAGTAACATTCCAGTAACATGAAATCAGCAACAACTCAATAACAGTTCAACATGCAATATCAATGTCTCATAAGCACATAGACATAAACAATACTTCAACGTGTAACTTGTCTTAGCAGCCGAGTTCTTCATGTTATCATACATCACATGCTTGTTCGTTTAGTAACTAAGTTACAGTTATGACTCGACCTACTAACACATATAGACTTACACACAAGTAACACATAGCACTCACCTGAAGAGCTTATTACGGCGACCAAAATTCCACTATGAAGTGTATCCGAAACCTGAGCAAATACGTATACGACTAATAAATTATCTTACTTAAATATAATTAAAGAAAATCCTATCACAAGGATTTCCTAAATTAAAATCTTAGACAAGAACTTAAAACTTTCGAAAGTGTATTCATTTTTTTTTCAAACTTTAAGATTTGAGAAAATCCAAAATATTTAACAAGCTAATAATTAAACACCCTTTTCTTTTGAAAACATTCAAAGTATACCCCTAAAGTTTCCAAAACATTAAAACATTACTTTCTTGCAAAAATAATTCAAGACCCAATATCACAAGAACGTTTAAAAATATTTAAGCAAAAATTCACCATAAAACCAGAATTATTCACAAGTTTTAATAACTTTTCACAAACTAACAATGATAAACAAAAGTTCTTTCATTAAAAATTTTCTTAGGAAATTTTTTCAAATTTTCAATCTTAAAACACAAGTTATCAAAGCACTACTTCAAATCAATTAATCAAAAGTTTATAAAAGTAACGGTGTAAAAATAGCGACCAAATAGCACCTTTACCCCCTTATTTTCAGATTTACAAAAATAGCCCCAAATGTTTCAAAAACTCCCATTTTTGCAAAATATCGAAACAAACTTTAAAACAGATGATTTTCTAGTAAACCTAACCAAATATCAAACAAAATAGATTTTTCAATCCATTAGACTCTCAAAATTTTCACATCCCTAACCCTTGAACTTTTAAAATCTTTCAAAAATACCCTCCAAAGTTTTAAAAATATAAACAATAACTTTCTTACAAAAATAAATCAAGATCCAAGTATCTAATAAATATTTATTTAAACCAAGCAAAACTACACCATCCTTATAACTAAAATCGAGTTAATCGAGATACATGCATAACATAGTACGAACTCAAATTAAACTCTAAAGCCTAAAATTAACCACAATAATGCACAATAACATTTAGGCTCAACGAACTATCTAACGAACTCAAATCGAGAAATGAAGACCGAAAATGGAATACCCATTCCGAGACGAAGTCGCTGACCGGAGCAGGCGCCGTTGACCGGCGTTGACCACCGTTGACCACCGTTGACCGGCGGTTGACCGACGCCGGAAAATGAGCCGAACCCACCATTCCACTCTCCTCTAAGCCTAGAACACCGTGGTGAAGCTCGATTGTTGAAGAAATGACCGGAAAAGGGACATGCAAGAAAACCCACTTAAAACCGCACCTTCAACCTCGAATTTCCGCTGTAAAACAGTTTCTAATCCTTCAATTACCACCACCATTGTGTTCCTCTCGTCGAGGAGATGAATTTGGACTACTTATTTGCTCGATTTGGTTAAGAAATGAGAAAGTTACAAACAAAATAAGGAAGGGGAATTTTGTGTGTGAAAACACACGTTTTAGTGTGTGTAAGTGGAGGAGATGACATGAAATGAGAGGAATTGACTGATTCTATTTTAATATTTAATGGACATATTGCATTTAACACCCTCAGGTAGTGGGTAGTACATTTTAGTTCTCAAAGTCTTAGAACAATACATCAATTCCTCTTTTTATTTTATTCTTGCATTTAAATCCTCAAAACAACACAAGAATAAGTATTTATAATTCATAATTTGCACAACAATAATAGTTCAAGTGAATATTAATTTAAATCACTTCAAATTAAAAAAAAAAAGCTCACTTGTTGAATTTTCTTTTAACAACATAGATATGAATTTTAATTTCAATTATTAAATCCACATAATTAAAATTATCAATTTCAAGTAAATTAAATTTATAGGAAAGAAATTCGGGGTTTTACAATCTTCCCTCCTTAAAAGAATTTGGTCCCCAAATTCGCACTTGAGTTTTGGGATGTTCGAGTGATGATGTCGTATCTCTTTTTGTATTTTCCAAGTCTTTTCTTGTTGACAGCACCGTGAGGCTTTAAACGATGGAGTGCACTGGTTTCTTGATTTGGACGAGTATGAAAACAAATCTTTTCTCTAACTCTAGGTGTTTCTGGAGTCTGATGATACGTAGTCGCGAGCATGAGGAAAAAATCCCTCTGGAACTTCATACGTGGAATTTTACGTGATAAATCAAAGTTCGACGAATAATCAAACTCACATGCCGTAGTTAGATTCTCCCAAAAGAAAAACTTTCACGTTATAACACAAAATTTTTGATTTTTGCCAACGAAATTCAAAAGATAATGGAAGACGTCTGAATTTATATTCTCAGCAGGAATCAGAAATGACAGTCTAATGAAGTGCCTTGATAAAGATTGTAAAAGATGATCGAGTCAATTGATATAGATAATAAGGTCAAACTGAATAACGGCAACGAAAAGAAGATCGATGAAGATTGCAAACAAAACAGAATAACGGGAACAATGATAATCAAGTCAAGAGATCGGACTAGCAAGAAGAAGATTAAACCAAGTGTGCCAATAAGGATAATGGAAATTAATTCAAGAGTTCTGTCAATGGAAATCAAAGTTTTGAAATGTCTTTGATTATTTAAAAATTGAACTAAGATAAAATTCGCTACTCAAAGATTCATTTTAAGTAGCAACGAATGTAACAAAAGTACAACGTAGAAAGCGTATAGAGTTAAAGAACGAGATCCAAGAAAAATGAGAACACCATATACGAGAAACTGACCACGATGAAAGGACATGTTTAGAAAGAACAAGATAACAGTGTGGAGTTCAAAAGAAAGTCGATGACTGAGTGAAAATGTTGCATGGTCAATGAAGTTAACAAGTATGAATGATATGGAATCAAAGAGACGATTCAGAAATGACCATATATTAGCAAAGGGGTTCAATAAAGTATCAAGCAACACCGAAACGATAAATTTCTATAAGGATCATAAAGGACAGTTGAACCAAAAAAATTTGCCCATGAAAAATGAAGCAATTGAGTTTATAGACTGAGCAAAAATAACTTCGGAATAAAGTAATGAGGACCTGAAAGGTCGATTGAGTCAAGGATTGTTCAAATAATATAACCAGAAAGTGGTCGATTAAGGATTTTCAATGAATGTGACAGGACACAGTCGATAAGTCTTAAAAAGGATTATGAAAATGAATGAGAAACATAAGTTATGACATTCGAAGAAAAACTCAATTTAAACAAATGTAATCAAATAACGAGTATCACTAGGGGTATTATAAGACTATCATATCAGAAGTCTTAATAACAAGAAGGTTGAATCGGGGATGTCAAAATCGAATCAAAAGTTTTGGTATTAACAACCAGAGCGCTAAAGTGTCTTTGGACGTCTAAATATCAAGCGAGAATAAAACGAATCATTCAAAGGTTCATTTAAAGAAGCAATGAGTGTAGTGATGATACTAGAGACAAAGCGAATAAGGTTCAAGAACAAGGCAAGGAAAATGAAAATGCCAATTTCAAGATTAATGATAACAAATAGGATGAAACAAATTTAGAAAGAACATGATACAAGTATGAAGTTGATTGTACATTCCTTCTAGAATAACAAGCAGGAATAATATGAAATGGAAGAGACTTTTTCTGAACCTTTCGCAATTCAATAATTAGGTTAAGGGAATAAAGATAATGAAATATTACTAACCACTGAATCAAACTAAGGTAAGCATATGATTCACGAGTTCACTATGAAGAAGTAGCTCGTGAAAGAAAAAGGGAGTACAAACTCCGAACAAATATACAACTCAAATATCAAATTGGAAGCTTCGATTGAACAACAAGAAGCTGAATTAAAAGTGTCAATAAACTATTAAGGGAGGGGTTTTAATTAGAATGACAATCAGTTCAAGAAGAAACTGTCAAATTCAAGAAATTGTGAGAAACAATATTTAAAAGTATCAGATTAAGGTAAGCAAGTTCAAGAATAAAGCTCAAGAAAGGATCAAAGAAATTTTGGTCAATTCAAAAGTAAAATTGCGAGAAAGAAACTGAGTATCGCACATGGAAGCGAAGGAAATAGCATTAGTGCATATGGAAAATAAACAGTGAACAATTCTAGAGCTCAATTAGAGATATTCGTCTGATAGAAATGAGTAGGAGATGTTAGGAGACGAATTCGGTCACGTCATAGAAAGATTATAGAGTTAGGATTAATTCACTTTTGAGTGATTGCGGATCATTGAAGTTCTTGTGTAATAAAGAAGGTATCTTCGGCTTATTTCCTTAGTCGATAGCTGATTTACTAGATGCGAAGATGGTTGCAACGTTTTCTTCAACCAATGACATTTGTTACACTCGATTTCTCCAGGGAAACAATGGGATGAGTAGGCTTCTTCAATTGACTTGTTCATCGATACACTTAACTTTTGTGGAAACATCATTTCTCGAAATTTCAACATGCCGATAGATTCAATTTCGATCGTCTTGATAGACCCCTTTGTTTCTTTTAGACCCTTGTCTTTCATTCTATCTTAAACTTCGATAGCAAGTCTTGATGTTAAAGACTATTTGGTTGTCGCCACACTCCATTAATTACCTTTCCCAATAACTTATATAATACATCGTCTAAACGCATATATAACAAATAGGGGTCACAAATTTTGATCAGCATATAAAGAGTATGCCAGAATCAAGAGTGACAGTTCATAGTAATCGATATCAAATAATTAATACTTCGTATTTAGGAAGTATCTACAAATGTAAGTTCAGATGAGAGTATATTTCAACTTCGAGGAAAAGTAGAACAATGGATAGTTGAAGAATGAGATACACCTGAAGTACTAGGTACAGAATAGTCATCATCAATCAAACTAACAATGACTAAGAAAGAATTCCATGGAGCACAAACTTGCGAGATGAATCATAGTCAGGCATGAACATAGGTAAATCGATCTGAAGGTTCAAATGAACTATGATTTTTAAGAATTGTATAGGAGGAATGAAATTTATAGTAAATCACCAAGATTCAAAGAAACGTGTATCGATTTCATACTATCAAGAATAACCCATACACAAAACTCAAAAACATGATGGGTTCTGGAATGAGTTAAAACCAAGGAACGGAGCCCAAGGAGAATCCAAATATATTCAGATTCGATGGCTCGTTACGAAAGAGTAATGTTTGAAATCAGGAGAACGAGTTTTGAATGAATTAAGCACTATTAAAGGAATCTTAAAAGCCCCCATGACTACTTTAGTTAACTTACAAGTGTCCCAAGAAAGAAACTTGATTCCAGGATCTAAATACGAGAGTAAGATAGAGAAAGAAAGAGCTTCCTCCGAATTAATCGTAGTCAAACGATAATGAGGGTTAAATATTTGAGGTCATTCTAGTCATTTGGTAACGAAACAGTGATACCAAGAAATCAAACCTCCATTGAGATCATACATACGCGTATAATTTTGATTGCAGCCTTATTCCACAAAGTGAGTTATTCGAATTGAGTTGACCTTAAGACTTTCGTGCAAGCGTACTAAAGGTGAGAGATCAATTTGAATAAGAAATGTCTGAAGTCACAATATGAGTTTTGAATAAAGTAAACTCACATGATGATGGACTTCGAAAAGGCTTATGGCTATATTAGTCATTTAACATCGCTTCGAGAAAAGTTACTTGATTCAAGTAACTCAATGTGTATATATTATGAAACATTATGGATCATACTTATACAATCATATTCAGACAATAATTCAAACAGTTCAGTCAAAGTAACGTCAAGTATATTATGTACACCAACAATAAAATAACAAATCAAGAAATCATAGTAACAATCAAACATATCCCCTTCCCCCGAGGCCATGCACAATACCTATGTTTGGTTGCGGTTTTGTCTTAAAAGTGAACTACCCAATGTGGGTAGACACCCTAAAGTATTGCCGGTTAGTCCCACCTTACTAGCACCACAGTACGAATTCCGAGGACCATATCCTGGCCATGAGCCGAAGCTCTGATACCATCTGTAACGGCCCGACTCCACGGGTCCGTCGGATAACGGTCGAAAAACTATTATTATTTTGAAAAGGTATAAAAATTCTGAAACTTTATTTATTTATTTTTACGGAAAACGATAAATTAAAAGTATCAATGCGGAAGCGGTTTAAAACGAAATAAAAACAATTTCGATTACTAAGTTTAAAGCGGAAGTAATTAAAACAAATTTTAGCGGATGACATGACATAGTGAAACAACTTGTGGGTCCTAATTGAAATACAAGATGATTAAGATTAACATTTTATAAAATTTAAAAATTATTTTCGATAGATATTCCCATTTTATAAAGTTAGCTAAAATACCAAGATATTTAGCAAGATATAATAAAAATGAACTTAGACATTATAGAAGATTTAAAACATGAGTTCAAACGAAAATCTTAAAATCAAATAAGAATTTAAACAAAAATTTAATTACTCTCTGGAACTAGGGTGGGACCGCAACCGTGATAACCTAACCGCAACATGAACTATCGTTTACCCCCAAACACCTGTAGCTGAAAAGATTGAAACATGGAATGCATAAGTTGATCGTCCAACTTAGTGAGGCTATAGTGCATATGTGCGTTGATGCAACATAAATTATATATATACAACAGTATAGTAGTGAACATATGCTATAACAATTTAAGCACGTTAAACAAGCAACCAACATTTGTTGATGCCGTCCTCCTCTTACCCTCCAATCCACAGTCAGGAAAACCACCACCGAACACTCCAAGTAAGGTGCGACCTTACATAACAGTGCGCATTGACGTCAAATGCCAGGAGTTTGACATTCACTCCCCAAGTGTAACCTCCACACTTGGTTCGTGAAGCGGGTCTACGGTGGATCGAGGTAACCCTCCGGCCCTTACCTTCCGGGTTAACCACGATTCCGCACACCAAAATAGGGGCCCACACAGTAACAGTAAACAGTACAGTACAGTATCAGTAACAGTTCAGTACAGTAACAACCCAATATCAATACAGTATAGTAACATTCCAGTAACATGAAATCAGCAACAACTCAATAACAGTTCAACATGCAATATCAATGTCTCATAAGCACATAGACATAAACAATACTTCAACGTGTAACTTGTCTTAGCAGCCGAGTTCTTCATGTTATCATACATCACATGCTTGTTCGTTTAGTAACTAAGTTACAGTTATGACTCGACCTACTAACACATATAGACTTACACACAAGTAACACATAGCACTCACCTGAAGAGCTTATTACGGCGACCAAAATTCCACTATGAAGTGTATCCGAAACCTGAGCAAATACGTATACGACTAATAAATTATCTTACTTAAATATAATTAAAGAAAATCCTATCACAAGGATTTCCTAAATTAAAATCTTAGACAAGAACTTAAAACTTTCGAAAGTGTATTCATTTTTTTTTCAAACTTTAAGATTTGAGAAAATCCAAAATATTTAACAAGCTAATAATTAAACACCCTTTTCTTTTGAAAACATTCAAAGTATACCCCTAAAGTTTCCAAAACATTAAAACATTACTTTCTTGCAAAAATAATTCAAGACCCAATATCACAAGAACGTTTAAAAATATTTAAGCAAAAATTCACCATAAAACCAGAATTATTCACAAGTTTTAATAACTTTTCACAAACTAACAATGATAAACAAAAGTTCTTTCATTAAAAATTTTCTTAGGAAATTTTTTCAAATTTTCAATCTTAAAACACAAGTTATCAAAGCACTACTTCAAATCAATTAATCAAAAGTTTATAAAAGTAACGGTGTAAAAATAGCGACCAAATAGCACCTTTACCCCCTTATTTTCAGATTTACAAAAATAGCCCCAAATGTTTCAAAAACTCCCATTTTTGCAAAATATCGAAACAAACTTTAAAACAGATGATTTTCTAGTAAACCTAACCAAATATCAAACAAAATAGATTTTTCAATCCATTAGACTCTCAAAATTTTCACATCCCTAACCCTTGAACTTTTAAAATCTTTCAAAAATACCCTCCAAAGTTTTAAAAATATAAACAATAACTTTCTTACAAAAATAAATCAAGATCCAAGTATCTAATAAATATTTATTTAAACCAAGCAAAACTACACCATCCTTATAACTAAAATCGAGTTAATCGAGATACATGCATAACATAGTACGAACTCAAATTAAACTCTAAAGCCTAAAATTAACCACAATAATGCACAATAACATTTAGGCTCAACGAACTATCTAACGAACTCAAATCGAGAAATGAAGACCGAAAATGGAATACCCATTCCGAGACGAAGTCGCTGACCGGAGCAGGCGCCGTTGACCGGCGTTGACCACCGTTGACCACCGTTGACCGGCGGTTGACCGACGCCGGAAAATGAGCCGAACCCACCATTCCACTCTCCTCTAAGCCTAGAACACCGTGGTGAAGCTCGATTGTTGAAGAAATGACCGGAAAAGGGACATGCAAGAAAACCCACTTAAAACCGCACCTTCAACCTCGAATTTCCGCTGTAAAACAGTTTCTAATCCTTCAATTACCACCACCATTGTGTTCCTCTCGTCGAGGAGATGAATTTGGACTACTTATTTGCTCGATTTGGTTAAGAAATGAGAAAGTTACAAACAAAATAAGGAAGGGGAATTTTGTGTGTGAAAACACACGTTTTAGTGTGTGTAAGTGGAGGAGATGACATGAAATGAGAGGAATTGACTGATTCTATTTTAATATTTAATGGACATATTGCATTTAACACCCTCAGGTAGTGGGTAGTACATTTTAGTTCTCAAAGTCTTAGAACAATACATCAATTCCTCTTTTTATTTTATTCTTGCATTTAAATCCTCAAAACAACACAAGAATAAGTATTTATAATTCATAATTTGCACAACAATAATAGTTCAAGTGAATATTAATTTAAATCACTTCAAATTAAAAAAAAAAAGCTCACTTGTTGAATTTTCTTTTAACAACATAGATATGAATTTTAATTTCAATTATTAAATCCACATAATTAAAATTATCAATTTCAAGTAAATTAAATTTATAGGAAAGAAATTCGGGGTTTTACAAGCAAGGTCTGAATCTGAATAACCAATAAGCTCAAATCCAGATTCTCTAGGATACCACAATCCCAATTCTTGAGTGCCCTTAATATATTTCAGTATTCTCTTAGCAGCTAAGAGATGAGATTCCTTGGGATTTGATTGAAATCTTGCACAAACCCCAACTGAGTACATGATATCAGGTCTGCTTGCTGTTAGGTATAACAGTGACCCAATAATGCCTCTGTATTTGGTCATGTCCACTGATTTGCCATCTTCATCTTTATCCAAACGAAGACTTGTAGACATAGGAATAGTAGCAGTAGAGCTAGTTTCCATACCAAATTTCTTGAATAGATCTCTTGTGTATTTTGCTTGGTTGATGAATATTCCATCAGACAACTGTCTAACTTGCAAACCAAGAAAATAATTGAGTTCACCCATCATGCTCATTTCAAACTTATTTTGCATGAGCTTGGAGAACTTGTCACACATCTGTTGGTTAGTTGAACCAAAAATAATATCGTCCACATATATTTGCACAATTAATATATGATTTTCCCATTCAACTGTGAACAAAGTTTTGTCTACTTTACCTTTGCGAAATCCTTTAATTAAAAGAAAATCAGATAAAGTACCATACCATGCTCTTGGAGCCTGTTTCAATCCATAGAGGGCTTTCTTTAGACGATACACCTTGTCTTTTTGTTGATAAGCTTCAAATCCAGGAGGTTGTTCAACATATACTTCTTCTTGCAATTCTCCATTGAGAAAGGCAGACTTCACATCCATCTGATAGACAGTGAAGTTCTTGTAAGCAGCATAGGCTAGAAACAGTCTGATTGCTTCAAGTCTTGCTACTGGTGCGAATGTTTCATCAAAGTCAATTCCTTCTTCTTGACAGTAACCCTTGGCCACTAATCTTGCTTTGTTTCTGGTAACAATACCATCTTCATTCATCTTATTTCTGAAAACCCATTTAGTGCCAATTACCCTTTGATGACTTGGTCTTGGAACTAAGTACCATACTTTGTTCCTTTCAAATTGATTCAACTCTTCTTGCATAGCTTCAATCCAGAAGGAGTCATTTAGAGCTTCTTCAATTTGTTTAGGCTCTATTTGAGATAGAAAACTAGTGAACATGGCATCTTGTGCAGCAGATCTTCTTGTTTTCACTCTGTCCAAAGGATCACCAATCACTAATTCTGGTGGGTGATTCCTGAGCCATCTGAGATCAGGTTGCAGGTCTGGATGTTGTCCTCTATCTTGATCTTGCAACACTAATGTTGGAGTTCCAGTAGTAGTCTGTTGAACAGTCTCTGGTCTGTCAGCTGTTGGTAACTCGTCTGTTAGACAATTAGTGATCTGATTTTGAACAGCACTTGAGTTGGCAGCTGAGTTGAGATCAGGCAGTATGATGGGAACATATTCTTCATTCTTTCCAATATTCAACTTCTGTAAATCAGTAGACAGATCTTGATTAGTAATTTGATTCTTCTCAGAAGATTGACTTGGCTCATCAAATACTACATGAATGGATTCTTCTATTAGTAATGTTCTTTTGTTAAAAACTCTATAAGCCTTACTAACAGTAGAGTATCCTACAAAAACAGCTTCATCAGCCTTTTCTGCAAATGCAGTAAGGTGATTTTTCCCATTATTTAAAACAAAGCATTTACAACCAAAAATTTTAAGGTAATGAATGTTTGGCTTCCTGTTTTTCCAAACTTCATATGGAGTCTTGTTATGATTTTTGTTGATCATGCATCTGTTCTGGGTAAAGCAGGCTGTATTTGTTGCTTCTGCCCAAATTCTTTGTGGCAGCTTAGCTTCAGCTATCATGGTTCTGACAGCTTCCTTCAGTGTTCTGTTTCTCCTTTCAGCAACACCATTCTGTTGAGGGGTTCTAGCAGCTGAATACTCATGATGTATTCCTTTGATATTACAATACTCTTCAACAGTAGAGTTTGTGAACTCTGTCCCTCTATCTGATCTGATCTTCAATATCTTTGTACTTTTCTCATTCTGGATCAGTTCCATCAGATTGGTAAGATGTTCCTTGGTTTCACTCTTCTTTTTCATGAATATCACCCAAGTATATCTTGAATAATCATCTACAACAGCTAGGCAGTATTTCTTTCCACCATTGCTGACTGGATCAATGGGTCCAAATAAGTCCATGTGTAGCAGCTCCAAGATTCTTTCAGAAGATTGGTGCTTCTTGCTTTTGAACGATGACTTGATTTGTTTACCCTTCTGACAGGCGTCACAGAGCTTGTCTTTGCTCATGACTATTTTTGGAATCCTTTCTACCAAATCATTCTTTATTAATCTGTTGTTGGTCTTGAAGTTTAAATGATTCATCCTTTTGTGCCATAGCCAGCTAATTTCACTTGGTGTTGATGCCACCAAACAAACACTTGAATTCTTGTCAGCAGAATTCCAGTCGACTATGTAGACATTCCCTTGTCGTCTT
The DNA here is from genome assembly GCA_003313485.2 of Penstemon barbatus. Classification (NCBI taxonomy): domain Eukaryota; kingdom Viridiplantae; phylum Streptophyta; class Magnoliopsida; order Lamiales; family Plantaginaceae; genus Penstemon; species Penstemon barbatus. Next base: position 34,001,504 of record CM064880.1, read on the forward strand.
CCAGATAAAATAACCTTCTTTGTACCAATCTGTTCAACGTGCACTTATCTGTTGAGAAGATGACTGAATATCCTTTGTCACAAAATTGACTTATGCTTAGCAGATTATATTTGAGGCTTTTAACATATGAGACGTCAGATATCTCTATGTTTCCTCTGATTAGTTTCCCTTTAGCTTTAATCTTGCCTTCTTTGCTGTCTCCAAAAGTAACATTTGGACCATCCACAGCAACTGCATCAGTCAGCTCATGTATGCTTCCACACATGTGTCTTGAACAACCACTGTCCAAGTACCAAATCTTCTCTACTTTACTCCTACTCCTAATCCTAACTACAAAATAAAAATAAAATTGTTTTAGGTACCCTTATTGAGAGGGTCCTGAAGGATTAGTTCCACCTTTGACAACCCAAGATGTTGATGTCTTAGGCTTCTTAGGCTTCTGAGTTTTAACAGGAGCATGAACAGTTTCATTTTTATCAAAATTATCAGATAAGTCATGTTGATAATCAGTATGATAAGAATAATGTTCATAAGCAGGGTAAGGTGCATGATAAGCAGGGTATGCATGCATTGGATGAGCAGGATATGGTGCATAGTAACCAGGAAATTGAGGTGCATGATACATAGGATGATATGCAGCAGGTTGCACGTAATAAGACTCATTTCCATACCAAGCATTTTGATTTCTCTTATTCTTATGCTTCTTTGGTTTACTAGTTGCTTGCTCATTAACAAACGACTTAGTTTTACCACTAGTCTGATTGACTTTAGCTTTATCAGCAGACTTCTTAGGACTCTGCTGTTTGGTCTTACTAGTCTGTTTACCTGCACTAGGCTCTTTGCTCTTTTTAGCCTTAGGAGATTTCTTCTCCTTTACCACTTTCTCAGGTGAAGTAGGTCTAGCAGTTTGAACATACAGAATGACCTTACTATTGTCAGCAGATATAAATTTCTCAGTATGATTCAATTCTTGCTTATCCTGTTCTAAAGGCATCTTCTGTTTACTAGACATATGAGTGGATGCAACAGATGATTTTTCATGAGACTCAATAACTTTTTCAAGTTCCATGATTTTTCCTTTATAAACTTCACATTCAGCTTTCAGAGATTCATATTCTTGCTCAAGCTGTTTATATTCAGCTGATTCTCTTGGCTTTTCAGCTGAGAGTTTCAGTGAATTATTTTGCTCTTTTAGCAATATCATCTCTTCCTTAAGCTTTTTATATGCTTCAGCAATAGTAGTATTGTTAAGCATCATTTTTTCAAATGAACTAAATAATTCATTTTCAAGAGGAGTTACCTCATCCTCAGAGTCATCAGATTCCTTTGCCATCAGGCAGAGGAGAGCAGGTTTTTCTTCATCAGAGGATTCTTCATCAGACGTGTCTGAATCTGAATCAGATGACTAGACAGCAGTCAGCTTCTCTGCTTCAGCCATCATTGCCTTGCCTCTCTGATGCTTTCTTTCTTTTCTGATTCTCTTCTCTTCTTAAGTGTACTTCTCTGCTTTTGGATAAGGACAGTCTCTGATGAAGTGTCCAAATTTTCTGCAGTTATAACACATTAGTTTTGCTTTATAATCATCTTTTTCTTGCGAAGAAGAGTTAGGTTTAGAAGTAGAAGCATTGTTGTATTTGTTCTTCAATTTTCTCTTGTAGAACTTCTTGAAATTGTTCATCAGCAATGCTACATCTCCAGCTGTGTACTCTTTTTTGTTGAGTAGAGTGGCTTCATCAGATGAGTCCACTTCTTTGCTTTTCTGTGCTGGTTTTCTGGTGTTTTCAGCAGCAACTAAGGCAGCTGTGGGTCCTGAAGTTGAGGTTTCTTCAATTCCCAATCTAGTTTATACTCATATGCCTTGAGTACTGAGAACAGCTCTGTAAGAGAGATTTTTCCCAAATCTCTTGATTCTTCCATTGCTGTCACCTTCATGTTGAATTTTGGAGGTAAAGCCTTCAGCACTCTGATGGTTATCTCCTTGTCCGTGAAGGTTTTTCCAAGCTTTAAGACTTCATTCAATGTTCTGGTGAACCTGGTATCCATTTGATCTATGGTCTCTCCAGACTTCATCTTGAAGTTGTCCAGCTTTTCCAGAGCAACACTCAGCTGATGCTCTTTAATGGCGTTGTTTCCTTCGCTCATATCTCTGACTTTATCCCACATTTCTTTTGCAGTCTTGCAATGTTTGACCTTGTCAAACCGATCATTGTCCAGGGCTTTAGTCATGATAAATCTTCCGACTTTATCCAGATTAAATAACTTTATTTCTTCTGGAGTCATCTCATGAAGATCTTTCTCCACCACGGTATCAACTTCATTTATCTTTATCGTCTTGGTGAATCTGAATGGACCTTTTATGATACATGTATACATGTTGTCATTGTAGGCAGCTAAGAAGATCTCCATTCTGATCTTCCAATCTTCAAACGACATACCAGCAATGTGGGGAACATGGCTGATACAGTCCATTTTTCAAAAAGTTTTAATTTTTCAAAAAGATGCTCTTTTGAAAAATTTTGAAAAACCTTTGAAAAACACTTGGATCAGGCTCGTTGATCAGGCAGCTGATTCTAATGAACCACCTGCTCTGATACCACTTGTTGGTCCAAAGTGGTCAGATGAGGTCTAGAGGGGGGGGGGAGGGGGGGTGAATAGACCTCTAAAAATTTTAGACTTAAAAAAAAACTTTTTACTCTTCTGTCAGCAGACTAAGCTGATGAAGAACAGTAAGATGACTATGCTGATCGTGAACAAATCTTGAACAGCAGAGTGACCACTCTTCTTACAGTTTACTTAGTTGATTTAAGTGAAAATCAGTTTTATCAAGAGTATACTTGCAGCGGATGTTTGAAAGTTAGACTAAGTCCTTAAAAAGATTTTATCCCCAGTTTAAAAACTCCTTATAAAATCTTTTGATAATTCAAAGTGTAATCTTATGCAACTTCAAAATATGCAAGAAAACTTTAAATGCAAAAATAACACAAAGAATTTTTATAGTGGTTATATGGATAAAAATCATTTAGTCCACTCTTCCAGATCACTCAGATTCTGGGTTATACTATAAACACAAAGTTTACAATATGTCTCCACTTATACCTAGACAACAAATGAAAAGGCTATAAGCTCACAATAGGAAATCACAAAGAAGACCTATCCTCTGAAGTTAAATCACTCACAAAGACGGATTTAAACTTCTCACAACACTCAGCTAATACAAAACACTCATAATGTATTTTTCTATTTTCTTCAACTGGGTTTCTGTCAACAGATGACTTCCACCAGACGAGTGAGCTGTTCGAGCTTCTTGAGACTTAGACAGATTTCTGCTTCAAAAACGAAATCTCAGAATGTTGTTGTGTATCTCTCTCTTCGAAATCAGCTCTATTTATACTTGGATTTGAAAATATGACCATTGAAGGAAATCAAATCTTCAAATCCATAGTCTTAGCCCGAAAATCAGAACGGCTACCTGCTACAGTCCTTTCTCTGCTGTACTTTCCTGTAGCAGCATTAAATGAACTCTGCTGATCCGAGAGTTTTCTTCAATCATTTGCCATTACTACCCTTCTCTTTCAGCATTTATTACACCAGGTGCATTTATTACCGTTGGACTAATCTCTTGATCTCTTCTACTCTGCTGATCAAAGCAACTCTGCTGATAGATACTCTGCTGATCAAATACTGAACTAATCTGATTTGAGTCAGCTGATGGTCTACCCTTCTGATTGCTGTTTCAGCATGAGATCACTAGTATTCTGGGCTTTGAACTTTGAACTCTTCTGATGTCTTCTATTCTTGTTCAAAATTCTTCTAAGGGAACTAAGCTTTCCATACTTAGCTGATTTTGACGTTTTGGAAATCATCAAAACCATCCCTTAACTTCTTAACTTCTTTGCACTTCATCTTCATCTTCATCCAACACACTCCTTCGGACTAGCCCCGCCGATCTTTACCTCAAATGAACTTATACTTAGGGCGGTGACTAAACCCAAGCGCTAACGATTCTTAAATATGAAAATAGACTTGATTAAATAGCAATATAATCAACGCATTGAAATTCTAATGAAAGAAAATATGATACTAAGAGATAAGATTAAATCTCAGGGCATCTCTATCCGCACAAGCTTCAACATACATGAATCCGCTACACCCCATGACCTCTGTTGGAAAGTCAGGATCCTCCCCCCTATATCGTTCTCCGGGTGGGTTAAATAGACTATGACTATATAGGTAGGGGCTTAGCTGCTCCTAGTCAGATAAAAGTTCTATATTCGAGATACAAAAAAAAAAATGAAGTTTGACAATAATAACCCGTACAAGTTATTTTAGTTACATATGATACCCCGTCATGATTCAAAAAATCCCGAGCATCTACTTATTTTAACTATAATTTTTAATTACATCAATTATATTTATAATTGACCGCAATGATTTTAAAATTATAAAAAATGGTTCATGATAACTAGGGGTAGAGATTTTATTTTTAGGGATTTGTGTAGTAGTATATTAAATAAAAAAATAAGAAGAAACCATATAACTAGAAATAATTGAATTCTCTTGATATTTATTAAAACAAAATAATAAAAAAATAAAGTAAAAGAAGAATTGTTAAGAAAGAATGAAAAATTGTTAACAAAAGAAAATAAGATAAACTGTAAAATGGAAAAAGGGAATCAAGAGTGCTGAAACTACGATTCGAAACCTCATCAGTTCACATACTGCTAGCAACAAACCAACTTCCCATCCAATGGACCAAATTTTATTTTATGATAGGATGCCTATTTGTTTTGTATATATTGAGTATAAAGGTTGAGTGGGGCTATAGCCCCCAATTGTCCCAACGTGGGTCCGCCCCTGAAAATGATAACTAAAAAAAATAAGTAATGTTGTATATTAATCTAATAAATGGTGAAGAAATATATTAGTAATTCTTTTAAAGAGTCTCATTCAACAACAAAATATTGAGTAATCTTAAAACACATAAACATTTTTACAACCCTGCTTATATTAATATTGATCCATATATTAATAATCTAGAAAAAAGAAAGAGAAATAATCTAAGAAAGAAAGAGAAATAGGTTATAACTAAAAAGAAAGAAAATTGAAGCTCACAATATTCGAACATGAGCTTCTAAGTTACAACAATTGCGATACCTAAATCCTTGCTATATAAATATTTGGTTCATATTTTCCCGCGGGGGGCCCTGAGTCCGGGTGAATTGGTGAACACTGTTGAAAGTGTTTAATAAACATGTGAAATCGGTTAAAAAAAAGTGCATGTAAACATTTGAGATTGATTTAAAAAAATTGGGTGAAAATTGTGAATACTTGATGAAAACTTGTCAAATCGGTTAAAGAATTCGATTTAAATGAGTTGAGTGGAATTTTTAAGAAAAATGATGAAACCAGTGAGATCCAGAAAAAACGGGTAAATCTGGTGAAAAAATGATAAAATATGTAAAAACATATTTGATCTATGAAAAGTTCGGGTGAATAACATGTGAATTTTGTGGAAAAAGTATATTTAATAGGTAAAAATGATAAAAACGAGTGAATTATCAGATAACAAATTTTTTTATTGAGTGAATAGAAGTAAAAAGTGAAAATATATGAATCGATGAAACTTCGGTGAAAAAACTGGTGAAAGTGTCAAACTAGTAAAATTGGCATTTATGTTGTCACACAATTAAAGGTTAGTTGAAATTTGTGACAAAACGGATGAAACATGTGTAATCGGAAAATAACGGATAAACTTGGAATGAAGTAAATAATTTTCTTATGATCTTATTTTAGAACAAATTTTATGAGATGTTATGACTATATCAGTCATCATTTTATATTCTATTCTTAGAAATCTTATCTAAATAGTCTAATGCAAGATACAAATATTTAACACTTTATAATTTAAGTTTCTTTACTTTTAAGTATGCTTTAATTAAATTGCAATTTAACATTATTTATATAATTTAAATTTAAATTAATTTAGTATGATGCACCATAGTATGTTTATTGATTGAGTAAAATAGTTTGGGATAATTTTTGTCATGATGTTGGATAAAAAAATGCAAATTTTGTGTCATATTAAATCATTTTTATTAGGTACCAAGCCCAATTTTTCTTCAATTTTAATGATAATTTGCCCCTTTAAAATGCATAATGTTTTATTTATCCCTTATGATTTAAAAAGAACAATTTACCCCCTATAATTTTGTAAAATTTTCACACCGTCTCCCTGTTATTTTGTAGAGACGACACTTTATCCTGTTTTCTATATACATGTAAGATTGATTCGGTGTTTTTTTTAGGGTGTCTATCTCATACTCATAAAAAAATACAATATTCTTCAAATTATAGAAGACAAATAAGTTATAAAAAATAATCTAGCCACATGTCCTTTTAAAACATGACATAACAAAATATTAATCACAAAATTATCCGGCAACATACCACCAACATGAGAATCTAAAAGCACATAGTCTAACTATCCGAACATATTTGTAGTCTTAATTACATTCCCGTAGTCTTAATTCGAAAGCTGATCACAAAAGTTTAAGGCAAAATAACACCAACATAATCCTTGTTAACATCAATTGTACAACATGTCGATTTGAATTACTTCATTAGGCTCATTGAGTTGGTCATTTGGCTTGAATATTTGGAATTCTACATTATCACCTACTCTTAAATTGTTATCAATGACAAATTCTTTCCATCCTTAAGCCAATGCAATATGAGCAGTTTTTCTTCTGTATCATTGTATTTATGCATTTGGACATCCCAAATTTGTTGACTATGTTGTGGAAGTTTCAATCTTGCCATTTTCTTCTTATGTAGGTTATAGCGCCTTGTTTTGTCTGCTGGAAAATATTGCGAACAAGAAAACTAATAAGTAAGTTCGTCAGTGAATAAAATGTTAATTCAAGGTAAACTGAGAAAAAATTAGTAGATATACCACTCTTGAAGGGGCACTCGTAGAATCCTTAGGGATGTTATGTTTGGTAAGGGTTTGCTTCCATGAAGTAAGAAATGTTAATTCAACTGATCCACTATTGTCATCTTGAATAATGTGGTAAGTATTTTCGGTTGCGCTATATGTGGAAACACTAATCTCATCATTGCCATCGTCATCATCTACATAAATAATTTCAGATTCTTTAGGTTTGTAGTTTGACGAAGGAACAGGCCTCAAATGACGGCATTAGCAATTGTATGCTTCCTCTTCATAAGAAACTATGTAGAACCAAATACACAGAAATGTTAGAAATATAAACTGAAACAATATTGACACATATAATTTGTAATATAGTAAATTTTTTTATGAAACATAACCTTGAACCATTGAATTCCCTGTGAGCATGAATGATGGCTCACAGCCACCTCGCTGGTAAATAGTTGCATGAAACTTCAAACCTCCACAATATTCGAACATGATTAGGCATTTAGCATCCAGTTTGTGTGCAACCGAGAAAGAATCCCAACATTTCCCATCTAACCTCCAAAGATTACTGTTAAAAGGTACTACCTTTATCTTCCAAACTCCAAGACGGGTATAAATTGTCACGAAAGGTCTACCTTTTCTAATGAGATATTCGGAGAAAATATCCGGGAATATCTGCATTCATTGAAAAGACACTAGCATTAAGTATGTAGAAGACTTTGCTAGTTGTCAATTATTCAAATATCTAATCAACAATCTATGAGAATTCTTACCAAAGTGCGTTTGTAACTAAATCCAGCCTCCACATAGAACTTCAATATAAACCTTTGATGAAGTCCAAAAAATTTATCAACATATGTTTTTCCACATCAAACACAATATTTGAAGTATGAATCTCCCAAGTAATGAAAAAATACAAAATCTCCTTCTCCCAAAGTGTAGTCAGTTGCAAATTTACTGAGCTTGTCTTCACATAGGTAAAAATCCCCCCATTGCCTAATAGTACATTAATATATCATCCCATTTATGTTTAATGAAGCTCTCTTTTTGTCACGTAATTCAGTTGATGCAGGCCCAAAAAATGAGAACGAAATTTTCTACAGAAAAAACAATTTCAAATTAGGGCAAATATCACACTAATTTCATTTACACAATACAACATCTAGTTGCAATGTAAAGACAATTTTAGCATGAACCACGATATACAATCTATAAATACATAAGAGTAGCATCTGCAAATATAAAATTATGTCCTAAACTAAGTATAATTAGGGTAAATATGAAATTAAAAATCCTTGACACAATACGGCATCTGGTGAAATATATACTATTTTAGCATCGAATTCAATCTCAATAAACGACATTCAAACCCCAACACACAAAATAAGAATATTAAACACCCCCCCCCATTGTTGTATGAATCAACAAATTAATTAACTTTGCAAAACAATTATACTTACAAACATGCCATTGAATGTAGCTGCAATCTTTATGAAGAATTATATTTCGTATTCCATGTTATGATGTGCCAGTCAAGAATTTGGAGAAGCATGGGATTTTTGTTTTAGGAAAATATTCCCAACAATAATGCCTCCAAAGATCTAAGAGAAAACTAGAATTTAAGGAAATATTCCTATAGATATCCCCAACTGAAAGATTGAAGATTTTCGTTGGATTTAGTGGGTTGTAAATGGCAACCTGCCAAGGAAAGAGGAATGAGGAAACTGCGGTTTAGAGTAAGGAAACGTGAGAGTACCCTGGATATGTAAGGAAACTGCTGTTATTTCAATTGCACCCTAGAAATGTGTCAATTTACTCTTTTCACCCCTCGAAATATATATTGTATTAGATGCACCCTGGATGAATTTAAAGTAAAAAAACATTAAAGTATAATTGACATATATTCCATTAAAAATATAATAATGTGATATTTATGTAAAATTAATAATATAATTGAAAAATGATCCATTAATGTTACTTTCTTAGTCGTACTTAAAATTTTTATTTCATTCGATTCTATGTTGCATTTAGTAAACTTATTGGCAATTGTAATAAAAAAAAAAAAAAATTAGTGTAACGAATTAATTCATGTCATGACACAGTTACCAATTTATCAAAGATTGATTATTCCAATCACTTAACGTCACATGTAATATTGCGATAATTTTAGTTGAATAAAAATATTCGTGATTATTTAGTTGAACATTACAAAGTAGAGATCAGTTACATAATATTTTATAATTACTTAATTTTTCTCCCCTTTGTTGTCCACATCTAATTTTTCCAAGTTCTTGATCATCGCAATAATATTTTGGGTAACATTCAGAGCTACATCTCGCTCTAATTGTGTTCTATCCCATTGTAGACGTGTTACCAATAGTTCGCGTTTATTTCTTCAAATTCTTTGTTCTTGCATCGACTTTTAGAAGAACTCGAGTTTGAGATGTTGGAAGTGTGTTGAGAAGAAGATGCCTCCAAAGATGAAGCGTATGCTTTCTCTGCATCCTTTAGAGTACTGAAAGACTGGTGACATGCATTACTAAGTCCATACACTTGTTTATGAGCATCGTTCCAATTTTCATATACGCCTGGTACTCTGCCTTTAAACACGACAAAATAGTGTTTACCCTGTTTAAAAAAAATTAAAACTCATGGGAAAATTAAATTATAAATTTATTTACGAAAAAATATAATTAATGAGATGTTGCCATGGTGGGTCTTCACGTAGCAACCTTAGTAACCTGAAACTTATAAGATGAAGTTTGAGATGGTGGAATGATCTCTTATAAGATGGCTATATATATATAAGCTAGATAAAAGTTTAAGTCACATGAATTATGGGTATAAATGGCATTCCATATTTTTTGTCACATTAAGGTACAAAGATGTGATGGGCATACAAATAAAGTTAGGGAAAATTGTTTTTTTGGTACCATAGGATAGGTTAACTTGCACGTTTGGTACCATTGGATACGAAAATGCACATTTGGTACCATAGGATAGGTTTTCATTGCAATTTTGGTACCAAACCCAATTTGTCTATAATTTTAATGGCAATTTACCCCCTATGAAATGCATAATGTTCAATTTACCCCTTTATAATTTGGGGAAAAAAATCAATGTACCCCCTTCAGCCGGAGAGTGTAACTCACTTGCCGAAATTGAGAGTAGACATGCAAACTATTTTATAACATAGGGGGATAAATTGTCACATTTATCATAATACATGGGGTAAAATGCAATATTATCATAACAAACGTGGATAAAGTGCCGCCTATAAAAATAGCTCGGAGATGATGTGAAACTTTAACAAAATTTGAAGGGGTAAAATGCTCTTTTTTAGACCATGAGTGGGTAAATTGAACATTATGTATGTCATAGGGGTAATTCACGTGACTTAAATTTTTAAGTCACGAACATTATGGGTACCAAAGTTGCAAAGAAAACCTATTTTATGGTACCAAATTTGCATTTACGTATCCAAAGGTAAATATGTTTCAAGTTGGTCTATCCTATGGTAAAAAATAAATTTTCCCAATAAAGTTAGACGAAGTAAAATTTAATCCTAAATAAAATTTAAAGAAAGCTTTTTTGCACCACCAAAATATAGGAAATAGACACTTTGCGTGCAAAAAACATAACTTTATCACTTTGCACCATTTTTTGTATTAAATACATTACATGTTATACACATTTTAACTAATTGATTAATTGTCTTTGTTAGTATGTAATAGTTGTTTTCAATAATCTTATAATAGAGATCCACTATTAGTCATTTTATTTAAAAAAAAATTTGATCCAATACGACAAAAGGATAGAAAAATGAGAAAAAGAAGAAATCAACTACCCTCACAATTGAGATGTTGAAAATAGCACCAAGTTGCTTGCCTGCTTTAATTTCCTTCACGTAATGTCTGCAAAAAGTGGCAGCAAATATTTGGGATTCGGTAAGATAAACAGCCCTACAGGCAGCGAAATTTAAAATTTTTAGGGCCTCATACGGAATCTTGCCAGGATACTAAACTGGTTGTATATATATGAATAAATAAAACGATCAGAATAATTAGATCCAAATTATACATGACTCCTTGCAAATCCAAGTAGCTAGCAAAGTTGTGTTTCTCCCTCAAGTGGGTCGATCCTAAGCCCTGTTGTAGCGCCCCATGTGTTGCGCCTCTACGAGTTGATACACCACAATATCACGAAAATTAATATATCCTAATCGGCTAAAACATAGGGTATATTAAGATCTAGGGTTAGAGAACGACTTAGGAGCTAAAATCGAAAACGAAAAATTCTTCCAAGTGGAAGGGTGGTTCGGCCGATTTTACTAGGTAGATAGGGATAGAGAATTTTTTTGACTTAGGCTTTTTGCTCTTGAGTTGTGTGTATGAAATATGACATCAAGTCTCCTATTTATAGGTATCTCATTATCCTAATCCTCCTAGGATTATGACTCCAATTCTCCTACATGGGCCATGAACCTTTTAATTAGAAGACTAAGTTGTCTAATTAATTCATGGCCCACACCTTAATTAATTTAATTAGGCTTTATTTAATTTCTCAATTAAATGACCCAATTAATTAATAATTCTCCTAATCAATTAAATTAGACTCCAAGTCTATTTAATTAAATCTTCCTCTAATTAATTAAATTAAATTTAATTAATTTAATTAACTTATAAATTAAATTCCAATTTAATTTATAATCTTGATCCAATTTCAATCGGATCACTTCCGCTCCAATTGGGTCGACCCAGTCAACTAAATCGACCTAGTCGATTCAGTTGACCCAATCGACCCAGTCGATTCGATCGACCCAGTTGCTCTTCTTTTTTCTCGCTTTCGCTTCATGTGTATTGTGTATGCCCCCGTAGGTTCACCACAAAATTGGCCGTGGGTTATAATTAAATATTTGCTCGAGTATTAAATACTCTAAATCAGTCGAACACTCTATCGACTGATCATTCCAAAATTAGCACCCCTGCCAATTTGGGAATTCTCCCACACTCCACGGCCGATGTCTGGCCATAAGCCCATGGAGCCCAATCACTGGTGAATTAATTCAGTGAACCTTTTAATCATTTACAATTTTCATATACGACATAATCTCTCCATCGGTCAATCTCCAGTCGAGACTTAAGGGTATGGACTTTTCATCGGTTCCCTTTTCTTTTGTCTTGACCTTATGCATTCTGGTCTCGAAATAATTCTCTTTGACTTAATCTTTCTGTTGATGATATGAACCTGCATACGAGTTCCTCTATACCCAACATGAGTCCACAATCTCCAGTCAGTCGAAACTCACATCTAAGTATAGACGTTCTCGTACCAGATAAACCCTATCACCTCAAGTGTTTAGGGATCGTTCCTCGTATACTATCGTAAATTGGAATAACTTCAACCCCGATATGCGACTACCGCTTCCATGGTGAGTTATTTCCTAATTGGGGTATTCAGTGCACTTGCCATCCTAGCAAATCACCCACTTATGTGTATTGACTATCCCAATCACGCTCGTGGACCCCAGCGTTTTTCAGTTCATCGGAGTATACACAATAGTGAGAGTCTAACCGAATCCAACGATGTCCTATCTCAATTGGATTCTACGACTCTTGAATATGTTCTAGATCACGGTCTTGGAGATCAGTCCACGAGTTGTCCCATAACTCTGTGATCTAAGGACTTCTATCCTTATGCGTAGATAATTATTACATAAGATAAAGTTAACCATATAATAAAGTGCATTTATTAATCAAAATTGAATGGTTCCTTCATTTATTACATTAAATGACAGCCATACCGTTAGCTTGTCGGACACTATTTCTATCAAAATATAACAAAGAGAGAGAAGAAATTTACATCGGTCAGCCCCTAATATGAATATATTCATATATTTGGATTGTGCAACTTTTTGTCATGATGTGACAAGTCATGCATGCATACTAGACCATAGATATATATATATATATATATATATATATATATATATATATATATATATATATATTATAGCTTATAAGAGCCGAAGCGGTCAAGAAACAGTACAACATAATTTACTTTCGATTTTTGTTAAATCGATTTAATCGAAAAACGCCGCCGTTTCTTTATTTACCGGGATTATTTGCTCTTCGTTTAATTTCTTTTCTCTTTTTATTTAATGCTTTCTTGGCCGTCCGTTTGCAACCTGTGGCCCCGCCAGGGGAATTGTGGTCGTGCGAGTTTGGTTTTGCAATTTAATTTTAAGCGGCATAATTACGAAACGCCGCCGTTTCGTGACGTAATTAATTGCTATTGGTTTTATTCCAACATTTTTGTTTATACTTTCTTCTAGATAAATTATATTCGTCCTACCTTCCCGACCAGCGTCGTTTATTGTTTTCTAGTGCGTTCTATTATTGGTCGGCTCTGTATACTTTTGGCCTTTTTTTAAAAACAGTATCATCATAAAACGTCGCCGTTTTGGTTTTATAATTTATTTGGAGGCTTTCACTTCTTACTAAACGCCAACGTTTTTGTTTATACTTTCTTCTAGATAAATTATATTCGTCCTACCTTCCCGACCAGTGTTAATTTTGCCCTTTTTTTAAAAACAGTATCATCATAAAACGTCGCCGTTTTGGTTTTATAATTTATTTGGAGGCTTTCACTTCTTACTAAACGCCGCTGTTTCGTGACGTAATTAATTGCTATTGGTTTTATTTCACCGTTTTTGTTTATACTTTCTTGTAGATAAATTATATTCGTCCTACCTTCCCGACCAGCATCGTAAATTTTTTTTTTTCTAGTGCGTTCTATTATTGGTCGGCTCTGTATACTTTTGCCCTTTTTTAAAAAACAGTACCATCATAAAACGTCGCCGTTTTGGTTTTATAATTTATTTGGAAGGTTTAACTTTTTACTTTTAAGGTAATCTGTTTTGCGATTTCCCGATCCGAAGAGGTCAACAAACAATACTACATAATTTACTTTTGATTTGTGTAAAATCGATTTAACCGGTATAATCATGAGATGGCGTCGTTTGGCTGAAGATTTTTTTTTTTTTTTAAAACGTTTTTTCCCGGAATTAATTGCTCTTGCTTTTATTTCGTTGTTATCGTTTATACCTTCGTTTTCATAAATTATATTCAGCTTTATTTATCTACCAGTCTTATTGCTACCATTGCATTCTACTTAATTAACTCTGTATTTCTTTTTTGTCTTTTACCTCGATGTTCATCCTTTTTCCTAACTATATGTTATAGCTTATAAGAGCCGAAGCGGTCAAGAAACAGTACAACATAATTTACTTTCGATTTTTGTTAAATCAATTTAATCGAAAAACGCCGCCGTTTCTTTATTCACCGGGATTATTTGCTCTTCATTTAATTTCTTTTCTCTTTTTATTTAATGCTTTCTTGGGCGTCCGTTTGCATTGCAATGGTCGGGAAAAAATTAATCGTTGTTTTCCTTTTACGGAGTATAATTTATTTCGGAGGTTTTACTTTTTACTTTGCAGGTAATATGTTTCCCTGTTTTCCGAGATACTGTGATTGCTCTATTCTTTTCGATCAGTCGTTCATTCTTGGGAACTTAAATTGGTGTTATAATTAAATCTCGTGAACCAAAGACGAACGTTCTGATTTAAATGTGCATTGGCCGTTCATCTGTCTTATTTTCAACCGTCGGATCTAAATATCTTTTGCTATAAATAGGTGGTCTCAGCTTGCATACAAATTATCTCTTCGTTCCAACGCGTTTGCTTTCTTATTTTTCCTCCTCCAACTATGTTCTCTTACTATCCCATTTTTAACCCTTCGGAATTAATTTTCATTCCACCCCAAAAAACCATATATATCAAATCTATTGATGTAAAAACGAAGAATGACACGTTTAACCACTTATCCGATGTTCTCGTTATTCTTATAATAAGATGTATTTCTGCCCCAATCGACCAGAATGGACGATTTTTTTGGGTTTTTTCTGGGTTTTCTGAAAAGCTACTCCGGAACGCATGTCTGGACATTTTTTGCATGTGGGGAATTAAGAATTGGAAGCTGTCAAGAAACAGTACAACACATTTTTCTTTCCAATTTTTTTCCCCCCGGTTGTTATGATCCTATGCAGTACTCGACTTTGTTTCCCAACGGCGAACCAGGTTGGCATGCTGGAATAAAGAAAAATGTTGTTTCCAGACGTCCACAGAAGAAGAGAGGGAAGGAGGTTGATGTAAATGAAGTTGTTTGTGCTATGACTAATGCGTCCTGTGCCGAGGCAATTCTACTTGCGGAGGAACAAGGTGTGTCCGTTTGTAAGTTGTGGGCCCAAATGGTCTTCTCAATTTTCCTTTCTTAATTTTCCATCTCTGGTTTTTCAATCTGCTTCTTTTATTTTCTCTCTATCTCACTCAAAGTTCAACAATAAATCGACCTTAACAAATCGACCTGTGTATTATATCTCAATTTTCCGATCACTTTTCCGATCTCCGTTCTTTATCAACATTATTTACAAGCTAAATCGACCTTACCAAATTGGACTGTGTAAACCGCCTAATCTTTCCGATCTGCGCATTATGTCTCACTTTTCCTCTCACACTCAGTTCAACAATATTTACAAAGATAAATCTACCTTAGAAAACGAACTCTGTAAAACTCTCGGCTAACAAATCGATCGTCAATACCGCCTCACCGCCTCAGAGAAAATATATTTTAGCACAATTATTACAGCTGTTCTTTCTCACTCTGACTTTTGGCCGATTTGTATAAAAGAAACATTATTGACGGCATGCTTGTTGAGGGAGAACTTACTTGAGCAAGGAAGAAGGAGAAATGGAAATAATATTTTTTTCCTTAGTGCGAATATACAATCTATGAAGGCTCTGCTGAACTACTCATTCAGGGATGTTGTGGCAATTCCTCGTTTAAACATCTTCGTGAAATGACTACGGTATTTGATATAGGCAGTAGGTGAGAACTTGAAAAATTCTTCTTTCTCGGACAATGGTGTAGAGGTATGCAGGGGCAAGTTTTGTACAAAAAGAAATATGTCTTATTCTTCAACCACCTGCTCGAAGATCCTAGAATAGGAAGTATAATTTGTAGTAATTTGACTGCATATTAATCTTTATTTGTAACTGGATTATTGTGTGATAGTTCGTGAAAATGAATAAATTTGTTATTATAATGTAATTATGTGCAACTAGATTGATTTGTTAACATATTTGAAACTTATATTTTTTTGGGAGAAAAACTGACATTGTCTTTTAATTTAATTATGGATATTGTGAAACTTCAACTTGCGCGATGTTTAATTTTCAGTAAGTCATAATTCAGAATACGATCATGAATATAATAGATATTTATTAGTAAATATAGTTTAACAAATTATTAAATCTTTTTTTCTCGAAATTAACCTACTGAGGTGGTGGAGAACCCTACTCTCGTAAAAGGTTGATATTGTAGAGGGAACATCCAGGAAAACTCAGTCTCGGATAATGGTACCAGAAACCATACACCATAAACTAATCAAACAAGCCCAAATGTAACAACTGTAAAAGTCACAAGCAATTCAACCAAAAATCACAACAAAACATTTCATCATCCAACAGAACTATACTGATTCACAATATAAAACATGGGCAACAAGCACCAACATTTTGTCAGTGAAAATGGAAATGCATCATCAAACGGTAAAAGAAAAACAATATTATGTTACAATAGTCACCCAATCTTGAATCCAAGAATTATTGTCGCTAAAAAAAAAATGCACCCCAGACAAGCCTCGACTTTTTAATGTTCTTCTCCGATGTATTTATGACCCAATCGACCTTTATGGACGACTTCTGAGGGATTGTCATGCTGCATCTGTATTTTGTAACAATATTAGGGGATCGGAAATCCAGATATATTAATTAAACAAATATTATGAGATCGGAACATTTATGGGAGGTAATAGGTCCAATAAGTTAAAAAAATTAGATCGGATAATCGACAATAATGAGGAGATCGACACGCGTTGATAAGATAGGCTATAAAAAACAAAACAAAAGCTGTATATTAAAATTAATTTTGTTACTTTTTAATGTTTAAGCAGCTGGTCAAAGAACAAATATAATTATATACTTCGGTATTATAAGATCATAAATAGTCGATTTTCTTCTCTCTCCAAGTTTTATTTGCAAAAATAATTTAAGGACGAGTTTGCTTTAGCAATTTATTTTTCAGCAGTATAATCACAAAACGGTGCCGTTTCGTTCTCTAATTAATTGTTACTGCTTTTATTTCACCGTTTTTGTTTATCTCATTTTCTAGATAAATTATATGCGTCCCACCTTCCCGACCAGCGTTGTTGAATTTATTTTGTTTTCTAGTGCGTTATATTATTGGTCGGCTTTGTATACTTTTGCCCCTTTTTAATAAATATTATATGTTGGTTCCAAATGGTCAGATGAGGTCTAGAGGGGGGGGGGGGGGGTGAATAGACCTCTCAAAATTTTAGACTTAAAAACTTTTTACTCTTCTGTCAGCAGACTAAGCTGGCGAAATAGAATCAACTTGAATTCGGGACCGCTATTCGAAATCTTAGTGAAACACTGGATTTCTTATCTCATGTCTGCTTTTCGTGAACAAATCTTGAACAGCAGAGTGACCACTCTTCTTACAGTTTACTTAGCTGATTTCAATGAAAATCAGTTTTATCAAGAGTATACTTGCAGCGGATGTTTGAAAGTGTTTTTCACAAGTAAACTAAGTCTTTAAAAAGATTTTATCCCCAGTTTTAAAACTCCTTATAAAATCTTTTTATAATTCAAAGTGTAGTTTTATGCAACTTCAAAATATGCAAGAGAACTTTAAATGCAGAAATAACACAGAGAATTTTTATAGTAGTTATATGGATAAAAATCATTTAGTCCACTCTTCCAAGTCACAAAATGCTTGCGCTGATCAACAAATGAAAAGCCACAAGTGCGCAGTAAGAAATCACAAAGAAATCCTACCCTCCGAAGCTAGATCACTCACACAGATGGATCTACACTCCTCACGCTATATTCAGTATAGGAGCTCACAAAGAAAACCTACACTAGGAAGCTATATCACTTCACACAGATGGATATACACTCCTTCCTTTTCTCAGTTGAAAGTCACTCAGACAGACAACGCAAGTTCTCTGTTCTTCAACGAGAAGCTTCGTCAACAGATGACTGGGCTTGTGATCAGACGACTCAACTGATGGATCTCGCTCTTAAGATGTGATCTTGAATTGTGCAAGTCTCATGTAGATCTTCAGTTAGTCTTCTATTTATACTACGCGGATTTGAATTTCTGTCCGCTGAAGGTTGGCAGAAATCTACAGTCCTCGAGTACTGGTCCCCAATACACGGAACGGCTCTCTGCAACTGTTGCTCTGTACATTATGCTGTACGGATATCTGCTTTGTGTCAGTCGCATTTAATGCACTCAGCATGTTACCGTTGGAGGGCTTACTGACCGTCTTCACTCTGCTGATGATCACTCGGCTGATGGCTACTCTGCTGATTCAAGAATGAACACATCTATCTTGACTCGGCTGATAGCACCCATCTGATCTTCACTGATCTGATATCCCACTCGGCTGATTCGGTCACATAGCTTCCAGACCATGAGATAGGTTTCACTAAGCTTTTCAGTTCTTAGTTGATGACTTCCAATTTAACCTTTATGACCATTATACCCTTTTTGTCATCTTCAAAACCTTCTCCAATATTAACCAACAATTTCCCCCTTTTTGATGATGACAAAACCTTCAACTAAGAACGTCTTCTAAGTCTTCAGATTTGGTCTTCATACCTTGAGATGGAAATTTATTGATCTGATACAACTTTCAAAAAATACCATAGTTGGTTCTTTTCCCTTTTCTGATCTTCTTTTTAAAGGGTTCTTAGTTGCATCCTTTATCTTCCCCCTTTTTGTCATCAACAAAAATACTTGAGTTGCATCTCTTCTTCCCCTTTTTCTTTTTATAGGATTGCAAACTTAGTATGCTGAAGACAATTAGGTGAGTACTAGGCTGATTTAGGTAGTCTTCGTTGCTGTTTATCACTCCAGCTTAGAAAATTTCCCTTAACTTCAAGAATTGATACCACTTGTTGGTATTTGAGATATGATTCCACTTGTAGTCTGATGCTACTTGTAGTCTGATACTACTTGTATTAATGTAAATCAGATTAGTCAGCTGATATCACTTGTTGATGTGATAACACTTGCTAATACCACTTGATGTAGTACATTCTTGAATAACACTTGGCTGTTGAGTTCCAGTCGGCTGATGAGAAGCAGTCTTCTGATAGCTTCATTTTGACTTATTGACGATTTCATCTTTATTTAGGAGTACCGCTAGTCGTACACGTTCCCCCTAAGTTCAAGAATCCGTGGTCAAGTAGTCTGATGAGAGTTTCTCTTCAAAGACACTCAGCCGTTGAATTCCAGTAAGCTGTTTTGGGTTAGTCTTCTGATATGTTCCCCCTCAACTTATGAATCCAAAGTCAACAAACCACTTTCTTTGTCACATGGTTGACTGATACCAATTGTTGGTGATACTGCTTGTTGCGATTACCACTTGTTCTTTGATAATCTTCAACTTTTCAACACTCTTGCGTTCCTTGAAATTTTCAAATGTAGAGTCTACCACTTGAATTATACCACTTTGTTGATATCACTTATTTGATAAAACACTTGTTGGTACATGCTTGCTGGTGAGACCATTTGTTAAACTTGGTGAAATTTGCAAGGCAGTCAACTCATCTTTGTCATCTCACATGAGCTTCACCTACAAAACATATGACTGTTTTTGGTACCCCTTATTCATTGGGTCCAGCAGGGTTAGTATGACATGTGATGATCTAGTGACTTATGTTTTATCATGATGATACCACTTGTCATTATGATACCACTTTCTAGTCATGATTAAAACAATGCTCATAAGCAAGGTAAGATGCATGAAATATGTGATAAGCATGCATATTATAATGAGGATGGCAATCAGCACAGTGAACATGATCAACATGATGATATGCATAATCATAGTGAATGTCATAATAATAATTATCATAATGTGATTCAAATTCTTGCCAGATGATTCATTTTTACCTCAAATTCTTACCTGAGTTATTTAATAACTCTCCTTAGATTTAGCAGACTTGACATTTAAATTTTGCTCCAATCAGCAGCCTATTCAGCTGATGGGTTTTAGTAGTCTGTTTCGTCTTAGGTAGCTTACTAGGTTTTCTAACCTGTTGAGCATCAGTAGACTTCTTCTTTTAAGCCTCTGATTTCTATTTATTTAGAGAATGATGCAATTTCTTCTTTTAAATTCATTTATATCTTCAAAACAAACTGCATACTCAACTTTTAGAGTTTCATTCTCATGCTCAAGCTTTTTGGTAGTCAGCTGATTCTTGAGGTTTGAAGTTTCAGTGATCTTGATTTGCTCTTTTCAGCAGAGTCATCTCTTCATTAAGCTTGGCAAATGCACAAACAATATTTGAAATTTGTAATTTAGCATTTATTCAACAATTCAAATAGTGCATTTCATTAATAGTATAAGTTACCTCAGTTTCAGAATCATCAGATTCTATGACAGTTAAGCATAAAGTTTCAGGTACTTCTTCAAATTCTTTATCAGACGACTGGTTGTCTGAATAAGATATCCCGGAGTTTATTAGCTTTGCTGCATCAGCTAACTTTGATTTTCTCTTACTAAGCTTACGCTCCTTTTTGGCACGCATTTCCTTTTCAGCTAATTTCTCAGATAATGAGTGTGAATGATCTTTCATCAAGAATCCATACTCTTTGTCATTTGTGTCTCTAAGCTTAGCTTTGGAGGAATCCCTGTTTTCCTGAAAATGATCAGAAGAAGATGAATTAGCATTTTCATATTTTAATTTCATTTTCTTCTTGTAGAACTTCTTAAAATCATTCAACAGCAGGGTAACATCGTCAGCAGTGTAGACTTTTTCTGAACTCAGCAGAGTCTTCTGTTCTGACTTGTCTGCTAATTTTCTTGACTTGTCTGACGCCATCAGAGCAGCAGTAGGGTCTGAACTGGTTGACACTTCTAATCCCATTCTTGGCATTTGATACTCATATGCTTTAAGGGATGAGAACAGTTCGGAAAGGGAAATCTTCCCTAAGTCCCTTGATTCTTCCATGGCTGTCACCTTCATGTTGAATTTAGGTGAAAGAGCCTTGAGAACCTTCATGGTGATCTCCTTGTCTGAAAACTTTTTACCAAGCCTTAGAACTTCGTTCAAAGTTTTGGTAAATCTGGTATCCATCTGATCAATCGTTTCACCAGACTTCATCTTGAAATTTTCAAACTCCTCAAGAGCCACACTGAGCTTATGTTCTTTGATAGCATCGTTTCCTTCGCTTAGCTCACAGACTTTATCCCACATCTCCTTAGCTATTTTGAGATGCTTGACCTTCTGGAATCTGTCTTCATCTAGAGCTTTTAACATTATGAACTTAGCCACCTTGTCAAGATTTACTAGCTTGATTTGTTCAGGGGTTAGCTCATCCAGCTCTTTGTCAACAATCTGATCAGGCTAGTCAGTAGCCTTCACAGTCTTCTGAAATCTGAATGGTCCTTTTGTAATACATGTGAACATGTTTTCATTAAAGGCAGCAAGAAGGATTTCCATTCTGATTTTCCAATCTTCAAAGTCCATATGGCCAATGTGAGGAACATGGCTTATGCACTCCATTTTCAAAAAGTTTTTGATTTTCAAAATATGCACTCTTTTTGAAAATTTTGAAAAACACACCTTGGATCAAGTTCGTTTGATCAGGCAGAAGATCAGGTGAACTAATCTGCTGAACTACCTGCTCTGATACCACTTGTTGGTCCCAAGTGGTCAGATGAGGTCTAGAGGGGGGGGGTGAATAGACCTCTCAAAATTTTAGACTTAAAAACTTTTTACTCTTCTGTCAGCAGACTAAGCTGATGAAGAACAGTAAGATGACTATGCTGATCATGAACAAATCTTGAACAGCAGAGTGACCACTCTTCTTACAGTTTACTTAGCTGATTTCAGTGAAAATCAGTTTTATCAAGAGTATACTTGCAGCGGATGTTTGAAAGTGTTTTTCACAAGTAAACTAAGTCTTTAAAAAGATTCTATCCCCAGTTTTAAAACTCCTTATAAAATCTTTTTATAATTCAAAGTGTAGTTTTATGCAACTTCAAAATATGCAAGAGAACTTTAAATGCAAAAATAACACAGAGAATTTTTATAGTGGTTATATGGATAAAAATCCTTTAGTCCACTCTTCCAAGTCACAAAGATCTTGGGTTATACTAGAAACACAAAGTAACCAGTATACAATGCTTGCGCTGATCAACAAATGAAAAGCCACAAGTGCGCAGTAAGAAATCACAAAGAAATCCTACCCTCCGAAGCTAGATCACTCACACAGATGGATCTACACTCCTCACGCTATATTCAGTATAGGAGCTCACAAAGAAAACCTACACTAAGAAGCTATATCACTTCACACAGATGGATATACACTCCTTTCTTTTCTCAGTTGAAAGTCACTCAGACAGACAACGCAAGTTCTCTGTTCTTCAACGAGAAGCTTCGTCAACAGATGACTGGGCTTGTGATCAGACGACTCAACTGATGGATCTCGCTCTTAAGATGTGATCATGAATTGTGCAAGTCTCATGTAGATCTTCAGTTAGTCTTCTATTTATACTACGCGGATTTGAATTTCTGTCCGCTGAAGGTTGGCAGAAATCTACAGTCCTCGAGTACTGGTCCCCAATTCACGGAACGGCTCTCTGCAACTGTTGCTCTGTACATTCTGCTGTACGGATATCTACTTTGTGTCAGTCGCATTTAATGCACTCAGCATGTTACCGTTGGAGGGCTTACTGACCGTCTTCACTCTGCTGATGATCACTCGGCTGATGGCTACTCTGCTGATTCAAGAATGAACACATCTATCTTGACTCGGCTGATAGCACCCATCTGATCTTCACTGATCTGATATCCCACTCGGCTGATTCGGTCACATAGCTTCCAGACCATGAGATAGGTTTCACTAAGCTTTTCAGTTCTTAGTTGATGACTTCCAATTTAACCTTTATGACCATTATACCCTTTTTGTCATCTTCAAAACCTTCTCCAATATTAACCAACATTATCATCATAAACGCCGCTGTTTTCCTTTTATTATCCCTCCGTTTTATTTTACATGTCACTTTGGAGAAAAAAAAAATCCCACATTACATGTCACTTTATAATTTCAAGATAGATTTAAATGCAATTTGACATTTTTACCCTTATTTAATTATGTGGAGTACTAAAATATTTACTCATATTTTTCAAGGGCAATTTTGTTCAATTATCCTTTAATTTTTCTAAAATCTGGATCATTAAATAATTTCTTAATCCTTGTGAAACAACCTTAAACTACCTGATTTGCGATTTATCGATCCGAAACGGTCAATAAACAGTAAAACATAATTTACTTTCGATTTGTGTAAACACGATTTAATCGAAAAAAATTTGCCATTTCCGGATCTGTTTTTTTTTTTTTAATTGCAATATGTGGGCCCGGCAGGGGATTTTAACTTTTGGCCTTTTTTTTTTAAATAGGTATAGTCATGAAATGGCGTTGTTTGGCTGACGGGTTTTTTTTTTTTAAAAAACGGTATATCCTACCATTACATTCTACTTAATGAACTGTGTTTTTTTTGTTTTGTCTTTTACCTCGATGTTCATCCTTTTTCCCAACTATATGGGTCAGAAAACTTTGCAATGGCCGGGAAAAAAAGTTGAATGATAAAACGTCGCTGTTTTATTTTATAATTTCCTTCGGAGGTGTTACTTTTTACTTTGCAGGTAACCTGTTTCTCGGTTTTCCGAGACACTTTGATTGCTCTATTATTTCGTCGATCAGTTGTTCAAACGAACGTTCTAATTTTAATGTGCATTGGCCGTTCATCTGTCTTACTTTGAACCGTCGGATCTAAATATCTTTTGCTATAAATAGGTGGTCTCAGCTTGCGTACATATTATCTATCTCTTCATCTCTTCGTTCTAACCCGTTTGCTTTCTTATTTTTCCTCCTTCAATTCAACTATTTTCTTTTTCTACCCCATCTTTAATCCTTCGGAATTTAATTTCCTTTCGCACCATGCTAGCATTTTTGTTAAGACCCATATATTCTTGTAGTACGATTCGTCGATCAGTTGTTCAAACGAACGTTGTAATTTTAATTTGCATTGAACGTTCATCTGTCTTGCTTTCAACCGTCGGATCTATATTTATTTTGCTATAAATTGGTGGTCTCAGCTTGCGTACAGATTATATATCTCTTCGTTCTCTAACCCGTTTGCTTTCGTATTTTTCCTCCAACTATTTTCTCTTACTACCTCATCTTTAACCCTTCGGAATTTAATTTCCTTTCGCCCCATGATAGCATTTTTGTTAAGACCCATATATTCTTATAATACGATGTATTTATAACCTAGTCGACCAGAATGGTCGATATATGAGGGTTTTCTCTGGGTTTTTTGAAAAGCTACCCTTATAACATTGACTGCGTATGACATAGTCTTACTTTTCAACTTCCAGCTTTGAAATAATTTTTCTTATGACTCCATCTTTAACCCTTCAGTAGCTTATAAGAGCCGAACCGGTCAAGTAATAGTACAGTATAATTAACTTTTGATTTTTTTAAAATCGATTTAATCGAGAAATGCCGGCGTTTTTTTAGTTTCCGAAATTATGTTCAAGAACGAAAAAATTAAAAACCAAATATGAGGCATGACACATCAAGCCTAAAATTATTTCGTACTTGGAAGTTGAAAAGTAAGACTATGTTATACGCAGTCATGCATTTGTTGTCTTGGCATAATAAACCCAGAATTATATGTCAATATACAATCCAATATCTATGAAAGCTCTGCTGAATTATTATTTAAAGGATGTTTTAAACATCTTAGTCATGTGACTACGGTATATGATCTAGGCAGTAGGTGAAATTCCGAAAATGTTTGTATTTCTCAGATAATGGTGTAGAGGTATGCAGGGGCAAGTGTTGTACAAGAATAAATTTGACCTACCCTTCAAATGCTTGCTCGAATATCCTAGAATAGGATGTAGAATTTATTGTAATTTGACTGTACACTCTATATTAATCATTATTTGTAACTGGATTACTGTGTAATAGTTTGTGAAAATGAAAAAAAATATTATTTTCGTTATCTGTAATAATCTTTATTATAATGTTATAATTGTTTAATTAGCTGATCAAAGACCAAATGCTCGTCCTACACGGTGAAACAATTATACAATTATGGTCGATACACAACATACGCATTCGGCGATCATACACGAGTGATAAGATGCAAGTTAAAATATGAAAATAACATTTATTCGATCCTATTAGTTTTATTATATTATTCTTGGAGACAAGCCTGGACTTTTTAATGTGCGTGTCCGATATATTGATGACCAAATCAACCAGGATAGACGACTTATAGGGATTGTCATGCTTCATCTGTATTTTGTAACAATATTAGGGGATCGGAAATCCAGAGAATAATTAAACAAATCTGATGACTTTGGAACTTTTAGGGGGGTTAATAGATCCATCAGGTGAAAAATAGGATATTGGGTAATCGGGAAAAATGAGGAGATCGAGACGTGCCGATAAGATAATACTTCGGTATTATTAGATCATAAACAGTCGATTTTCTTCTTTGTCCAAGTTTTATTTGCAAAAATAATATAAGGACTATTCGGAATATATAGTTGTTCCGAATATACAATTTTTTTTCTTTGCATAATATAAAAGATCAATTTGACGTATTTGTTTATAATGCAATTAAAGGTAAAAAATACATCTTTGTCTACTGCTTTGTTTTGTCTCGACCTATATAAAATATTTAACTATTTTAGTTTTGTTACGAACAACTACTTTAGTCCGTCCTAGATAATTGAGATAACAATATTTATTCATATCTTTTATATTTTAAAAATATATTTTCCTTTTGACTAAATTAATACTTGGGCCTCATTACTTAACGTATAAAATTTAAGTAACAAAATAAGAGATCGGTTAAATGAGATTAACAAAAATAGGTCGTGAATTTGTTTTAGAGATCGACGTGAATTTAATTATATAAAAATTACGTAGTCATACAGGTTGCGCTCACCACTTGCAAACAGGCGGTGATTAAAACCATTATATGAAAAAGTAAAATAAAATCAGCAATGCTAATTAATGTGTATATCTTTGCCGTTCATCTGTGTTTATTTTGACCGCCGGATCTAAATAACTTTTGCTATAAATTGGTGGTCTCGCTTGCGTAAAGATTATTCATTCCAACCCGTTTAATTATTGTGCTCTATTTCTTGATGGTTTCGGCAAATTAAACCAACGTTTAGTTTTTATTTTTTATTTTCTCTAAATTTTCTGTCTTACTTTTCCATGTTTATTACTTATAGTTCTAAACAATCTCAATTTCTCTTCAGAAGTTTGTTGGCGATATATGGCGCATACCGCCTTCATGCATAGGTTTTCCTTATAGTCTTAATTGCTCGTCAGAAGTTTGCTGGCGATTTATTCTCCTCTCTTAGTTATTTCATAATATGATCTTCTCATTATTCTTATAATACGATGTATTGATGACCCAATCGATCAGGATGGACGATATACGAAGGATCGTCATGCTGCATCTATATTTTGTAACAATAGTAGGAGATCGGAAAGACATATACAATATTGGAAAAAATATTTGAGATCGGAAATTTGGGGAGACTTAATAGATCACGCGATTGAAAAATATGAGATCGGGTAATTGATTCTAAGTAGGAGATCGACACGCGTCGATAAAAGCCAAAGCGGACAAGGAACAGTATTGATCATATTCGTTCTAATTATTTTGCCCTTGTAATTTTGTGCTTTATGAATTTGTCCTATTAAAGGTTTCCTTTTTTTTTTTTTTTTTAATCCTCTATTTTCCCTAAAAATTAATTAATAACAGAAAACATCATTAAAGCAATAAATTAGAATAAAATAAAAATGGAACCAATAATCCTCTATAGTAAATATATAGTAAAATAAATTCCTTTTCATATTATGGTTCAGTTCACCGTCTGTTTGGAAGGTGAATAATTTCGACAGTTACATGATAGATGAAAAAATTAGATAAAAGATGCTAAAGAACATATAAAGACATACCAATTGGGCCCACTACTTGGAAATTATTTTAATATTTTAACTAATTATATTTTGTGAATTTAGGAAATAAAAATAAAGTAATTTTGTTAATTGAAAATTAATTCATTAAATATACGCTAATTGCTTAGCTGTTTGCAATTTAATAATATAATTAAATTATATTTAAGTACTTATATTTCAATTTATAGAAATTAATTTATTTACTACTATTTAATTCATATATCGACATCGATATTCTATAAATAAATATTTAAATATATTTGCTGATAATTTAGGATGTTATAAATATGCATAGAGTTAAATACGTATTATGTTATTGCAAAATAATATTAACCTATAACTGTTTAGTACGGTAACCGTTCTATGAAAAGGAGACGAGGCACAATAACATTGAGCCCGCATGGTATGAAAGCGAAGCTGGTTTTTAAAAAAAATATTAACTAATATGGTTTGTTATTGAAAAAAATGAGAATAACATATTGGTATTGGAAAGTTGAGGAAAGGTTAAAGAGCTCAATTCAGCTTTTTGAAGAAATGCTTCTCAAGGAAATTGTGTTGGGACTTTTTCTTGGCTGCTTCGGCTCTTATCACCACTTGCAAACGGACGGTAAATACAACTATTATATGGAAAGGAAATAGAAAATCTTCAGAGCATAAGTTACAAAATACAGAGCTCACATGGAATCAAAACGTCTGATCGAATATTAGAGAATAGGACGTAGAATTTGTGGTTTTTTTAAAACATATTTTAATTTGTTATCAAAACAAGTATTTATTTCGTAAATTTTATTCCGTGATCATTTTTGTTCTAGCAAATAAATTTTCAACATATCTATTAGTCATAATGATAAAAAATATATCAACAAATTATGTATAAATGTTGTGAATTTTGCTTAGTAACGAGTAACAACCCTTGATACGTTTTATTTATTATTAAACAGACGTCTAAGAAATGTAAATTAAAAATAAATGCTTATTTAGCAACATCTTAACTTAAATCATATTTTTTTTTATTTTAATGATTTTGTTTATAGAGTTATATTATATTCCAATTCAGTTGTTCTAAAAAAGGTGAAATAATTGGAAGCAATAATCGTGTATAGTAAATATAGTTTTTATTTTTTTTATAAAAGATAGACGTTTCGTGATTATGCCGTTTTTTTAAAAAAACGAAATAAAATTGGAACCAATAAGTTAACATTGGAAATATAAATGTTTCTAATCAGAAAGAATGTTCGAACTTAAAAATATAAAATCAGTAAACGGTGCTGTTTCGTAGTTATGCCGTTTAAAAATTAATTGCAAAAGCAAACTCGCACGACCACAATTAACAAAGGAAATTGCTATTATTAAAAAACAAGTGAAATCCATTAAAAATTAACCACCAATCTAAAATCAGGCTCGTAGTTGTTGCATATGATAAAGTTATAATTCAGCATTTTAAGCAAGGGGATTTTCTATTGTTTAAAATTAATTTAAAACGATACGGTCCCAATATTTAGTCGACCTTAAAATAGTTAAAAAAGACAAGCAATGCAAATTATCGACAATGGTAAACGTACGTTGCTCTTGATCGCTTATTAGAGTAACGGTGCCGTTTTGTGTTTGTAATGGAGATAGAGAGTATTGTTTTATATATATTATCGTAGTACTTTGATATGACTGCTAATTTGATATGCTACGTAATAGGATAAATATATTTGTATATATTTGTTCTGCCTCTACATAAGTAAGGTAATATGTGATGAGATTTCTATGTACTTTGTAAAATAAAATTAGTACTCTGATTTTAACAAGGATGATTTCCAATATTCTTATTCGTGATGTATTCCAGAAAAAAATAAGATCTATTAATTCTGAGAAGATTACATCGTTCTTCGTGTTTTCAATTTTAGAGAGTCATTTTTGTACCAACCTTGATGAAAAAAAGTATTTCATATATAAATTAGTTGAGCAACATGTAGATGATAATTTTCCATCAAAAAAATCTCTTAGTAGAATTAGTAGTATTAGTAAATCTGCAGTGCATTGTGCACAAGAAATTAGGGGGGTCTTCTTTATGCTAGCATGCGGTATTTTGAAATCGGTCGAGGTAAACGTTGATGGGATTTCTATATTTTCCCATTTTATTTGTTTAATTTATTATTTTGCTTAATCGTGGACGATTACTTTTCAGGATTTTTCAGTTCATGTTAGGAAGGCTGCTGGATTGGCTCCTAATGATACCATTATTTTAAGAAACGGGACTAAATATTGGCCTTTACAAATAAAAGAAAACGATTTTCTTAGGCTTTGGAACCAGTTAATAGCAGATAATTTTGTTGAACATGGCGAAACGATAGTCCTTTATCAACCGCACACGAATATTTTTGAAATTAATGTTTTTGACGTGCGTGGAATAAAAAAAAATCAATGCTTTAATCAAGGTTGTTTTTTCAAATATTTAAGTACCGTTTATAATAGGACACTGCATATTTGTAACTTGTGTGTTTCGTTTATACCGGAAACAGTGGATCACTTTGGTAAAACTCGAGCTTTCCATGTGATCGTTGTGCAAAAGAATGATTGCTTGGTAGTTTTCTTTACGAATTTTGGAATTTATTATACTCTATCAATCATTTAATTGTTATAAATTTTTAGAAGTTATTTCTTATTTTTGTGCTTTATATATTTTCATCCATCTTTAGGATTTAAGTACAACTATGTATATATATTTGCCTCTAAATATTTATTGTATTTTCAGATTATCCCAGCTGAATTTATTCGGTCTGAACATATGCACAACAAAACGCTAGCAAAGCTGGTAACTGGAACGAGATCCTGGATTGTTGAAATGACAAATACCGGCTTTGCTAATGGTTGGAACTGTTTTTCTGAAGACCATGGAATATCGATTAATAATTTGTTTTTTTATTTGGTCGATGACATGGTGTTTTGTGTTGTTATTTTCGACCTCAATGGGAAAGAGGTGATATATGACTGGTACAATAGTATATCTATTGAGTGTGCATGATTTTGTATAAATATTATATGGAACACGTTTTGTTATAATAAATGTAATATTAACTTATTGTTGCCACGTTATATACGAAAATAGTTCTATAAAATTTGCTATTTGTGCTGGCATTCTGATTGATTGCTTTTTGCTTCCTTAGTTTTTCTTGTCTTCGACGATATCTTCTGGATTTAAATCTGGATAAGGTATTGAGAAATTATATTCGTCCTACTTCCCGACCAGCGTCGTTGATTTTATTTTGTTTTCTAGTGCGTTCTATTATTGGTCGGCTCTGTATACTTTTGCCCTCATTTTAAAAACGGTATCATCATAAAACATGGCCGTTTTGGTTTTATAATTTATTTGGAAGGTTTCACTTTTTACTTTTAAGGTAATATGTTTTGCGATTTCCCGATCCGAAGCGGTCAACAAACAGTACTACATAATTTACTTTCGATTTGTGTAAAATCGATTTAACAGGTATAATCATGAAATGGCGTCGTTTGGCTGAAGATGTTTTTTTTTTTTTTAAACGTTTCTTTCCGAAATTAATTGCTCTTGCTTTTATTTCATCGTTATTGTTTATACCTTAATTTTCATAAATTATATTCAGTTTTATTTATCGACCAGTCTTATTGCTCCTATTACATTCTACTTAATTTACTTTTTTTTTTGTCTTTTACCTCGATGTTCATCCTTTTTCCTAACTATATGGGTCAGAATATATTGCAATGGTCGGGAAAAAAAATTAATCGTTGTTTTCCTTTGACGGAGTATAATATATTCCGTTGTTTTCCGAGATACTGTGATTGCTCTATTTTTTTCGGAAAATTCTTACTTAGACCTGGTCTAGGAGATTTTCCTAGACCTTGTGGTTGAAAAACACTCCACATCATTAAATGTGATGATGTGGTGCTGTCACAATGATGATGTGGAGTATTTTACAACCACAAGGTCTAGGTCAATCTCCTAGACCAGGTCTAAGTAAGAATGTCCCATTTTTTTCGAGCAGTAGTTCATTCTTGGGAACTTAAATTGGTGTTATAATTAAATCTCGTGAACCAAAAACGAGCGTTCTGATTTAAATGTGCATTGGCCGTTCATCTGTCTTACTTTCAACCGTCGGATCTAAATATCTTTTGCTATAAATAGGTGGTCTCAGCTTGCATACGGATTATCTTTTCGTACCAACGCGTTTGCTTTCTTATTTTTCCTCCTCCAACTATTTTCTCTTACAACCCAATTTTTAACCCTTCGGAATTAATTTTTATTTCACCCCAAAAAACCATATATATAAAATCTATTGATTTAAAAACGAAGAATGTCATGTTAAACCACTTATCAGATCTTCTCGTTATTCTTATAATACGATGTATTTCTGACCCAATTGACCATAATGGACGATTTTTTTGGGTTTTTTCTGGGTCTTCTGAAAAGCTACTCCCGAATGCATGTCTGAAAATTTTGTGCGTGTGAAAATATTTACAGATGTACAGAAAATGGGGAGATTGGAAAGAATATGAAACGTGATCGGAAAGACTAAAAAAGTACGAGGAAATAGAAAATGAGATCGGAAATAATAGGAAATGAGGAGATTGGAAAGAACATTAATAATCTTTATAATAATGTAATTATGTGCAACTAAATTGATTTGAAAACATATTTGAAACTTATATTTTTTTGGGAGAAAAACTGACATTGTCTTTTAATTTAATTATGGATATTGTGAAATTTTAACTTGCGCGATTTATAATAATCAGTAAGTCATAATTCGGAATACGATCATGAATATAATAGATATTTATTATTAGTAAATCTGCATCACCTGCATGGCGAAACTTATATTAGAAGACATGTTTTAACTAATATCTATTTAACTATTTTTCCTATATTGTATAGACAACCTACAACATGTCTCTAAATATGTGCTTGCTCTCCTCCGCCGACTTTCACGGTGGGAAACGTGAGGAAGTCGCTGAGATCAGCCGTGACTCTATGAAGCACGGATACTTCAAAAATAGCAAGATGCAGAGTCAGACTCTTCGGGGACTCGGATACGCGTGCGACACGGCTGGGATACGCGTCGGACTCGCCACGTGGCGATTCCAATAATTCGACTCGGTCAACTGCTGAGTCGACACGGTCAAGGACTCGGGAGACAGATGAAGAGGATGGTTGTCGCTGAGATCAGCCGTGACTCTATGAAGCACGGATACTTAAAAAAATAGCAAGTTGCAGAGTCAGACTCTTCGTGTGACACGGCTACCGATTCTTAGCCTATATATATATCTCCACTTTTTATCTGCCATTTACATTGTAGAGAAAAAGAAGAATTTAATATAATTATTTTTATAATTATTAAATGTTAAATATGATGTTATCTGTAAGTGGCACAGTCAGCACCATGTGTGACATTATGGAATGGGAACTTAAAATAATAATTAAGCAGTCAAATAATAAATATTCAATATATTGCTTAACATTGGTAAGTAAACACCGATGTAAAATGCATAACATTGGTCGAATATAATTTGATAGGTAAAATGGTAGAAACCACAAAGAATTAAAAAATAAAATTTAATTTTTATAATTATAAAGTATAAATATCTAAGTTGATTTGACTGTGTACGAATGCGATTGGAATTGGAAATTTGAAATATCGTAAAAACACAATATCACAGAATTATAAATCTTATAAAGAAAAAAAAGTCGTATAGACATAAAGAAAAAAATTTAGATATTTTTTGTCCATCGCAGAGAAGTAGTCAATATGTGTGTTAATATAGTAATAGTGGAACATATCGACGATGTATGGACTTTACATGTATAAATATGAAGACCAACATTGTTTACATTGGAAATGAAATCATAAACTACAGATCGGAATCCACGTTAAAAAATGAACTCTAAATGAATTAAACCAATAGCCAAATGTTCTTAAAAGTCCTTATACAATTATTGCAAATAGAACTTAGAAAAATAAGTAAATCCGCTGTATATGATTTTATAATTCCGAAGTAGATTATTATATATCTGAATACACACTACGTTCATAATTTTATTTATAAAGTATAAATATCTAAGTTGATTTGACTGTGTACGAATGCGATTGCAATTGGAAATTGGAAATTTGAAATATCGTAAAAACACAATATCACAGAATTAGAAATCTTATAAAGAAAAAAAAGTCGTATAAACATAAAGAAAAAAAAATTAGATATTTTTTGTCCATCGCAGAGTAGTCAATATGTGTTAATATAGTAATAGTGAAACATATCGACAATGTATGGACTTTACATGTATAAATATGAAGACCAACATTGTTTACATTGGAAATGAAATCATAAACTACAGATCGGAATCCACGTTAAAAAAATGAACTCTAAATGAATTAAACCAACAGCCAAATAAGTAAACCGGCTGTATATGATTTTATAATTCCGAAGTAGATTATTTTATATCTGAATACACACTACGTTCATAATTTTATTAAAATATTTAGTCTGTATTTAAATTTAAATATATATATAATATATAAATTTTTTCTTTATATGTAAGTAATGTTGTTAAGTTTTATTCAGCACGTGGCAACAAAATATAACAAATATGATTGCGATACTATAATTTACGATGAGGTCATTGGATCCGGCAATTATAACAGTACTTTTTATATCAGATATTTTATAAATGCATTTTCAATGTAACTTAAAAAAAAAATATTTTTATATCTGAATTGGTAGAACAGTATAAATATCTGAATATCTCATCAGAGGAGCCAGCGACTAGAATTATTTGCATGGATAATTCTGTTTTAAAAAATAAGAACAAATGAAAGGAGTATTTTTTATGCTACCAAATACTGTTTTGAAAGCAGTAAAGGTAAGGACTAATAATATATATATATATATATATATATATATATATATATATATATATATATATATATATATATATATATATATATATATATATTTTATGTTATTTAATTTATATGTTTTATCTAAGCATATGAAATTGTCAATAATTATGTTGCAGGAATTTCCAGAACATGTAAAAGAAGCTGCTGGAATGTCTTCAATCGATACAATTATTATAAGAAACGGAACATGTTCTTGGACTTTGCATATAAAAGAAAATTGTTTTTGCAGTCAGTGGAAGAAATTAATCAAAGATAATGATGTTAAACATGGCGAAAAACTACTTTTGTATCAATCGTACACAAATATTTTTGAGATTACTTTTTTCACAAAAGTTGGTTTAAAAAAATGGCAATGGTTTAATGATATCAGCATTTTAAAAATATAAGTACTTTTTCGAATGGTGAATTGAAGATTTGTAACTTCAGAGCTCCCTTTATACCGAGAACGGAGAATCACTTCGCAAGGTCAAATGGTTTCTGGGCGCATGTTAATGAAATTGAAGAATATCTGGTAATTATTGTGTCGTTCATTCGTTATCTATATTCGTCGTTCTTTTAAATTATAGATTAAAAACAAAGGATTTCTTTTCAGCTAATTCCAACGCAATTCATCCATGCTGCACGTATGTGCAACAAAACCAAAGCTAAGCTAAAAAATGGATGGAGAACCTGGCCAGTGGATCTAGATGGATTTGGATTTGGTGATGGCTGGAAACAATTTTCAGAAGATCATCTACTATTCAATAATTACTTGTTTTTCTTTTTGGATGTTCGGACGACATTCAATGTTGCAATTTTTAACGATGATGGTAAGGAGGTGTTGTATGATTGGTATATTAGCAAATCGTTGGACCATGCTTAATTTGCTCTGAGTGTGCATAATAATATATTTCTATCAAATTTTATAAACTATATTTAGTTATTATCTGTTGAATATTGTTAAGGTCTCTTCATTGCTTAATTTATATTATAAAATTAATGCACTTAATGTATTTTGTGGACTTGTGTCGGTAGTAGTTTTGAAAATGAAGGTATAAACGATAACGACGAAATAAAAGCAAGAGCAATTAATTCCGGAAAGAAAGGTTTAAAAAAAAAAATTTACTCGTCAGCCAAACGACGCCATTTTATGATTATACATGTTAAATCGATTTTACACAGATCGAAAGTAAATTATGTTGTACTGTTTGTTGACCGCTTCGGATCGGGAAATCGCAAAAATCAACGCGAGGTACAACAACACTGAGCACACATGATATCAAAACAACAGCATTATATAATTATCTGGCCCCAAAATAATAGGAAAGGAATTTTATCAATACTGTTCCTTCGTTTTATGATGATACTATTTTTATATATATTTCATATTATTTTGAATTATTATATTAAGTAAAAGTAAGTCGTCTTCGTTTACTGCTTTGTTT
This sequence comes from Penstemon barbatus, assembly GCA_003313485.2. NCBI lineage: Eukaryota > Viridiplantae > Streptophyta > Magnoliopsida > Lamiales > Plantaginaceae > Penstemon > Penstemon barbatus. The sequence goes on from CM064880.1 coordinate 34,036,992, forward strand.
TGTGTCGACCTATATAAAATATTTAACTATTTTAGTTTTGTGACAAACAACTACTTTAGTCCATCCCAGGTAATTGAGATAACAACATTTATTCATATCAAGGTATAAACAAAAACGGTGAAATAAAACCAATAGCAATTAATTACTTCACGAAACGGCGCCATTTTGTGATGGTATTTAATAATATACTTTTTATAACTGTATAATCTTTATAAAACGAGACGAGTTTAAGTAGTGATATTCTTACACAATATACTTTTCCATTTCTTGTTTTGAAAAAGTATAATCATAAAACATATCTGTTTCTTTGCGGAATTGTTTCTGTTATCGTGTAATAATTTCGGAAAAATAAACTTGATGAGAAAGCTAATTTATTTTTCTGGATGAAAGAAAAACTATTTATTATATGAATAATAAAATCTCGAATTATTAGTCGGATGATGAGCAAAACTTATACAATTTGACGATAATTGGAATTATTTAAGAAAAGAAAAATTAAATTCCACGAAGAGCAATAATATATATATATATATATATATATATATATATATTTAAGCACCTGCGTTTCGTTATCAAAATACAAAATAAATTGGGAAAGTTGGTAGGTTGTATAATCGTACTTACCGCATTTCCTATGTAAATGTAGAGGTTGGAATTGCAAAGATTTACTAAGCATTTAAGAAATTCAAGAACATGGAAAAATAAACAAATATATAAAAAATAAATTAAAAACTAATCTACAAAAAACTGTAGGCAACGGAAAAATATCATGGAAAACTATATTCTTTGTGCAATCTATAGTCTCCTTTCCTTTAAAATCATAACGAATAAGTATTTTTTTAGCCTTTGAGTTGTGCACGCGAAATAGGCTAACATATAATTGCTCATGAGAGAATACTGGATGAGTGGTCGTCCTCCATTTTTTAAGAAAAAAAAACTGCACCCTCACAATGATAAATTCCTTATAAATTATGATATATTCCATGCTTGAAAATCGTCCTTTATTCTTATTGAACAAATATATATCCATATTCATATGTTTATCAGTAAAAAAAAGTAGAATTGTTACTAAGTTCTTTTATATTGGTAATGGTAAATATCCAACGGCCAAAAAAACGTTTGGATAACGGTATAGATAATAATCGATTTAATGCGTCGTCAGCTTTTCAAACTGCTCATATTTATTGTGGCAATTTCAATAGCCCATATTATTCTATTCTACGTGTTCCATGCTAACTTAATTTGAAAAAACAAATTATTAACTTGGCAAATTTATTGTATTACCAATATTGTACTCGTCTGTTATAAAATATATTATATACATCTGATCAGAACAGCAAAATATTTTGCTTTAATGATATGTAGAATTTTGTATCTAATGTATCGCATTAGTTTTTTTAAAACATAATAAATTTCACGATCGGTTGTTTTAATTTATATATTTTAATTAATATAAATTTACTATTTGTAAATAAAATTGCAAACGGAATTTTGCTGATGTAATAATAAATAATATAATATATATTAATATTCATATTATTATATAAAACTAAAAAACTTTAAATATAATATTTAAAATTTAAAATCAGGACAGGTAGGATGATGAAGGTAAGTAAGAATTTCCTCTGTCCTGTACTTGTATCCATTAGCATAACCAGCCTCGAAATGATATATCTTAGCCTTATCGATCTGCGCCTGCAAGACATCCTCCATATTTTTATTCAGCAGACAAAGATCATATCGTTCTTTAAGAATATTATTCCTCTGTGTAGCCATATTACCATTTAGTTTAAAGAGTTGTTCATTTTCTGCTCGGAGTAATTCTAATTTTATCATCAAAGATTGATGAGCAAAATCAATGTTATCGAGTGGAGTTCGTATAATAAACTGATTGAATAAAATATCTTCATTATGGATCCCGATCTGTGCAATTTGATGCTTGGCCTGATAAATTAAAGAAAAACATGTAAACATTTAAATCATAATGATTAGTACAAAATGACAACCTAAAAGAGTGATTTAGAAAATACCAGTTCTATATGTTTAAAACTTGATTGAACAAGCTGCAAAGGAGAAAGAGTTATGAACTTATCGAATTCGCAAGGCTGTATATTAGCCAAACGAAAAAGAGTAGATATCCTGTCTGTCTCAGTAGAACCAGGGCTTAAAACGCTGTGTGATAAGCCCACCGTTTTTTCAATTTTAGATTGCTCAATCTTTTTGACTTGAATTTTAAAAGAACGTTCATCAAGTAATGAATGATCATCAAGAATAGTTGTAACATCGCGGATATTTGAATAATCATTTTGTCCTCGATTATCCGACCAAATATTTATAATTTGTTGGACAGGTATCGGAGGATTATCTACAAACTGTTTACCGATGTCGATTGAGCTATCCACAGTATCCATACTCTGCTACGCTATAGCAAAAATAGACTGTTAGAAAAGTATTAAGAAAAGAGAAAATAATTCAACAAATAGCAAATAATTCAGTAAAATAAATAAACGCCGTTTCTTTATTATAATTCAGAAAAGCGCTCACGAGCAAAGATGTGTCGAGGTGAAAGCCTCTGAAATTATTTAACGTAAATGATTTTGATTTTTGGTAAGATAAACAAAATTTAACTAATACAGAAGTGTGCAGAGGTTGTTTGGCTGCATCGGATAACGAGTAGAGTTTATGTAAAAACATGTTGTATACTAACAAATTTCGACAAACCTTTTCCGAATTTATGTCGGTTAGTCTTTATATCTCTATTTATTTATTTATTTATATATATATATTTACGTAGCATAAGCGTGCAGTAATAAAAATGTTTGACCAGTATTTATAGAAGCTGAATTGACAAGAAAAATTATCGAATAAAATGGTCAAGCTAATGAGTATAGTTAAGTGGTTTTTATCAGAGATAAAGGGATAAAACTTCTAAACTTTAACTTATTCATATTTATAATATTTTATGATCAGGTGCATTTCAAAATTACTTAAAGCAGTGAACAAAGACGATATCGCTATTTTATAATTTTACAGTTTTTAAAAAATGACAAAATTACAAAGATCAACAACTTAAAATATATTGTCGAAAAGGTAAACAGATTTTGAAGAATATATCGGTAAAGTATTAAAAAAAGAGAGAAACGTGAACAAGCAATATCAAATGATTTGGGAAAGAGACGGAGCACAAATAAAAAAAATTATTGGTCGGTGGACCTTCTATATGTAAAAAAATCCGTATTTCGGAAAACTGGTAATAGTATGTGGGAACGGGTCGCATATTTTGGTAATGGACAACTTTGTTTTTCAGGTCGGTATATCGACCTATTGGTAATGACTTCTCACACCCACAATATATATTTTATAAAATTTAGTTAGACTGTTGTGATTAATCGTCCAAAAAATATTTTAAATAATTATTTTGTTGTTAAAATATTTGTTATGTAAATGTTATAAAACATAACTTGGCTAATTATATTATTAATCACAATAATGTTAAATTATTTAAAAGGTGAACTTGCGTGTCTTGTTAAACGAATTATTCGGAACTACCTTGTAGGTAGTACTTTTTAGTCTTTAGCGAGCCACGTGTGCTGATCTCTAATTTGTTATCATTTAATATATTGACAACTGATCTTGACTGCGAATCTTCTTTATTACCAAATATTTATGCAAATCTGAAGTTGCGTGTGTTGTAAAACGTGCAGAAAAAAAAAATATCTCTATCCGTTTTGTTTCTTGTTGTTGATCTTTGTAATTTTATAGTCTGCCCCATAAATATGGGTAGTTGAAAAGGTGGAACGTTTGTCATTATTAGATCTACACCGTCTATCTTAAAATCTCCTGTTCGTTGGATTTTTACGATTGCTGCTATAAATTGACTTACTTTTACTTAATATAATAATTCAAAATAATATGAAATATATATAAATTAATTATAAATTAGTAATAAATAATTATATGTTGTCGAAAATTTGTGATTATAAAATCAAGTAAGACTAATCTATATATAATGTATGAGTTAGTGTGGGCGAAATATGAATATATTATTATTCAAGATATTTTATTTATCTCGAAATAATTGTAATTTTTAATCAATTTTTTTTGATATGGGAGGAATTGGAAAATTCTTGTGCATTGTCTATCACAGCTTTTTTACAGGTTCGGTGCTGTATAGAATGCATTTTACGAAGCCATGATCCCAATATTTTTGTTGGGTATCTCCACTTGCTTGGGAAATTACTAAAATAGTAATTGTTTGTATACGGTTGGACAGTACGGCATTGGAGAAGCTTCAATAACAGTATCATTAGTGATGGTGATGAGTTTGGGTTTGAGAAAATGAGATTTTGAAAAATTTAACGAGTATCGATTCGAAATATCGAGCAATCATCTTTGGGTAAGCATGTAAAAATTGATCGTTACTTTGATGCTTTAATATGTTTCTACAAAAATAAATTATCTGTTTTATTTAAAAGGAGTGCTGCAGGTCGCGATTGTTTGGAGCGTTTTTTTTTTTTTTTTTAATTTTGTTAGGAGCGGTTTGTATCTTATGAAAGGAAACAATATATTTGAAAAAATTATCCGATTATTCTCCGTTACTTATAATGTAACCTTAAAATCAAAATTATGATGATAATCAATACTTAATTTATAATTTCTTTTTCAGGCAATGTTCATTGAAGCATCTTTTTAAAAATATATTTATGAGAAGCACCGCTCCCGTCACTGCTATTTAATTTTATAATCTAAAACTGTCAAGAATCGTAGTAAAATTTATACGACTGCTCAATGGAATCAAGTTTTTTTTATGCAATATGGTGGTTATTGCTTGTATACGGTTGGACAGTACGGCATTGGATAATTAGTGATGGCGATGAGTTCGAGTTTGAGAAAATGGGCGTTCGTAAATTTTAATTACAGACGATTTGAGATACCGGCCAGTTATCTTCCGGTTGGTTTATAAAATTAGTGGCTACTTTGATGAATTATTAGCACTTCCAAACTTTTTCTCTTTTTATGTATTTTGACTTGTTCTGTTGCACAATTGATGAATCAGCAATTATATTGTTCTTGGAGTTTGTGTTCGACTATAATGTGCATGCATAACTTGGTATGTCAAAAGCGATTTGTATGTTTTTTATTTTTTATTCTTTGAAACAACTGTTATCGAAAGAATTGTATATAACTTACCGAGGATATCTCAGCTTTGTTCTTCAATATTTGATCGTTATGTGCTCGGATTTGTCAGTCTAATCCTTCATTATTTATCTTACCGAGTATGTGGAATTTAATCGAGTTTCAGTAACATATTATATTTTTTTACATGGCAATAGGGCCTGTTTGTTTGGCGTTTCCCAAAAAATTTTCGTGTTTGAGAAATGCCAAACAAACATGTTTTCTATTTTCTGAAATAAATTTTTTATCTATTAATTTTCTCAAACTACTCTCTCAAAACTCAAAAGTCAAAACCCAAAAAACAACAACTTTCTTATCTCTAAACAAAACCTATACAAACTTTACTCTGATTTGACATAAAGTATCATATCTCTTACACAATTTATCTCACGACAAACATGATTTGACATATAGTAAAATATTTTTTTTTAAAGATAAAGTCAATAAACGGCGCTGTTCGTGATCATACCGTCTTAAAAAAATATACTCATCGGAAATATAGTGTTTGTTTCTAATCGAGAGGATCGTATGAACAGAAAAATATATAGTTAATAAACGACGCCGTTTCGTGATGATGCCAATTTTTTTAAAAATGAAAGAAAATTGGAAGCAATAAGGCACATCGGAAATATAGTTGTTGTTTTTTATCGAGATGACAGTATGAACAGGGAAAAAAAAACTAATCACGAGACGGCACCGTTTCGTGAGTATGCCAATAAAAATTAAATTGCAAAACCAAACTCGCACGATATTTTTTTATCTTATTGAAGCTATTGCTAATTTGTAACAATATTTTTAAACTATTTTATAATTAATTTTGTCTCTCCTATATATAACAATATCTTTAAAATATTTTATAATTAATATTATCTCTCCTATATATAATAATAATAATAATAATAATATCTCTATGAAGTTTATTCATGCTTATTTAAGTATTAATTAAAGTGAATTCTTTTTTCTTTTAATATTATTTTATCTGATTCTCAAGAATTTTGTTTACTTTATTACTATAATATAATATAATATAATATAATATAATATATCGTGCGTTAGTGTAGACTGGCTTAAGATGCACGTAATTGTGAATAGTTATTACTTGTAAAATATCTTTGCTTTATAAATTGTCTTTCTATTGAAACTGAGAGTCATTTACTGCGGATACAATCTGAATTTCTACAATTTATCTTGCAAAAACAAAAGGTATTTCGTTTATCATCTTAGCAGTACCTTGTACAAATGTTTATATAATTTTGTTATATATATGTGCAACATCATGATTTAAGTGGTTGTAGAAAATTAATTTTCTAGAGATCTATTTATGTTGTTAATACGTTAGTTACTAACATGTATGCTCTATCATCACTATCATCAGATCTATTAATAAATATAATTAATTGTGCAGATTTTGTATGTTCGGATTGTATATGATTTATTCGTATTTTAATGAATTTGGTTTAGGATGATAATGAATTTCATATATGGAACAGCTATTCTCGCTTATATACCTTTTTTAATTCTAAACGAATCAATTAGAGTATTTACTTATTTAATATAGATATATTATTATTTCTCTACAGCAATGGCAGTACTTGGAAATATGGATGTAAACATTCTTCGGTCCGAAAAAATAAACTATTATTTTCGTACAAACGACGAGCTCTTTCAAACTACTTACATAGGGCAGAATGTAATGGCATGTTTTTTAAAAATATGTCTTCCAGTGAGCTTTATATCTGATTTAACGCACACTGAAATATTCATTGCCAAAAAATTTGATACAAATTCGCATCAACAACGTTCAATATTATCATGGAATATCAAAAGCCTCAATATAAATATTGTTCAAACGATGTTTCGGAAAATATCTGACAAACAATCACCCCAAATGATTATAATGTACAATCCCGAAATAAAATTTAGCTTCTTATCCCAGACATTTAGAGATGAGGGGTATGATGGATCGATATATGCTCAACTTAATGGATCATGTACAGGGTTTTGGATGGTATGGAGACAACGTTCTATAACTTTGCTGCCAGTGAAGATGTGTGAACCTGTATTTACTTTCGCGCTAATGTAGTTAACAACTACTGAATATTTTGTTTTGTTTATGTCGACAAAGCGTTTATTGCATTACTGGTAAAGATTATTAGTATTTTCTTAGTTATTTATTTAATTAAGAAAAATTATCTTTGTAAATTTTATATTTAATAATATTATTGCAGATATTTCCGTAGCATGTGAAAATGGTTGCCAAAAGTCCTCCAGCCACTACAAATTTGACCATCTTCATTTCCTTTAATCCTGAAACGGTGGATAGCATTGCTAAATCAAAATCTTTCCATATGCTTATTGTTCAAAATAAAAATGGCTTGGTAATTATTTTTATACTCTATCGTAACTTTATTCTCTATATAATTTTATTGAAACCTCTTATACTTCATCATAACTTTATTCTCTGCATAATTTAAAAAAATATTTTCTGACTTTGTAATATTTCTAAAATATTAGTGCTTAATTTATTATTTGTCTATCATATATTTACATGTGCCTTTAGTAATTGAACAAATTTCCTTTCGTATTACTTTACTATATATATACTTCTAAAATAATTTATTCTTTTACAGATTATAGTTACTAAAATCGTATATTATGAAAATGATCACAAATTCACGATAAAGCACGATCAATGCTAATAACTGCGGTCGAATCCTGGAATGTTAAAGTGAAGGGCTGGATTTGTGGATGTCTGAAAATGCTTTTTAGAAGATCATAACGTCTCTATGAAGTATTTTTTTGTATATATATGTGTGTATATTTTTGTATTGTAATAGTTTGTATATTATGCTAATAAAAAAAAATATTCCTAAGTTATGTAAGTAAGATAATATGTGACATGTGTTTGTTTTGCTAATAGTGCGTGAAATATATGTAGACTATGAAATTTGTTAAATATGAACATTATTTTCATTTTTTTTTTTTTGCTTTTTATAATGATTTTACTTGTATATTAGTTAAACGTTTTATTAACTAAATTATTATTTATTTTTTATTATTTAAATATTGATTTAAATAGTATAGTAAAATTTACCGTTACTTGCACTAAAATGTAATGTTATATAATAAAGATATTTTACCGTATTCATAGTTTCAATAACAAAAAAAAAAAAACCTTGCCATATTTTTACGAAATTAAGATATTATTTTTTATTTTGTAATATTTCAAAATATTATAGATAAAAAAAATAGTTCAATCGTGTTTAAATCTTTAATTAACAGCGAATGTTTGTATATTTGTTAATACACACTTGGTCGATGCATGCCCACTGAACTGTTACTGTAATATATTGATCTACATCGTAGAACAAAAAGAGAAAATAAATTCAACGAAGAGCAAAGTGAGGGTCGATCGGAGTGACCGCTTACACATTTTCGAACAAGTTTATTTAGCGTGGCGTATTGACGTCGTATTGGTGATAGATGTCAAATCAATTATTTTACAGAGGATGCTAGCAATACACGCAACGTCGGATAATGATGAATCTTGTAAGTCATTTATTTAAACTGTCCTCATAAATATGACTGCTTGGAAAGTTGGCACGTTTACAGTAGTACAATGCAGAAGTTGATCTTATATTCTCTTGGCCGCTGGATCTTTATCATAGATACTATAAATTCGCTTACCTTGAGCGTATTTCTCAACTGGTAATAAGAAATATTTTTGAATTAATGTTTTGTTGTAGAAAAGTTAGGAAAATAAATTCGATAATGAATAATATATATGCAAAGGATAAGTTAGTATGGATGGAATTGGAAATATTTATAATCCAATATATGCTAGCCAACTTGAAATATATCATAATTTATAATCAAGTTAGCTTGGTGTGGGTATTTCATGGAGTTACGTTGTCTTGAGGAGTAGGATTATGGTTGCAAATGTTACTCGATAGTGCTCCTTACAACCTATTATTGGGAGTCCATAGATGGATTCTGCTAATCGTCCCAATAAGAGTTATGTCATATGTTGGTACATATTTTGTGATCGAAGAATTCGCAATATCTACAAATGTCAGAAAAGTTGTAATAACTTAGTTGAGAAGGAATGTGATAATTTTGTTCCAAAAGGTGAAATCGCTCACCCCGGGCGACCCTCACTTTCCTGTCCGACGGGATTGTGACAGGAGGTAAATCATGGTGACTCAACCGGCAACTAACGTGGGTCGCACTGTCGTTCTCCGGTCTGTGATATACCGTTATATATTATTTGTCAAATTTGGAGTAACATTTATGTAGAGTTTAACTTATGTTGCTTATTATTTACATAATATCTCTTGTAGACATACTTTTATTAAAGAGTATAATATATATGGAGTTTCGTAATTCTTCTCCATTTTGAAAAATATAAATATTCATTTTTTAATTTTACGTAGTGAAAAAACTTGAATACCCAGCGAATCGTTTTATAATATTAACATGAAATATCCAACGGTTTAGAAAGAATAAAATAAACAGTCTGGATTAAACAAATGAAAACTTACACACCTTATAAACTATTCATGTTTATGATGATAGTTTAAAAGACAAAATAAATTTTAAATTTTGGGTTATATTCATCGAACAATATTTTAATAAACAGTAGTTACTCATCTTTGTAGTGGATGATAGTATATTGGTCTAAGAGAACTTAATCAATGTGCATACAGTATAGTCGGGACATTTCCGACGTTATCTGATTATTGTCGAGTAGATTAATTCAATATAGTCTAGGATATCTTTGGATAAATTAAGTTAATTGAGTGTTGATTGTTCTCGTGAGTTTGTGATAGACATCAACTAAATTATTTAATAAAGGACAGTATATATATACGATAAGAACTAATAATTCCAGCAAGTTTTATATGACACGCAATGTCAGATAATGATGATGATTCTATGTAATGATGAAGCTTCTAATTTGTGTAAAACTGTCCTCATCAATACGACGAGGTGGAAAGTTATCTTCTCTATAGTTGTTCAATCTACACACTTGATCTCCGAATTTCTTGGCTATTGGATCTTTACCGTAGCTACTATAAATTGGCCTACTTTGATTATATATTCCGACTATGAACATGAAATATATTTAAGTCAAATTTTTGTTCAAGAAAAGTAAACATAATCAAATCAATAATGGAGAATGTACGTACAAAGGATGTATTGGTATAGGTTAAATTGGAAATCAATAATTGGAAATCTCGTGTTCTCTCCATCCTTATTCTCTTACAAAGTCGTGCAAATCAAATTAAATTTATTTCTAACTTTTAACTCTCTATTACTTCTACACTTTATCGAACCAACCTATCTTCTTCCAGGTAATTTCTTCTCAGAAGGCTTTTTATTTATTGCTACATAGTTATAGTATTTAATTTCGAGATATTTGTCTCTCGACAAGAAGTGGGAGACTTCCTTATTATGCTTCGGCCAAAATGTTTTAGAATCTGTGGTTTACAACTTACATATGAGGATGTAATTATGTTTAAGATATATAAGCATGTAAGATGTGCTGCTAATGCAGTCAAAATACTTTAAGCACAATTTATAGATATTTTAATATACCAACTATATAACATCTGTACTCTACTCTGCTTAAATATAACTGGACGATATGTTATTGCACTTGTTCGAAAGAAAACCACAATTTCTGTACTCAGGTTATGGTCTCGATAGAAAATATCCCAACCATCTCCAAAACCTTCGTCGGTCATTGTAACTAACCATTTTCGTATTCCAGATTTCAAATTTACGCGTCGAGTACTTAGCATGGCAGCTGATTGAATAAACTGCGCCGGTATTCTCTAAAAAAAATTATTATTTTATTATACATAAATTTCTTAAAGCACTTTTTAAGCAACATGAAAATAAATATGAAAAATCATTACCAATCGTTGATTTGCTCCATGCATTGTCACCAAGAAAGCAGACATTATTGAAAAACTATAGCAAGATTTCAATACAAATGGAGTTGTAAGATTTGAAACTTCTTTTTGCCCTTCATATTCAGTATTAATATCCTCAATCCCTCCATATTCATTAAATATTTGAAACTTCCGAGATGAGTAACCACTGAAAAGGCTAAATTCGAATGTGTTAACTGCTGACTGATATAACATTATTATGTCTGCATATTCTACTGAATTTTCAATCATTACTCCATTCCATGCTTCTCCCAAAAGAAGATGAGCAACTTTGATTCTCCAAAATATGTTCCCATTCCGTATATAGATCTCTTTTACTTGTGACATCCCAATATTTTTTTGCATTCCAACTGGAACTTTCTACAACATTGTTAACACATGTTATAAAAAATGTTGAAGTTATACTTTCATTAGACCTTTATTTAGGATATTTACATAATACCTGAATTTCTTCTAATGGATTGTAAGTTAGCATGAAAAATACTCCTCATTCTCTTACCGGCAAGTTATTCTGGCTTTCGTAACTAATGATTCCATATTTTGGTTCCCCTGCAGCTCTCTGTTCTAACCAAGGTTATCAAACCGTGAATCGTATCGCGTATCGTTTTCCATTCGTATCGGATCGTATCGAGATACATATCGTGTATCGTAAGATACATGATCAATTATTAAAAATAATATAAAATATATTCCCAACATAATAAAAAAAAATATAAGACAAAAATTAATATTTTAAAGTCAAACAAAACATTCAAAATAAGCCAAATTCCAAATTTGAATTATATTTCTTTGTCTTATGCTCTTCCAACTTCTTAACATAAACATTTTTAACATCTTCCGGAACACTTAACACTCTTTCACATCTATTTTTGTTCCGGCAAGATGATTTTTTTTAGAGAAACATAAATAAAAAGAATATTAACTAATATGACCGACCAGTAAATACTTCCTAATTTTTTCTACCAGAAGAAGAACTAATAATATTATAATAATAATATTGTCCTTAAAGTTGAGTACCATTCCATTTGCCTTCACTCGAGAAATTAAACCCCTACCCACCACCAAAACTTATTAGACACTCAAAAAAAAAAAAAAAAAAAAAAAAAAAAGAAAGAAGCACGGCCGAAAAAATGAGAAACACCACTCATCACCACCATGGCCGCCTCCGCCTCCGCCACCTCCACCTCCACCTCATATATTATTTATTAATTTCATTAACTCTCTTCCCTCTACTCACCACATCTAAAAATCTCATCACTCCAACCGAATTTCTCACCGGAAACCAGACCTTAATCGCCTCCGGAGAAGAATTCGAACTGGGTTTCTTCACTCCTGGAGTCTCAAACAATTATTACATCGGAATATGAGTCTAGGTTGCTTGGGTTGTTAATTTGTGATTTTTGTAGAGATTTTATGGACAAATTGAAGAATAATTGAAAGAATCGTCCTCTGTTTTTCTTACAATTGAGGGAAAATCTTTTTTTTTTTTAAAAAAAAAACGGGTCGCGAACTAGATCGGGTCGGGTCCGACCCGATTCAGGAAAAACTCCGGTTTGCAAATGTATCGCATGTATCGGTTTCGAATCGCGATACATGCGATTCCGAATCGTATCGGAACGATATTTTACGAAACACGGTCCAAAACGATACGACGTCCAAGTCGTATCGTTTTGTCTCTGAATCGAAGCGTATCGTACGAATCGTATCGCGAATCGTACGATATTAACTACACTGGTTCTAACTTATAATTTTGAATTACATCTTCTATGAATGATTTCTCGATATAAATATTACATCGAAGATTTACCTCTGCTGCATAGATAAGTTCATCGACATCTATTATATCAAGATCTAAAGAACCCAATTGATTCTTTATAAAACGTTCCAACTCAAAATAATTTACCATTTTCTTGTTTTTACTTGAACAAAATATAAATCTTAAATAATTTTTTTTAGATGCGTTTTACTTATATTTATACTGATTTGTTTTCAAAACAAATAATTTTCCATACCACTTTCATCACTGAAATACTTAAAATCAAACATAGTCTCTATGTCATGTTTTGAAGATAAGATTAAGTTAATTATTTAATCAGATTCGTGTTTTTTCTTACAATTGATGTATTTTCCGACCTATATAAAATATTTAACACAGAAATAAAGCATATAACCGACATAAGTAAACGAAAACATATGTAAAAACAAGCCAAATTTAACAGAAACAAAGGTCAACAGAGGACAAAACGACGCTGTTTTCCTATGAAAGCGGCTAAATTTAAACCAAAATGAAAATCGTGAACGGGTTATTGGCAATTGTCGGCACTTATAAGTATCAAGATCAGTAAATAATTGGATTAATCACTTTAGGACTAAGATGAACCTAACCAATCGCACAACAGAATCATATTATAGTATCTTCGTTTAACGTAATTTCATCGAAAACATTTAAAATAAAATATTCCAAAAAAATTATCTATGATTCATTCCCGTAAATCTCGAAATCATCTTCGTTAATAAAATTAAACTCATCTTTTTCATTAAACAGTATTTCTTGAATTTTATTATCTTGCGTGTCTTGTAGCTTGTTAAACATATTAGTCAGGCCTATTTTCTGACGTAGTACTTTCTAGAATCTGGTGAGTCACATGTGCTGGTTACACAATATTATTTATTAATTAATAATTAATTCTTATATATTTAAGTCAAAGTGACCGAATCTATAAAAGCAATCGTAATCCAACGGCCAAGGAATTTCAAGATAGATGGTATAAATTTTAGAACAGGACGCGTTCCGCATAATCAACTACCTATATTTATGGTGATACTCGGACAGTCCATATAATTAAAGTTTAAAGATGAACGGTCAAAACAAAACAAATTAATATAGCACATTTTACAAGACACGCGAGTTCAGATCTGTTTAAATATTTGGAAATAAGACGCAGTTGATTTATTAATTTACAGACCGTTGGATTTTCCTACTTTCTTGGCCGTTGGATCTTTACCAAAGCTACTATAAATTGGCTTACTTTGATTACATTTGTGAACTAATATTGTGGAGTAAATGTAAATTAATTTTTTGGTCTAGGAATCTAAGGATGATAAAATTGATGATGCTTAATTTTCGTAAAAATTATGAGTAGTATGGGTGGAATTGGAAATATTTTACCATCCAAGATATGCTATCCAATCTGAAATATTTCATAATTTCTAATCAATTTGGCTTGGTATAGGTGGTTAATCGAGTTTATTAGGCAAGTGATTGGAGCCAAAATGTGTAGGAGAAGACAATCTGGCAAATCGGTCAGCCTATCTTCCTCTTCTGTTCCATCTTGTTCATTTAAAACAGCGGTGCTGGAGACACAGAGGATTGGAATAAGAGTTGGTCGATTTGTTAAGGTCAACGGGAAATTGAGAAGAATGAGATAAAAAAACAGATCACTTTGGACTCACCGCTTGCAAAATGACGGCCAATTAAACCATTATATGAAAAGGAAAAAGAAAATCAGCAATGCACGAGGTACTATAACACTAAGCACATCTACCATCATAACGACGAAGTTTCAGAATTATGCGAGAAAAAAAAATTGGAAATGCAAGCACATCTTCGAAAAAATTGCCTGAATATGGAAAAAGTTATATAGAAGTATTTCGAAAATGATATGAAAATTAAAATGAGGACTATAATGAAATAATGTACTGGTTTGATTGCTATTACATAGTTTATTGCTCTGAAGTTTATGCCCTGTAATTTTACTTTAATTTGGATCTGTTTATTACATAATATAATTTGCTAAATAAACAAAATATTATTATTTAACTATTATACTTGTTATCCTCCTTTGCCTAAAGAATATTATATGTTCTTATATATATAATGGACTGTGATCTAATATTAATTTATTTTATTTTGCATTTCTTCAGATTAATTAATAATTCCCATATTTTATATTTGTAATTTGTTTCAAGCTATTTTATTGTTTTAATTGTGCGTTCCATTGTTAATAACTGTGTGGTTTATTTTTCTGTATTTTATATTTGAACAATTATTTTATGTTCATTGTTTAACTCGATCCACATTTAATTATCAGTCCGGGTAATTTTTTTATTTATTTTCTACGTTAGTTATGCTTTCTTTTACTTTTTATTTTGATCTTGCTTTTTGATCTGAGCTTGCCAAATATTTTTTTGTTATGTTTGTCTATTTTTTCTATATTCTGTTTCAACCATAGAAGAAATACGGCCGCCAACTACGGGGCTACAACAAATCCACTAACCCATTATCCTAAATTAATTCGGAATTCTGAAATAGCAAATCGAAATAAGCGTAGATAGTTAAGATGAAGCAAAATTGATGTTGTTTAAAGTGTATAGAAGGAGGCACTGTTCATTACGATCGGGCAATCTCTATCAAGGCTCGGAACGATCTCTACAGAATATAATTCTTTTATTTTAATTTATAATCGTATTATTATTATTTAATTAGTTCGGATAAGAAGGATGATGTGATGTACTAAAACTTTCAAAAATATGCAGGATATATAAGAATTTTGAAGTCATTAACTAAACGACGATTACTATTCCCAACAATTCAAACCATAACAATACGTCTTTCGATAAAAGCTTCAAACGACATATCTATCCATCTTTCAGAAAGAGCTTTTCGTATTTTCAAAAAAGGTTGAATTTATATATTTATATACATTCGACTTATACGATCATTACATTTACATATCTAATATTGCTCGAAAACAGTTGTTTCATTTTCACCAGGTAAACAAAATCTATATAAAGTTTTTATCTTTTTTTTTTTTATTCATATAATGAAAATAATTATAATTCTTATTAACATGTTTGTATTCTATGCAAGATATGAAGAATGAAAGATATTAAATTACTCATAGAAACAAAGAAAAAAGAGCTCGAGTTTCATCCTGAAGGCCAGCATAAAGAAAAGGTGGTTTAATTTTTTTTTTAATAAGCTTTGTTAAAATTATACAAATTTTTTTAAATTTATAATGCGTGCAGAAATCCAATGCACTAAAAGCTTCTATCGAGGTATTCGGAAATTGCGAGAAAAAACTCTTGGAGTTGGAAGAAAAACAGAAGGTATTTTTGTATTTGTTGGAATATCAAAATATAATTTTGTTTCTTTATTTACCGGGATTATTTGCTCTTCGTTTAATTTCTTTTCTCTTTTTATTTAATGCTTTCTTGGCCGTCCGTTTGCAACATGTGGCCCCGCCAGGGGAATTGTGGTCGTGCGAGTTTGGTTTTGCAATTTAATTTTAAGCGGCATAATTACGAAACACCGCTGTTTTCCATCAATTAATTATTTGCTCTTCATTACATTCGCTTACATTGTAATTCGGAAATTATTTTATCGACTTCTATTTACAAAACGGTTTTAAATTTATTTTCCGAAAACGGTCTTCTCATGAAACGGCGCCGTTTTCCATCATCGACTTATTTGCTCTTGCTTCTATTTCGCTTAGAGTGTAATTCCGATATGCTTTTCGATTTACTTTAATCATATTTTTAAAAAAAGGTTATTACAGCGCAATATTTTTTTTGCTTGAAAGTTTAATATATTCATTTCGATTTGAATTCATGTTTAATTCGCATACAAAAACAGTGTGCGAACAACTGGGTGAAATTCATAATTTAGAGATTGAAATCCTGCTAAAAAAGGAAGACGATGACGGTTTTTTGCACGAAAGATTGAGGAAGAAGGAAAAAGAATATATCGATGGATTTAATGAGATTTCAAAATTACGCCATGGTTGTAAAGAATAATAATACTATATTAAATAAATAAATATTCAAATTATTATTGTATATAGATATGTAAAACATTCTTTGATTCAGATTCAGGTTCAGATTAATCTGTCCAATTAAACATGCAAATTCAGGTTCAGATTAATTTGCTCTGTTCGACATTAAATACTAGCTAAATTTTTTTTATGTGATATATGTCAATTATGGTCATTATTACTAATCAAACTATTAAAGATAAAGTAATAACGCAAATACAAATATATAAAATATAATAAAAATCTTCTCCATGATCATTACATTGTGCAGATAATAGTCGTTTAGATCGGTTTTTTTCATTTCGAGCAAGTTCATGTGTTATTGCAGTGTACATATTCTAATTGATATATAAATCTACACATATAATTTTCACCGTTCTTTTGTATGTTTCTATGTCGAGAATAAACTTATCTTTTACAGTTTTTTAGGATGTTTAAAATTGTATTCATCTGAGTTTTTAATTACAGAGATAAACAAGGGTATTACAACATAAGGCAAAAACAGTGTGCGAACGACTGGGTGAAATTCATAATTTAGATATTTAAATTAGGCTAAAAAAAAGGGAGACGATGACGGTTTTTTGCACGAGAGATTGAGGAAGAAGGAAAAATAATATTGATGGATTTAATGAGATTTCAAAATTACGCCATGGTTGTAAAGAATAATATTACTATATTAAATAAATAAATATTCAAATTATTATTCAATAACTACCGTATATTTTTTGTTTAAATATTTTATTTTTGTAGTATATGAAAAGTCATATTATTTTTAATTTAATGGACACTTCCAACAGTTTCCAAACGATAAAGGGTATGAGCATTTAATAACGGCTGTTGACTCTTTTTTTATTTTGGTTTTTTAGAATAGATGTGTCGGTTAAGGAAGGGTCGTTTCAATGTCGAGAATAAACTTATCTTTTACAGATATAATATAATATACGTTATTTTTTTAGTTGTTATTTACTACTATTTAATTCATATACCAACAACAATATCCTATAAAAACATATTTAATATATTTGCTGATAAATTAAAATGTCTTGTATATGCATGTAGTTAAATAAATTTTATGTTATTGCAAAATAGTATTAACCTGTAACTATTTAAAATAAAATAGCAACATGGTACATTACAGTAAGTTTTACA
Source organism: Penstemon barbatus (assembly GCA_003313485.2). Classification (NCBI taxonomy): domain Eukaryota; kingdom Viridiplantae; phylum Streptophyta; class Magnoliopsida; order Lamiales; family Plantaginaceae; genus Penstemon; species Penstemon barbatus. The sequence continues at coordinate 34,055,086 of CM064880.1, forward strand.
AAACAGCACTTTTTGTAGAATTTTTTACAATATTTTGAGAAAATTTAACAAATAGTCACATGACAAAGTTATTCAATTATTTGGTTATTTATTGTCGGTACGTTTTACATATATGCAGGTCCAATTAGGTTAAAGCATTTAAGCAATATTACTATTTATATATAATTTTAGACTACCCCTATAAGCCTATAACTATGAGTAGTTGAAAAGGTGGGAATGTCTCCCGTTAAACAATCTACACCGTTTATCTTATAATATTATGGTCGTAAGATCTAAAATGACCACTATAAATTGTCTCACATCAATTATATTTTTCTATATAAATTAAAGTTGTGTTGTTGATTTAGTTAGAATATTATTTATATTCGACATATGAGTTTGCGAGCATGGAATTTGAAGTATATTATAATCCAATATTTGCTATTCAACTTAATAGCTATAAATTTTTCTTCTAAAGTAGTTTTGGTATGGGTGGAATTGGAAAATTTTGGTACAAAAAAATATGATAAAAATTTGAAGGATGACAGATTGGCTCTTATTGAAGAAGCCAATTATCGTGCTATTCCTGATGCTATATTCGAGGCTAGACAAAATAAGGTATCTATTTTTTAAATCCGTTAGTTCTTTCTCACATATTCTGTAGATCTTCTTTCAAGAATAATATATTAATATATGGGAGCTTAATTAAGTACCTATATTTTCAGCCAAATTAACGAATGGGATGAACTCGTGATTAATATCAAAATTCCTCAAATCCTTACTTTTATTCAACTTCTAATGATTGCCGATTCATCTCGGAATATCCTATCGACCATCCGAACTGTGAATATGTATATAACTTAATGGATAAATGGAGTCGCTTATGTATAATTGTCTCATCATGCAGTAAACAATATGTCTGCAATGTGCTCACAAAGGTTGCACATAAGCTGAGAAACAAATGAAAAAAAAAATTTCTATACCATATTTTCAATAGCAGCAGCATTCATCGAGTTTGTTTAGATATATCTCTTTTATATATATATTTGTAGTTTTGACGACTTTTAATATTAGTTTTTATTTATTGGTTTAAATAATTAATTTATTTATATTATGAAATTAAACTTTAAATAAACTACCTTTGAGTCAAAGTTCTTTAAAATTGTAATTATATATATATAGCAGAAAGTTTAATAAATAGTACATTATTTGGAACTTTTTACGATATTTGGGGAAAATGAAACAAACGGTCGTAAAACAAACGTTATTTGCTTATTTATTGTCGGTGCGTTTTACGAATCCTTTAAATGAATTTGAATCGTATTACCAATATTCAATAACTGCCACATATTTTTTGTTTAAATATTTTGTTTCGTAGTATATGAAAAGTAAAATTTTTTTAAATTTAATGGACAGTTCTAATAGTTTTAAAAAGAGAAAGGGTGTGATCATTTAATAACGGCTGCTAAAGATTTTTTTTTATTTTTGTTATTTTAATGTATCTACTATTTTGTGTATCAAAGGCTAATATCAATTTCATGAAGACCATAGTCATCCAATATGAAAGTAAATTATGTTGTAAGGGAATGCGATTTGTTAAGGATAGAAGTTCGTCATTTTAATAGATCTCTGGTCTTATACAGACTTTATAATTACAAGTTCGTGGAAAAGTTTCAGGGAAGTCAAAGGGAATATCAGGAATTGGAGGAGAAAAATTCGAGGTTGGTTGAGGATCAAAATCTTCGGAATAATAATGAGAAAAACTCAGATTAACAGTAAGATCGGCAGCCGCAGAGGCAGCGGGATGAAATCGTCAATCAACAAACGACCTCACGTAATTAATTACTATTGCTTTTATTTCACCCTTTTTTTTATACCTTCTTGTAGATAAATTATATTCCTCCTACCTTCCCTACCAACGTCGCTGATTTTTTTTGGTTTTCTAGTGCGTTCTATTATTGGTCGGATCTGTATACTTTTGCTCTATTTTAAAAACAGTATCCTCATATAACGTCGCCGTTTTCCTTTTATAATTTATTTCGAAGGTTTCACTTTTTAGTTTGAAGGTAACCTGTTTTGCGATTTCCCGATCTGAAGCGGCCAACAAACAGTACAACATAAATTACTATCGATTTGTGTAAAATCGATTTAACAGGTATAAGAGTCGAATATATTACAATCGACATATTTACTAAATACTGAAAATCTATTACAATTGCAGACCAAATAACTTTATCGTTTTTTTGTACTATATGATCGAAGACGAGCTCTATGATAGATTCCTACAAAATCGACAACCATAGTCCTCCGATATCAGTTTGATGAAGACCTCTGACGACACCAGAGCACGTCTTCCTCAATGCACCGATCAATCACAGACAAAGCTAAATCAGCTTTATCTCTCACTGACCGACGCATTGTGAGTACGGGCCTTGAGACCCTCGATGGTCTTAGCGAAGGCAAGGGGAATCTCCTTCCTTTTATGGCAGTAGCTAGCTCGAGAAGACACACCATCTCAGTTAACATCTGATCGGCTGCTGTTACCTTCTACCTCACTCCTGGCTCATCGAATACGTCGATGCTTCGTGACATCGATACTCAGATACAAGACGAAGAGTATACAAGCACCGATACATAGAGAAACCGACGATGCTGACCTCGTCTTCCTTACCGATCCCACCCATTCGAACAACGAGGCTGACCCATTGGGGAACCCCCTTTACCGATACCACCTTATCGAAAATAAAAGTAATCGCTTCCTCGATCAGATATCGGTAGGAATGAAGAGGTGCAAAGATAAAGAAAGCACTCTACGATAACACATAATTTGTACGCTTAATTGTCCTTAGTTTAATATATAATACTATTATACTTATCATTATTTGTGGAAGAATTACTCGTGATTAATGTAAACAAATCTCACGAAGCATAGATGTAAAAAAATTGGGAATAATAATTACCATTTTCTTCCTTTTTATTAATCAAAATTGAATTATACATATTTTTTCTATGTTCACTCTTAATATATTATTGGAGAATGCTATCTGATTAACAGTGAGTTGATTTTCAATTAGCCAATTAACACCGCGTTGTGAAGGCTGAAGTGCACGGTCAATAACAATATTATTGTACTGGTCGATAGTTATTTTTCAACCATTGCAATAGTTGGTCATAACAAAAAAATGTTGCAAGAGTAATTTATGTTCGTTTTTTTCCGTCTAATTGCATATCCACAACAGTTTGCAATCCTACATAGATTTGACAAGAATTAAACATGAAATCAAATCGAAATGAATATATTAAACTTTCAAGCAAGAGCAAATAATTCCGAAAAGTATATTGCGTTGTAATAACCTTTTTTAAAAAATATGATTAAAGTAAAATATCTAATTATTTTTCATGAATTATAGAGATAATAATAAAATAATATTGTTAATTGAAAATAAAGTCAATAAATATATGCTATTTGTTTATTTAGTACTATTTAATTCATATATCAACAAAAATGTCCTATAAAAATCTTTAAATATATTTGCTGGTAATTTAGAATAAAATAGCAAGAAAGTACATTGCAGTAAGTTTTACAACACAGCACATTTTGGGGATTTTTTTACGTTATTCAGCGAAAACGAAACAAACAGTCATAAGATAAACGTTATTTGCTTATTTATTGTCATTACAATATATAGATAATAGTCGATTTTTATATATTCTTTTAATTCTGAACAATTGTATGTATTGTTGAAGTATACATATTATAATTGATATTTAGATTTTTAGAATTGAGATTTTGACCATTGCTTTGTATGTTTCTTATGGTCATAAAAACAGAAATTCAATAAACAGTGAACATTCCTAGGACAATTATAAAAAAAGAACAAATATTATTATTAAGATTGCAATAAATTACATTATTCAATATTTTATAAAAGCAATTTTCCTTTGAATCAAAGTTCTTTAAAATTATAATTATAATTATATATATATATATATATATATAGCAGAGAGTTTTACAAAATAGTACATTATTTGGAACTTTTTACGATATTTGGGGAAAATGAAACAAACGGTCATATAACAAACGTTATTTGCTTATTTATTGTCGGTGCGTTTTACGAATCCTTTAAATGAATTTGAATCGTATTACCAATATTCAATAACTGCCACATATTTTTTGTTTAAATATTTGGTTTTCGTAGTATATGAAAAGTCATATTCTTTTAAATTTAATGGACAGTTCTAATAGTTTTAAAAAGAGAAAGGAGGTGATCATTTAATAACGGCTGTTAAATATATATTTTTTTTGTTATTTTAATTTATCTACTATCTTGTGTATCAAAGGCTATTATCAATTTGATGAAGACCATAGTCATCCAATATGAAAGTAATTTCCCAAACAAGTGGAGATACCCAACAAAAATATTGGGATCATGGCTTCGTAAAATGCATTTTATACAGCACTGAACCTGTAAAAAAGCTGTGATAGACAATGCACAAGAATTTTCCAATTCCTCCCATATAAAAAATAAATGATTTAAAATTACAATTATTTCGAGATAAATAAAATATCTTGAATAATAATATATTCGTATTTCGCCAACACTAACTCATACATTATATATAGATTAGTCTTACTTGATTTTATAATCATAAATTTTCGACAACATATAATTATTTATTACTAATTAATAATTAATTTATATATATTTCATATTATTTTGAATTATTATATTAAGTAAAAGTAAGTCAATTTATAGCAGCAATCGTAAAAATCCAACGAACAGGAGATTTTAAGATAGACGGTGTAGATTTAACAATGGGAAACGTTCCACCTTTTCAACTACCCATATTTATGGGGCAGTATATAAAATTACAAAGATTAAGAACAAGAAACAAATCATTTTAATAGATCTCTGGTCTTATACGGACTTTATAATTACAAGTTCGTGGAGAAGTTTCAGGGAAGTCAAAAGGGAATGTGAGGAATTGGAGGAGAAAATTTTGAGTTTGGTTGAGGATCAAAAACTTCTGAATGATAAAGAGAAAAAAGCATAGGAGCGGTATGCAAAGGTTTGTGAGCAAAATCAATGAGTTGAAGAGTACACAATTGAACAATGAGCGTATGATAGGAAAATATAAGGATAAACTTAATATTTTCGACATAAAAGTCTTGAGAGCCTTCGGATACCGCTCCTCTGCCTTTTTCTCATTATCATTCCGAAGTTTTTGATCCTCAACCAACCTCGAATTTTTCTCCTTTAAATCTTCACATTCCCTTTGACTCACCAGAAACTTCTCCACAAACTTGAAATTACCAAGCCTAGATAAGAAAATTTCACCGTTTTTTTGTACCTTCTTGTAGATAAATAATATTCGTCCTACCTTCCCGACCAGCGTCGTTGATTTTATTTTGTTTTCTATACTTTTGCCCTTTTTTAAAAAACAGTATCATCATAAAACGTTGCCGTTTTTCTTTTATAATTTATTTGGAAGGTTTCACTTTTTACTTTGAAGGTAAACTGTTTTGCGATTTCCCGATCCGAAGGCGGTCAACAAACAGTACAACATAATTCTCTTTCGATTTGTGTACAATCGATTTAACAGGTATAAGAGTCGAATATATTACAATCGACATATTTACTAAATACTGAAAATCTATTACAATCTATTACAACTGCAGACCAAATAACTTTATTGTTTTTTGTACTATCTGATCGAAGACGAGCTCTCTGATAGATTCCTAAAAATTCGACATCCATAGTCCTCCGATATCAGTTTGATAAAGACCTGTGACGATACCAGAGCACGTCTTCCTCAATACACCGACCAATAAGAGATAAAGCTAATGGGTGTTGGGTCTCTCTGCATTGACAAGCGCTTATTAATATTTTTGCGCCTTTTTATTGTTGGATTTTGAGTAAACTCATCTTTTTGATAAGTAATTCTAAATTCTTGAACAGAGTAATTGTTACCTTGTTTTTCTTTTTTAACTTTACCATGCATATAATATTAATATAGATTTTTGTATTCGACTGTTGAATTGTGCTACAAGTGAAGACTGTTGGTCCCAAGTGGTCAGAAGAGGTTTAGAGGGGGGGGGTGAATAAACCTCTTTAAAAATTTTCTTCAAATTTAACTTTAAAACTTTTACTCTTAACTGAACAGACTAAGCTGATCAGATTAGTTAGTAACAGTTCTGTTCGCGAACAAATCTTTGAACAGCCTTGTTGACCACTCGTCTGATTATTACTTAGCTGATTTTGCTAAAATCAGTTTTAATACTTAGAGTACTTGCAGCGGATTTTCAAAGTATTTTTCACAAGTAATCTCAGTAGTTTGAAAAATGTTTCCCCAGTTTTATAAACTCCTTTAAATTCTTTTTCAAACAGTTAAGTTAATGTGTTTTATGCAAACAGAAAATATGCAAGTAAAATGCAAACAAAAACACAAGCAATTTTTATAGTGGTTATATGGATTTGAATATCCTTTAGTCCACTCTTCCAAGTCACATAGATCTTAGGTTATACTATAATCACAAAGTTTACAGTATACTCTGCTTGCGCCAATCAACAAATGAAACGGCCACAAGTGCGCAGTAAGAAATCACTAAGAAATCCTACTTCTCTGAAGTAATATCACTCACTTAGATGGATATCTACTTCTCACAACACTCTCGATTACAAAATCACTCAGAAGATGTATTTTTCTTGATTCTTCAACTCTGCTTTCGTCAACAAATGACTCGGCTGATGAGTGAGCTGTTCTTGAGACTTAAAGAATTTTGCTTCGGAAATTTCTCTCAGAAAGTGTGTTGCTTGTTTCTTCTTCGTCTCTTTCAGCTATTTATACTTGAGGATAGAAAAATGTCCGTTGAAGAGAGACAAGATTCAAATTCCTCGAGTACTGGTCCTTAAAATCCGCGAACGGCTCTTTTGCAGTCTCTCCGTACTATGAACAGTACTATTCTGCAGGCAGCATTAAATGCAGCATTAAATGCACCCAGCTGATGCGAAGCATTTCTTCAATCATTTGTCTTTAATAACCTTGTACTTCAGCATTTATTACTCCAAGGGGCATTTATTACCGTTGGGAACACTTCATGATCTTCTTCACTTGGCTGACGAAAGTACACGTCTGATGGCGAACTCGGCTGATCTCAAACTTGAACAAATCTGATTTGAGTCGGCTGATCTTCATCAGTCTGATAACTTTACTTCAGCAGATCAGAAGTCTTGGACCTTGAAATTTTGACTCTTCTGATGTCTTCATTACTTAGTCAAAAATTCTTCTAAGGGATCATCAGCTAAGTTACTCCATACGTAGCCAATCTTGAAGTTTTGGAATCCTTCAAAACCTCCCTTTACAAATTGTCTTCAGAGCCTTCATCTTCATCCTTATCCAACAAAGACCGACCATTATGTTCATGTGTTTTATTACTATGATCGAGATAACACATAATTGTCCTTAGTTTAATACATTAGCACTGGGCAATATCCTCCGCGCGGGAGCGTGGAGCAATTGACCTAGTATATATATATATAGCTCATTGAATAAAGGTCGGCTAGCTAAATTAGTTTCATTAAAATTATATAAATGGTCAATATTTAACAAGATATGTTGAATAATGTTTAACCATAAAAATAGTTTCATATAGATGATACTTAACTCTTTAGTATCATCAAATATATAATTATAAATTTTTTAAATACAAATACAAAGAAAAAAACTAACATATAACTATTATTAAAACTACAAAAAAAAAAAAAAAAAAAAAAATCCACGTTAGTATGAATTAAACTCAGTACCTCTTAATCCTGGGGTCAGCCGTAGTACCTTACCAACGTGCTACGACCTTATTAACTCAGTTTAACAATTAATATTTGAATTTGAATAATCTCTAATTTAAAGGAATAAGTCGGCCTAACTGAGTAAAATTATTTGCCTAATTATTTCATCTCTGTTTTTATTATGTGAACCAACCAAGATATTTGGTATTTGTTTTTATTTAGAATTTTTGCCATCAATTAGTTCATATTTTTTTTTCAATTTCGGTACTGTATAGTTTTTAATGGTATGAGAAGTCTAAAACTAAAAGCATAGCAAGACCTTTGATAAGAAACGACATGGTCCAATACGATTTTAAAAACCATGTGCACCCCTAATTAAAACCAGTTGTGTAAACAAATTATTTGTTCAAATAGCATTTACATGTGAGTCTCTAGATAAATAGCGAGGTGATGTGAGAATTAAGGCTACACAAAACAATAGGAGGTGGTGTAAAAGCCAATCCACGCCTAGAAGGGCAGTAATGCTATTACCATGTAGGCAATAGCTACATTTCTCGTAAATCCATGTCTAATTTTTATCATGATGTGAGTAGGTTTTGTTTTTCCTTTTTCTTACCAGGTTTAAATAGTGAATCCATGACTACATAAATATCCGGCAATCACATTTAATGCTTAGCAGGTTTTCTTATTTAAATTTTTTGCATTATATACATTAAACACATAGATCAAATAAATCACAGCATTAAAGTCTTACTATTATATATATATATACATTTATAAATCCGAAATTGTATGGAATTTATCTTTACTAATTTTGTTTACAAATAAATTACGAAAAACGAATTTTTCATGGAATCCTTCTCGTGGGATCAAATTGATGGAAAATTCTGAAATCGAATGAAAAAAATCCAATTGAAATCATTGAAAACATGTGAAATCGATGAAAATTCGGGTGAAATTACTAAACATTGGCAAAATTGGTGAAATTTTGGGGTGAAACCAGTAAAATTTGAGGTGTGAAACCAAGTTTTTCGATACGCGATTCCAACTTGTTCTATAAAAGTCGTTTCATCTCGGTTCATTAATAAATTAGATCAAGTTGGAGTCAAATTATTATTAATTAATTACAATTATTATCTTTACATTACTTTTTACATTCTTTACGAGTTGGAGTCAAAATATTATTAATTAATTGCATTTACATCCTTTAAATATACAATAACCACATAGAATTTTTGCTCTCCTCATTCCACTTACCAATCACATTCGTGCATTTTATCATTAAGCTTATTTGGAATGAGGAATAAGAGAATCTTTGCTGTTGCTCCAACATCATCCAATGCAAAGATTAATATTTGCCGTTAAAGATGAGTTTAAGTTGTTAACCATTTTTTCCTTAATTTCATACAAATTATGTATATTATATTTCCCTTAAAAATTATTTTTCTTTATGCCAATGTAGATTGGAAACGAAATTTATTTCTGGTGAATAGTAACAAGCCAATTCAAAAATTACTCATGTATTATTGTTTCCTTAATCACGTGGATTATGATATGATCAATTTCTTCTTCAATGGCATACAAATCAATGATTCACTAACCCTCATTCAGCTTGGGGTTGAGGATGAAGACTTCGTAGATGCGGTGTACATTTGAAATAGAGGTGTGAACTTAGAGGTGTTGTTATTTTGCCGTTTTATGTATTAGGCATATTCTCATTTTGTAACACAATATCAAATTTCATGATATATTTATTAAAATATTAAAACGTACTAATTAATGATACAACCTTACTAAAGAGGAATTAAAAACACTCCTTAATATAAAACATTATAATCTACCAATCAAATATATCCTTAATTACGAGAATTTCTTCTTTTATTTCGTCCAACCAACCCATATTTTTGTTCTCTTCACAAATTTCAACGATCATATAATCGGCTTGGCCCGGCCCTTCCATGATTAAATCAACTAATTTGTTTTTGATCTCGGCTCTAAAATGGAAAATAGGACACTTTTCTCCATTTTCCTCCAAGTACTTCACATATGCAGATAACCTTCGTAATCAAGAAATTAATTATGTTTATAAACATTCAAGCAATTGTCAATATATAATAGCAATAGGTATTTACCTCAGTTTCACCGGACTCGAAACATATGGTCTTAGTTTATACACCGCACTAAGTTCATATGTTTAAAAAAATTAGTAACAAAACTTTGTAATAAATTATTTAAGATATATTATACTCTCAACAGAATGACCGAATTAAATTTAGTAAAACTTACGGTTTACTTGGCTTCATATTTGCCTTATGCACAACTCGAAAATATTGCATAGCAATTTCGTACTTTTCAAACAAACACACGTTAAGTGAGATACATCAAAAATTCACCATTGGAGTACCTGAAACCAAGGATTGAAGAAAAAAGTAGAATTGATTCTTAATGCTTGTAAGATATTGACAACGTTCGCAAGGGAGTGTTCGATTAGCCTCTTATATTTGGACGTGAGCATCTGCACAACAACCATATATTTCACATTTTTTTGTTTTATTCGAACTGCCAATTTGATCGCCCATGACCTTAGTTGGAATAATGTATGAAGTAAGCATGCAATTGTGGTACGTGTATATATAAAATAGTTGGGGATTACTATCAAATATTGATAGTTTAGGGGGTTTAAGAGCAAATAACCTCAAATAAAAGTGAGCATGCATGCCATTTGTCCGTATGTTCACGTGATGGTATGTACTTGGGAAATAAGAAATTTGGTGATTTTGGTATTGCATGCATTTAGATGACAATTAGATCCAAAGAATGACCGATTGTCGAACTGGAATAGTATTGGTAATAGTGGAATAAAAAACTTCCGAATTAAAAATAAAAAATTAACACTAATTTTTGATTGGTTAGTATGAAAATAATTTAAATCTATTCGTAAAGGTGACGCCTGCGTGTTTATACAAATATTTTTTGATTCTTTTTTTCCCTTTTATAATAATTATTGCAATATATTATATTGTTACACTATATTACGTTAAACACTCAGGCGTCACCTTTACGAATAGATTTAAATTATTTTCATACTAACCAATCAAAAATTAGTGTTAATTTTTTATTTTTAACCCTGATGATTTTGGTAATAATTGATTATGATAAAAATTAATTATAGAATAATTGCTTTTGTGTAAAAGCTTTTGTAAAAGTAACATTCTAGTCATTTCTAAAATAATTTGAATGAGGTCTAAAGTGCTAAAGATTTTGGTATTCTAAAGTGCAAAAGATTTTTTATCATAATCAATTTTTTATTTTTAACCCTGGATGATTTTGGTAATAATTGATTATGATAAAAATTAATTATAGAATAATTGCTTTTGTATAAAAGCTTTTGTAAAAGTAACATTCTAGTCATTTCTAAAATAAGTTGAATGAGGTCTAAAGTGCAAAAAATTTACTTTAGACCTCATTCAACTTATTCGTAAAGTGCAAAAGAAGCATCCAGGGTTCGAATTCTAGACCTCATTCAATATTTTGAATGCCCTATCCAATGAGCAAATCCAATTTCTATGTTAAGAATACTACTTATAAATATATATATATATCGTAGATCTAAGTGGGGGCTATAGATCCCACTAACCCCTATGTAGGTCCGCCCTTTGTGGGATAGGAAGGCTGTTTTGTCACATAACCACGTAGAATTATTATATATTTTGAACCTACGGAGGAGCTAGTGTTACATAGCCACATAGAAGACAATTTGATCCAAAGAATGACCGATTATCGATTTTCTTAAAATTATTTATATATTTTGAACCTACGGAGGAGTTAGTGTTACATAACCAACTAGGAGACAATTTGATCCAAAGAATGACCGATTATCAATTTTCTTAAAATTATTTATATATTTTGAACCTACGGAGGAGTTAGTGTTACATAACCACATAGAAGACAATTTGATCCAAAAAATGACCGATTATCGATTTTCTTAAAATTATTTATCTATTGTTATTTTTGAAGTGTTTGACCCCGATTATAAAAATTACTTCTTTTCAATCGTAATTTTCATGGTGTTTGACCCCCAAGATCATAATCACTTTTGGGTCTCGAAAAGCAAAAAATCAACTTATTTTAGAAATGACTAGAATGTTACTTTTACAAAAGCTTTTATACAAAAGCAATTATTCTATAATTAATTTTTACATAATCAATTATTACCAAAATCAAGTTAGTAAAATTAGTTCTCCTATAATTGCATTTCAAATCGTGATTTCAATACTCACTTTTGTTGTTATCATTAAAAGTTGATATGACCTTTACAACTTTATATAATAATAGTACATATAATATTGGAATTAAAAATCAGAGTTGTAAATAATATAAAATTGGGTTACTTAATAGAATATAAATTTGCTCGAAAAAAAATAGAATATATAAATATAATTCATCTTTAGCAAATGTTCCTCCATTGTGAAATAAGCCATCAATTTGTCCCGCCAACTGTACTATTCCCCTACCTACTACAATACAATATCAAAAAATATAGGAACCGCCTCCACCTATTGTAGCTGCATGCTGGCACTGTACATCCAAAAATAGAATGTCAAATTAAGTACCTTTTATTTAATTCATTATGTACTATTCGGCAACTATCACCCCTATTGTTTGCTCCCAACTTCATAGAGTGGATAAATGGATTAATTGTGAAGTGACAATAAAATCATTTTCAGATATGGACTCATTTATGGGCTGATATTTGGCATGTTTCCAGCAACCATTTAATTTACTATCTCATTCAATTTGTTCAACTCATTTTAGTGAAGGAGCTCAGCATTTGAAATCATAAATGCAAAACATCATTTCTAAACTCTAAAACCATTAAACACCCTCAACTACTCCATAGTGAATGCAAGCAAATATGTAAGTTTACATAAACTCTATCTCAAGTTCCATTAAAGTATTTATTGCTAGTAGTCCTATATATAGTACATTTTCTAGCATATTTTAATATCTGATTTGAGTGTTTAAGTGATAATATTTGAACTACTCTAATATTTATACATGGTTTAAGTACATTTTCTAGAATATTTTAATATCTGATTTGAGTGTTTAAGTGATAATATTTGAACTACTCTTATATTTATACATGGTTTAAGTACATTTTCTAGCATATTTTAAGTTCCGATTTGAGTGTGTAAGTGATAATATTTGAACTACTCTAATATTTATTTAAGTACATTTCTAGCATGTTTTAATATCTGATCTGAGTGTTTAAGTGATAATATTTGAACTACTCTAATATTTCGATGTATTTTATTAACCTAAATCATCTTGTCAAAAAATTACAATAATTTCATAAGCAAACATATTAAGACAATTTTATACTTCATTTATGTTTCTTGTTAAGTATGTATATTTTTTGCTTGCTGCTAAATATTTATAATTCATGTTGCTACTATATTCCTTCATCCAATATAATTTTATATTTCATTTGGACAAAACAACTTAAATATATCTTCTCACAAGTATTTTTTCGTGGATTATGACTTAGGGTGATCCACCAAAATCCCAAGAACTGAAAAGAAAACTGATCTACGTTGACACGGGTGAGAGTAAGACAAAAACTGTTGTGACAAATACTAAAGGAAACCTAGTCAAACCATGTTTGAAAAAGGGAAGGCCAAGTATATCTACAATAGTCCAACCAACAAAGGATTCACAATTATCAGATTTGGACTCTATGATAGATTCAAAGGTGTTTGCCCTCAACAAATCGCAGTCTTCGTTGTCGGATATAAAGGTTATTAAACATTATATAGATCACTTATGCAAGTTAATTTATTCCATTCTCAATACTATGAACGAGAGGACCAAACTAACTAATATTTATAACAGGTTAAAGAAGGTCTACATACACGACAACTAAACAAGGAGATAACCACGAATTAGACTCGACTAAGGTAGAAGTTCTCAGCATTTTTGGAGCCAAATGTGGTACAAATTGCGTATTTTCATCTGTTAAAAAAATATTTATATTGAAATTTATATGGGTTCCCAAAAATGTAACAATGCATTTTTACGGGGACTAAAATTTGAACATCGAACCTCACTCTGTAAGCTTATTGACATTAACAGTCAACTAAATGCATCACAAATAAAGTCGATTCAAGATATGGGGTTTGGAGCACTTTGCAAGGTTCAAATGAATTCCATTGATAAGGTAATGATCAAATGGATAATGGACCATTATGATTGTGAAACACATAGAATTCATGTTCACGTAGCTTATGTACCAAACAACGATGTAGCTATGAAAAATGCCATTGGTATCTCCATTTTAGATTTAAGTTTTACATTGGATATGGATTCTTCTAAAGGCTTCACGTTTTTTGGGAAATATTTTATCACTATTAAGGGGAGGATTGACATTTCACCATCTGTAGTAAGGCTAAAAGAGTGCACTGATTCAGGAAAAGAATTCAAAATTATGTACATGACATTGCTTTTGGGGACAGTGTTGTTCCCTAGCTGTCAACAAAATATGCATATATATTACTTGAATCTACATTTGGATTTGGAAAATATTCAACATTATAACTGGGCAGGTTTAGTCCTAGAAAAACTTGAAGATGGGATTACAAAATGGAAGGCTAGTACACAGACATATGTTGGTGGTTGTTTGTTGGTCTTGCAGGTACTTAATCAAAGTTACAAATTTATTATACAATACAATTTGTTAGAGAAATAAATTTTTTTTTAAATGTTTGTATAATTATTTTTCATTAAACAGGCCATATTCCTAGCTATTGTGATGCCAATTGGAATTCCTTATTATATAAGGCTTCACACAAAATGTCCTTATATGAATTACCTAACAAAACAAAGGATCAATCTACTAACAATGGATATGCAAAGGTTGGGAGGCTATTGGTGTGCAAAGGTACCTATTATCATTTTGTAGATACATTATAAAATGCTGATCAAATAATATATGCCATATATTAACCTAGTGTATTGTAATTCTAACAGGCATGTCAAATAAATAATGGTTACACACCTTTGTCTAGCCCAAAACTATTCCAAGTTCAAACAGAAAATAGGGATAAGATCAATGATAGTGAAAGTGGTGATACAATTGGAGATCCTTGTGTTGAGGAAGAACATAATAGAAATGATGGAAATCATGTCTCAACTAAGGAGAGGGAGCAAGAATTCATCACAACATCTAATTATGGACAAAAGAAGATTGATGATGTTTATGATGTTTCAGTGATGACTCCTCAATGTCATAGTAGTGTCCCAAAAATCCAGTCATCACCTTATGACAGTCACTACATCTATGAACAATTCAATTTAATGTCAAAGAGAATGGATGAACTTGGGGAAGAAGTCAGGATATTAAAGTGTGCAATCAAAGAAGTTTCTATTGGATACATGACTTCTAATAAAAAAAAGAATATTTGGTTCATGTGACCCGAAAATTGGAAGCTTGATTCCAAAGATGTATGACAACTTCAAAGAGATTGCTAACAATATAAACAGCAACTTACATGCATCAATAAAGGAAGCCCTTGATAAGTACATTTAACAAGGTGGGGTGCCAAGTACAAGCTCAAATTTTGAAACACCCGATTCAAAAGATTGTAGTTCAGATGAGAAGACAAATGATCTATCACCAAGTGATATTACCCAGGGTGCAAAATTAGTGTTTTCAAATCATCCAATAAATTCAGAGTCAGGGGACGATGATATTTGTTGTTTCTTGTTTGATGAGGGTATGAGCTTAAGGTATATTAACATATTTGAATTATCCTAACCATATTTTAATATCAACTTTACAGCTTTACAAATAAATGTAAGACTAACCTTTATGCCTTAACAGTCAGTTGGTGATCGACTATGGAGCATGGCATTCCAACAGGGAGAAAATTATTATGCTTAAAACCTGAACAATTCATCAATGGGAACGTAAGCTTTAAAATAGAAACATCAATTTCACATTGTACCATGTCACAGTTACAAAATAATTTATGTTCTTATAGGTCATGGACTGCGTAGCCTATTTTTGTACAATGCAGAATAGGGAGGAGAATGTAAAGCAAACTTGTTGGTACTTCCCACCAATCTTTAGTGTATGTTCTTTACCATCTAATTTGTGATATTTAGATTATTTGATAATTAATTATTACATTAAAAATTAAAGATATTGGAATGCTATTTGTATTGCAGCAAATGTGCTTGATACCGACAATGTCAGATGAAAGAATTCTCAAGCATTTCTTTAGTTTAAACCAGAATTTTTTGTCAAAAGATATGTCATTTTTGGACGTGTATACATACCTATCAATGAATGCCATAAACATTTGTTCTTGGTCATAATTGACATGGATACTTGTGATGTAAGCATTTGTGACACCAAGCCCTTGGTTGCCATGAAGTCATTCAGAAAACAAATTGCAATGAAAGTGGTAAACATTCAAAACTAGTAGTATATTAATGAAAAATAGTTATCAATATGCTACTTTAACAACATGTTTTCAAACAAAACATGTTTATCGTTTCGAGTATTTGTTGCAACAATGGGCCCCTGACCGGTATAAGAATCAGAATATTGCTAATGGTTGGCTATGGTACAAATCAGACTGGGTACCAATACAACATAATGGGTAATGCTCATTAATGTCTCAATTACTTATTGTAGAGCTTTTTTAATTAACACTTTAAATGTTAAAACAGTTATGATTGCGGCTTGTATGTTTGCCTAATGATGATGTTTAGTTCTAGCATGCAAAAGCAGTTAAGCGAGGCAACTTAATAAACAATTCACAACTTAGTACTTGCTTTATGTTAATAATAGTTGTTTAATAAATTCATGTATTATAATATGACAGGCATAGTCCATAATTGCTCGACAACGTATGACTGTTACGCTTTACAAAGCCAAGTTTAATAGATTTGCATGGAATGCTTAGATGGGATTTGCAGCTATCTGTTCACTTAGAAGTATTCTACAATGATGGCATATATTTGGTTCCATAATTATCTACTTCTTTTGAAGGAACAATAATGTTTATTGTCCTTGTGGGATTATGCATTTTGCTTAGATGGGATTTGCAGCCTTTCTGTTCACTTAGAAGTAATCTACAATGATGGCATATATTTGGTTCCATAATTATCTACTTCTTTTGAAGGAACAATAATGTTTATTGTCCTTGTGGGATTAGGCCTTTTGTTTTAATGTGTCCTGCTTTATAACTAAATTCCAATGGTTGTTTAATAGGTATTAATTAGGTAGGTTTTCTACTTGTTTCTAGCATCCTTGTTGCTTTATTGTTTTCTTGTCAAGGCCAAAATAACAGGAGATTGCTATTTTGGTTCACCTACTTCTAAATTTTTGTGACATGTGCAATGCTTTCTTCTTCACACCATGTATCTAAAAAACTGGAGTGCATGAAAATTATTGACATTACCATCAAAGTTCAAGATGTGCTCCTCCATTATTCTATCCAAACCATGTAGTCAGGAGTTTGTTCACAACTACTTGACCTAGACAGAGATAATAGCATATGTTATACATAAAAAAAAGGTCCACATATAACATTAGTCATAAAAAACTTGTCCAAGCCCAATTCAACAACAAAAAAATAAAATAAAGCCCAGATATATGTTATATGTCATTCCAAAAAAAAAACATCATTTGCCAGGAAGAAGAAGATAAACATTCATGTTGGTACAATGTCATCCACCCTCATACATGACCTCCAATTCAACAAAAATGATTTTAACATCAATGCATTAAATATACTGGATATAAGGATCATAAATTTATGGAAACTTGTTCAAAGACCTTTTTACACAATTAAGGAGTTCAACCAATTAAAGAGACAAGCAAATTAACTTCTAAATTTATATTCTCAATAATTCAACCAATAGACTAGATATTTCAACTATGGACTGTACAAATATAGATGCCAAAGTGTGCATAATGTATCTTGTCACTCACTCTTAAAGATGACCTCCTAAATTTCTAGTTCATCATAATGGCCAAATTTATGATAACATATACAAATAATTCAATTTCTAAATCTATTTAAGCTAAAGTGTATTATATGAAACAATAAATATTTTATCTCAAAATCATCTCACAAACAAGGAGGATGACAAACTTATTCAAACAAACAAAGACAAGAATGAAAACTGATAAAATATTCCAACACAAAAAATTATTGAAATCAATAAATACAAATATTAATGCAAAATGGCTGTTGCAAACAACATTTGTAGAAGCCTCAAAATAAAGATACCAAAGCTATTCAAATTGGAACATATCAACTAAATTCATACAAAATCAACACACTTAGATTATCTTCATTGCAGAATCAATCAACTAAATTCATAGCAAGTCACCTCACTTGTCAACTAGATTAACTAGTCTAATACATGCTAATCCATCAACTGTTTAACAAGAAATCATAAGAGATCTTCATATTTAAAAAGTTCAAAATCACAAAGATATACATGCTAATCCATACAAATGTTTAACAACAAGTCATAACAGAGCTTCATATATAAACAGTTCAAAATCACAAAGATATATATGCTAACCCATATAACTATTTAACAATAAATCATAAGAGAGCTAAATCACAAAGATATTCAAAGTGGAACAAATCAGCTAAATTCATAGCAAATCAGCTCACTTGTCAACTAGATTAGCTAATTTACTACTCTTCAGATGATTTTATCTTCATAGTACCATAGTAAGCACCAAATCCTCATTTTTTACCTGCGAAGAAATGATAATCATAATTAATGTCTGAAATTGTAACAAAAAATGTAATGCAGAATGCTAACATTGCAAATTTACCTTTCAATTATTAGTTTTTTTCATGAAAATGGTATCTTCTTAGTAAATCCACTAAGCTAGATTCAAACCAAGTTTCATAATTTTACCTGTGAGAAGGGGTTCATAATTATTAGATAAAATTGGAACATGAACTGACAAGATTTATCATAAAAGAGCATAACATTCGAACTAACATGAATAATCTGAAAACCCTAAATTTCATAAAATATACTTTTACCTTTAGTTTCTTCATAGAATCTGAATTAATGGAGGGGTGTGTCAAATCGACGATTCTCAGCAAGAAAGAAATTGAGGGAATGGATAATTTCATTGCCTTTGTGGATGTTTTGTGGTTTTCATAAGAATTTGATGAAGGAGTTTGATAAAGGAATTCAACTACAAATCTCGGCAAGAAAGAAATTAGGGGGTCTTTATAAAGGGAATAGATAATTTCATTGTCTTTGTGGCAACTTTGCGGTTTTCATACCCATTTTCATAAAGGAATTTCATAAATTCAGCAAAGGGAATGGATGTTTTGCGGTTTTCATACCCATTTCGATTTACAAATCTCAGCAAGAAACAAAGGGAATGGATAATTTCCTATGGGTAAAAAAGTAAATTCAATGTGTACAGCCCAGCTTACTGGTGCCATATCCAATTTGTTGGCCTCATACACCTGTACATGTATTAACGGCCAAGATTAATCCAATTTTTTAATCAACGGCTGAGAATCGTTTCTTATTATGACTCACGTATGACCTGTGAGTCATAATAGACTGTCTGAACACACAATGCAACCCTAAAGTATAAAGTATATGCAAATATGGACTCTATTTTACCTTTTTTGTCGTTGAGTTCCTAATCATTAAAATCCAATTATTTTTTGTACAAAAATGAGCAAACTTTAAGGGTTAATATGGAAGTAGTTTGACTGAGATTGGTCTCGTTTTGATCTCAATGGCTGGTTTCAGAGGTTTTGGCAAACCTTTGAAACTCGTTTGGATAATTATTTCAATGAAATATTGAGATTGTAAAATATTACTCCCTCTCCCACTTTCTTTTCTCCCATTTCTATTTTGGGGCGTCCCAAAATAATGGCTCCATTTCTATATTTGACTAGCTATTTTTTTACAAATGTCCTTAACAATGAGCTCCACAATAAATAAACAATGAAACAAAAAAGGGATTATAGGAGGGCAAAAAATGAAAAATGAGAGAAATATGACATTGCATAAAACATTGTGCAAAATGTAAGAGCATCTTCAACTCGGAGGGCTTTTCACAGCCCAGGAGTGTCAATCTCCAGCTGGATGAATCTGCACCCCCCTGAGCATCGTCTCCAATCCATAGGGTTATCTCCTCCAATTAATTAAAAAAAGACCTTCCCCATTCTCACCTATATTATCTATAATGATAATAATAGAAATAGTAATAATATTAATAATAAAAATAATTTTAAAAAATAATATTAATAATAAATAATATTATAATTGTCACATGTACATGTGGCAATTAGTTATTAGTGGTACACAAATATGATACACTAATAGTGGTATCGAGGATCTCATCGATTTTTAAACATAGAGTAAAAGTATTAACCACCAAAGTACTATCATAAACGACTTTTGAATTTCTAATAACTTTTCTCGATTGATGTAAAATACAAAAGTGTGCAGTTTCTAACCTATTAGATTTATCAAAAGAAACACCTATAGTATTTCTTCTTAACCCTAAAACCTCAGAGAAACCAAAGATACAGAAACTCAAAAGGCATGTTATATACATTGTTTTAAAAATCGGACCGAACCGGCCGGTTCGATCGGTTTAACCGGTAACCAGTTATCAATCCGGTTCGATTAACCCTCCTTTCAACCAGCTTTGTTCCTGACCAATTTGAACCGGAAAAAATCGGTCAAAAACCGGTAAAACCAATGAACCAGTGAACCGATTGAACCACTGGTTCACTTATAAAAATAAAAGGTTTATGCAACGGATTTTTATTCTCTTCCGCGACCTTTAAACTGCAACAATACTCTCACATCTCTTCTTCTATTTTTCACTTTGAATTAAACAAAATCAACAAAAAACAAAAAAAAAATCTTATATATAATAAGTTATACACATATATTTGAGTATCAAATTCATTAGAAAAGTCATTTTTTTCACAAACTTCAAGTATTTTTATTTTTTTTATAAAATTCAATGACAAATTCATCAATAATTTCTCTTTTTCATAGGTGATTAGTAATAAAATTATTGTTTTTGATATGGTGTTTATTATAATTTGAATTATTGCGTTGATATCATACTTGTAATTTTGTTGCTATCATTCATTCTTAACTCAAATTTTATAGGAAAATAATTAATCACGAGATAAATATATAGTTTATGGAAATAAACTTGAAAAAATGAATAATATATTTTTTAGTTGATTACATATATTAAAATTAAAATTAAAATATTATATTGTATTGACGTCACACCGGTTGAACCATTGGTTAAAACGGTTAAACCGATTTAACCAGTAACCAGTAAGGCTATCGGTTTTATGTCCGATCCGGTTTTAAAACATTGGTTATATATATATAAAGAAAGGAATAAGTTGGAATCAATCTCCGACCAAAAAAAAAATCTATTGAGCTAATTGCAGCATCTTTCATCAACCTCCGATTTGGAGGTGAAATCCTCTCCAACTCACCTTCATATTTGATGAATTTCAAGGACGGACTAAAACGTAAACTCCAAATATGGAGTTTAAAATAGTGATTTGGAGGCTTCCCCAAATGACTATTCACTTGTTTTAATTACATTTGTAGTTTTGAATAGTGAATTAGATACAAGTTTTATCATGGTTTATATGAAATATGCCTACAATGTCAAATTATATTTTTTTATTCTCGCCTAATTATTTTTGAGTAGTTAAAAAATGGAATTCATAGACCTGTCATATCCCGGCCCGTATACTACATGTACCCAAAAAAATTAATTCATGATGGATTTCAGACTGAAAGTTTCAGTCCTGCCAATTTTCCTCTTACCCGTTTCTTTTGTCCTAAGCCCGTCCGTGCCCAACCCTACAACATATCATACTATATCATATAGCATAGCATATCACAACAATGAAGAGAAACCAATAGTTTGTTTGCTTTTCTTTTTGGGTGATTTACACTCAGATCCCATCAGATTTTGGCATAAGACAAAGAACCTCCCATTGTTTCAAAAATTACAGGGACACCTCCTCTGGTATGGTCTATTTATAAATAACCCCTTACGAGGTTAAAATCTAAGGAAATTTGATGATGTCACCGAATTTTTACTGATTTTTTAAATTTGCCCCTGGTTGAATATACCAACATGGGGTGTTTATGTAATAATATTATATCACAGGAGTTGTCTGTATAATAATATTATACCATAGGGGATATATTTGAAAGATGCAATAACTTCAGGGGATTACTTGGAGTCAACAATCATATTTTAAAAAATTACGTAAATAAAACATTCTAGGTCTAAACATAAACAAAAAATAATACATGATAGAATTATAATGTAGTCTTAAAATAAAAATACTCAAACAATTACTTAATCATCGACTTAGTCATCCAAAGAAGCAGTTGGTGATTGAGGAGGTGTCAATTGAAGTTCTAAGTTTGACTCATCATCATCTTCAATCCAAAAAGAATATCCCAATATGTTGAGCATCTAAGTTTGCCATCATCTTTATTTTTTAAAATATGACCGTTGGCTACAAGTAACCCCCTGAAGTTATTGTAATCTTCCAAATACACCCCATGTGGTATAATATTAGTACATAGACATCCCCTGTGGGTATATTCAACCGGGGGAAAATTTGAAAAATCAGTAAAAAAAAAAAAAAAAAAAACGATAATGTCATTAACTTCAGTTAGTTTTTAACACCGTAAGGTTTTTTTTTTTTAAATAGGCCATACCAAAGAGGTATCCCTATAATTTTTGAAATAGTGGGGATTTCTTGTTATGTCCAAATCTGAGGGGATCTGAATGTAGATAACCCTTTATTTTTATCACATATAGCTTGAGTGCTTGAATTAGTAAGAATTATGTGTGACTTGAGAGAAATTATAATAATATAATAGTTTTTTTTTTTACTTTGTACTTAGACGTCAGTCGTGGAAAACTGCATAAAACTGGACATTTTCGACTCACATTAGTTGGTTTCTTATTTAATCTGTTGATTTTTATGTGCCCTAATTCAGTTCACTGTAACTTACACATTATTTTCTAATTTCTTTTGTGTTTTCACTTACTCCATTAAAATTCATTCGACTGTGATGGAGTTAAATGGGCCAAAAAATAAATTGTCTAGGAAAACCCTTAGTATGTGTGTAGAAGATTCCAAGTGGGTAGATTGTTTTAGAGTGTAAATTTATAGCCATTTGATCAGGTAGATATTGATCGTCCATTTTGGGAGGCCAATAGTATAAATAAGAAGGCTATTTGTTCGGTTCAAACATTCTTATTTTAATGTTGATTTTTATGTGCTCTACTCACTTCACTATGACTTTTACGTATTATTTTCTAATAAATTAGTATATGGTCATTGCTATATAAAGTAAAATATACTTCACCCGTTCTATTTTTCTATCTCTTGGTACAGTCGCCAATCAATTTAACAAAATTTATAAAAATTTTAATAAATAACTTAGTTAATATATTTTCACTAATAAGTTGATAATATTATATGACACCATATATATTAATATTTAAAAGATTTAATACACCGCAAATGTGAATAATTTAACATGATGAATCACATAAAAATTGAAAATTTTGACCAAGAGTTATAGCTAATGGAGTAAGATTAATGGGACGGAACTCTAATACCATACATTACAGTTTCCCTCTTCCTTCGAAACAAACATGGATTTGAGAAGTTGTGCTTCGTATTTTTTCAACCTTCGCCCTAAGAAATCAATTTTCTATTTTCGAAAACCTCCTGGTCATGTGAATTTTAACTTCAGGATGTCATTTTCATCTTTGAAGTTGTCTTCAAATTCGAACATATTATTTCAACATGTGCATGCGGCATTGGGGGATTACGTCTCGTATGCACCAAGACTGAATATTATAATGTGCGATAAAGAAGTGTGCAAGTATAACTCACCTACGTACAATGGTGGTCTTTTATAGAGAAAACTGCATTAGATGTACAGTTGTTCATCGATTAATAGGCAGCATACCTCAAAGCAACAAGGGACAGAGATGGCTTCGAGATATGGATATCAGTACCTTCTGTTTGATAAATTTGACCTATGAATTTTTTTACTTTGGTTCTTTGTTTGTTGATATATGCAGTAGATATTCTTGAAAAAAAAAATTTAATGGGACGGAGGGAGTATATAAATAGTATATTTTGCGGTAAGAAAAAGATAAGTCATTCCAAGAAAAGCTAATTGTCGTAGACCTCTTCCGATATAACATCGCTTCATTCCAAATGCATACATCGTATATTTCTCGTACTTTTTCCATTGGGCATGGTCTTCCAAGGAATATATACATACATACATGAACGATGACAGAAGTCTCATTATTTTGCACAATCTTCCATGAATTTCATTGCTTCTTTGAAACGACATTCGTGTTGCTAAACATGACTGACTAATTCGTATAAGAAGACCTCGAAAAAAATTTGATAATTTCGGCCATAAATCGCATCGCGCAATCAATAAAAATTAAGCGAAGTCCACACAACAATGAGAAAGAAATAATAAAACAACAAAATATCGAAGGATGAAGAAAAAGAAAAAAACACTAGCAGTATGCTTTGGATGAAAAATGGTTACCAGCCAGAAGAACCGACAACCTGTGGAGAAAAATAGTAATTTCACCTGCAAAATAAAGGAACATAAGAAATAAGAAACAAAGAATGAAAATATAGAACATAGAAGAAAAGCTCTTTTGGAGACAATTGATTTCCCCAATTGACGAAATAGGCGTCGTTTCATACCTGCACAACAAACTAAAAAAAAAAAATATAGCAAACATGGCGACCAAAATTTCCACGCGCTATAGAGGCATTGCCCCTTGTATATGTAAAATATAAACATATAGTTCCATATTGAAACAAAATTCACGTAATTCTTCGTTGTTATACCATAACATATACTAAATTAGAAAAATGCACTTACGATTTGACTAAATTAGTATTTAAAAAGTGGTTGTATATTATAGATATGACTCTCATTTAATGGAATTCATTCTACCAAAATGTACATTAAATTAGAAAATGGATGTATGTTGTAGAAATAGGCCTTGTTTTGTAAATTAGTTAGTCTCATTGTACATATAACTTAAAACGCACTAAATTATCAATTAATATAGACAAACAATGTAATTTGTATTCAAACTTTGATGTACTTTATTAACCAAATATACAATATCAAATTTATCAATTTTACTTGTTGAAAGAAAATTTATTAACTCAAAGTAACAAGTAAGTGGGAATCAGTTAAGCGAGTTAAAGGATTTTAATGATAACAAATCGACTAAGTTAAATAGTTAAGAATAAGCCATCGACACACGAAACAACAACAAAAATCACATTTATGGAGAAGAGTTCCACGTATTAGTAGGACTTGAGTGAACGTCATACATTGAGGGGCGTGTTAGAATTTATATATATGTTAAATCCCTATCCTTTATAACTCTATAACGACTTGAACTTTTAGATGAGTTGATCATTTCTATATACATCATTGACATTTTTATACTTGATGTTGAATGAGTATTTTCAGTTTTGATTGATTGATTAACTTTTCAGCTGGTTCTAGGTGGGCCATTCCTACCACATATCGAGACCATTCTTCGTGATAAGGCATTGTCTATGTGTTCTCGATCTTGTAGTATTGGCATCTGATTTCGGATATAAAAGTGGAGTGAATGGCAAATTATCTCCCTGAATAATTTTGAATAGGCAATTTAACTCCCTACGATAAATAAAAAAGCAAAATAATGTGATATTCTAAATAAACAATTTAACTCCATGTGATAAGAAAAAAGGCAAAATACCTCCCTGTGTTTTTATAAAAGAAGCACATTGTCTTCCTCTAAATTGCTCATTATTTCATTTCACAAGGAATTAGATTACATATATTTATATTACAAGGAGAAAAATTGCTCATTATATTTCATTTCACAAGGAGTTAAATTACTTTTCACATGAAGGTAAATTGCCCAATAAATATATCACAAGAAGTTAACTTTAAAAAAATCCAAAAAAATTGTTCTCAAAGGCTTTCCTAGAGCATGATATTTGCCTCGCCAATTATGTGAATTCAGCTTCTAATTGAGAGGGACTTTAGTTTGGTATGCATTATTATTTTTCAAATTTGGGTCCTCTCTATTTTTTGTCTCAATATTTTGATTAAAACGATTTATCCACATATTGCAGTTCATTGAATTGCTTGATGTGAAATTACGATTAAAATGATGTGTAGCATGGAACATGTATTTAGCTTCAAATGCACGTGTCTTCATATATATTACTCCTTATAAAGGAGTAACCCTCTTGTGAATAGTACCCAGTATTTTCTTTCCCTTTTTTTTTCCTCCCCGACAAATATAAAGTAAATATCAAATGGCAAAAAAGTTTACGCTGCTTGGTGTTGTACGCTGTGCTCTGTTGATTTTCTTTTATCTCTTTTTCTCAATCTTTTTTAAGGTCTGATTTATGTGGTGGGACCCGTGGTACGTTCCCTGAATAAAAATTTCTTTCCTTTTCCTTCTCTTGTATATTTTTCTTTTCTTCTTCATTCTTTCGTATATTCTCTTGTTTGCTAACAATATAGTCGACAATTTTGAACTAAGGACTAATTAACTAATTTTGAAATATTGATTTGATTTCGAATAATTCCATGTACATAACTCGTAGATCAATAATTAGTCAATTAACGTTATAAATCGAGAATCGGTCAATCTAATTGCAAATAACCTCATATTTTTTACATAACCATATAATTAATAATTTTGAACTAGCTACTAATTAGTTATTTTCGAGCCAAGTGTCAATTTGATTTCGAATAACCTCAATATAATGTACAACAATTGCTCAATTAATATTACATATCAAGAATTTATTGATTTGATTTTGAATAGGACTTTGCTAGCATCACATCCCATAATATAAAATTGCAAAAAAAAATCCATAATTAATCATCAAATAAAAATAAACCCTATTTATAATTTTTTTTTGGTTTCTCAAGGGTTTAATCCCTTTCGAGGCGCGTCGGGCACATAAAGTGGGAACCTCTCCCAACAGAGATTCGAACCTGAATCCGCTACTTTGTAGTGACTAGTCCCTTCCACTAAACCAATCACCTGTTGGTACCCTATTTATAAAATAAACCCTTAACCATAAACCCTAAAACACTAGACCCCTAAACCCTAAAACCCTAGACCCCTAAACCCTAAACATAAACCCTAAATCAAATTAAATATTATGCCATAAACCCTAAATTCTAGGCATTGCAAATACTTTTAAATTATGAGTTTATATTTTTATTGTAATTTTTTAGATATTTTATTTTCAAATATTGATAAATGATAAATTAACATTTGAAAAGCAATGAATTATTTTTTAATGAGTATATCGTATATTTTAGGTGTTCTTTTGTAATTTTTGAAAGTTGAGAAATTTATATTCAAATATTGATGAATGTTCAATTATCATTTGGAAAATATTGAATTATTTCATATATGAATAATATCGGAAAATTTTGGTTCTCTTTTGTAATTTTTGAAAGTTGATTGGGTTGTTAATAGATTAAATAAAATTATTTCAAGAAGAAACCTGTTAAATATGCAGTAGGTAATACAATTAACTTTAAAAACATAAAAGATGGGCTGTACAAAGGGTTGTGAAACTTTGTGCTATGATATAGTCATTTTCCTTTTGAATAACCTCAATATATTTTACAACAATTGCTCAACTAATATTACAAATCGAAAATTTATTGATTTAATTACGAATACCTCAATATATGTACAATAATTTTTTTTTTTTTTAGAAGCCCCGAACAGGGGAAATATCATTGAATCAAATCATTGTTTACAAGAGTAAGAACAAAATTCGGAAGGGCGGTAGGGATAGGGAAGGTACTAAGTGCTACTTTTGAAAGGGCATGTGCGACAGCATTACTTTCCCTAAACACGTGGAAACACGCAAAAGAGTCTAAATTCGTGGCCAACTGCTTGATATCTTCGAACAAGTGTCCTAGCGGGTGGAAGTTGTTGCTTGAATCTAAGCCCCAGATTCCGTTGACAGCAGCGAGGCAATAAGTACAATAATTTGATTAGTTAATTTAGGAAAGTTTATAAAAATTTAATTATTTGAAATTTAAAAAAAGAAAATTGAAACTAACACATAATCATAAATCCTAATTTCATTCATTATCTTCCTCATGCACCAAGCCGCCACTCTTTCCCCCTCTCCCTCTCCCTCTCTCACCACCCGCCGCTCTTCCTCTCTCTCCCGCCCACCACTATCTGCTTGTACAACCCACCCACCACTGCCCGAACTGAGCGAGTCGCATGCCCCAGCTACCAAAACCCGCGCGATCCGGCCTGCCCCAAAATTCCCTTTGATTGTAGAGGTAATTCCCTGCTCCTTTGTTTTTGCCATTAGATTCAGTGTACTTTATTGCCTAATTCCCCTACTTTAGAATGAAATTTCCAATCGCTTCTTCTTATTTGCAAGACATAATATAACTGGAAGACATTCTTGCTTGATTGACCTAGTAAGGAAACATTTTTATTAGGTGACAGAAAAAGACATTTTTGTGAATTATTTGTTTCTCTACGAATCATTATGCTATATTGTGAAAATGACATGTTGGATAGACCCCTAATAGGTTGGAAAAATGTTCATGTGGATAGTAGAAAGCTATATTAGCTTCGGGTGTTTATCAAAACCAACTTGGATTCTAAAAAACGTAATGCATATTTTACCTTTTTGGTCTCATGAACTATTTCGGGACCAAAAGTGCAAAACAATTGTAAATTTGTTTATGTGTAGTCTTAATTTGACTAAAACTTAATTCATATTTTGCAAATTTGATCTCATGTATTATTTAGGGACCAAAAGTGCTAAACAATTGTAAAGTTGTTTATATGTGTAGTCTTTGACCAAAATCATATTTTACATTTTTGGTCTCATGAACTATTTCGGGACCAAAAGCAAAACAATTTGTAAATGTTTAGAATCTTGAATA
The DNA here is from genome assembly GCA_003313485.2 of Penstemon barbatus. Lineage (NCBI taxonomy): Eukaryota > Viridiplantae > Streptophyta > Magnoliopsida > Lamiales > Plantaginaceae > Penstemon > Penstemon barbatus. Next base: position 34,083,942 of record CM064880.1, read on the forward strand.
TTTGTAATTTGTATATATGAATATGAGAGAAGACTAAATTAAAACTGATTTCATTAATCTGAATTGTTGTACAATGAGTAGCCCAAATTCTCATATAAATAGAGAAACCGTAGGGGCAAAATAGTAAATACAAATAATAAGTTAATAACTAATCTAACAACCAGGTTCGGATCTCTTCGGATAACCCGCATATAACCAGCCCAAATAGAATATACAAAACGGTTTAAACATAACCTAATCCCTAATTCAAATGTCCCCAATTTCTTCTTCAACATATTCTTCTCCTTGTGAATCTCTGTTAGCAATATCCATATCCTGTAATACCCCCCACAAGCTGGAGCGTATAGATTTCTTACGCCCAGCTTGGACAAAATTGAATGAAATGAAGATCTGGATAAGGGCTTGGTGAAGACATCTGCCAATTGCGCAGAGGAAGAAATTGGTAGCAGTTTCAGATGGTTCCTTGATATATGCTCGCGTACGAAGTGAACATCCAGCTCGATGTGCTTGGTGCATTCGTGAAAGATGGGGTTATGAGCTAAATGTATGGCGGAGGTGTTGTCGCAGTACACCACCGGAGGTAATTTTATGTTTATGTTCAATTCTGTGAATAATTGTGACAACCATAGGATTTCAGAAGTAATAGAAGCCATAGAACGGTATTCTGCTTCAGCAGATGACCTTGAAACCGTAGGTTGTCTTTTGGCCCTCCAAGATATAAGTGAGTCCCCTAGGAAAGTGCAATAACCTGTTGTTGATCTCCTAGAGTCTAGGCAAGAGCCCCAATCTGAATCACAGAAACCTGTCAAGGAGAGATTAGTGCTTTTAGGATAAAACAGTCCCTGACCAGGAGTAGCTTTTAAATATCTTAATAAATGATGTGTAGCAGCTAGGTGAGTGTGAGTGGGGTTTGCTAAAATTGACTTAATTTGTGGACAGAGTATGAAATATCTGGTCTAATAATAGTAAGATATATAAGTCTACCAATTAACCTCCTATAGGGAGATGGGTCTGGAAGTAAGTTTTTATCATCAGCTTTAAGTGGGATTTTAGGATCCATAGGTATGTGAACAGGTTTACAATCTAAATAACATGTGTCTTGAAGTATTTGCAGTGTATATTGTCTTTGAGATAGGATAAGGCCAACCTTAGAATAAGCTAGTTCAATACCTAAGAAAAATTTCAACTTTCCTAAATCCCTTAATTTGAAAACAGAACTGAGTTTGGATTTAATATCCAATATTAGATTGGTATTAGGTCCAGCAATCAAAATATCATCAACATAAACTAGAATAGCTAAAAAAGTAGAATCTTGACCAGAAGTAAATAAGGAATAGCCAGACCTGGATTGCTGAAAATTGAGTGATTGCAAGACTTCTGTTAACTTGTGATTCCACTGTCTACTGGCCTGTTTAAGGCCATAGATGGATTTATTTAATTTGCATACCAAAGGAGTGGACATACCTGTAGATGAAGGTACAGTAGATGGGCTGTATCCCTTAGGTAGAGTCATGTAAACCTCTTCTTGTAGATCCCCATTAAGAGAGGCATTAGTTATATCAAGTTGATGCAAGTCCCAATGTAGGGCCATAGCCAATGCTAGAATGACCCTAACTGTTACTAATTTGGCCACTGGAGAAAAAATGGCATTGTAATCAACCCCCTCCTGTTGTGTGAAACCTTGAGCAACCAATCTTGCTTTGAATCTTTCACTTGACCCATCAGAATGTCTCTTTATTTTAAAAATCCACTTACAACCTATAGGTATCTTATTAGGTGGTAAATATTGAATAGTCCAAGTTTTATTATTTTCCATTGCCTGTAATTCCTCATTTATTGCACTAATCCATTCTGGATTTTTAATTGCTTGCTTATATATACTAGATTCTGTATTGCTAGAAATATTTGCTATGAATGCTTGATGTGCTTGAGATGTAGAAGAATAGTCTAGGACAGAAGATATGGGATATCTACTAACATGCTGTTTTGATAAATTACATTGATAATTTGTTAGATATGAAGGAGGTTTAGTTTGCCTAGAAGATCTTCTAAGACCGGGTTGAATAGAAGGAGATGGAGGATTTTGTAATAAGTCAGCATTGGGAAGTGTAGTAGACTGATCAGAATTATGAGTAATAGGAGAAATAGGATCAAAGAAGTGAATGTGAGGAGGTTCAGATTGATTAGGAATGGTAGTTTGTCCATTAAACTGTTCTAAAAATAGAGGATCCTTGAAAGGAAATGTGGTTTCATGAAAGACCACATTCCTAGAATGAAATATAGTATGATCATTTATGTTTAAAAGTTTATAACCTTTAATGCCGGGGGTATATCCCAAAAAAATGCTTTAAATTGCCCTAGGGTCAAATTTAGATCTATTAGCCTTAATGGTAGAGGCAAAGGATAAACAACCAAACACTTTAAGAAAAGAATAATCCACTGGTTTTTGAAATAAAACAGTATAAGGACTAACATTATTTAATAGAGGAGTAGGAGTTCTATTAATTAAGTAAACTGAGGTTAAAATGCTTTCATTCCAATAAATAAGTGGTAAACTGGACTGAAACATTAATGATCTTGCTGTGTTAAGAATATGTTGGTTTTTTCTTTCCACTCTAGCATTTTGTTGGGGTGTTTCATTGCAAGAAAATTGGTGTAAGATACCTAATTTAGTGAATAATTCAGAAAAAATGAGTTCTTTAGCATTATCAGATCTAAAAGATTTAATGGTTGTATTGAATTGATTAGAAATCATGTTAATGAATTTAGGAATGAGAAAGGTAACATCAGATTTAGCATGCATTAAGAAAACCCAAGTGAATCTGGACAAATCCTCAACTAGTGTGAGGAAGTATCTGTGACCATTATGAGAAGACAGTTTAAATGGACCCCATGTATCACAATGAACAAGATCAAACAATTTAGAAGAAACAGAACTACTAGAAGAATAGGGTAATGTTTTCTGCTTGGCAAGGGGGCAGATATGACAAATATGTTTATTCAAAATATGTAAAGAAGGTAAATCAATAACATAATCTAGTAAGTGGAGCCTATCCATAGCTAAATGACCTAATCTATTGTGCCATGTTTCTACAGAAACTTTATTACAAAATGAAGAATGGTTAGGTGATAGGTGTTGCAGAATGTATAAGCTATCAATAAGATCACCCTTGCCAATCTTCTCCAAAGAGTTCAGGTCCTGAATTGTAAAATGTCTAGGTTCAAAATTTATGCTGAAATTAGATGAATCTAAAAGGGCACTAACAGATAATAGGTTAAATTTGAAATGAGGTACATAAAGAACATGTTTTAAAGTGATTTTATCAGTTAAATGAATTGAACCTTTGAAGAATGCAGGAATATTAAAATTGTTGGGTAGTGTGATAGTGGTATTAGTAGCAGGAACTAAATTATGGAAGTAATGAATATTGTTACATATATGGTTATATGCCCCTGAATCTATAATCCAGGAATCTTTGTAATTAGTTTTAAGTAAAGATAAAGTGGATGAACATGTACCTGACTGCACATTGACTGTGCAGGATGTGGAAGTTGGAGGAGTTTCTTGTGATTCTGTGTATGTGTTTGTGCCATTTAATTGTGTGGTAAAAAGTTTTGACAATTCTGTATATTGATCTGGAGATAGTGTGTGTATAAAGTTCTGGAGTGTAGGAGTTGAATCTGATGTGGTAAGACCTGCTGACATTGTGTTGATACTTTGTGTAGATTGTGATGAAAATTTGGGTGTAGGGGCCCTATATCCAGGTGGATATCCATGAATCTTGAAACAGGTATTGATAGTGTGACCAGGCAGTTGACAATTAGTGCAAAAGGGTCGGCCAGGTCTTATGTTGTTGTATGGTGGTCTTGTAGGGGGTCTGTAGTTATTGGGGGAAGGATTTCTGAACTGGTTTGTGGACTGAAAATGAGGAGCTGGGGGTCTGGTGGGTGTAAAGGAAGGGGCTGTTTTGTTAGAAAATGCTAGAGTGTTTAGGCTTCCAGTGGACAAAGATGTAGAATTGATTTCTCGTTGAGTTTCTTCTTGAGAGACAAATGAGTAGGCCCTAGGAACATCTGGTAAAGGGTCCATTAGAAGTAGCTGGATATGGGTATGGGAGAGGGATTCTTGCAATCCCATAAGAAAAATTAGAAGATATAAGATATCAAAGTAGTTTTCAAGATTTCCACAGGTACATTTGGGCCTGAAATTGCAGATTTCATCCCAAATTGCATTTAATTTTGAGTAGTATTCATGGACTGACAGTGATTGTTGATGCAGTGTGAATAAATCCCTATGAAGTTGGAACATTCGGGGACCATGAGCAAGTTGAAAACGCTGCTGTAATCCCTTCACAGTGTAATAGCCAAGGTGTGATTTTGGACTGTGTGATTTATAATGGGGGAGAGTGAATTGAGGATCCAAGAGATGACAATGGTGTTATTTCGTTCCCAGTAGTTGTAAAGGATGGTGTCTTCAGGTGGTTGAGGTATGGATCCATCAATGAACCCCAGTTTATTCTTAAGTTTGAGTGCACATATCATTGATTTTGACCATGTTTGATAATTTTTGTCTGTGAGTTTTTCAGAAACTAAGAGTACACCTGGCCATCAGCAGGGTGTAAATAAAATGGTGTAGAAGGGTCCTCAATCTCAGGTCTTGCCCTAGAGGTAGAGGATGATGATATAGTGGAGTCAGTGATTGCGGAGGAATCAGCCATGGATCAAGAAAGTGTTTATTGGCAAAAAGATGGTAAGAGATGTGAATTGTGTACTGAATTTTGAAACAAAAAATGTGAGATAGATTGATGAAAATTAATGTTTTATGTGATAGGGAAGAAGATATGAAGAAACTGAAGGCATATGGGAATTTGGCAAAGAAAAAAACTCAAGAAGATAGAAATTTGGGAGACTTGATGCAAGAAGAAAGAAACAAAAAAGGAGAATAAGTTCGTAAATGAATGAACCTGGAAATCCTGTGAAGAACTGGAATGGATGATTGCAAGAAGAACAAATCTGGAGATCTTGCAGCGGAAAGATTTTGTGATGAGTATCTGAATTCTGGAGAAGAATTCTTCGAATGAATCTGATAGAATTGATGAATGAAAACAATGGCTAAAAGAGAAAAATCTCTACTGATACCATGTAAATGTTTAGAATCTTGAATATTTGTAATTTGTATATATGAATATGAGAGAAAACTAAATTAAAACTGATTTCATTAATCTGAATTGTTGTACAATGAGTAGCCCAAATTCTCATATAAACAGAGAAACCGTAGGGGCAAAATAGTAAATACAAATAATAAGTTAATAACTAATCTAACAACCAGGTTCGGATCTCTTCGGATAACCCGCATATAACCAGCCCAAATAGAATATACAAAACGGTTTAAACATAACCTAATCCCTAATTCAAATGTCCCCAATTTCTTCTTCAACATATTCTTCTCCTCGTGAATCTCTATTAGCAATATCCATATCCTGTAATACAATTGTAAATTTGTTTACATATATTCTTAATATGAACAAATTCATGTGTAGTCTAAAACTCCAGAACTTGGAAATCAGAAAGGTGATCATTGGCCTAAAAATGTTGGTCTGAGTAAGCGCGTTCGGACATCAATTCAGGTTTGTAAACTTTGCATTCATTTGATTTAGGGGTGGGATCGGTACGGATTTTCGGGAATTCGGGAATTTCGGGATCGGTATTCGGGTTTCGGGATTCAAATTTTCCTTCCCGAAACCCGTTCCGATTAATCCACTACCCGGTATTTCGGGTTCCCGAAAAAAATCGGGAAATCGGGATCGGGTTCGGGAAACCCGGTAGGGGTGAAATTTTTAATTTTTCAGTTTTTACTTTTTTTAATGGACTTTCCATGGCCCAAAATAAATGAAAAAAAAAAGTTTAAATTGGCCCATAAATCATGTGTTTTTCAAGAAAAAAAAGTTTAGATTGGCCTAAAAATCTTTACTGCCAAAATAATCAAGTGAAAAAATCTTTACTACCAAAATAATCAAGTGAAAAAATTATACACTCCATCCCTATTCAAATGTGCTGAAAGCCTCAAACCAACTTAGCCAAAAATTAAATGCAGATGGAAACAATTACTACATATAAATCGATTACTCAGTTGCTTTCTTAACAGATTTCACACTGATTAGTAAACTAATCAATCGTCCAAAGCAATAAACATAGGAACAATATATATATATTCATGTATTTCATTTACTGCCCTTCTTCTGTTCTTCATGACTGATAATGGGGAATTTCATTGCTTCATTTTTCACCTTCTCCAAATTGATGATCCAGACATTTAACAAATTAAAAAATGTAATTTATCAATTAGTAGTAAATATTGCACACAACCTAAGAAATTAAACTATTAAACAAAAATTAATATAATATAAAACGTGGTACTGGGTGTGGGTGGAGATGAGCAAAAAAAAAAAAAAAAAAACCGGAGTGTAATTGGGAATTGGGTTATTGGGTAGGAATTGGTACTAAACTATATATATAACCGGGTTCCCGATCGGGTAGGACCTCCTACCCGAAACCCGTCCCGATTTATGATAATCGGGAAATCGGGTTTCCCAAAACCCGAAAAACCCATAAATTTTGATTTTTTTGGTAAAAACCCGATCGGTACGGTTCGGGTTCCCAATTCCCGATACCAAATGCCCACCCCTAATTTGATTCTTTTCCAGTATTTGCAACTTTTATGAATTCATTTCCTAAAAAATATAGGTGTAAATGTGTTTCAGTTTTCTTAGCTTGAGTATCCCGTGCTTACAATATGTATTTTGTGATATATCTTATTCTACGAGTTCTGAAGTACCATATATGTGCTATCTTAGGGCAAGTCCAATGCAAGAATGTAAAATTGAGTAAGCAAAATGCATTATAGAAACTCAAATAGTGTTTTGCATATCCAAAAAAAGTCTTTCACTCCAATGCATGTGTATGCAAAATGAATATGCATTTTATTTTTATTTTTGTTTTATTATATAATCTATTATACTTATGAATTCATTTTTTTTCGAGATCAATAATAAATATAAAAAAAATTAAGTTGAAAAATTCAAATTTAAAAAATTATAAATTAAGCAGCAAATTCAAATATTGAAAACTTGAAATTTTTCATTTCAAAATACAAAAACTTTTGAAATTTTCAAGTTTTGAACAATATAAATATGCGGGAACTTTCAAATCTCAAATTTTGAAACTTCAAATAGACTGAATATATCAAATTATTTAAATTAAAAAGAAATTATTTAAATTCGTTTGAAAACTCAAACACAAATAATCTAATTTAAATTAAATTTGATACAATAAGAAATGACTATAAATAATAATATTACATTCTTATCTCACAAGTTGGTAGTTATTTTTGCTCTCTATTTGTTCCCTCCAATTTTTTCATCCCCATTTCTCTCTCCTCCAAAGTTTGTAAATATAGGATCCCAAAGTTGAAAATGTAAAATATATAGATCTCATTTTCCTTATCCCCATTAGAGTGGAAAAAGTACAAAAAAATATATGCAAATTGGAAGTTAGAGCTTTGCATCCCCATTTGCTTACTTGCATTGGACTTGCCCTTAGCTTAAGTTCTTCTTTATCTTTTTTCATTGAATTAAAAGTCTTATAAAAAATGCCAACGTGCACTCTAGCATCTGCTTAATATGTACTGGAAATATGTGTGCATAATTGTGGGCAACATAGAAGTACCTTACTATGTTTGCTGAAGTCTTGTCTCTTGTGCCTGCAATAAAAAGTTCAATTGAATACTTCAACTTTGTCAATTCTCAATGGTCATTATTGCCTCCTGTTAGTTAAATTGCTTAAATTTTATTACAAAAACAAAAATGAGAGGGTGAGTAAAAAATAAAATTTAAACAAGATAAGTTAAGGAATTATAGTACACTTAGAGAAAACAAAAATTTCTAGTCTGATCTGAGCGAAAAAATTCTCGAAAAATCTTCTAAACTGTGAAACGTCGTGGTTTAAATAGTTACAGGGTGTGTTTAAAAATTTGGGGAATCTCTTAAGGGGCCGTTTGGTAGGACCTAATAGGGGGTAATAAGTCATATTATATGAGTTAATATGTACTAATACAACGTTTAGTGGCATTCCTCTAATACCGGGTTAAATGGATTAAATCCTTAGGACCCGGTATTAAAACTAAATTATAATCCACCCACCGGGTGAAATATGAATTAAGTAAAATATCACTTATGACCTTATATTTACATATTTTTTTAACATATCATTAAATATCATAAATTCTTCTCAAATCTTTGAAAATGGAAACATATTCTACGTAAATAAATCACAAATTAAAATCCATATCAATTTACATTTACAATTAACATTGAGGCATTTAGAGTAAAATATTCAACAAACATTGATCAACTCATACTCTTATACATATTAAAAAAAATAGCTTCGATGAATTGATATATCTTAACTAACATAATATGTTCAATTAAATAGTAAAAATATATTAATATATACCTAAACTCATAACTCTAAAAAACATATTATGATAGATTACTTTAACGTAATATAACTCAATCAATTCTGTCAAAAGTATTTTCAATATTACCCTCAACCTTGCCCCAAACGTTATTTGTGTTTGGCTCAAGGGATCATGGTTGATATGGTTCGGATCCGATATCAGCTTTTAACGGAGTGCCCAATCAATTTGTTAAAATGGGCCTTTGTAATTTTATGATTTAACGGCCCAGGTAAAACCCTATCCTTACCTCTCAGTTCAAAGTGTTCCAAGTAAAAATCCTACGGTTTCTTTTTGTCTTTTCAAAATGATGATGAAGATATACTAATCCTTTTAGATAAGACATTACTAAATACTCTAATTCCAAGCAAAATTGACATTGACAAAAAAATGGCGATTCCAACACAAAAAAGCGATTTTTTGCGCGATTCAAGTCAATTCTAACAAAACCGAAGCGGTTCACTCGGATTCCGGTACGATTGCGGCCTATTTCCGACCATTCCCCCATAGTTTCTACATTTTTTCGTGGTTGGGCATTCTTGAGGAATACAAATAGTCCTCATATATCTTTTATTATACTTATTTTTTTGTTTTGTAACCTGGTTATTTTAGATTGGGTGTTAATGTTTAGTACTTGAGTTTTATGATTAGGTGTTAATGTTTAGTTACTCATGATTCCAAACTTGTAACTTGAATAAATGATGTTTTTGTCATTAATTGGTCAGTTAGTCTAGAGACTCTTGATATGTTTATGATTTTTTTATTATGTGAAAAATATGATGTTGGCAATTTTTTTGCAGTTGAATTTATCTTACGATTCGATACATGATACACGATTAGATATGATGCAATAGGTCTCCAATGCACTATACGATTCACGATTTAATAACTATATTTCCCCCCCTTTTCCATTCCCTAACAGGCATAGCGCTTCCACCAAAAATACCCAAAAAAATGAAAATCTCCAGCGTTTTCTGCTCATTAATCACTCTTCCACTTCAAAGGCTGAAAATCCCAAAATTTGCTAACTCCAGAACATTATTGGACTCACCACGCCGACTATTTTCCACTGCATTATCAGATAGCTCAGAGCTGAAAGAATTCATGGAATACTTGAACAGACTCAAAAACTACGAGAAATCTGGCGTACCCATAGGCGCCGGCACAGATTCCGGCGATGGTTTCGATTTAGATAGGATGAGGCGTTTGTTGCAGCATTTAGGCAATCCTCAATCCAAATTCAAGGTTAAATGTTTTTCTATTTTTTATTTTGAAGGATATGTTTTAAATTCTCTTAAGTCTTGCACTGGAAACTTTTATTCGCAATTTATGTAGAGATTCTAGAGAATAATAATAGTAGAATCATGTTCCTTAAGGTGCCTAATTTTGTTTTACTACATAAATGACTCCTGAAGAACAACTCTTTTAGAGATGGGTTTTGGGCAACTTCATGAACTTTGGTTGTACTTTCTTTTTGTTGATTGATCAATTTGATGGCACTTGTACGTTAAGTGGAATTATGGAGCTAATGCCAATTTATAATATTTAATTTACCCCATGTGATTTGAAAAATAGCACTTTACCTCGCTCTAAAAATTTTAAAGGAGCAATTTGCCTAGTTGGAATTGAGAGTGAGCATGCAGTGTTTTTGTAACATGGGGGTAAAGTGCAATATTATCATAACACGGGGATAAAGTGCCACATTTATCATATCACAAGGAGTAAAAGCGCCAAGTATAAGTGGGGTAGTTTTGTCATTCGTATTTTTTAAGTTTAAAAATGTCAAGGAGGCAATGTGAAACTTTTTTAAGATTATAGGGGGTAAAGTGCTGTTTTTCAAATTACAGGGAGGTAAATTAACATTAGGCATGTCACAGGGGTAAATTGGCATTAGCTCTGGAATTATGGTATGTATTGGAATTTCTAAATGGTGCTAAATTGGCTTTAGGCTGTACATATTGCTGGGACAAAGGGGAAAGGATCAACTGCGGCATTTTTATCCAGCATTTTACGTGCAGAAGGGTATTCAGTTGGTTGCTATACCAGGTGTGGTTTGTTATAATGGTCAATTGATATGTGATGGAAGAATCAAGTATCTCTAACATGATAACTTCTTACGTTTTTCTTTTTATTTGTATAAATTATTGATACTTGCTTTATTTCTTTGAGCAGCCCACATATACGAACAATAAGAGAACGCATAACACTGGGAAGAACCGGAAAACCAGTGTCTGCAGAGGCATTGATATCACATTTTCAGAAAACAAAGGAGAATCTTGACACGGCTGTGGAGCTTGAAAAAGGGCAGCTTAGTCATTTTGAGGTTTGCTTCTGGATATATATGTTTTCGTGGTCGACTTATTTCATGATGTATTACTTTATAGTAAAAGAATATTTATGTTGCTTCTTGTTGTGATCCTAATCTTCATTGCCTTTCACTATCTAACTTTGATGCTATTTCATTCTATATCTAGGTTTTCACTGCTATAGCATTCAGCCTATTTGCTGAAGAGAAAGTTCATTTTGCAGTCATTGAGGTAAATTAATTTTGCCTTCCCTGTTTCTTATCTTCTCATAACTTTCGTGGTGGCAACTAAAGAAAAATACTAGTAAGAATAATAATTGTGTCATTGCGAATAAGATAATATAATGTTTGAACTTGTCTGGCAGAAGCATATATTAGTGACATATTAGTAAATGAGGTAAAATTCACCACTTAAGTTTTTTTTATTGGGCCATGAAGCTTATATTATCATGTGGTTGAACCTGTGATAATTCTACTTGTGTTAGTGCCTAAAAGTGATGGTGTGTCACTTGAATATGCTTATGGGTTGACTTGCTTTATTCATCGACAGGAACTAACAAGGTATAAAGTTTAATTGAAGACCTAATAGCACATAATCCTTGCCACCAAACAAGCTCTTATAAGTTGTCTTGAACCAAACCTATGCCATCATAATCAGAGACTGTGATTAAAGACTGACAAATTTCTACTATTTTCTTTTATCTTTTGAATGAAAATGTTTCTTGTTTGATCTTTGCTTAGAAAATCAGTGTTCTTTACTGATACTTTTTGAAACCACCCTGCTAAATTGATTACAGTGTTCTAATTTTTTTCTCGCCATATAGGCTGGATTAGGTGGAGCACGAGATGCAACCAATGTTATCAGTAGTTCTGATCTTGCTACGTCAATTATTACCAATATTGGTGAGGAGCATCTATCTGCACTTGGGGGCACTTTGGAAAGTATTGCAGTTGCAAAATCGGGAATAATCAAGTATGGACGTCCAGTTAGGTGGTTCTTTATACACTTCCTTATTCATGCTTATTTATGCTCATATATTGTCATATATAATAAGCTGAGTTTTGAGATGCTCTTTGTTGCCTTCTCTATTTGTAAATAGATTTCGCATGAGGTAGTTTGTTTTGGAAACTTGAAGACACGGTTATGTCTTTACTAGTGGATCTAAATTCAGTTTTTTTTTTGTATGGTTATGGGCTGTGTTAATGGCACATAAGTTCTAGTCATCTAAGTTATTTTATAAATTTCAAATATCCATTCTTGGAATTAATAATATAAAATGCCACTCCTATCTAACTGACTTATTGGTCATTTCAATATAGTATTTCACTACTTCGAATTTATGAAGAAGAGTTCCACATTTAAATAGGACTTGGTGGAAAAAGAACTGCTTACACTGAGGGGCATGTTAGAATGAATAAATATTAAATGCCTATCCTCTTTAACAACTTAATCTTTTAGATGAGTTGGTCATTTTGAATATACATGATTAAAAATTGTATACTTGATGCTGAATGAGCATTTTCAGTTCTGATTGATTGGTCTACTTTTCAGCTGGTTCTAGGTGGGCCATTCCTTCCACATATCGAGACCATTCTTCGTGATAAGGCATTGTCTATGTGTTCTCCTGTAGTATCGGCATCTGATTCTGGAAACAGAAGTGTTCTCAGAGGCTTTTCCAGAGCATGCGATTTGCCTCACCAATTATGTGATATTCAACTTCTAATTGAGAGGGACCTTAGTTTGGTAGGATTTTTAAAATTTGGGTCCTCTTCTAATAATTGTCTCATTATTTAGATTTAAATGATTTTTTCACATATTGCAGTTCATTGAATTGTTTGATGTGAAATTACGCTTGCTTGGGTCTCACCAGCTACAAAATGCTGCAACTGCTACTTGCGCAGCACTTTGCCTTCGTCACCAAGGTGAGGAAATTAGACGTTATTTTCTGTTTTTCATGATGTAGCATGGAATATGCCTTTAGCTTCAAACGCATGTCTTCTTATATACCATTAAATAAGATATTATATCATCATGGATCTAAATTTTGTTTCAAAGATATGTTTCGTTAAATATTAGAAACTTTTTTGGAATATCTAGAAAAATTGTAGATTAAAAAAAACATGTTACTAAAAGATCAAGAAACAACCAGATTGCTAAATCTGAGCATGTCCATGCCATACCCACATTAGATTCTATTTATCCGATCAAACTTACTATTTTTTCCTATTAAGCCATCTCCAACAATAGGAGGAGGTATAATAAAAAAATTTGGCTATTCAAATCTGAAAACCTACCTTCCTACAATAGGAGCCATTTTTGGGTGAGTAGCCAAATGGCTGAATTGGAGTGCAAATTTGCCTCTTACATTGGAATATATCCGTTAAATTTGAATGTAGCAGTTCAATTTGAATATAAACATTATTATACATTAAATTTGAATAAAGTCAATAACTTTGAACACAGTTATCAAATTTTAGTTTACTCATCTAATAGAACAATTTTAATTCACATTATTCTCAAATTTAACTTTATATAATTATATTTATTATTTACCATTTATGTTTACGATGCAATAAGATATAGTTATATACTCTTTATAATTAAATATTTCAAAACAATCAATATAGCTAAATTTGAAGGTTGACTATTGAAATGAGTAGTTAAAACTGGAAAGTCCTAACACTATAAAGAAGCTAGATTTGACTTTTGGCTACTATGGTTGGAGATGTTCTAACTGAGGTTAATATCCAAAGTCACTATGTGAGGATTAATCTATTATGTTCAACAAATAATGAAAGAACTAAAATCAATTATACCTAAATATAGAGATCTCGAATTAAATAGATGCTTATCTGTTGTATAATCCATTCGTTTATCAATATTGACTAGATAAATTATTTGTAATAACTTTTGACAAATATATCATATCTTTATATCTATAAAACAGTGTGGTAATTTATGCTTCTTATCTTTTCTCTTTGAATTTTTGTTTGGGCCGCTTTCTTGGCAATATTATGCCTGGAGCTGCGACTCTACTTTTGGCACTTTCATTTGTACTTTGGTTGGACATTGATGTCTCGAGACATTTGATTTTTTTGCTCCTTTCTATTGAGGGTTAAATAAAATCTTGGTTCCCCTCACCACCTCTTCAATAAAAAAAGGAAAAAGAAACAGTGTGGTAATTCAGAAGAAATAAGAGAGTTCTGCAGGAAACTGTAAATCTACTTTGTGTTAGAGAATATTGTGTTAGGTTAATTATGATTGTTTAGGTAATTAAGATCCAAATAATGGTGAAGAATTATTGTGTGATATTCTTTCCTTATAGGAGAAGTTTATTCACTATAAATATCTTAGGGTTATGATTTAAGATATACCATCAAACACGTTGATTATTAATGAGAATTAAAACTTCCCCCAACTTTGTGTTTCTTTACATGGTATTAGAGCGGTTACCGATCTAGGGTTGAGAGAGAGTGAAACACTGACCGTGGCGGTCCACCCTTAATAAGCCGCCGCGGCCCCCAAAGTCCGCTAAAAGTTTATTATTATTTTATTGTCACGTCTTTCTTTCTTATTGCCTTCATTTTTTTTCTCGTTTTTCGCTGTCATTCAGAGACCACTCGTCAACCGTCATGCCCTTTCCGTCTTTGGTAATTATTTGTCCATTGCCGCCAGCCCCAAAGTTCATGTTTGTCTCAATCTTTCGCTTCCATACGCCATTGTCCATGATGGGTTTCGCAAATATCTTTGTTGCTGTTTTGGGCCATTAGTATGAGTGAAATTTGTTCACTGATTTTGGATGGATCTTTTATTGGTTCTTCGATGGATGGGTGTTGGATTTGTTCTGTTTGTGGGTTTGTCGAGTTGCTAGTATTTCGGAATTTTGAATTGTTGATCGACATTGTGGTAGTTGGTTGTCAACTTGTGGAACTTGCAGTAGCTACAATTGTGGTGTACTGTTTTGTTGACTTACCGGGACTCTATCGGTTGTCTTTTAGTGAAGTGTGATCGACGGTTTTGTGGATACACTTTTAGTTTGGATTGGTAGTGTTACTAATTGTTTGTCACCATGGTGTGCGGTGTTTGTTTAGACATCAAGATTGGTTACCGGAATTGTTTTGTGTGGATCTGGAGGATTCACATTTGGCTCGCCATTGATGATCAACAACTGCTGCAAGTGTTATCAATTTATATTTTTATAGATTCCTTTTTGTACCAAGCTTAGAGCATAGTATGCTCTAGCTTGAGGGGGGATGTTAGAGAATATTGTGTTGTTCGTCTTTCTTTACACTTAGAAGAACTAGGATTCAAGGAAAACTTTGAGTTTAGAATCTATAAAGTCAAAAGCAGAAACATTGTCATGCTCGGGTGGAAATCTGTGGAAATTTTGATCCATGCATACAATATGTCAACTTTGTTGGCCAGTAAAAGGGGGCTAATGGTAAATGAGAACTTGGATTGTGAGAGTCAACTATGTTCATCCTATTTGAATCATTCTTCGGTCTATATTCTATGTATCCATTGATGTTTTTGTCTATCAATTTTATTTCACTATTATCACACTTTTGTGGGTATTTTCAGGATGGAGTTTGTCAGATGAATCTATTCGTGCTGGTTTAGAATGTGCAGTTTTGCTTGGTAGAAGTCAATTTTTAACATCCAAGGAAGCTGAGATGCTAGGATTGCCAGGAGCAACTATATTGCTTGATGGAGGTTTGATTTGCAATTTTTTGTAAAGATTTCATTTTTACACCTAGGAATTTGAAGCTAAGTTACCATTTTGAATCATTCTTTAACCAAGCTGTTGAATTTTAATTCACCCATTCATTAAAATGCAAATACCTCAATTCAAATGAAGCCGAAGGCATGATTTAATATGTTTCATCTGTCCATGCTCTTCTTCTTTCTCCTTTTTCACATACACACGCTAGATGGTCAACTTAAAGAATGAATAAAGACAGTTAGGCTATGCTTTATTCTTTGATTATTGAGTAAAATGCTAACTAAAACTTTTTTCTCGCATCAATTGTGGATTAGAACACTGACCTTTTTTTCTTCATTTTCATTTCCTTATTGTTATACTCATTGAAATCCAAAAACAATAAATATAGCTTTAATTATATATGTTTATCTTGACCCTTGTTTACTTTGGTGTCCTCCTTCAAACCAAGAAAATTGTGTTCGATTGAACGAGTTTTCTAATGTTTATTGCTTATTTTTAACTAATTTTCAGCCCATACTAAAGAATCTGCCCAAGCTTTAGTGAACATGATCAAGA
The DNA here is from genome assembly GCA_003313485.2 of Penstemon barbatus. Classification (NCBI taxonomy): domain Eukaryota; kingdom Viridiplantae; phylum Streptophyta; class Magnoliopsida; order Lamiales; family Plantaginaceae; genus Penstemon; species Penstemon barbatus. Next base: position 34,100,038 of record CM064880.1, read on the forward strand.
CGACATTCCCTGAATCAAGATTGGTTATTGTGGTTGCTATGGCGAATGACAAAGATCATTTAGGTTTTGCTAGACCTCTACTTTCAGGTTTGGCGTTTATCTGGCTTGTGTAGCTATATTGTTGGACAAAAAGTGCAAATTTGTAAAGTGCAGGATCAAATGTGTTGGGTTCCACTCTTATGAGACTAACATGCAATTTTCCAAATGATGTGATGTCGATATTACATTATGGTCCTCCAATTATGTTATATTGTATTTTTAATCCCACAGCACAAGAGTGTGAGCACATTTGGTCTCGCCCTTTTTGAAATTGCACTTTCATCCCAATTTTTAAAATGTCTTTACACTTTGGGTCCTGTCGCCTTTTCCATCCAACTTGAGACCAAAATTGCAAAAATGAGAGTCCCATCCCATGGGACCAAAAGTGCAAAACTAGAGTATTTTAGAGGATCGAAAATGTAAATAAATGGATGGAAGGTGGCTATAGGACCAAAAGCGCAAAATATTTTGTTGGGACTAAAAGTGCAGGATCAAATTTGCTGGGATCCGTAATGTGGGACTAAAAATGTTTCTCCAAATGATTGTGATGTTGAAATTACAATCTGGTCCTCTTATTTTATTCCTACAAAAGAAGCTCTTTCCATTTGCAGCTGGATGCTTGGAGGCTGTATATTTCACTGAAGTTGATATTGCCGGTGACAGATCTAGAACAACTTCAGCATCCTTGTTAAAAGATACTTGGATACAAGCATCTAAAGAGATGGGTATTAATTTTCTTGACTGCAATACTGAAGAATATGAATCACTTGGGGATCAATATTTCAAATCTGCACAAAAAACTGGATCCCAATCCATTTTATTTGTGGAGGGCTCGTTAAAAGCCGCAATGAGATTCGGGAACGAGATTCTCCGTAAAAAATCTGAGAACCAATGTGGGATTGCTATATTCACTGGATCTCTGCATATTGTTTCGGCTGTGTTAGGTTCTATCGATGGATAAGTTGATTCTATTTGGTAAGGAATATTTTGCTTCCTTTGTTTTCCGTTCTTCATTTCAATATAAAAGAAGGGACCAAATTGCATTATTAGTTGATAGGATAGGACCCTCTGCACTTAGGATCCCGCGATTCACAAAATTCACTTTTGGTTTTAATTTATTTTTTACACTTTTGGTCTATTACCCCTTTTCCATAAATTTTATATTTGAGTGAAATGCAAAAGTACCTCCTGTGCTTATTTTTATTAGCAAAAAGATCCTTTCTCAAGCTGAAATGACAAGTATACACCCCCACCATGGGATGCAAAAGCACCCCTCTTAACTTAGAAAATTGTCAATAACCCCCTATTAACTTTGAAAATTGGCAATAGCCCCCTTGTTCACTTAAAAAATTGATAAAAACCTCCCTATGATTTATGAAGGAATTTCAAGTGGGTTTTTTTGCTAGTAAAAAGGAGCACAGGTGTGTTTTTGCTAATAAAAATAGCACGGGGGTCTTTGGATAGTTAGGCAGAGCATAGGGGGTGTTTTGGCATTAAGCTAATTTTGTGCACTTCCGATCCCATAAAATAGTTTTTCATTTTGCACGTTGGTCTAATAAGGCTGTCTCAATTTCACACTTTTGGTCCTAAATTGAACTAAAAGAGGGCGAAAGGACCAAATGTGCAAAAGTTTTTATATCTTGGGGACAAAATTACAATTTGTAAACTGCGGGACCAAAAGTGCTAAGTCCAGTCCCATGGAGCTAAGATGCAATTTTTCCAAAAGAAGGTATAAATACAATCTTGTCGATTAGTTTTTCGACCAAACTTTCAACCCAACTTGTCGTAATTATATGAGATCCATTATGTGTTCACAATAAAAATATTATCTTTGGAGGTATACCATCCACATTGTTTGGACCCTACTTGTCTAGCATTGGATTCTTTAAGTTTAGCAATGATTTAAATGCAGTTCCTTTCTCAAAGATTTTGATATTAAGGGAATTTGGCTGCTGTTTATTGTACAGATCGTACTTTGGGGTCCTATTTTCAAAAATGCTTAAACAGGTAGGTGCACTTCTTGTGTTGTTTCCTTGAGCTTATTGTTTTTAATTAGGTGTCTTAATTTTTAGCTGTTTTAATCTACTAAAATGAACGAGAAATTTACGAGATAACTAATTGTCGGCCCCTAATTTTAAGAGAAATAATTTTGCTAAGTGGTTTTGTTGTTTAAAATAGCCAATGTGCAAATGGTCCTATTATTTGATTGTGAAAGAAGCTAATTTTGAGACATAACTAGGTTGAAGATGAGTATAGTAAAGGACCTATAGGAACTAGACATTCTTATGAAAATATATGTAGGCCTACTTATAGGAGCTTTAAATTACATATAGCCAACCACTTTCCCTTATTAGTCAGCATCACATAAAGAGAGCTTCAATCTAATTTTCTGCTGATGTAGGGGAAAATAGACAAAGGACATAGTTGTAATTAAATTGTATATTTTACCTACCTTCAGCTAAAATCAAAGATTTGAAATGTTATACAAAAACGTATAGTAATTATTACCATAAAAATCATATTGCTATTAGTACCTCTGACAGTTTAAATTTATTCAGTAACAGCCAAAGTTGTAAACTTTATTATAAGTTGTTTTCAAGGGGCCTCTACCCTTTGAAATTGCTGCTTCTGCTTTTAACTCTAGAATCTCCTTTGGGATTTACACCAATTAACAATGCATTTAAGCTAGGCATAATCATTACTTTTCTTGGTTTTTGTTTTTTCTTGAATTAACCCTTTTTTTTAAAATCATATGTTGGTTGCATTGTCTTTCTATGCTGATTCCTGCATTTAGCCTTGGATAAATGATTTCAAAATGAAATAATGGTATTACTGCAGTAATTTGTGGCCTTTAAGCATAACCTATCTTGATCAGACTATTAGGTCCTATTTGGAAGAGTTTTGGCTCGGTTTCAAAAACAATGGTATGGGTGGTCTCGGTGAAACCTTTGAAACCTCATTCGGTTAGGTTTTCGATGTGGTTTGGGAAAAAAAGTAGTTGGTAGGTGTCGAATCAAAGTTTTATTGGTTTCAAGAGTTTGAGTGTGGGTTTCTGATAGGTTTGTGATGAGTTTCATGGGTTTTTGAATACGTTTGCGATGAGTTTCATGGGTTTCGTCAAACTCCATTTGAAAGAGTTCTGACTCAGTTCCGCGACATCCGTGAAATCGAGCCAAAACCTATCCAAATATGTCCAAAACCAAAACTTTGTTTAGTTCTTGGATTTTAGTGAGTAAAATGTTCAATTAAATGGTATATTTGCATCTGATATACATAGAACTTTATTTTCAGTTCATTTTCATTTTCCATATCATTTCACTCTTTAAAATTGAACCAAAGTAGAAAGTACAAGAAATCACACACACATACACACACACACACGCACTAACACTCTTTTACTGTCATACGGTAAATTTTGCATGTATATTTACACTCAAGTGGGATTAATCTGATAAAGGGAGATGCATCAACATGTTGGTGTAGGTTAAAGATAGGGACATAACACCAAAATGGGACATTGAAAATCTATAGAGAGATCAATGAAGGATGTGGGGCCCATGACACGGCCTCTCCGGTTCATCACAAGATCGACCGCCCGGAGATCCAGCTCGGACCGGTGGAATGGGTGGGGAGGAAATCTTGTGTGTTCTGCAATAATGTTTTGGCTCATACATTTCGTGGGTCTCTATTTAATGCTTTTTTCTTTTGTTATCAGAATGAAATTAATATGGTTTGGAATTTTGAGGTCCCGCCTTATTTACTGCATTCCTTGTTTATAATTTTGTCCCTTGCCATGTATTATTAATTAATACTCCCTATTTAATTACACAATATCAGAACATATTGCATCTTATTTCATAGGGCTGCTGCTTTTGTGAAACAAGATTGGATTTTAATTAAATGCCTTCCATTTTTGCCTGCCCAACAACTGGAAATTTCATGTGAACTGTAATTTGATAGAGAACTTTTGAGTTAATGGCAATTTATCATGTGATATTCATAATATTTAATTTACCTTACTGTAAATTTAAAAAAGAACATTTTAACCCTATGTAATCTTATAAAAAATTCACACAGCCTTTATATGTGGCAGTATATCCTCCTTCCCCCTATTGTTTTGATAAATATGGCAATTTACCTCTTATGTTACAACCACACTTTTCATATCTACCCTCAATTTCAATAAATAAGTTAATACTCTCTCATTGAGGAGTTAATTTTTTTTTGAAATTTTTAGAGAGGTAAAATACTTTTTTTCAAATTACAAAAGTGGATTGAACACTATTCATTTTATAGGGGTAAACTGACATTAGCTCAAAAACTTTTAGTACATATTCAACTTAACTACATCTACTTAATCACGATAAGTGTTGGTATAGATACTTGATTTATTATTCTTTTATGAATGTTGTCAAATTATCTACGTGGTATTTATAGTTCGAATCATGCTAAAATGATCTCCCTAAAATTCAATCATTATGCGTATCTGGAGTATCGACAACATTTAACACAACGGATCCGAGCTTATAAAAAGAGTTGTACAACTAGTACATCCCTCGATTTACAAAACATGAACACGGCAACTGCGTTCCAACTGCTTGTACGCGTAGACTTAGCACACATTTGAAGCAACAAAGTAGTCAAGCCCTCATACATGTATATACATTCCAACCTAGTGTTTTTTCAGTGTTCTCTATGTTTTTTTAACTTTTTTTCATCGTTTGGCTGACTTAAGCATGAAAGGGTTTTAAGTTTTAACCATTTATTTACAGAATTTTTTTTCACGTTTTAGGTATCAACCTTCCCTTATTCCGATAGCTCGACTTGATGATACATTTTTGCATCATGTTTGGTGAAGACTCGATTGAGCATGTCATTTATAAAATTTTGGCTTAAACTCGGTTCACGCTCGTAGTAATTTGTACATGCTTGAATTGATTTATGATTTAACAGAAAAGAAAAAAAAAAAAAAAAAAGCGAACTAGAATTAATTTGTGATTGTTATATAAATTAAGTTCCGCGGATTTAAATTTGAACTGCAACTGTAGTTAGTTAATTGTGTCATTCAAGATTCAGAGTCTTTATGAATTTAGTATCAGTTATGAATTTAATTAAATACTGAACATATATGCGAATATTTAGATATTATTGCACATAGCAGCCTCGAGAAGGTCCCAAGGCTGACGTCCTAGTAAACAACAAATTCATAGTCATAAATAGGGTTCTGAAGTGTCCTTTTTCATGTTTATTTTGAATATTTGTGTCAGAAGTTAGAGCAAAAGACAAATACGTCCCTTATAATTTGTTTAACTTCTAAAAATTTCCCTGTATTATTTTTAACTTTCAGAAAATCCCCTATAATTTCAAATAAGTGTCAATTACACCCCAAAAAAAAGTGTATTTCAAACACCAAAATGCAAGTATTTGTTCACATTTTGCTTTTGATATGACAATTTTATCCCTGACATCGAAAGACAAAAACACCCCTATGCTTTGTTTAACTATAAAAAAAATCCTATGTGTCATTTTAAATCCCCAAAATTTCCATGTGTTTGTTTTATATACCACACTTGACCCAAGTAGTATATACTTTTTTTTAAAAAAAGAATAAATAAATTAAAAAAAAAAAAGCAAACACATAGGGGTAATCTTGTCATTCCACCAAAAGTCAAAAATAAAATTATAAGTATATACTACTTGGGTTGAGTGTGGTATTTAAAATCAAACACAGGGAGTTTTTTAGTAATTAAAATAATACATGAGGATTTTTAGGAGTTAGACAAAACATAGGGGGTGTTTTTGTCTTTTGCTCCAGAATTTACGTTAGTAAAAAAATCGAGGGCAAGCTTTTGATGTATCAAAACTAAAATTAAATCGAGAGATAACAAATAATTATGTTGTGTATTTGATTTTGGAGCTGCTTTAAAAGGTCACCTTGTAAGTCTTTTTTTTTTTTTATGGCAAAATTGCAAAAATTGGCTTATATTAATCACTGATTTTTTATTTTCGTCCTAAACTATATCAACTTAGCAAATTTTGTCCCGTAATTTAGTATATTTTTTAATATCATCCCACCGTTAATTATGAGACGAAAATTACGTATATGTTCGTTAAATTACCACATGGTTGCTTACGTGTCATGACGTGGTAAATTTTAACATGATTAATTATATAATATTGTAAAACTCGTCCCAAATTAATTACAAGATTGAACCGTCATTTCCATTAAATTAAAAATTTAATATTGAGACTAAATTCGTACAAATTAGTAAATTACGGGACGAAATTCAGCAAGTTGATATTAGTTTGGGACGAAAAATTAAAATTAGTAATTAATTAGTTTGGAGTTTGGGATGATATTTCAAAAGAATATTAAATTACGGGACTTACGGGACGAAATTCAGTGATGTAGTGTAGTAAGGGACAAAAATCCAAAATCACTAATTAATTTTGGACATTTTCTGCAATTTAACTTTTTTTATTACACCTTTTTTCGAAAGAAAATTAAAATTGAAAACAATGAATTCTTTTAAATCATTTGTTTTCAACCTCTCAGAATTATAAGGCCATCTCCAATGGTTCAGGGCTAGCCCGGGCTCTGGAGCCCCGGGCCAGCCCGGGGCCCTGTCTGTCGTCTCCAATGGTTGGGGCTCCGTGGGGGAATTAATTCATTTTGAAACTTTGCCCACTCTCACCTATTAATATTATAGTTTTAATTTTTTTAATATTAATATTAATAATAGTAATTATATTAGTACTCGTAATTTAATTATTAATTATATTAAAATATTAAAATTAAATAGAATAAATAATTAAAGTAACTTAAAATTAATACATAATACGCAAACAAACATTTTTATAACAAGGAAGAAAATACAACAAGAAGGCAATTCGTTCCAAGGCGACCAAGAATTAAAATAAATTTGATAAATATAAAATTCATTCTGGTTTTTCTGGAATTAGATTCTACTCCGTGAGTAGATTAAAACGGTATATCGTGTGTCCAAATCGGAGTTCGGTTGAATGAGAAATTGACACTAAAAAATCACCTCTTGAAATGGAAGAAAAGAAAAGCAATTGGCATTTATCCCACATTGAAAGTGGAGTGAAAAAACTTGAGGTTTATATATGATTTGTCAATGTAGTTGTGTAACTACTTAATTACAAGAAGTCTCTTCCCTCGCGCGCAGGGGGGGGGGGGGTGCAAATCATGGATCCAAATTCACTTCGTCTCGCTCAAGACTTGTGCGAGCCCGCGACATGCGGACACGAATGCAGTCCAATTCTCTAGCTTTCGGACAAGCACAATTTTTATTATTTAGAACTTATAATTTTAATTTAAAAAATAAATACTAATACTAACTATACAAAATCATACACACAATAAATACACATTAAATAAACCATACACACAATAAATACACAACAAAAAAAAAGAAATCGGGTCCAATCAGGTGCCGCCACTTGGCGGCACCTGACTTAAAGAGGGGCGCGTTTTTAAAACGCGCCCCTTCTTCCCACTCGCGCCCCGGGCTGGGCGCAAGGCTCCGCCGAGCCCTGCACCCAGCCCATTCCACCCCGAAGGCCGCCCCGGCCCCCGCCCCGCAACCGTTGGAGACGACTCTCCGCCCGCAGCCCGACCCCGGCCCCGGCCCCGCGGCAACCGCTGGAGATGGCCTAATGTCGTTGAACTTTTAAGTCTTTAACTAAGTTGTGCTTGTCAAGTTTAACTTTGTTGTGTTTAACTTCATCAAAATTTGACATTGTGCGTCTCTTAGAAAATAGTTATAGATTTTAATTAAATTATGTCCAAGAAAATAAATTATAACTAAATCATTGAATGAAATACTAAAGGGCGCCATAATCAGGGAACGTGTTAGAAAATAATGTACTGATGTTAGTTTGGATGATAAAAGAAAACCTTAGTATAAGATATTTTAGTAGAAGAAGCTGTTAATAGGTTTTTAGTTGTAAACATTGAAAAACATTTTTAGAAGACTGAAGAACACAACGTAATAAATAGGGCTGAAATTAAACCAAGCTATTTGATACTCGATTCGAACTTTGTTCGATAAAAGCTTGTTTGAGTTCCGTTCGTCACACTAATCAAATAAGCTCGAACATTTTTTTTCGTTCAATAACTTTTAAAGCTCGACTCGAGCTCCACTCGAGAAGCTAAAAATTGAAAAAATACATGTAAAATATCAAGTTACTCGATACTCGGCTTGAGCTCATTTGAGCTCGGCTCGATTGAAAATTAAACCAAGCTCCAATACAGAAATTTAAGCTCGATAAAAATCAAACCAAACTTGAACAGTGTGTCGTTCGATAAAACTCGGCTCGATTACACCCATAATAATAAAGTCAAGTGGGAATTCCTGAAACTAAGATTTGAATATTAAGTTCATAAAATATAAATGAAAAGATATTACCACTATATTAAATTAAATACTCAATAATTATGATAATGTCACTTAGAAAGTGCCGGCCGGAATTGCGCTTGGAGTATTAAGAAGTGGGGCATGTGGGCCCGGTTCTGATTGAAGGTAGTAAATGTAATAGAGAATTTAATTGGTATTTGGTACTATAATCTTAAAAAAAAAAAAAAGGATAGATAAAGAAAAATGGCTTAATTCCACTTTACACCCCTAAATTAGGTTATTTCTTCACTTTGCATCCTAAAAAAATAATTGTTCCACTTTGCATCCTCAAATTAGCTTAATGAATTCCCTTTACACCCCAATGTCTTCAACCACCTTAATATTACCGGAAAAAGTTGTTCCAACTGTCAGGAAGAACATGGTTTGGTACTTACGATAATTTTTCCATTATTTTTACTAAACATGTCAATTTTTTTTTCTCTTTTAGGAATTGAACGAGTCAGAAAATATTTATGACATTGGAAGAAAATAATTTAGTTTTCATCTAAAAATCACATTATTATTTACATCTGGAATGACATATAGGAAACTTAGATGCATAACTACCCACAACAGTTTTTAAACCTACAATACAAGCTTTTAATTACATCGATTTTTTTCATAAATACCAAACTTGTCCTTTATGGGAGTCGGAATGATTTTTTTCCGGAGATATTAAAGTGTTTTAAGACATCGTTTTGCAAAGTGAAATCATTAAGGTATTTTAGGGATGTAAAGTGAGATAATTAATTTTTGAGGGTACAAAATGTAAAAGTGACCTAATTTGAGGGTAAAGAGAAATTAAGCCAAGAACAATAAAGTTACTGGGAGTATAATATTTGAGAATTAAACACAGTAGAAGTGAAATGGATAAAATAAATACAAATGATTTAGTCATTTTCTGAACGCACTCCCATGCATGCAGTAATAAGTAGTACTTTGTCTTGTAATATTAATAATTAATTACTGCAACCCAACAGAGAAACACCAACTGAAACACACACTGCATTCTGTAGTTGTACTCTTGAAACAGAAGTAAATGTGAATAGTATAATTAATAATTGATGAATTAAAAAATGATTATGTAATCTATGTATGTATGTACTGAAAAAAATAAATGAATAAATAAATAAATATTAATTTCAAAAAACGGAGATGGCGTGTGTGTGCATTAAAAACGGAGCTCTTCTCCTTAACAAGTTGCTGACACTGCTCAGTGCCCCATCATCATCGCCTCACCAGGCCCCTTCAATTCTCATTTATGTCCCCCACCCCAATCATCTACATATACGATAGAGTTGAAAATTAAATTAAGCTACTCGATATTCGATTCAAGTTCATTCAATAAAATGTTATTTGTATTAGGTTCGTCACACTTAGGGGCGGATTCAGGATTTTCGGTCAGAAGGGGCTAAATAGTACAAAAAAATCAGTAAAACATAAAGCATATATTATGCACGAGAAAATATAGACGCAAAACAAAAATAGGAAAGTGGAGTTTGACAAAAATAACTCCTACGAGATACTTTAATTACACATGCTATCTCGTTATAGTCCTATAAGAATACAGAAATCTACGTGTTTACATTGATAATTGACCATGACGATTTCTCATTTTTTTTAATTCGGTACATGATAGCATCATTTGAAATACAACTAAATATGCCCATTCGGTTACTAAGTTGATTCTTTATTATCTTCATAGCCGAAAAACTCTCTTTACTTATGCAGTTCCAACAGGTAGAATAAGCGTTAATGTCACAAGTTTGTAAACAAACGAGAATGCAACATGCCTTTTAGTTGCAACCATCTCCTTAGCAAGATCACCAGTCTAATTCAAGCTAGAAATTTCATCACTTGATCGAATATTCCTAATATAATTTTCAAGTTGATTGGAATAGACCGAGAGGTCGAAAAAGAGAAGTTCTTTTGATTGAAGATGTTGGAAGTTAGAAAAAAATTTGAGCTTTAATTGAGGCTTGGGTAGAGATAGATAATATTAGGGTGGATTAATCTTGGGTTGAATTAATTGGACTAATTTCTTTTTACTTGAGCTAGAGAATTGCTTATTGTGCTAATTTTTTGGGAATATTTTTTTTTTCAAACTACAACTATACTAAAACCCAAAAAAAAAAAAAAAAAAAAAAGGTTTGAGGGGGGACTATAGACCCCCCTTGTCCCTCTCTCCATCCGCCCCCGGTCACACTAATGGTATATTTTCATTTTTGATCCTTTAAAGTGGCTGCATTTAAAATTGGACATTTTTTGTGATACATCGACAATATACGTCTTTTATTGTGTCAACATCATCAATTTCAGTTATTATCACAAATTATTTTTCATTATCGCCAAAAAAATCAATTTATGTCATATTTGACCTATCACATGGCTTGGTCTTGCAAATTATGGAGTCAGAATATGAAATTCTTAATTTTTAAATGTCACACGACAAATGATTTTTGAATCAGATTAGACATAAATTGGTTAATTTTTACAAAGAAGTATTTAATTTCCAGATAAAATAAGACATAAATTGATATTTTTGGCCGGATATTAAAATTTTCCAGCATGATGATGACACAATAAATGATGACTATTGTCTAGGTATAATAATAAATGACCCATTTTGAAACGCAACCACTTTAGAGGGCCAAAAATAAATTTTTGCCTCACACTAATCAAACAAGTTCAAACATTATTTTTCGTTAGATAATTTTTAAGCTCGACTCGATATACTTAAATTTGATAATATACATGTAAAATATATATTAAGCTACTAGATAATCGGCTCGAGCTCGTTCTATAAATGCTCATTTCAGTTCAACTCGTTTAATAATCAAATCAAGCTCAAACAAATTTTAAGTTCGATAAAATTCAATCCAAACTTGAACAATTATGTCGTTCCACACTGCTCGGCTAGATTATATCCCTAATCTCCATGGAGCTAACGCGAAAAGTGCTCGTTTATTTTAAATTTTACCATATGAATTGTATTATTTTAATACATCACTTTTTACTACTCATTCGACAACATCTTTAATATTTTTACTAAATATGGGTTATTGTCCATTTACCCATGTGGTATGTATAATTTTCATTCGAATTAAAATATATCACATCTTTCTACTTGTAGAAAAATTTAAATATGAAATTACCTCATTCCATTGTAGAGTATAATCCATTTGTCGAAATTGAGTGTGAAAATGAAAGAATTGTGTAAAAAAACAAATTACCCTTCTCTATATAAAACAATAGGGGGGGGGGGGGGGTGTGAAGTGCATCATTTACAATAATACATAGAGATAAGCTGATACACATAAAATAATATAAGGAGATAAACTTGCGATAAATAATTTTATTTTTTTCAGGTTTAAAATTACTTAGTATATTATATAATGGAGGGTATTTTCATCTAATTATACTTTTCTTAATGTTTAAAAATGTTAGGGAGATAGCGTGAATTTTTTATAATAATATAAGAGGTAAAATGCATTTTTTTAAATCATAATCATAGAGAAATAAGTTGAATATTATAATTTAGAGGGGATTAAATTGCTATTAACTCATTTTAGTAAATCACTTATTAACACACAGCATTTTAGTTATTGTTTATAATGCTTTTCTACTTTTTCTGCAGAAAATGCACCGTTTTTGTACTTTTTCATAAAGTAATTTTTACAGTACGATTTTGACCACTCATAATTACTCATCTCCTTGAATTAAAAGCATACTAGCTTATATTTCGTGGTGCTATGCACAAATAAAAAAACTAATTTACTTCATAAATTAAAATATAAATTAAGTTTAACTTTAAACTTATTACTTCCTATTTTCAATGTTAATTGCAATTTGAATACTTTAAAAGAAAATTAATAGCTTTATCAAAAAATTAAATTTCATGTGATCTTGCTCTTCGATATATATTAATCTTTATTATTTAAGCATAATCTATTTATAAGGGTATTTCCTCTCGTTAGTTTATCATATTTACATTCAAACTTTATCACATTCTTAAGTTATTGGTTCACATAAATATACACACTTCAAAAAATAATAACCTAGAAATGGTAATAAGAATCAAGAATCTATATTTTCTTTTGGCCAACTTCTTTAATAAACAAATATTTTCATGTAAAACTTGAGTGATTTCATTTAAATATATCATATGTCTTAACTTTTTCTTCACATTTCAAGTTTCAAACCTTTATATTAAAAGCTATGAACAACTAATATGTAGGTGTACTGATTTTAAGCAATCACGTAAACGTTTAATTGATTTATTTTGCATTTTAAATATTATAAACAATTAGGAAAGATGCATAGGCAAGCTAAAATTTAAGGAATTAAGTTCAAAACGGCTTTTAAATAACTAGGAAAACATGAGTAGTATAGCTAGTAAAAATATAAAAATATTTAATCAATAAAAAGAATCTCTTCGTATTAAGAAAATCAAAATTCTGAATAATAAAGATCCAGAAAAAAAAATATAAATTGGAGTCAACATTATCTTCAAGTATTTGTTTGTTTAGACCGATGTATGACAAATTCAAATTATTAGGAAAAAAAAAGAACTTTTGAAAAAAAAAAAAACGAAATAATATAAAATTAAAACAAATCAATTTATAATCACGTTAAATCAAAAGATGAAACCCAAAAGGGTGAAGAACAAATAAAATCTATAACAAAATTAATGCCAAATGCAAACACAAAAATGAAATAATCTAAAATAAAAATAAATCAATCTATAATCACATTAAATCGAAAGATGAAACCTGGAATTAAATCTATAAAAAAAAATGAAAAACGCAAATAATAAAACAAAAATTATGATTATTCAAAATGAAATATTATATCTAAAATCAAAAGAAATCAATCTATCATCAAATTAAATCAAAAGATAAAACAAATAGAGAGATGATGAAATTATTTCTATAACGAAACAATTAATGACAAATGTACATGTTACAATCATTTTGGAAATTCAAAAGGAATAATATAAAATCAAAACATAATAGTCTATCTTCAAATTAGGTCAAAATGCGAAAAAATAAAAAAGGAGAAGGTGAAATTAATTCCACAACAAAATAGTGAAAAATGAATGAAACAAAAACTAAAATATGGGTATGTATAAAATTCATCTACAACATAGTATATATTAACCAAAAATTGATGCAAAAGAATTAAAAAAATCAAATCTTTCAAAGATAAGGAAAAAAAAAAAAAACGTAAGAATCATTTATACCATTCAACAAAATTGTAAAAGAAAACACCATTCAAAAAACTGAAAATAAAATTATTTTTTTGAATTAGCTATGAGAGAATATCTGGAGAAGAAAGTGATGCAGCCAATTTATATATTGGTATCAAATTCAAATCCTTAAGGATAAATTCAAGGGATAATTAAGTTGATTATTAAGTTCCTTAAATTATTATTTCTCTATAAATGTAGCATGTTTTAAGGATAAATGAAGAAATTGATGAGGAAAATTATAATGTTTATTTCCATTGAATAATACATAAACTTGTTTACAGTAAGCCATACTTATACAATGAGAGAACATGAGAAAAAGGAAAGTAAAATAATATCCTAATTTATTTAAGCTATAATCTAGGCAAAGAATAAGCTAATGACTAATCTAAGAAATACTCCCATGTTTCAATACTCCCCTCAAGCTGGTTCATAGATATTGAGCATTCCAACTTGCCAATAAAGAATTCAAGTTGTTGAAGTTGAAGACTCTTAGTGAAAATATCTTCTACTTGATGTTTGGTAGGAATGAATGGAATACACATAATTCCTTCATCTAGCTTTTCTTTAATAAAGTGCCGATCAATCTCAACGTGTTTTGTTCTATCATGGTGTACAAGATTATGAGAAATACTAATAGCCGCTTTGCTACCCGAGTATAACTTCATAGGTGAATTAAACTCAATTTTTAACTCCCCAAGAAATCTCTTATCCACAAAAGCTCACATATTCCTTGTGCAACAGCACGATACTCAGCTTCAACACTGCTCCTAGCAACAACATTCTGTTTTTTGCTTCTCCAAGTTACTAGATTTCCTCTAATAAAAGTACAATATCCAGAAGTAGACCTACCATCATCAATACTTCCTCCCCAATCAGCATCAGCGAATGCTTCAACTTGTATATGATCACTTTTTTTGAACAATAATACTCTTCCCGGAGTTCCTTTGAGATATTTAAGAATTCTATAAACTGCATTCAAATGCCCCTCACTTTGCAATTCGCGTGCATGGGCGTATCGGACGGCTTGCAACCCAACATACCTGTTTCATCCAGGAGATCTAAAATATACTTTCTTTGGAAAACTAAGATTCCTGCTTTAGTTCTTGCAACTTCCATCCCCAATAAATACCTCAATGGTCCAAGATCTTTGATTTCAAATTCTCTGGCCAGAAAGGTCTTTACCTTTTCTTGCTCAATAAGATCATTACTGGTCAGAAACATCCACATAAACAATAAGGATAGATATCCTACCTACCTTGGTATGTTTAAAGAACATATTGTGATCTGCTTGACTCTGAAGATACCCAAAAACTTTTAATGCTTTGGTGAATCGATCAAACCACGCTATGGGAGATTGTTTAAGACCATAAAGTGACCTCTTAAGTTTGCACTCCTTTTTCCTGGCAAGTAAGTCCTCAAACCCCGGATGCAAGTGCATATATACTTTCTTTTATAACTCTTTGTTAAGGAAAACGTTTTTCAAATCCAATTGTATTAAAGGCAAGTCAAAAATGGCTGGAAGAGATAGTAAAATCCTGACGCTATTCATTTTCGCAACTGGGGCAAAAGTCTCCTGGTAATCAATCCCGTATGTTTGGGTATAACATTTTGCGACGAGTCTTACTTTGTATCTTTCTACTGACCCATCAGACCTATACTTCACAATGACTACCCATTTACTACCAACTGGGTTTTTCCTGCTAGGAGATGGACTAGTTCCCATGTGTGATATTTTTCTAGAGCCTTCATTTCTTCAAAAACAGCTTATTTCCATTCAGGAACATCAAGAGCCTCCTGTATAGACTTAGGAATCTCTGTTTTTGATAAATTATATACAAAAGCTCTGAAGTTTGACGACAATCTATGATAAGTTAGAAAGTTGGATATATGATGATTTGTGCACGACCTAATGCCTTTTCTATTAGCAATAGGAATATCAAGATTTTGACAGTACAAGGTTCAATATATGTGGAAGGATGTGAATTACATGATGAATCCGAATTAACCTTTGACAGTCTGTCTGTAGTTGTTGCTCATTACCTTGTCGGTTATATCTCCTTGTATAGACACGAAACTCAGTATGTTTTCAGACTATTTTTCTCCCCCTGCATTAGAATTTTCTGTTTCTGGCATAATAGGTTCATTTTGGTCGGGAAGAGAGGACATACTCATTTTGGTCGAGGAGAAAGTTTGGTACAGACTCAAGAACATAAGCAATATGTACAAAATCAGGAACAAAAGAAATAGGTAATGAAATAATATTTTCCCAAAACTTGTCTTCAACATGATTCTCCCCTTGAAGAAAAGTTTGAGGGGAAAAAAAATTGATCTTCAAAGAAGGTAACATCCATGATCACATAAACTCGATTAGTAACAGGGTTAAAACACTTGTATCCTTTTTGAGTGGGTGATTAACCAAGAAATACACATTTAATAGCCCTTGGATCAAGTTTGCTTTAAGTACGACTGTGAGAATGAACAAAAACCACACACCCAAAGACTTTTGGAGATAGAGTATTTAAGAAAAGTGTATGAGGATAAGTCTCTAAAAAAATGTTGATGGGTTTTTTGAATTGGCATATCCGAGATGACATTTTATTTATAAGATATGAAGCTGTAAGAATAGTTTCTCCACAAAAATGTTCAGGAACTCCAGTTGTAAACTTAAGTGCACGAGCTACCTCTATAAGGTGCTTATTCTTACGTTCAACAACACCATTTTGTTGAAGTGTATCAACTCAAGATGTTTGATGCAAAATACCTTTTTCCCTAAGAAATTGACCAAGAATGGTAGTGAAATACTCTTTGCCTTTATCGGTGCTTAGAATTTTAATTTGGTTATTAAACTGAGTCTCAATCATGGCATAGAAATTTTGGAAAATATATGTGACCTTAGATTTTTGTTTCAAAAGATATACCTAACAAACCCGAGTATGGTCATCTATGAAGTTAATAAACCACCTAGTCCCCGTAATATTTTTCACCCTCGATGGTCCCCAAATATCACTATATATGAGAGAAAATTGGTGAGATTGTTTGTAGGGTTGAGGAAAAAAAGAGGAACGATGATGTTTGGCCAATTGGCATATTTCACATTTGAACAGTGAAACATCCTCGTTCTTGAAAAGGGGGGAACAATTTTTTTAGATACTGGAAGTTTGGATGACCTAATTCATAGTGCCATAACATTACTTTATCTTGAATGATATTGGAGAAAAAAGCCAAGGGTAATTTTCTGTTGGGCACCCAAACTAAGTGTGCGGGTGACAGCAATTGTCCTGTGGCATCCAAACTGAGTGTGCGGATGGAGACCCAAACTGAGTGTGCGGGTGGAGCCACAATCGAATATCGTGGGCGCTTGCGTGAATGCACTATAAGGGAAGGGTATGCACATTCCCTAACACCAATTGGTTTTGGGGCAAGTGGTAGCGCCTGAGGTCCTACAAGTTAAAGGTTATACTAACCATGCAGGACCCAATATAACGGGTACCAAAAACAGCAATCTGTTTTGTAGGAAAGATGCATGTGTGATGACAAAGGTGAGTTGACTGCCCTTGCTGATTTCAACAAGTTCAACAAGTGGTTTTACCATCGAGTGGGAGAATATCAACAATTGGTATCCAGTACTGTATCAACATGTGATATCAACCAACAAGTGGTAGCCGCGTTGTTTGGACATAACAAGGAAAGCAAGATTGTTGGAAAATTGAATTTTATCAAGTGAATCAACGTTTGTATCCAACAAGTGGTATAGTCAATCATGTGACAACAATCTTTCAGCTCTCAAGAGTTGAAAATGGATTTGTTGAATTTGGATTCATGAGCTGAGGGGGAACATATCAGAAAAATCATCTCAATAGCTTACTGGAATTCAACGGCTGAGTATCTTTCGAGACTGACTCTCATAAGACTACTTGACCACATATTCTTGAACTCAGGGGGAACGTGTACGACGAGCGGTACTCCTGATTAGAGATGATGTTCTCAATAAGTCAAATGAAGTTATCAGAAGACTGCTTCTCATCAGCCGACTGAAACTCAACAACCAAGTGACATTCAAGAATACACTTCAAAAAGGGTGAAGGAAGTAACCAACAAGTGGTATCAATTCTTGAAGTCAGGGGGAACAATTATTCTAACTGGAGTGATAAACAGCAAAGAAGACTACAAACTGCTGGCTTGCGTATAAAGAAGAATTAATTAACAACCAACTACCCCGAACAGCTAAGTATTCACCTACTTGTCTTCAGCATAATAAGTTTTGGTCTTGATGACAAAAAGGGGGGAAAGTGAGATGCAACTAAGAACTCTCAAAGGTTGCATTGGATCTAATGATTTTAATCCTAGAGTATGAAGACTAAACTGAAGACTTGGAAGACGTTCTTAGTTGAAGGTTTTGTCATCATCAAAAAGGGGAAAATTGTTGGAAGAATTTATTAACTCAAGAACAGCTAAATGATCTTATCAGTTGAGTTAAATAAGTTAGTTAAAGGTTTTGATGATAGCAAAAAGGTGTCATCAACTAAGTTATTGAAGCTTAGTAAACCTTTGAAGATTGGATACTTGGTTTAAAAGAAAATCACTCAAGAACAGAAGTATTCAAGAAATGAAGATTCAATCTTATGAGAAGAGTGAAAATCAGATTAGTAAAAATCAGCTTAGTGGAAAAAGATGAGTGATCATCAGACTAGTGATCAGCTTTGTGCATCAGACTTGTGCATCAGACTTGTGCATCAGATTTGTGCATCAAACTTGTGCATCAGACTTGTGCATCAGATTTGTGCATCAAATTTGTGCATCAGACTTGTGCATCAGACTAGTGCATCAGACTAGTGATCATCAGCGGAGTGGATCCCATCAGCTAAGTAAAATCGGTCAGTAAGCTCTCCAACGGTAACAAGCTAAGTGCATTAAATGCTGCTGACAGAAAGTACAACAGAGTGTACAGTAAACAGTGCAGAAAGTACAGCAGAGTGTACAGTGAACAGTGCGACAGTCTGCAAAAGTTACCATTCAAATTATGACCGTTGCTCAAGGACTAAAATGCAATTTTGCCAACCTTCAACAGGCAAAATTACAAATCCAAGAGTATAAATAGATGGTTAACTGAAGATTCAAGAGAGACTTGCACACTTTCAAGATCAAATCTTTAGAGCAAGAATCCATCAGTTGAGTCATCTTATCATAAGCGGAGTCATCTTATGACGAAGCTGATTGTTGAAGAACAAGATTAAACCCTTGCATATCTGAGTGATATTCAACTGAGTGTTGTGAGAAGTAGATATCCATCTTTGTGAGTGATATTACTTCGGAGAATAGATCTTCTTTGTGATTTCCTATTGTGAGCTTACGGCCTTTTCATTTGTTGTTTTGGCGTAAGTAGAGTATATTGTAAACTGTGTGTTTATAGTATAACCCAAGATCTAAGTGACTTGGAAGAGTGGATTAAGAGGATTTGTTCCTGTATAACCACTATAAAAATTCCTTGTGTTATTTACTTTATTTGTCTTGCATTGCATATTTCATAAGCTAAGTAAATACTTTAAAAGAAGAGTCTTTTAAATTGAGGAATTTCCAACTTGGGGTAAAACTTTCCTTGTGCTTTAAAAGTTTAATTAAGTTGAAAACATTGTTTGAAAAACACATATACATTATTCGCTGCATCATTGTTTGAAACTCTGATTATATAAGTTTGATGAGCAAAATCAGCATAGTAGTCTACTTTACTGAATAAGTTAAGTGCTAAATCAGCATAGTAGTCTCACGAATAAGATCAGCTTACTCTGCTGATAAGCTGAGTGCAAAATCAGCTCAGTCATCTTATTTTGCTGATGAGCGAACTCTACTTAAAGAAGAAAAGTTTAAGAAAACTTTTAAAGTGTTGAGGTCTATTCACCCCCCTCTAGACCTCAACTAACCACTTGGGACCAACAAGTGGTATCAGAGCAGGTGGTTCATTAGAATCAGCTGCCTGATCAACGAGCTTGATCCAAGTGTTTTTCAAAGGTTTTTAAAACTTTTCAAAAGAGCATCTTTCCAAAAAAAAAAAAAAAAAAAACTTTTTGAAAAATGGACTGTATCAGCCATGTTCCCCACATTGCTGGTATGTCGTTTGAAGACTGGAAAATCAGGATGAAGATTTTCCTAGCTGCTTATAATGATAACATGTACACATGTATCATAAAAGGTCCATTCAAATTCACCAAGACTATCATAGTTGATGAAGCTGAACTAGTGGTGGAAAAGGATCAAACAAAGATGACAGCCGAAGAAATAAAGCTGTTCAATCTGGATAAAGTTGGCCGTTTCATCATGACCAAAGCCCTGGACAATGATCGGTTTGATAAAGTCAAACATTGCAAAACTGCAAAGGAGATGTGGGACAAGGTTCATGACATGAGCGAAGGAAACGGCACCATCAAAGAGCATCAGTTGAGTGTTGCTCTGGAAAAGCTGGACAACTTCAAAATGAAGTCTGCGGAAACCATTGACCAGATGGATACAAGGTTTACAAGGACATTAAATGAAGTGTTAAAGCTTGGAAAAACCTTTACGGACAAGGAGATAACCGTCAGAGTTCTGAAGGCCCTACCTCCAAAGTTCAACATGAAGGTGACAGCCATGGAAGAGTCAAGAGATATGGGCAAGATTTCTCTCACCGAGCTGTTCTCAGTACTCAAGGCGTACGAGTATAAACTGCCAAGAATGGGTGTTGAAGAAACCTCTACTTCAAGTCCCACAACTGCACTTGTTGTTGCTGAAAACCCCAAAAGGCCGTAAGCTCACAATAGAAAATCACAAAGAAGACCTATTATCCGAAGTAATATCACTCACAAAGATGGATATCTACTTCTCACAACACTCAGTTGAATATCACTCAGATATGCAAGGGTTTAATCTTGTTCTTCAACAATCAGCTTCGTCATAAGATGACTCCGCTTATGATAAGATGACTCAACTGATGGATTCTTGCTCTAAAGATTTGATCTTGAAAGTGTGCAAGTCTCTCTTGAATCTTCAGTTAACCATCTATTTATACTCTTGGATTTGTATTTTTGCCTGTTGAAGGTTGGCAAAATTGCATTTTAGTCCTTGAGCAACGGTCATAATTTGAATGGTAACTTTTGCAGACTGTCGCACTGTTCACTGTACACTCTGCTGTACTTTATGCACTGTTTACTGTACACTCTGCTGTACTTTCTGTCAACAGCATTTAATGCACTTAGCTTGTTACCGTTGGAGAGCTTACTGACCGATTTTACTTAGCTGATGGGATCCACTCCGCTGATGATCACTAGTCTGATGCACAAGTCTGATGCCCAAATTTGATGCACAAATCTGATGCACAAGTCTGATGCACAAGTTTGATGCACAAGTCTGATGCACAAGTCTGATGCACAAATCTGATGCACAAAGCTGATCACTAGTCTGATGATCACTCATCTTTTTCCACTAAGCTGATTTTTACTAATCTGATTTTCAATCTTCCACTAATCTGATTTTCACTCTTCTCATAAGATTGAATCTTCATTTCTTGAATACTTCTGTTCTTGAATGATTTTCTTTTAAACCAAGTATCCAATCTTCAAAGGTTTACTAAGCTTCAATAACTTAGTTGATGACACCTTTTTGTTATCATCAAAACCTTTAACTAACTTATTTAACCTCTTTGGCACTGGCAATTATCTTTCACGAATACGAATCCTGAAATTCACAAGAAACTTGGGAAAATTTAGCAATGCACTTTGAATCTTTAGTGACTTTACAAGCGGACAAAAGATTACATGACAATTTGGGAACATGTAAGACAAATTGCAATGTAAGATTCTCAGAAACAATAACAGAACATTTTTTTGCAACCAAAGACAATGATCCATAAGCCAGACGCACCTTAAGATTACCTGAACAAGGGGTATAAGATGAGAAAACATGAGAAAGACATGACATATGGTCACTAGCACCTGAGTTAACTATCCATAGTATGTGACTAGATGAAGAATGGAAGGTGACATGAGAAATACCTTTTTCAAGAATATAACTAGTTGCACGGATATTAGATTGAGATTCACATAGTCTATATAGATACTCTATCTGTTATTTATTGAATAAAGGAGTACTCATACCTTCCCCATCTGTGTATTCGGATTGAGTCAATTTACCGTGTAATTGTCAGCATGTTTCTGTAGTGTGTCGAGGCTTATGGCAGAAAGCAGAAGTACCAGCGGAAGTGGAACGAGTAAATATTTTTTTTGGTCAAACTGTTGACTTGTCAATGATAAAATCATAATAGGCCACTGGACGCCTTTCCTCTCCTGCTTTGTTACTAAACCAACTTCGATATAAAAAAAAAAACACTCCAAACCCTAGATTTACAGAGGCACACCTCAATAGCTTGGGATGGTAATGACGACTATGACAAACGTGCGGCTCTGCGTTGAGAGCAACAATTAAGAAATCGAACAAATTAGGACAATAGGCCCAAAAAAATGTTTGGGAAAAACTCCCAACAAAATTCCGACAATAAAGGTCGGAAAAAAATAAAAAATTAATATGCTGGCTCTTATGTCATGAAGAAATTGATGAGAAAATTATAAAGTTTATTTCCATTGAATGACACATAAACTTATTACAGTGAGCCATACTTATACAATGAGAGACTAGGAGAAAAAAGGAAAGTAAAATAATATCCTAATTAATTAAGCTGTCATCTAGGCAAAGAATAAGCTAATGACTAATCTAAGAATTTTTTCCCATGTTTCAATAATTAATTCAAGGAATAATTAAGTTCTCTAATTTTGTGCATATTATATATGGGCTAATACAAAGTTTGGTGGCATTGCTCCAATATGGATTAAATCCTTAGAATCCGGTATTAAGACTATATTATAATCTACCCAGGCATGGTTGTATTTATCCATCCGGATGAATATGGATTCGGTAAAATGTCACTTATAACTGAAAATTTACATATTTCTTATTTTAACATATCATTAAATATCATAAATTCTTTTCAAATCTATAAAAATGGAAACACATGCTACATAAATAAATCACAAATTAAAATCTATATCAGTTTACAATTAACATGGAGGCATTCAAACTAAAATATTGAACAAACATTATCAACTCATACTCTTATACATATTAAACAAATTGCTTCGATGAATTGATATATCTTAACTAACATAATATGTTCAATTATGTAGTGAAATATATTCATATATGCCTAAACTCATAACTCTACAAAACATATTACAATTTATTGCTTTAATGTGATATGACTCAATCATATCTACCAAACGTATTTTGAATATGGTCTTCAATCCAGCTCAAATCTAATCCACCTTAATCCAATACACCCTACCAAACGGGCCCCATAATATCTGAAAATGGAAACACATGCTATATAAATAAACTACCAATTAAAATCTATATCAGTTTACAATTAACATGGAGGCATTCAAACTAAAATATTGAACAAACATTATCAACTCATAACCTTATACATATTAAAAAAATTGCTTCAATGAATTGATATATCTTAACTAACATAATATGTTCAATTAAGTACTCAAAATATATTAATATATGCCTAAACTCATAACTCTACAAAAAATATTATGGTTTATTACTTTAATGTAATATGACTCAATCAAATTTACCAAACGTATTTTTAATATGATCTTCAATCCAGCTCCAATATAATCCACCTTAATCCCATACACCCTACCAAACGGGCCCTATAATGTATATATTTACTCCAGTCCGATAAGTTATACATTAGTTGTTGTAGCTGAATTACTACCAAAAAAATTGATGTATAAGTTATATTTTAAAGTTAATTTCAGACACATTTCCTCTATTATTACATATTTATCACTTACTTCTTATACTATTTATATTTCAGTTACCCCCTTATACTATTTAAATTTTCACTTACCCCTCTCCCCCCTCATACTATTCAAACATTCACTTACCCTCCGCATTCCATTTTTCGTCCAAAAACTATTTGGTTTTTGCTGATGTGGCAAACTTAATGACTATTTTGATCAATGTCATTAAAATGGTCTGTCCGGTCTGTATAGGCCTAAAACCTAATTGTAACCGGACGCAATAATTAACCGGCCAGAATAGGCAACCCGATGAACCAATTTGAACCATGGTTCAGACTTTTTCTTTTTCTTTTCGATTTTTTTAATATTAGAAAAAACTAAAAACTCTTGTAGAAAAAGAGATTTGTGTTGTGAAACAATATAAAATTGAAGAACAAGAGAGCACAAGATAGAAAATATATCAGTAAACTTCTTATTCTTTTTCTTGGTGTGTTTGTACAAACAAAGACCTCCTCTATTTATAGGCTAAGTAGATACATAATAGAGGATATAAAATCAAAGGTACATGTATCTATTAATTACAAATGGTACATATATCTAAGTGAAGAGTTAGAAACATTTGACTATAGTAAATAGATATGAATGTGCCTTGTGCATGTATTCTAATGGCATCCAAATTCCATTGATTTACAACACTCCACCTTGGATGCAACTTAATAAGAATATGCCTCGTTAAAAATCTTACTGAGAAAAAACCCAGTGGAAAAAAATCTTAGTGAAGGAAAAGAGTACATATATCTTTTATAAGATTTGCGCTTTTAAACCTGCCTGATTAAAAACCTTGCTAGGAAAACCCAATGGGAAAAAAACCTAAGCTAAGGGAAAAAGAGTGCAGTATGTAAAGGTCTCCCCCTCATGCCGCCGCATACCAATCTTATATATTAGTTTCTTAAATGTTGATGTAGGGAGTGATTTTGTGAACAAATCTGCCAAGGTATCACTGGAGCGAATTTGTTGGACGTCTATTTGTCCTTTTTTCTGAAGCTCGTGGTGAAAAAGAACTTTGGTGAGATATGCTTAGTTCTATCTCCTTTAATGTATCCTCCTTTGAGTTGAGCGATACAAGCTGTATTATCTTCGTACAATACTATTGGACTTTCTTTATCTAATGAAAGATCACATGTCTCCCTTATATGTTTTACCAATGACCTTAGCCAAACAAGTTCTCGACTTGCTTCATGAATTGTTAATATCTCAGCGTGATTTGAGGTTGTAGCTGTAAGAGTTTATTTTGTGGAGCGCCAAGATATAGCAGTAGCACCATATGTAAACAAGTACCCTGTTTGTGATTTTACTTCATGTGGATCTAACAAATATCTAGCATCAGCATATCAAATCAACTCTGTTTGCGAGTATTTTGAGTAAAGCAATCACATATCCGACGTACCGCGAAGATATCGAAGTACGTGTTTAACACCATTCCAATGTCTTCAAGTTGGTGCGGAACTATATCTTGCTAGTAAATTAACAGGAAATGCTATGTCCGGTCTCGTGCAATTAGCAAGATACATATGTGCTCCAATGGCACTAAGATATGGTACTTCTGGACCAAGGATCTCTTCATTTTCCTCTCGGGGATGAAATGGGTCCTTTTTCACATCAAGGGATCGAACAATCATTGGAGAACTCAGTGGATGAAATTTATCCATATTAAAACGTTTGAATATTTTCTCAACATAAGTTGACTGATGAATAAAAATCCCTTCCGATAAATGTTCCATTTGTAAGCCGAGACAGTATTTTGTTTCACCCAAATTTTTCATTTCGAAATCATTTTTCAAGTATATTATCGTTTCATTAAGCTCCTCTAGAGTCCCGATGACATTCAAATCATCAACATAGACTGCTATGATAGCAAAGCCATAATTTGATTTCTTAGTAAAAACACAAGGACAAATTGGATTGTTAATATATCCTTCTCTCAGTAGATATTCACTGAGACGATTATATCACATTCGTCCAAATTGCTTTAATCCATACAAAGATCTTTGTAATTTAATCGAAAACATTTCCCGGGCTTTTGAATTGCATGCTTCAAGAATTTTTAGTCCTTCAGGGACTTTCATGTAAATATCACTATCAAGTGATCCATATAAATAAGTTGTTAAAACGTCCATTAGATGCATATGAAGTCTTTCTAACACTGCCAGGCTAATCAGAAATCTTAAAGTAATTGCATCTACCATAGGAGAATAAGTCTCCTCGTAATCAATACCAGGTCTCTATGAGAAACCTTGTGCTGCAAGTTGTGCTTTGTATCTCACAATTTCTTTCTTCTCATTACGCTTTCGGACGAATACCCATTTGTAGCCTACATGTTTTACATCTTTAGGTGTTTGGACAATAGGTCCAAATACATGACGTTTTTCCAAGTGAATCTAGTTCTGCCTGGATCGCGTCTTTCCATTTAGGCCAATCATTTCTACGACGACATTCTTCCATGGATTTTGGTTCAAGATCCTCGCTTTCATTTGTAATATTAAGAGCGATTGCATATGCAAATATTTCATTTTGGTTCCATCGTTGTCCTGAAGTTACATAACTTATTGAGATCTCTTCATTAACATTATTTTCAGGTACCTGAACCCCTTCAAGGGTTTCTTGTTGAGTTATGTTAACTATTTCAAAAACTTTAGAAGTGTCAATCTGCTTATTTTGCTCCTTTTTCTTTCTTGGATTTATATCTTTGGAACCGATAGGTCTCCCATGCTTTTGGCGTGTCTTAGACTCGTTTGCTAATACATTATTTTCTATTGTAGGGACATCAATTCGAATAGGAGCATTCTCAGCTGATATGTGTGATTTTGTCACTTTCTTAACAACAATAAATGCATCAGGTAATTGGTTTGCAATATTTTGCAAGTAAATAATTTTCTGAACTTCTAATTCACATTGATTTGTACGAGGATCATAATGCAATAAAGATGATGCATTCCACGAAATATTTCATTTTTCCAGCTGTTGTTTTTCTCCCACCAATGCTGGGAAAACTGTCTCATCAAATTGACACTCTGCAAATCGAGCATAAACAGATCACCGGTCAAGGGTTCAAGATATTTGATGATTGACGGAGATTCAAATCCAACATAAATTCCCAGCACTCTTTGAGGACTCATCTTACTACGTTGTGGTGGAGCAATTGGAACGTATACTAAGCAACCAAATACTCTTAGATGGGAAATATCTTGTTCTCGAGAAGAAACTAGTTGTAATGGGGAGTATTTTATGATATGCAGTTGGTCGTATGCGAATAAGTGTTGCAGCATGTAAACTGGCATGTCCCCAAGCAGAACTTGGTAGCTTTGTTTTCATAAGCAAAGGTCTCGATATTAATTTTAATCTTTTAATAAAAAAATCAGCTAATCCATTCTGCGTATGTGTGTGAGCAACATGATGCTCTACAGTTATCCCAATTGAGGTACAATAATCATAAAAAACTTGGGATGTAAATTCTCCTGCATTATCAAGTCGAATTTTCTTGATTATATAATCTGGAAATTGTGCCCGTAATTTGATTATTTGAGCAAGGAGACTCGCAAAAGCAATATTACGAGTAAATAATAAACAAACACATGACCAATGAGTCGATGCATCTATGAGTATCATAAAATACTGAAATGGTCCACATGATGGAGTTATAGGTCCACATATATCTCATTGAATTCGTTCAAAAAATGTAGGAGATTCATTTGCAACTTTCAGTAAGGATGGTCTAATAATAAGTTTCCCTTGGAAACAAGCAGCACATGAGAAATCTTTAGGCAAAAGAATCTTTTTGTTCTTCAAAGGGTGCCCGTGAGAATTTTCTATAATTCTCCTCATCATTATCGAACCCGGATGACCCAAACGGCCATGTCAAAGGATAAAATTACTTAAATTGTGTGACTCTTGATCCATTGCCGCATATGATTCAATTGAATTTATAAATGTATAATATAATCCGAAAAATATGATGGAATTTTTCTAATAAATTTTTTTTCCCAGAGACAATAGATATAATACAAAGGTATTCAACGTCTTTCTCATTTCTTGTCTCAATATGATATCCATTATGACGGATATCTTTAAAACTTAGTAGATTTTTATTCTATCTACTTGAATACATTGCATCATTAATTATAAGCTTTGTGCCACAGATAACAATACATTAGCTTTTCCGGAACCTTCTATAAGTTTTGCAACACCAGATATTGTGTTGATATTAGCTTCAACTAATATAAGATGGGAAAAATATCTTTTATCTGTAAGAATGGTTTGCGTTGTCCCGCTGTCTACCAAACAAAGAGCTTCACCATTAACTTGAACACCATGTATGTCATCAATGAAATCCATTTTTCTTCAGAAAAAATAAAAATTATGAGAATAAAACTCAAAATCTCTTTATTTTGTTATATTATAAATAAAACATTTTAAGCATTACATAACAAGTTCAAAATAAAACATAATTTTAGAAAACAATAGCAGAAATATTACAAAACATTTATCAATATTATTATTTAAAAGTGAAAGATGTGGGGACATCACTTTCAGGTTGCATGGGTGTTTTCATCACCAACGAAATTTTCAAGGTTCCCATCATTATTTTCAAAAAAATCCGCAACGTCCAAGTGCGTAAAATCCAATGGATTATTGTGTATAGCAAGGTTTGTTTCAACACATTTCCCATTTTCATTCAGTAATGCTTGATAAAGATCAGCTAGATGTTCGGTCGTGCGACATGTACGTCGCCAGTGTCCTCCTATGCCACACCGATGACAAATGCTTTTATTATTCTTGGAGGCTTTATTATGAGATTCATTTTTCTCTTGTTTGTCTGTTTTATGCTCCCAGTTGTGGTGGTGAGATGTGTTATTTTTGAGATTTGAAGACCTTTGATTATCATAGCTATGACCACGACCACGTCCTCTAACACCTCCACGTCCACAACCACGGCCACGGTCGCGGCCTCGACCACGCCCAGAATTATCAGTTGATGCAACACTTGCTTCAGGCAATGGCGTAGATCCAATTGGACAGGACTGATGATTTTTCATCAATAGTTCATTATTTTGTTCGGCAAGGAGCAAACATGAAATTAATTTAGAATATTTTTTAAAGATTCGCTCTAGATACTGCTGTTGTAGGACCAAATTTGACGCATGAAAAGTAGAATATGTTTTTTCCAACATATCATCCTCAGTTGCATTTTCTCTGCACAACTTCAATTGAGATGTAATTTTGAACATTGTGGAGTTATATTCGCTTACACTTTTAAAATCTTGTAAATGTAGGTGCATCCAATTATAGCGAGCATTTGGCAGTATCACGGTTTTTTTATGGTCAAACCTTTCTTTCAAATTGCTCCATAAGACAAATGGATATTTCACTGTTAAATATTCAATTTTCAATCCTTCATGGAGATGATGTCGAAGGAATATCATTGCCTTTGCGCGATCCTGTGAGGATGCGTCATTTCCTTCTTTGATTGTTTCTCCAAGTTTCATAGCATCAAGGTGGATCTCAACATCAAGAGTCCACGCCAAATAATTGTTTCCAGAAATATCAAGAGCAACAAACTCAAGTTTTGTAAGGTTCGACATCTTCCAACAAAATTATAAAAGATAGTAATTTAGATAAATAATAAGCGTAAATATATATTATAATATTACGATTTTGGAACTTTTTATAAAATGATTTAACAATATTCTTCGAAATTGAAGGTTCATGGGAAACCAAAATTTTATAATTGTGATTGCAAGACTATTAAAATAACTCATCACAAAGTTATACCATCTTATGATTGGAACTTAAGTTATATATTATTTAGCAATTAGTATCTTACTAGTAAATATGAAAGTTGGAGAAAAAGATTTTAAAGATCAGATGTAATCTCAAAAAGGTGTGAATGCTATAAAATATTTCATCTTTTCTTTTAATTGGGATGAAATTGACATTTTGGTTTAGAAAAATTCTCCAGGACTGTTACTTGATTGACCTCACGTACAATGGGATCAATATGAATGAAATAATTTAAATATTATAATAAGCAAATGTAATATAGAATATATATTAGCGAGATATACAACTCACCAGTGAAATTCAACTACCATCTTTTGTGTTGGATCTATGAACTTCTTCAACACAAAAGAAATGATACGGAGACTAACGTGCTGATAACGTGTTGTGAAACAATATAAAATTGAAGAACAAGAGAGCACAAGATAGACAATATATTAGTAAACTTCTTATTCTTTTTCTTGGTGTGTTTGTACAAACAAAGACCTCCTCTATTTATAGGCTAAGTAGATATATAATAGAGTTTATAAAATCAAAGGTAACATGCATCCATTAATTACAACTGGTACATATATCTAAGTGAAGAGTTAGATACATTTAACTATAGTAAATATATATATGAATGTGCCTGGTGCATGTATTCTAATGGCATCCAAATTCCATTGATTTACAACAATTTGAACATTTGACCTATTGATTGAAATACAACATCCTCACCATTTAAGCTACATTATTTTTGTTGACCTCTTAGTATAAATATTTATATATTATAACAAACTTGTAACCAAATTTACTTATAAATTATTGTACACATTATCAATGAAAATTACTACCAATTTTAGTTTTATGACATAACTTTTTTAATAAAAGTTTCTTTTATAAGATATTTCTTTCCAACTATATTTTTAGGATAAAGAGTATCAAACTTTGAAAGCCAAATTGATATATTATGTAAATTTGATTTTGAATATTAGACTTTTATACATAATCATATTCTAAAATTATTAATCTCTTAGTTTGTTGTATTTTTAAGTTACACTTTTATATTTTCAAATAAATATAATCATATCATAGAATATGAGCATACTAATTAGTATCATATCACCGATATGATATAAGTTAGATAAATATTATATGGTTCAATTTTAATATATCTAAGTTTTTGTATATTTTTAATCAATTGTAGGATACTATTTCAAGTTTATGCATATTACATATACTTTCAAATCAATATATTTATTATATCATTTTGACGTTATTCGGTCCTACCAATAGCTCAACCCTTTTGATCAGTAAAATTAGTGACCAGTCGGCTCACCGATTGTGCATTCCGATTCTGAAAATATTTATTTTGATACAACATGAATATGTTGTAATTTTGCTTTTAATTATATATGTCATTTCTCAGTCTTTATAAAAGCTAACCCATTTTCTTCCTCATTTATTGTACAATATTTTTATGGCCCTTTATGCCCTCTCCCTCAAATTTTGCAACCAATAATTATTGAATATCTAGTTAGCTCTTTCATTGTCTCCAGCCTCCTTGCCTCAGTTGTTTCTTTTAATTATTCCTTCTTCCATTAATTGAGGAAAAATAATTCTGATTGGGAAGAGAATAATACTGAACCTGGGGAAGATTTTTTTAGGTTGGGAAGAGAACATACAATAAAATTCGGCAAAATAGCAATTTACGTTCCTTAATTTTTGCTAGTCCACATAATTAAGATACTTAATTTTCCAGCAAGCAATTTATGTCCCTTAACTTTCACTTGTATGCAGAATCAGGACACTTAATTTTTCAGCAAGCAATTTACGTCCCTTAACTTTCACTGCTCCGCAGGATCAGGACACTTAATTTTCCAGCAAACATTTTACATCCCTTAACTTTCACTGGTCTGCGGAATCAGGACACTTAATTTTTTGACTAGCAAAACACATCCTAAATTTTTTATACCCTCAATTTTAGTCCAACTTGCCGCAATTTCAGTCCACAACTCGCCGAAAATTTCATAATTGCCAACTAGACAATTAATTTGGGGTTTTGAATTAATATTGATGTCGTTAAATAGTTGTAGACGCTTTGTTAAGTGATTGTCAAGTGGGTATTTGTTTTGTCAAGTGAAATTTAATGTCCTGTTGCCAAAATGTATCAAATAGGACTTATTTTGCATAGTGCTCTATATATAAGAACCTACCTAACCGAGCATAATGAATGTAAATTGTAATGTTATAGGACGTAAATTACTTGCTGAAAAATTAAGTGTCCTGATTCTGTGGAACAGTGAAAGTTAAGGGACGTAAATTGCTTGCTGAAAATTAATTGTCCTGATTCTGCGGACCAGTGAAAATTAAGAGACGTAAATTGCTTGCTGGAAAATTATATGTCCTGATTCTGCGCACCAATGAAAGTTAAGGGACGTAAATTACTATTTTGCTGTAAAATTCTAATGGAGCTAATTCGAAAGTAGCAATTAAGAACAAAATTACCATGTGTACAAGAGTCCTACTGATATTTTTATAGATATCAGAGTTAAAATGGTACTTTAGTAAGTTTCGTTAATTTTAATGGATAATATTGAGTTGACTATAGTCTCAGATGGATAAGTGAATATTAAAATAGTACAATGATTATTTAAAAAATAAAAAGAAAGTAAGTGGGAAATATGTAATAAGTATCTGATTTAACCCCTATATAGTTTACAAGTAAATCGCAAATTTTGTCTTTCTTATGGGCTGACTTTTGTACATTCGTCTTCCTGAAATTTTTTCGTAGCTACCAGATTCGTCCATTTGATCAATGTAGTGTAACACATTTTTTCCTTAAATTTTTTAAAATTTTTAAAAAAATTTCGTAGCAGATGCATCCCTCTCATCAATATAGTGTAACACATTCGTCCCACATAAATTTAAAATACACATTTAAGGATGTATTTTGAATTTAAGAAGAACAAATGTGTTACACTACATTGATGAGAGGGACACATCTTTTACGAAATTTTAAGAGAGACGAATATGCACAAATTGACCCATAAAAAGCACAAAAAGTACGATTCGCTCCTTATTTTTCCATATACACCATCCCTTGGCCTTAGTGTATATATGCTTTGTTATATATTCGGATCCCTTGGCAAATTTTATCCATATACATTTATTTAAGTTGGCAATATAAATTAACCTTTAACTATTCATTTTCCAGCAATCTCAGGTCAATTTGGAGTTTTGGACCCAATTAAAAAACATTGGCACAACTAGCTCACATGTGGGCCTCTCGATTCTAATTTGGAGATTTTTAGAAACTAAAATGCAATTTCTCACAATTTTTCGTCAGTTTACTCCACAAATTATTACTCTTTACAATTATATATGGTACAATATTGATCTAAGCATTTAGTTTCATCAAATAAACCTATTAATGTATTTGAGTGATTTATACTCAGACACACTCAGGTTTGGGCATATAATAAGAAATTCCCCGTTGTTTCAATAATTACAGTGACACTTCCTCTGGTATAATCTATTAACAAAAGGGCCCTTATAGCATTAAAAACTGACGAAATATGATGACATCATCAATCTATTTTGATTTTTCAAATTTACCCCTAGTCAACTTTTTTTAAGATAGATTAGATTTTTTTTATGGACAAATATACTCCAGGGGTGTTTATGTAATAGTATTATACCTTAAGGGATGTATTTGAAAGAGTACAATAATTTCAAGGGGTACATGTAGCCAACGATCATATTTGAAAAAATGGCTGTTGGATGTTAGCTTTTGCCACATATTTTGGCTATAAATAGCAGGCCCAATATAGTGTGAGAGGCTTAAAATATCAAAAATCAAAATGTTCACATATTGGTTGTGTGAACCCATAATGTTTGTGAATACACCTTCAAATCCGGACAGACTTTTTAATGTAGTCCAGACCATTATTGGCCTCATTGGTGTGAACCATTCGATGAAGAACCAGTCCAAAGAGAGAACTAAGGAGCAAGTAATTGTGAAAATGAAGCTACTAGTATTGCAAGAACAAGTGATGCTAATAATGTACTATCAATGATCTCAACTTAGGGTTTTATTTGGGCGTCAAAATAGTCTTTACGGCATCGCATATATTTTGCCCAATTTTTTTTGAGGCGGGAGTATATTAGACTTTTCATCACTCCTGTTAAAGTTGACCGACGTTCATTAGGTCAAGGGGGGTGTACCCGTAATTTTTAAAAAATGGAGGGTTTCTTGTAATATGCCCAATCCGGGGACGGGGTGTAAATCATCTTTTTGTAGGTGGGGGTATATTATACTTTTTATCACTCCCGTTAAAGTTGACTAACGCCCGTTAAGTCAAAGGGTGTCCCTGTAATTTTTGAAAGAGCGGGGAATTTCTTGTAAATATGACCAAATATAGGGCTGAAAATTAAATCAAGCTACTCGATACTCGACTCAAGCCCGTTCGATAAAAGTTCGTTTGAGCTCCGTTCGTTACACTAATCAAACAAACTTGAACATCTTTATTCGGTCGATAACTTTTGAAGCTCGGCTCGAGCTCGACTCGATAAGCTAACAATTGAAAAAATACATGTAAAGTATCAAGCTAGATTGAAAATCAAATCAAGCTCAAACACAAAATTTCAAGCTCGATAAAAATCAAATCAAGCTTGAACAGTGTACACCCATTATTTTGTCCAATTGTTGTACATATTTTTATATTGAAATATCTTAAATATAGGACATAATTTCATCGTAAATATTAGGGTTAATTACAGGGACCTCCCCTGAGGTTAGGCGTAATTATCGTCCAATCCCCTCGGACAATCATAATTACAACCATCTCCCCTGAGGTTTGAAAAGGACTACAAAACCCTAACAGACTTTGACGGAATTGGATGGAAATTGTGAAATGACGATGTTGCCCTCGGTAGTTTTATTTAAAAAAATGGTAAAAAACTTGATTAAAGAAATGTCCGATTTACCCTTGAAATAAAGCATAAATTGTCATAGTACCCTTCCAAAACTTAATTTTGAATAGAAATAAAAAGTCATAATTGCACATTAGTCCTTAACTTTTTAAAAATTAAATTTATGCAAAAAAAAAAATTCCCAATCCCTAAACCCCCCATCCCCACCCGCACCCCTCCCCCACCCCACCACCACGCCCCCCGTCCCTAACACCCCTCTCCTTCCAGGTCGGCGGCGTCGGCCTGGAAGGAGTTAGGCCGTCGCCGGCCTAGGTTTTTCAACCCAGGCCGCCGTCGCAGGCCTGATTTCTTCAACCCAGGCCGCGCGACGGCCTGAATCCTTCCAGGTCGGCGCCGCCGACCTGGAAGGAATTTACGATCGGGTACAAAGATGGTGGGGTGGGGTGGGATGGTTGGGGGCTGTGGGTTGGGTAGGTTTTTTTTTTAAATTATATATATTGATTTTTTTATTGTTTATAATAATTATTTTTAATATTTATGATTTTATAATAATAATTTTATTAAATCAGTTAATTCAATGAATATTTTTACTTTTTGTACAAAATATAATTTTTTAGTCAAAATTTTATGAATTTTTTGAGTAAGGATTAATTATGGACATGTGAGCAATTTCATAAGGTCTAATAATTTATGTTCAAGTTTTTATTTCTTCTCATGATTACTTATCCTTTTATTTAAATTATAATTTTTTTTTAAATTATTAAAATTTCTGGTTAAATGTGAAAGTTGAATGTATTTGCATTTTTATTTATGTTATACAATATTTTTCTTATAATTAATCGTAATTTATTATTTGTAAAAGTAATATGAAAAAATATTGAAATGTTATTAAATTTTTATTTAAGAATTTATATGCACTAATAAACTAATTTTAAGTTTTATGTAAATTTATAACATTTTAACCCATACTTATACACATACATTGCAAAGAAAACCCTCATATGAATTAAACATAACAGGGGCATAATTGTCCATTAAAGTAGCTACAGTAATCCAAGGGCAAAATAGGAAGTTCAATAAAAAATCGGCGATGACGTCAGCAAAAGTTAACAGAACCCTAACGGATGTAATCCTTTTCAAACCTCAGGGGAGACGGTTGTAATTATGATTGTCCGAGGGGATTGGGCGGTAATTACGCCTAACCTCAGGGGAGGTACCTGTAATTAACCCTAAATATTAAAACAAAAATAGACTAATTACGCAAATATATCTATAATATTGTTTTGAAAGAATACACATTAATTTAAATTCGTATGCAAATTAATAATGATGTAAATATATATACAAAAAAAGGGGGCTTCACCTACGATCTGATTCCAACGAAAATAAATCTGTCGCTATTAGTGACGGATTAGTAACCAAATACCAACATAATTTCAATTAGAAAATCTACCTTCAATAATAGTGACAAATTACCGACGGAATGTCGACAAAATTATTTTTTGTAGGAATTCGGTTGTTAAGTTGTAGGGAAAAGTTATTCATAGCGACAAAATCATTCCAACGGAAAATTATCCGTCGGTATTTAAATTTTAGTAACTGAACAGCGACGGAACCATCAACAAAAATATGTTACGCCAATAATAATGACAAATAACCAATACAAAATTGGGAAAAAAATATTTTTCGTAGGAATTCGGTTGTTAAGTTGTAGGAAAAATTTATCCATAGCGACGAAATCATTCCAACGGAAAATTATCCGATGCTATTTAGATTTTAGTAACTGAACAGCGACGGAACCATCAATAAAAATTTGTTCCGCTAATAATAACGACAAATAACCAACAAAAAATTGGGAAAAATATTTTTCGTAGGAATTCGGTTGTTAAGTTGTAGGAAAAATTTATCCATAGCGACGAAATCATTCCAACGGAAAATTATCCGTCGCTATTTAGATTTTAGTAACTGAACAGCGACGGAACCATCAATAAAAATATGTTCCGCCAATAATAACGAATAATAACCAACGAAAAATTGGGAAAAAATATTTTTCATATTCGGTTGTTAAGTTGTAGGAAAAAGTTGCGATGAAATTGTTCCAACGGAAAATTTTCGTTGCTATTTAGCTCTAGTAACAAATGTGTAACTGAATAGTGACAAAATCAACGATAGAAATATATTTCCCAATATTTTCATTGATTAAATTCATTTTCCAATGGATTAACCAATTTTCTATCGATTCATAAATTTTATATATTTTCACTGATTTTACACTTCGATAAAATTAGTGAAAAAATAAGTTACTCTGCGAAAAAATGTGTAAATCTGTAAATTGGTGGGAAAATGGTGAAGATGGGTTAAGTCATTGAAAACAGGTGATTTCAGTTAAATTGAAGAAAAAAATTGATGAATTCGATTTAAAATGAGTTTAACCTATCAGGAACATGTAAATTTGATGAAATTCGTAAAAAAATGAATGAAATCGGTAAAAAAAAAGAATTTAATTGTTTTGAAACATGTTGAATCAGCTAACTTAGTTAAAAATAAGTGAAGTCGATGAAAAATGGGTGAATACAGTGAAATTTGATTAAATTAGTAAAAAGAGAATGAAAATGGTGGAAAAACTAGTTAAATTAAATTGGTCAAAACAATTTAAATTGATGAAATTACGGGGAAAAACTAGTTATATCGTTATATCGATAAAAAAATAATTAAATCAATAAATTTGGGGAAAAAATGGGTGAAATCAATGAAAAAATGGGTTCAATCGATGAAATTGAAAAAAAAATATGAGATTGGTGAAAAAATGAGTTATGTTGGTCCAAAACAGTTTAAATCGCTGAAATTTGTGAACAAAACTGGTTAAATCAGTTAAATCAATTAAAAAAATTTACAATCGATGAAACTAATGATAAAACAGATGAAATCGGTGGGAAATGGGTCAACGGTTAAAAATGATTTAAATCGATGAAAACTTGGTAAAATAATTTAAATAGATCAAAACAGTGCAACTCAATGAAATTATTTGGAAAAAGAAAAAGATGAAATCGATGAAAATTAGGTTAATTCGATCATAATCGTGTAACTCGATGAAAAATAGTGAAAAAATGAGTTAAATCAATTAATAATATTTTAATTCGATGAAATTAGTGCAAAAAGACAGATGATAATCGGATATCTAAGTCAGAAATGGTTTAAATCGATGAAAATGGTGAAAAATAAGTTGAACCGTTGAAAAATAGCTTAAATAAGTTATATTTGTAAAAAAAAAAGAAAGAGGGCTAAACTGGTGAAAACGTTGAGTAACATGTTTGGTAGGTAAAAAATGTTTAAATCAACAAAATTAGTGATAAAAATTATTGAAAACCGTGGGAAAGGTCAAAATGATTTAAATCGATCAAACTAATGAAAAATAAGTTAAATCATTGAAAAATTGATGAAATAAACTATTAATTGGCTCATATATATAATTGTCTAATGAAAATACAATAAAGTTGTTCAGCTCAACTGGTTTGATCCTTTAATATGTATATATATGAGGTCAACGGTTCAAATCCCACATCCAACAAGTTAATTAAAATTACATTGCCTAGTCGCCCAGGCGTTGCCCGGGCGCATATTGCCTAGGCCAAGCCCAGGCGAGACCTAGGCATCCGAGGGAGCTCCATGAGTGGCCCAGGCAAGACCGGGCGTGGCCTAGGTGCCTAGGCCAAGCCCAGGCGAGCTCGAGGTTGTCCCATGAGTGGCATTGGCGCCTAGGCCAAACCCAGGCGATATAGAGGCGCCCGGAGCAGCCCCATGAGTGGCCCCGATGCCTAGGTTATAACCAAGCATGGCCTAGGCGCCTCAGTCAAGCTTAGGCGAGACCTAGACACTTGGGTCAGCCTCAGGCACGCCCAGGAACGACTCAGTCAATGCTAACTCAAGGTTCAATTTTTTGCTCCGACCCGATTGCTAGTAACGGAATCAGCAACAAAAATCAAGCATGGCCTAGGCGCCTCAACCAAGCCCAGACGAGACCTAGGCGCCCGAGTCAGGCTCAGGCGCGCTCAAGAACGACTCAGTCAATTCTAAGTAGAGGTTCAATTTTTTGCTCCGACCCGATTGCTAGTAACGAAATCAGCAACAAATAAGTTGTCACTAGGGTTCCAACTGATTTCCTTCAAATTAGTGACAAAAATAAACTAACGGAAACATTTCAATGCTAAATCCGTCGGAATGATTCCAACCAATTGGCGACAAAATACCGACATATTTATGCCGTTGGAAATAAGTTAGTAACCTTCCTACGCATTTCCAACAACAAAATTGTTGCAAAAATTAATCGGGCCCGATCGTGCATCCGATGCTTTTTCCAACAAAAATACCAACAAAAACGAACCGTCGCAACATTTACCAACGGAAAAAAAAAACCGTTGCTTCATTTACCTACGAGGCCTTCACCTACGAATCAACTAACGGAAAAAAGCGTCGCTACGCATGAATACCAACGGAAATCAAGGCTTCATCAACGAAATCTGCCGTAGGTGATGCCCAGTTTTCTTGTAGTTCAACTATGCATTTATTATATTCAATTATTCTAAACCCCCATTGTATTTAAAATAAAAAAAAATAAGATTGAATAAGTTAGTACACGCGTACCCTCCAAGCAAAAAAAAAAAAAAAAAAGTTAAACACCATTAATGGTTATCCTTATCATTAATTTTTTACAAAGGAGTTTCTCTTGTGTTTCTTTTTTCACGTTAGTCCCACTATGAATTACTTGTTTTACTATGATCATTTACAAGTGATCTTTTATTTATTGTGTTACACTTTAATTAGTACCTCATAAACTGTCTCTTTATTAATTTAGTCCCTCGTAAAACTATTTTGACACTTTAGTCATCTTGGACTACCTGAAAATGATAAAGTGAAACAAATATTTTATAATAGAAACTAACATATGAACCAAAACACAAAAATATTACTCTATAAAAAATTAATGATAAAAGGACCATTAAGGGTGTTTAAAGAAAAAACTCAGGTCAATTCTTATCCCCTTTATTCCAAGTCTTTTGCTCTTCGTTATTTTCATTGTTGGATCATGGAAGCCCAAAATAAATATGCGTTCACTACTTTAATTATCTAGTTATTATTTCATGGGGAAAAAAATATAATATTAGTCCTTTTAACTTTTGTAGAGACGAGAAAATGGGATACACAGAATTTCAGTAAGTAATTTATATACTTTTTGTCTTAAGTTGTTGTAATTTTAATACTCGTATCTGTAATTTTAGTCCTAAATTTGTTGGAATTTAAATTAGTCTTTAAATTACTACGCCGGAGAAATAAATTTGGAATTTTTCCCCCTTTGACAGCGACATAGTGGTAATTTCTCACATCACCCTGGCAAATTAGTATAAATTGAAGGAATAATAACACCTTATTTTTCTTCATTTCATTCCTAACCTACTAATTATTAGGGAAAAATGTTATTATGCCTCAATTTGTTTGGTTATATGGAAATTTATGGATACTAATCTTCATTTCCGTCAATTTAAAACTATAATATTGCGGATAAGAGGACTAAAATTCCTGCAACTTAATAACATAAATGAGGTAAATTATTTGCCGAACTACAAGTATCTCAGTTCCAAGTCCATGCCAATGTGAAAGGACTATTATTTTTGTTTTGCCTTATTTGTTATTTCATGTAAGTGAAAATGTGAAGTTAAAAAAAAAAAAGAAATGTGAAGTTAAGCATTGATAGAACAAAACGGTCTCCGCAGTTGCACATTAAGCACCTTATTTAAAAGCTATGCATATTAATTCTTTTTGTAGCAAAATATTATTCCGTATATGTTTATTAATCATAAGGAGTTATAAATGTACGGTACAGCTCGAAAAACAAAAATATGGTAGGCTATTTAAAGATTGTGGATCAATTAAACTAGATTTTCTTTCTAAATTTGCAGAGAGGAATTCAATATGGTTAATTAATGAGCTGCAAAACCTGCAATATGTACAATAAAAGTTATTTTGGGAAAGAACTTTAATTAGGTCCATCTTTTTTTTTTTTAATTTTATGGATACCGTACCAAAAAAAGGAAAAACTGTAAAATTAGTCATTTTTTGAGTTCTTTATATTTTTTAATTACGTCATGTGATTATTAATATTATTTTGACAATTTTATTCCTATTGTTTCGAATTTCTCACTTCACATATAATAATTAAATTACTCACAGCACTATATATATTTGATGACGTGGTACAACGATTATACTATATAATTTCTCCTAATTCAGGGATTTTGCTAGTGGGCATGTCCATTCATTCATTTTCACTATTGTTCATTTACTTGGCGTGGCCGTGAACTAGGACAAAAAATGATTACTTTTATTACTCTATTATAAAATTCAAATACAAAACTAAGATAATTGATTTTTGTAAATAATATGCTCACAAATAAGATATGAGATTAATTAATCCTTGTGAATTGTATGATTACATATATTGAGAAGAAAAGGCAAAATTATGGAATTTGTTCAGAACTAGTTGATTTTGATTTTCATCTCAAGTCATATTATCTCGACGGATTGTATCCTGTAATTTAATATTTTAATTGAATCTCGACCCATAGTTAAATTTTTGATAAGAATTACTGTTAATTTTGCAATGTTGGCAAAAAACATGTACCAAATCTTGATCTTGATGTGACAAACTTCTTCAACATGGACAAAGACGTAAAATTGCAGAGTTTATCCCAAATGAATTACTGATTTTGATTGTATTCAAAGTTGTATCAACTCGCATAATTTCATATTTTTTTCCATATTTTGTTCCGTACTTTTAGTATTTTCCCTTTGATCCCCAGTTCGATGGAGGAATGATGAGATGAAATGCATGACAAATAAATTAAAAATATTGGGATCAAAATGGATTTTTTGAAAGGGAAGTATGAGCAATTTTATAGTAATACAATACAACTAAACCAGATTTATACTTCTTTGTTTTAAAAATGAAAAATATAAAAATGAAAATTTAAACTACATAAACGCACTAGATAAAGAAAAGAAGACAAGTCATAAATTTTCATCTTTTCGTTGACAATTTACGTCCCTCAATATGATTTTGGGGTGGCCATTGAGACTGTAAACCAAGTGACAAGTAGATGTCTCATGGAATTGAATTCTACTAATGTGATTTTTTTCCTAGTTAAATATTTGTGTTAGATAGTTAATTTTTTTTCCAAATTTTGATTGTAATCGAATAATTTTTTTATTTAATAATATTGATATAATAATATAAGAGAATATTTTTAATAGCAAACTTTAGTCCTTTTAATACCAATTTATTTGAAAACATACATTTCATACCTTGATTTATACTATTTTGACTCATTTAGTTTTTCTGATCAATTTTCGGATGAATTCAGCACGTGCTCGTTAAGTTAACAATGATGAATCTTTAATTTAAAACCTGTTCATATTTTCCCTCTCAATGTCAACTTAATGGGTACGTGCTGAATTTCGTTCGAAAATTGACAATAAAAGTAAATGTGTTAAAAGAATGTAAATCATGGTATAATATTTTTTTTTTGTTGAAAAACTCAATATCAAACATGTTTTCTAAACTAAAATTTTGATATTAAAAGTGTTTTCCCTCAATAATATAATTATTTTTTAATAAACGAGATAATATGAATTGGGGTGCATCTTGTAATGTCTTGTCGTACAGCGTGTGGATGTGACCACTAGCTAGCTAGTCTATAAAATTTTAAAGTTATGTAAAATAAAAAACGGGGAAAAGACACGATGAAAAATAAAATCATTATAAAACTCAATTTCATCAATCTTCTTTGAATATTTTTTATCATTTTACATTTTTTTAATACAACTTAGGCACATGACTAAAGTACAACAATAATAAGTACTCATAATTTACTATGAAATATTATATACTATGAAATATTCACGGCCCAATTTTTTAACCGTTTGAAGTAAATTTAAGGGTAAATACCACTTTTGGTCCCTCTTATCATTAACTTTTTACAAAGTGGTCCCTTTTATATTTTTTTTCCTACTCTAGTCCCTACTATGAATTATTTGTTTCACTTTAGTCCTTATCAGGTGGTTCCGATAACACGTAACATGCATATGATTATTTTTTAGGGCATTTTCGTCCGTTCACTATTGAGACTATTTGAGATATTGTTTAATCGGTGAGCAATTTTGGTGTTTGAAAAAGATTTTATGAAAAAACTTTAGTTTGGAACGAAATGTACGATTAAGTTCGATTGGAATGAAAGCCTAGTTTGAAAATTTAGTTTTTTTTTTTAAATAATTAGAAAGACGAAAATATCCATGTTAGTTTACTTGAAATGACAAAATTGCCCTCATGAACATATCATATGTTATTGGAATCGCCTTGGACCACTTGATAAGGACTAAAGTGAAACAAATAATTCATAGTAGGGACTAAAGTGGGAAAAAAAACATAAGAGGGACCACTCTGTAAAAAGTTAATGATAAGAGGGACCAAAAGTGGTGTTTACCCTAAATTTAATTATATTATCTAATGAAAAAATGTTATCGAGGTCAGAAACGTACGTAAGCCTCATAAATTCATGTAGTGCTTGGTAGATTTCGTTTTCAATGCGAAATTTGAATAGTACATACTGTTCTGAGCCACGTTTTTTTTTTTTTTACAATTGTTCTGAGCCACGTTGTTTTGCTAAATATATGCCACATGACGTGGTATTCAGAAGAGTGAATTTCACTTTTGGTTACTCCTATGATTTGATTTTATCAATTTCTTTTTAATTTTTTTATATTAGATGTGTTCCTCTTATCAATATAGTGTATCATATTAGTTTATTTTATCATTGTAATGTAGCACACTCATTCCTCTTAACTTTTTCATAGCAGATTCGTCCCTCTTATCATTGTAGTGTAACACATTGTTCCCTCTTAAATCCAAAAACATTCATTTTAGGAGGCATAATTTTATTTTTGGCCCTCTAAAGTGGTAGCATTTCAAAATTGGCAGTTTTATT
This sequence comes from Penstemon barbatus, assembly GCA_003313485.2. Lineage (NCBI taxonomy): Eukaryota > Viridiplantae > Streptophyta > Magnoliopsida > Lamiales > Plantaginaceae > Penstemon > Penstemon barbatus. Next base: position 34,143,365 of record CM064880.1, read on the forward strand.
GTGTTCCCTAAACAAAATACGTCATTTATTGTGTCATCATCTTCAATTTTAGTCACCAACAGGTGATTGGTCTAGTGGAAGGGACTAGTCACTACAAAGTAGCGGACTCAGGTTCGAATCCCTGTTGGGAGAGGTACCCACTTAATGTGCCCGACCCGCCTCGAAAGGGATTAAACCCTTGGGAAACCAAAAAAAAAAAATCTTCAATTTTAGTCCTTATCACCGAATTTTGTTAATTAACGCCGAAAATCATCGATTTATGTCTTATTTTGTTTGCCAAAATTTACCAATTTATGTTCAATCTGACAGAAAAATTTAATTTTAGAGTGCCAATTAAAATTTAAGAATTTCATATTTTTATTCCAAAATTTGCAAGTCCAATTCATGTGGTAGGTCAATAGCTTCAATATTTAATGAAAGACTTTTAAGGTTCGTTTCCCCCATAAATCGAAGATACCTATTTTTGTTTATAAACAAATAAATAGGTCAAATTCACATCATATTTGCCTCAAAATTATACAAATTTAATTGTTCAATTCTAATCTAAAATAAAAATTAAAGTTATAGACCTATCACTTGATTTAGACTTGAAATTTTGAAGTCATAACATGAAATTTTCAATCTTTAAGTGTCACTCGACGAATGATATTTTTTGCTAAAATTAAAATTTTCAGTCAGATTGGACATAAATTGATGATTTCCGACGATAATTAAAAACTTTTAATGATAATGACGACACAATAAATGACATATATTGTCGAGGTACCACAATAAAATGCCAATTTTGAAAAGCACACTTTATATGGTAAAAAATGAAATTTTGCTTCTATTTTAGGATGTATTTTAGATTTAAGAGGGACCAATGTGTTACACTATTGATAAGAGGAACGGATCTGCTATGAAAAATTTAAGAGGGATGAATGTATTACACTACTTTGATAAGAGGGACTAATGTGATATATTATATTGATAAGAGGGATGCATCTGCTACAAAAAATTTAAAAGGGACGAAAGTGATAAAATCAGACCATAAGAGGGACCAAAAGTGCAATTCACTCTATTGAGAAGTTCAAACAATTCTTTCTTTTGTCTTTGGAATAAGTACATAAGCCATATCCGATGGTGGGGGCTCGGGGCTCCGGAGCCTCGAGGCTGGCCCTAGCCCCCTCCCCCCTGAGCCCTGCCTGGTCGTCTCCAATGGCAAGGCTCCGAAATGGAATTACTTCCATTTTGAAGACTTGCCCACTCTCACATTTATTTTTAGTTTTAATTTTATTTTTAATATTAATATTAAATTATTAGTACTTGTAATTAAATTATTAATTATTATAAAATATTAAAATTAAAGAAAGTAAATAATTAAGTAAATTAAATTTAATACTTAATACGAAATACAACAAACAAGGAAGGATATACAAGAAAGGAAATACAACAAACAAGAAAGGAAATACAAGAAATCGGATTAAATAAATGACAAACACACGAAAATATAACATTTTCTGATTTTTCCTCTGAAACCAGCCGGTTCCTTCTTTTCGATGAATCTCCAAATAAGTCCCGAGGAGGATTTTTATTTTGTATTTCTCTTCTTATGTTCTTCCAATACGCCTTTGTATAAAGAGTGAATAAATAGCAGTCCATCGACATAATCCGTTCCTTCTATAATGACATTATCATTGACATTCTCGTTGCTTCTTCTTCCCGTTGACGTTGAAGCATCTCCATATGCCTTCTCTCTCGTCCAGCCTCTACTAGAGTGTAGTTTCTCTCATGGCTTGAATTTTTTCCCTTTCGAAGTCAATATTACCATATGAACTACTCGACGAAGCCTTCCATTTTCCCTTCTTGGCTTTTCTTTACCAATATGTTTTTCAGATCTTTCATTCGATTGTGGTACGTGGGGAGTCTCCGGATGATCATCGTCGACTAGTGTTTCCGATTCAAATTGAGTTTCGGGTGGTGGGTTGTAATATAACAATCTTCCGTTGGTTGAGATGGGTTAACATGAGGTGTTTGAGATTTTTGAGATGTTGACTTTTACATGATCCAATCTTTTGCAACTTTCCATGTGAGCTGGAAGCACCAATGTTGCTTCGTTTCGGCCTTGTACAGACGCAATGCCAATTCATGCTAAAAATTAGAAAAAATAGTTAATATAACTTATTAATAATTACTTAGCATAGTATTAACATAATATTTACCTCTTCTATTATTTGGCCGCCACTTCCCATCTCTCTAGAGGTCCTTTGAAGTGCTTCGTTCAATTTTTGCATCTTACTACATGCCTTACTACCTTGCGGATGGTATATATCCTAAGTGGGGAACGCTAATCCAGTCTGTGAGAAACCCGAGAACCATTCATGAACAAGTATTCTCGCGGTATCAAGAATCATTCAGCAAAGATTTTGAACGAGCGTTCGAAATTCTCCAAGCTCAGTTCACAATCGTTAATCAACCCGACAGGGGGTAGCATACGCAGGATTTGTCCAATATATCATGTTAACTTGCATAATACTCCACAACATGATTGTGGAGGACGAACTTGACGAATACAAAGACGATGACTCCGCCGATGATGATACTGATATTAGCACATCTTGTAGAGCACGCGTCCATCTCGCGGAGTAAAATTGGAAGATGTTGAACCAAGAAGGCAAACGTTGAATAACTATATGCTGCGTCATGAAGCAATTCGTTCCAAAGAAATCAATCATAAACTTCAAAAAGACTTAATAGCCCATGTTTACGCAAAATACGGTTAACAATGAATGTAATTGTTTGAATTTATCTTTCTTGTCTATTTTAGTATGTATTTAAATATTTAATTTAGATTAAGTAGTAATCTAAATTATTTGTATAAGTGTTTAATTTTATTTTTAACTAATTCCGTATTTTTAAAAAAAATAGCCACCACCAATATTGTAGTTAAATGATTAAATTTTTAATTACAATAAAAGATATTAAAATAAAATGGGCTATTTAATTATTAATGATTTGTCCATAAATAAATTTAATTATAATTCTAATAAATTATTAATGATTTTAATTTAAAAAAATTAATTTTATTATATTAAATAATCAAATTAAAATATTTTGGCTACATATATTTATTAAATACTAGTAAATATACAATAAATATACTAAATGAATTTTATTAAATAATTCAATTCTACGTATTTAATTTAATTTAATAGGAAAATTTAATTTTATTAATTATTTAAGTATATATATTATTTTTTTCTATTTAATTTATTTAAAAAAGAGTTTTTTTATATAAAAAAAAAAGGATATCCACTCAGGGGACGCCAAGTGGCGTCCCCTAACTTAAAGAGGGGCGAGGGGCGCGTAGACAACGCGCCCCTCTTTTCTTCTTCAATTGCCGCACGCGGCCCGTGCCCACCCCGGCTCCTTCTACCATTGGAGATGACTTCTCTGCTACAGCCCTACCCCCGTCCGAGCCCATCCATTTCCATTGGAGATGGCCTAAAATGATTCCATATCTATGTCGTATATATATTTTCATATCATATCGATGCCCTAACTCTCAAATGAAGGGTGGAACTTCATGTCTCATTTTTTCTGCCATTTTGGGTTTTTGGTTGAACAATAAGAAGAGAAAAGTATTGGTAAGATTTGAAGGTGGTGGTGGTGGTGGTGGTGGTGGTGATGATGGAAGTTTCAGTGGCTTTGAGGGAGATGGTCGTTAAGGGGCGGTTCAGATGGTGGCGGCCGGTGGTGAAAGAGTCCGGCGAGGAGATTGGGATTGGGGTTGAAGATAATTGCAAATACAATCTAATTTTTTGATAATTTCATTTTTCCCCTCTTTTTTGACTTAACGGGCATGTGCTAGTCACGTGACAATTTCCATCCAAAAACTAACGGCCGAATTAAATGTGAAAAATGTTGTCCAATTTTGGTATGAAATGTGTCCTTTTGAAATACTTGGTATAAAATGTATAAAGTAGGCAAAAGTTTAGTATGAAAAAGTGCAAAATACCTCTTAATTTTATACACACAACACATGCAAATGTACAGGGGAGAAGTAAAAAATGGTCTCATAGCTAATGGTCGCTGGCAGTTCAAGTCATAAGTATTCGGACTGTCAATTTTTTTTCCACAACTTACAAAATTGAAGCAATTTCGGGACTTTTTGACTCAATTGGAAAAATGATCCCCACTTGAAGACGGACAGTTCCCCTATTTAAATTCAACAGGCCTGCGAGTAAGGTTCACTTTCGCCATTGATCCCAAAAAAATCCTTAAATTGCTTCAGGTTTGTAAGTTGTGGAGTGACATTATCGGCCCAAATATTTGCTAGTCAAATTTATCAGATACCATTAATTATGGGACCAGTTCTGCTATTTTCCCTATTTGTATATAGTAACACAAACCCTCGTGTATGCATATATATATATACACACTGTCTCTCCTCTTGAGGAAAACTCTCTCCAACGGCTCCACAATCTTGATTCTACCCTTTCTTCTTTCCAAAAGTTTAACGGTTAGTAGGATTACCCAAAAAAAAAAAAAAAAAAAAAAGAAAAAGAATGAAAGAAAAAAGCCAATCCATATAAAAACAAAAACCTCACAAACTATCATAATTTATGAAATATTATTGATGGTGATAGTTTAGTCCCTTTCAAATCCTATCAAATTACATCTTTTTAGATCCTTTTAGTGCATCTTGTCGTAATACTATTAAGTTTCTCGGTTTTGTTTTCTTTCATATATATCTTCACAATCTTGGATTTGATTTTCGAAATGGATGGTGAAAGTTTGTCTGAATTTTTCGGAGAATCCGAGTTTTCCACTGCTTCAGATGATATTTTCAGTATTCTTGAAGCTTTGGAAAACGCTTCCGAGTATAATAATAATAACAACAATAATAATAATTCGTCGACAGTACCACCGGAAGAATCACCTGTTGGAGAAGAGGACTCAAAAGAAAGCTTCGAGTTTCAAAAAAGTGCTTTTCAAGAATCTGATGATACTGAAGTTGAAGCTGCGCCTAATTCTAAGAGACAAAAGCTGATTAATGGAGAAGCTACAACAAAAACAGATTTTGCTTTTCAGCTTGATGGGCAGCAATTAAGGATGTCTCATATTACTGTCGAGAGGAACCGAAGGAAGCAAATGAACGAGAATCTCACCGTGCTTCGTTCTTTGATGCCTTGCTTTTATGTTAAAAGAGTACGTTACCGTTATCGAGAAATTAATATCTAGACATGGTCTAGGAAAAGATCGTAAACCTTCTGGTTAGGAGATGTGTTATTCCTAGCCACGAGGTATATGAATTTTTCTCAGACCAGGTCTGGGTAATATTTTTTTGTTAAACCCCATCCCCCAACTGTTTCTTGAAGATTTTTTTTTCTTCTTAAACAAAAAGTACATTTTTTTTAATTAGTTAATTAGCTTGTTTTTGTAAGCAATTTTAGGAAATATGATGAGCCAAATATGGTTTAGCTTGTTGCTCATATGGAGAGCTTTTGTTTGAGATTTTTTCGGAAAACTAACTTTTAGCTTTTAGTTTCTGAAAAGTACGATCTTGCTTTTTAAATATACTAATTGTATATATGTTCTTCTTTGAATGAAATATTTTTACAATATGTAAGTATGTATGTTGTAAAAATCAAGATAAAAGTTGTTTTTAGCTTATGAGTGCTTTTAAAAAGCAGAAATTTGTGCAAACGAAATCATAATTGTCTTCTTATAATAACTTCATCCTCTCATAAAGAATCAATCGTCATGATATCTATATATATGTTGGATAAAATCTTGTCATGTATAACTCGAAAAAGAAGTACATCTCTAGTTTGTTGATGCGGGACATTCTTATCTCGTTCTAAATTTGTATTTAAAACGACTCATGTAAAAAATGACACATATTTCATATATTTCCTAAAGAAATCGTCTTACGTATTTCGTTGTTTCCCAAAATAATTGCTTATACCAATTTATTTATAAGCTAAGTTTGTAATTTACTGATGATGAATAAAGTAGATTGGATCGAGTAAGAATTTAGTTAAATTTAGTCTTTGAGTTTTTCATTTCTTTGATGAAACTAGAGCGACAAAGAGCTGAATTTCATCGAATCATCATAGCAAGCAATATTATCTGAATTAACCTTTTTAAACTCTTTCATAGGGCGACCAAGCATCGATAATTGGCGGAGTGGTCGATTACATCAAAGAATTACAACAAGTGCTACAATCCCTTGAAGCAAAGAAGCAAAGAAAAACCTATACCGATGTTTTAAGCCCTCGAATCATCTCAAGCCCGAGGCTTTCACCACGTCCCTCGCCCCTAAGCCCACGAAAGCCGCCTTTGAGTCCTCGATTGAGCCTGCCCATAAGCCCGAGGACCCCACAATCAAGCAGCCCATACAAGCCTAAGTTATCGGGCTTTCTTAATTCGCCATCACTTTCAAGCCCGGTCGAGCATTCTCCTTGCAATTCCTCAACTTCTTCTATTAATGACACTGTTAATGAGCTTGTGGCTTGTTCAAAATCAGCTGTAGCAGAAGTCGAGGTTAAGTTTTCGGGCCCAAATTTGATGTTGAAGACGGTGTCGCATCGCATTCCGGGCCAAGCACTCAAGATCATTTCTGCACTTGAAGAACTTGCACTTGAAATTCTACAAGTGAATATCAACACGGTTGACGAAACAATGCTGAATTCTTTCACAATTAAGGTATGCATGCAATTTATTTTAATTTTTTTTTTTCACATTCATTTTCATTGGTGGGTAAAGGAGTAAAGACTTTTTCTTAATCCAAATACAATTTCATGAAATGAAAGTGTCCAGTAACTTATATTATAAATAAAATAGTTAATTGTATTTTTAGTTTATAAAACTAGACCTTCAACAATTTGATTCAGTATTTATGGTCTTGTGTTTTATAAAAATTTCATTTTTAGTCTTATCTTTTGAAATGCTTGTACTTTTAGTCTCTTTTATTTTTCAAAGAAATTAAGAGAGTATATTATCCTAAAACCAAAAGTGTGTTGCTAGTTCTTCATAATTGGACTTCAACATTTCGGTCCTGTAATTTACAAATTGTACTTTTGTCTCTTTTTTTTTTATTTTTTTTTTTGCATTTTTTGTCATTTTGTCCCATTTTACGTCAAATTTTGTTACATATAATATTCTCTATATATATTGCATTTTTATCCTATAAAACAAATACATTGCAATTTTGTAAAACGTTGCATAAGGAGGAGTGAGGATCTAATCTTATAAAACAAAATTTACAATTTTACTATTTCATTTAATTTCATTTCTTATTTTCGTGTCGTGCTCGAATTCCTTCCAATCTTATCCCCAACTCCCACCCTCCCCCCAAAATAATAATGATAATAATAATATCACCCCAAATTCCCATATGAAGTAAAAACAAAACAAAAAAAACTAGTACACATATGTTCTTTAATTTCTTTCAAATTTTTTAAAGAAAAAGTTACTTTTTTGGTAATAAATGCAATATATATAAAATCGTTTTCTAGACAAGGACACGACAGGCTATAAACGGCATACAACATTTGGCAGTAAAAACAACAAGAAGAAATGCTATCACACACCACAAGTTTCTTTGATAATTAAAAGCCAGTTTTCCCAAAACATATACTCCGTACTCTAATTTGTCATGAGGTGGTTCGTTTGTAACAAATATACCTTTCTTCTTTTGAATACAAACCACAGGGACGGATCCAGCCCCCTTTTGGGGGGGCCTGGCCCCCCCAAGAATTTGAAAAAAAAAATGAGTGCTACTTTTTTTTTTTTTTTTTTTTTGAGATATTAGTACAAATATTTACATTATTCAATTACTTATTAAATTCAAAGTTTTAGAAGTTTTTTTTTCTTATACTCTATATATAACTGTGGTGCCTATACAACAATTCTAATAAAATGACAAGTATAGTTTCATGTTGAATTGTCAATTATACCTACTTAGTATTTTATATTACCAACACAACAGAAATAATGATTATCAACAATAAAGTTAGTGAAAAACAGGCTTAGAAACTAGATGAAAGATTACTACCCTGCGAATTGTTTGATTATTCACATTGAAAATAAAAATGCTAGAATTTTTATGATATGAAGAGCGTCGTATACAATTTTCATAATTTTTTCTTTTAATTTTTGAATTCAATAGGATCCTCGTTAATAATCTATTCTTATGCAAATAAATTATATTGAATATTATATTGTCAATTAGTTTTAACGATGAGTAAACTCGGCCCCCTACTCTATAATCCTGGATCCGTCCCTGCAAACCACCCTTTTCACTGAAAACTAGAACATAATATTTGTTTTTATCTTGCACTGTATATTTATGACACTTCAACTACCATAGTACTTAATACTTACATCCATTTTTATTGTTTTATTTTGGATAAATTATACTTTATATTTTCCAATTATTTTGATAACCATTTTGCCAACTCAACTATGAATTGTGTCTCTTTCGAGGCCCCTTAACGTTTAATTAATATGAGTATAAAAGATAAAATTGGCAGAAATTTACTAAAACAAATGATCCGGTGCAATTGAAGAAGAAGAGCACCCATTATGTTTTGTCTAACTATAAAAAATAAAAATGAAAAACATTGTGTTTTTATTAGAAAAAAAAACCCTCTTGTGTTCTTTTTTTATTAGCAAAACTACCATTTGAAATTCCTTTCTAATCATAGAGGGCTTTATCAAATTTTCAAGCGTGTAGGGGGATATTTTCAATATTTAAAGTTAACAGGGGTTATTGATAATTATTTAGGTTAATAGGGGTATTTTTGCATTCTTTGGTGAGGGTATAACTGCTATTTCGTCTTGTGAGTGATTTTTATTTTTTTTAATAAGCAAAACAAGTTTTTGCTAATAAAAAGCATATGATGATATATTGATAGTTAGACAAAGGACATAGGGTGTTTTAGCATTTCACTCGTTAAAGAATGAAATATAGTTGGAGGGGTAAAAAGATTTGGAAGATGTGATTTAATTTTATTTTTTATTTTGTTTTTGTATATCAATAAGATGGGATTTGAAATTCTTGATTAATTAATTATTGGAATTTTTTTTTGTTTTGATAGATTGGTATTGAGTGCCAACTTAGTGCTGAAGATTTGGCTCAGCAAATTCAGCAGACATTCTGTTAATTAAAGCCCTAATCGTTGCTGTGTCTTTCTTTCTCGCGTTTCACGTACGCGCTTTTGCACTTGTGGAATGCGACAATAAAGCAAAAGTGGGAAGCATTTCTTTACCACCAATTGCTGTTTAATTGTTAACATGTACTAATGTAGTTGTAGATTTGATTAGTTATGATTACTTGTATTTGAAATGACTTTTCTGTATGAAGACCTTTTACTCATGAGCAATTCTTTAAGTAATACTATGAATATTTTGAATAAATTTTGTTTCCGAATGAATTTATCTTTAGGGTGATTTACGATCAAATCTCCTGAGTTTTAGTCGTCTTATAAAAAAATTCTGACGTTTTAAAAATTACAAGGCGACCCTCTCTAGTTTAGATTATGTATCAAAGCACTCCTTAAAGTTTCAACAATCCTTAAAAAACCACCTCTACAAATTTTGAAAATGTTTACAAAAACCCTCAGAAGAGTCCTTACAAATTTTGATGCGTAGAAGTGCATGTACCTATTTCGTTAACTTTTTTTCTTTAGCACAAATATTGTTCATTAAACGAGAGACATTAATCTAGTCCAAATTCAATTCATCCGCAATTGTTATTACTTTATATTAGTTGAATTATATGTTATCTGTCACAAAAATAAATATATTATTACATAAACTTACTTTGTGATATAGGCAAGCGGATCTTTCCTCAAAAAAAAAAAAAAAAAAAAATATAGGCAAGCGGATAGTTGAGTCTTTCTAATAGAATATTTTTCCTATATAACCTTTTACACAAAAGTATTTTTCAATATGACTCAAACTGAAAAGTATCTCTCTAAATGTACATTTTAGGTAAAATCGCTATTGGTAATATCGATTCTACTGAAAAATCGCAAGTTCCAACATCGATTTATCAATTACATTCGATAATTAAAAAAAATTAAAAAAAATCGAGATTAGTAACATCGATTCTTATTAATTATAATTAGCGACTAATTAATTCAGGGAAAGAATCGATATTGGCAATATCGATTCTTCAGAAGAATCGCTATTAGCAATAGCGATTCTTCTATTTTTTTTTTTTTCTTGGGAAAATGAGGGCATGCTGCTGGAAATTCTCAAGTTGTTGTTCAACTGCGATTTATACCTTTTTTTTAAATCTTGTGAAATGTGAAGGAACAGAAGCTCTTTTCTTTTAACTCAAGCACAACCACAACAATAAATTCGAGAATCACAATAATGTAAGTACAACTACAATGTCGGTTACAAAAATTACCACCTGTATGGACTTTGCAACCCGCCTTCCACACTATCCTTTTTAAATTACCACCCGTATGGACTTGGTAAAAATTAGAACGCACATGTCTCAAACAATACCGATGTTCCACATTTTTCCATTTCCTTACTCGGATTGTTGACAATATACATTTATGGCGATCATAAATCAAACATATATAACGACCCTTCACAACATATTCTTGCACAAGGTTCAAGAACCAATCCCAAGTTTTAAAGGACTCATTTTTTACAATAGCAAAGGCAAGTGGCAAAAAATCGAGCTTATGCTCCTTCACATTTCACAAGATTTAGAAAAAAGGTATAAATCACAGTTCAACAACAACTTCGAAATTCCCAGCAGCATGCCTTCATTTTCCCAAAAAAAAAAAAAAAATTGAAGAATCGCTATTGCTAATAGCGATTCTTCTGAAGAATCGATATTGCCAATATCGATTCTTTCCCTGAATTAATTAGTCGCTAATTATTATAATTAATAAGAATCGATGTTACTAATCTCGATTTTTTTTAATTTTAATTTTTTAATTATCGAATATAATTGGTAAATCGATGTTAGAACTTGCGATTTTTCAGTAGAATCGATATTGCCAACTGCGATTTTACCTAAAAGGTACATTTTGAGAAATACTTTTCAGTTTGAGTCATATTGAAAAATACTTTTGTATAAAAGCCTATATAAGAAAAAAACTCCTTTCTAATATATATAACAAATTTTTTTTTCTGATTTCGTTGGAAATCATATAAAGACAATTCTTATGTCATTTCTTCAGGTAAACCTCATCCTTTAATACTTATTTTGTTTGGAAAAATTATTTTTGTCTCCTTTTGAGGAAATCCGTTAGGAAAATTTATAAAGGATCTACATTATCAAACACATCGTATTTTTTTAAGAAATTCATCATATTTTACGAAACACTCATGTGTTAAGTTTACTATATTGCACCACGTACCCTTATACTTTTAGAGAAAATCCCCTTTCGTTCGTTTTTGTTTATTTTTTTTTCGTGCGTATGCAACACTCTCGCTTAATGAGACTGAAACTTATTTTTCATCTATTTAGTTACTTAAAAAATTAATGTAACACTCATGTGTTAATAAAAAAAATTCTGAGCTTTTCAATAGTTATTTTTAATTTATGGAATACAATCATATTATTCTAATAAATATATAAACAAGAATGTTCATATAATAAAATATTATTGTAACATTTTATTTAATTTATTACTGATGTATCAAATATATGTAAGCAAAATATTTATATTTATATAATTAAAAGAAAAAATATTATCTACTATTAAAATTTATGAATAGTATTTCCTCTGTCCCTGTTGCGGAATTTACACACGCAAATAAACGCAAGTGCACGTATCGAACAAGTAATAAAGAGTAAGTATAAGAGTATCGTCTCCACATGGACTTGACTAATATCTACCAATTCCAATTCCTAATTTACTTTTAATTGATTCCAAATTCAAATATAGTTTTGGAGTTTTAACTAAATTAACTAAACTAGTAAAACTAATCTAAATACTTGGATTGAGTTCGAATAATGAGAAGAGAAACCTAGGGTTATAATTTACTATGTTATCTATCGATTGCTCAATTGAGATTTGCGTAGTTATTGTGGTGACAAGAGTGCTACCCAAGGATTCAAGTATATTCCTACGTATCTTCCGAATTACATAAGAACCTAATGTATTATACAAATCGATCATATTCCTAGGTGATTCATAAATAACACAAAGCATTAAACACGAACCTCATGTAACGGGTATAAACGCCTTAAGTATATTCCTATATTAAGAGTCGTTTACTATTCAATTTCCTATCTAATCCTAATCTCCATTTTCCAAGTTCGAAAATAATATTAAATCTAACAACTAGGTGATCAGTCAAGTTGCAAGCATAGAGAACGAAATTAAATCAAACACAAGAATTGCCCCTAACTATGAATAATCAAATTAACATAGTTTCATAAAAACCCTAGATCCTAAAGAATTAGTTCATGATAAATATAAGAAGAAAATAATAAAGGAAAACAAATCTGAGTTCATGTGGTTTCATAGACAAAACGATGAATCCAAGATAAAGATCTTCAATATTGCGTTCTTCTTGCTTGGGTGATCTTCAAGACTTCTCTCTTTTCTTCTTCAATCTTTCTCCAAGTAGATCTTTGATGTTGTAGGTGTATTCTATGAGAAAAGTATGTTTAGAGCTGATCAAAGATGTATAATTTCGTGACCTAGAAGTCCTTATATAGATCTACCAAGTTGAGTCCAAGTAGGAGACTTTGGGCCCAAGAATTTCCTTTAAAATCCCGCTGAAAATCGCGACAGATTTGCGCGACAGTTTTGCAAGTGTCATAACTTTCTGCTCCGAACTCCAAATCAAGATCCGTAACATCTGTGGTGTAGCTAACTCATTCCTCTACATCATAGTCGAAATTCAACTTCATTGGAGCTTCCTTGAAAGAGTTATGGTCCTCGGAGTGCATAATAACATTTCTGACAGCTTCTTTGTTCTTGCACTACTTGACTCAATTTGATCTTTAATTCGTTGTTCTTCACTTCCAATCATATTCTTAGATCCAAAATAGCTTAGGCCTACAAATATGAACACAATATATAAGAATATACCTCAATTCATGCACAAAACAACCAAACCAATGACTCGAGCGACAAAACACAAAACTAACTAAAATTGCCTAAGATTCTATCAAAACTCTAATAAGAATAATCGAATGAGTTAAGGAAATAGACTTGATAACACTGTTTTCACAGAGTTATCAGTCCCTCGTTTATTTATCCTTTGGTTGTTTACACTGAGTTTTAGGTAAAAGAGAAAATGGTGAAATTTTTAGATATTTTTACATGTATGCCCTTAAAAGTAGTGATTAAAAATTAGTGATGTCAAAGCACTAATTTATATGAGAAGATTTTGTTCGGAAAAGTAATTCATTTATAGAAATGAGGTGTTTTTCAGGGACATCCAGTGAACATTTAGGAACAGAGAAAATATATACAATTAAGTTATTCTAACTAATATGTAAATTAGGTTAATAATAGGATGAAATGATAATTGACTTGAAAACTAAAGATGCTAGTGATACTAACAAAAGAGGGGAGAGTGTTAAGTTTATAATAACATAATGATGTTTGGTGTAATAAACTCAATACAAAGAGTTCATGCAGATTTTGCACAACATAGTCCCCCATCATATCATATCATAGAACTAAATATACGGTTCATATAAATTGCACTTTTGGCTCTTTTATAACTATTGAAAATTTAAGGTAAATTGTGTCATTTTTGGAAGATTTTTGTCATATTCTGTGTCAGTCGAGAAATTCTTATCCAAATCGGGTTTCGTCAAACTCAAAATAACTACATGACAATTGCAATATACTTACTTTGTGATTGGATATCATGTGGTTGGATGAGTCTGACCAAACCAGATTTGAACAAGAATTTTCCGTGTCAAAATTTGTTCTATGACAATTTTTACTTGTAACCCTTCCAATTATTGGACAATTAATAATGAATCTAATTATTAACTTCAAAAAGTATGTAAGTTTTAGAATATCCACAAAAGTCATATATAAGCCAATTAATCACAAAGCTAATTACCAACACACAAATATATCTAGGAACATTTAGAAATTGAAAATAATTGGGATCTCATACTCGTTTTTCTAAGTGTATTTAATTAAATATGTAATCTTATGTGGTAACATATTATGAAAGACTTCCATTTCCCACTATATACAAAATATGGTAGGATAAATCAAATAGTCCAATATTAACTTATGAAAGATTATAATTTCTACTATATATATAACTAGTTTTGGTCCCTAAATATTAACAATCAAATCAATTATACATTCCATAGCAGTATATTGTCTTCTTGTGTGGAAACATTCCACTATCATCCTAACCTAGTCTACCCAAATGGCACTATTAAACATGAAAAAAAAATAGAAAAAATAAAAAATTTAAGTTGTTGGGATACATAATGAAAAAAGGACCATCCGTATTTTTTTAGTAGCCTATTCAATTTTGTCACACATTTTGGATTGCCTAACTAATAGAAGCTTTAAAATTTTCGATTACTCTACAAACTTAGAAGATCTTTTGTAGTGGTCCTCATGAAACTTTAACATAGGCCATTTTAATGCACTTGTCGTGCTTTTATATGGCAAACTATATAAATAGTCGTATCTCTTTTTGTATACTTAATATGTGATATTAATTAGAGTATTAAACCAAATAGTATACAACTAGGTAAAATGGTCCAATGGTATATAATGCACTAGGATACTTTCTTGGAGATTCAATTCTATGCCGAAAGCTGCGTGAATTCTCAACCGTAACCGGACCACTGTCCATTTCCATTGATTCAGTGTTTTTTTTTTCCATTTATATATTTATTTATATTTTTTATTTTTACTATAAGAAATAGGAATATCAACCACACATAAAATGTAGTAGCGAATGTATTCACCATGACTTTTATCCATAGTGCGAGGTGAATGTTTCCATCACTGTTTCAAGTCATGGTTTGTATTTTACACAAATGGCTAATTAATCGTGGTAGATACATATTTGTTGATAGTGTTTTGTTGATGAGGTCTAGATATATTGATGACAAAATTAAGAATTTAGTTCTGCAGAGGTTTTGAGTTCGAATCTTACCAAAAATATGGATAAATTCTAACTTCATACTAGTATTGTTAGCTAGTTTAATTGTGTATTCTTTATACTTTATAGTGATCAATTATATTTATTAATACAATGATTTAGTTATCGTTTTACTAAAAAAATAAATTTTTTGCACTAATAAATAGAGTAATATAATTTCGAGTTAATAATTTGAATAATTTTTTTTAATATATATAAAGGAAATGAATTTAGGACCCGTTTGTTTACTCGGGAATGTCATATTATTTGGCAATCTAATTTCTTGAAATCAGATAATATTGTTTGGTCAAATTTTTGAAATCTGAGAAAGGAAATATATTCCTGCAAATCAGGAATCTTGCCATGAAAATATGAGAATGTGAAACCCAATTTTTCTACGGTATTATGATTCATTTCCTGAGGTATTTGATACTAAAAATAAAAAGTACATTATTATCGATAAATTCTTTCTTAATTTATGAAGTTTTATTCTTCTCCCTACGTAATAATTCTCTCCCATAGCCATTGTTTTCTTGTTGCTTGCGTTATTTTTCTTCTCCAGCCTTACATATTAAATTCACACGTTCATTTACGTACTAGTTGAATTTACTGAAATAATATAGATATTATTTAAATGTGAATTGATTTGAAAATATGTATATAGTTTATATGCCAATTCATAGGCCAAATTCAAAGTTTATGCTTCATAGCACATTCATTCCAAATTGTACACTTAACTTTGTTATTGCTTTTGAAAGCGTTAAATTATTTATTACTATTAGCACAACATTTTTTGTTATAGTTACATTCTTGGAATAAATAAATAAATATATATATATATATATATATATATATATATATTTGCAACTATATATGACTATCCTATAAAACTGATTTCTTTTATGTTCTTCAATCTTTACTATATATTAATTACATTTTTTGTTATAATATATAAATTATTAATTAGTATACTAAACATATTTTTTTAAATCAATATATGATATTAATAATTGATTTTTATATAATATATGGGTGGGGATATTTTTGTGAACTTTTTAACTATGTAATTCATTATTTGCCATTACCAAACATTTGAACAAGAATTCAATTAATTTTCTTGGTACAACCACAAGTGACAAACAAACACTATAATGGAATCATATTTATAAATATTAGATTGCTAGAAATCAAATACTTAAAATCAGATTTCATTCATGTCAAACAAACGATTCCTTAGAGAGTTACTATAATGAGTGTAAGTCGAGTAGGACAACACATATTTTAAAATTGGGAAAATTAGTATCTACACCGGTGGATTTAATCCACCCGGGTGTTGGATGAGTGACACATAAGCATAAAAGGACAATATTTTGTCATTTTATGCCTATGTGTCATTCATCCAACCCCCATGTATTAAATCCACTAGTGTAGTATCTAAGTAACAAATTGCATTTATGTTAGATTTTAGTTTTTATGAGTCTAGCTAGTTAAGTTAGCATTGCAAATGAACGCGGCACGAGTTAGGCTCGTTGGAGATTGATTTCATATTATACAAGATATGATTATTCTAGGTTAAACGATATTTTATCGAGCAAACTCGAGCCTAGTTCGAGTATTTTAATTTGGTGATAAACCTAATAATTAATATTGGACCTTACCTAGTGGGCTGAGATCTAAAAGGCTGTTGGGCCTTCCCTTTATATATATATATATATATATTTTTTTTAAGAACCTTCCCTGTAGATGTTGATTTAGATTATTGTTTCTTTCTATTTATTTATTTAACTAGAAACATCTTTCAATTGAGTCCTTCTAGTTTGGTTGTAATGATGATTATTAATGGATTGAGCTGGGATTAGTGTTTCTTTCTATTTATTTATTTAACTAGAAACATCTTTCGATTGAGTCCTTTTAGTTTGGTTGTAATGATGATTATTAATGGATTGAGTTAGGACTAGATCTGAGTTATTTTGACTCAAAATTCGACATCTATTAATAATAATCGGATTCTGTTCGAATTCGCTCGGACTCTTTAAAACTACAATCGAGTCTGATTTGGTGGATAAATATCCGAGATCCACTGAACTGTCTTTATCCATTAAAATCATTTAAAAAAAAATCACTTCATATTATCACACTTAAAAATCTCTCAGTATCATCAAATTTTGTACGTATCAATTGTTTGCTTTATTGGATTCATTTAAACTTGAAAAGCACTGTCGCTGACCATGGATTAAAATTTTATTTTCGATGTATGCTTCGGACACTCAATATAAGAAATTTACGATAAATTTTCGGAAAAATATGAAAAAAGTTACTAAATTAAGAGATGCAAATATAAAATTAAAAAATACATCTTATTTTCGTTTCGATTAATTAAAATATAAACATTCCGATATATTCAATGGAAAAGAATGAAATTTTGATCCATGAGTACAACAACACATTCATTTGTTTTTATGATACGACTTAGTTGAATGAGAAGGGACTGAATTATATGTACATAATCTGGCCCATTATACTTTAAAAATAAAAAATGATAATGGCCCATCAGACATTTCTTCAAAAATGACTTTGTCCCACCAGTTTAATTTAAAAAAAATATATATGTTGATCAGGCCCATCAAATAGGTCATAAATGGGTCAAGTCATAGCATTTTTCATGAACTTTTTTGGATTATTTAATGAAATTGCGTTTTTGAAAGATGACACATGTTTATACTTTTACATTTAATTAATAATGCATATATGAATAAATAAAAATATATTTAATATATTATCTCTAGATACGGATTTTCAATGAATCAGATCAGACTATATTCATATTCATTTCATTTGTTTCGAATTATAAATCTTCATAATCGGATCGGATTCGTCGAATCTCCGATAAGACAAATATTCGGGTTTTTTACACTTTGCACCCTAGGGTATATTTTAATTAGAAAATTTAGTTGCAGAAAGGGTACAATTGTTATTTTCGAATTTTCTTTACACCCTAGAAATATATATTTTGGCACTATACACCCTATAAATATATATTATTGACACTTTGCACCCTAAAAATATTAACTTTTTGCACTTTCCACTAAGACATAATATTTTGACACATTTTTTTTCTTATTTAATTCTTAAATATGACATGCTAATAAGTAATAATTATAGATTTGTAGAATATGTCGTGTAGAAATTATTTGGAAACAAACAAATATAAAACTTGTGTCTATTATATAATTTTGTATTAAATATCACAACTGATGCAAATTAAATGGGTGTCTGTTTAAGGACAAAATGTACATATAATTTGCAAAAAAATTTATTATTTTTGTGAATGAACTCGAAGTATTTTTTTTTTCATGTTTGATTATTGTGCATTGAAAAGTATCATATTAACTCTCAACTAATGACATTCAGGGACTTATTCAAAAGAAAATATTAGGATGCAAAATGCCATTATAGTTCTAAGGTGCAAAGTGCCAATTTTTTGAATCGATGTGGAATATGCCAATTTTTTTTATATTTACAAGGTGCATCCATATCTCCTTTTTATTTTTATTTTTTTTATTTATAATTTTGTATAGAACAAGTAAACCAATGCAAAGATTTGGTGATGAAAACTTAAGCTGGATGAATAAAAGTTAACTTTGTACGTAATTTCTGGAATAATTATGAAGCTAGAAGATTAGCTTTATTTTATTAAGAAGAGTTATATTATGTGTTCAATTTATATACGAGAAATTCTTATTTAGAGAAAAACCCGACACTAAAGGGAAGAAGAAAAGAGAGAGTGGATTTTGAGTCTTTGACTAAGAAAATCTGAGTGAATCTTACACGTTGTAGACCGGTCTTTGGTCATAAGAATTGCAATTCTATTTTATGAAGTCAAATGTTGACTCGTTCAACAAGGGCCATATATGAAAACGCAAATATCAACCATCTTTTTCAATTGAGAAATTCTTTCATGCAATTGCTTATATGATTAAATTAATAGTGGATTAAAGTATCCAATAATTAATTTTCTTCACAATATCTCCATGTTGTTAAGTGATTAATTCAATGACAAACATGTATAAATAATTAAAGAGATATAATTAAACATGAAGTTTTATCATATTTATCTCCTACATAAACTCCTAAAATTTATAAATTTTATCTTGCATCATTTTTTTAAAATTTTGATCCTCTTTTCTTATAATAGATAAAAACGAGGGCAAAAATTCAATTTTCATACCATAGAATAGGCCAAACTCCATTTTTCATACCAATTGAACAAAAATCATATCGTAGAATAAAGGGGCATTTCAAAAATCATACTTCCGTCAAGTTTTTTAACGGAATTGCCACGTGGTCCGTTAAGTCATCTTGAGCGGGAAAACACTCACATGCGCGGCAAGTATGGTATGAAAAATGAAAATTGTCATGTTCTATGGTATGAAAAATGATTATTTGCCTATTACATTTTATTTAATTAGACACATATATATATATATATATATATATATATATATATATATATATATATATATATATATATATATATATATATATATATATATATATATATTATTCCAATTTCGTTTATTAACCACTCAAACATTTGTTATCCAGTCTCACCAAGTAAAATTATTTGATTGAGAAATTATTCTACCTATTTTTAGTAAAAAAGTTAAGGATAATTTGACTTGAATTACAAAACCCAATTTGAAATCTGTTATTTCACCTTCTATAATAGTACCAAATATACATTTTAAATGACTCAAATACTCGCTTATTACACTTTTAATATGGTTCAACTTAAACATTGAATGATATTTACTAGGATCAAGTTTGACGAATCCTAATAATTTTTTTCCCCGTACACCCATTTGCTAGCTAGGAATGTTGATTCATTTCATTGATCAAAACTCCATTCTAATGTGAGACCTACATGTAAAATATAATACCTACTAAAGACCGTATGTCCCTTTGGTTAATGTACTTCACAATATTTGTTTAGATTAAAAGGTATAGTCAAGAACAAACAAATTACAATTAAAATTAAAAGTGAGGCAAAAACTCAATTTCATACCATAGAATAAGCCAAAGTCCATTTTTCATACCAATCAAACGAAAATCATACTTCAGTTTCAAGTCAACTTAACGGACATGTGGCACTTCTGTTAAAAAAACTGACGGAAGCGTGACATGGTATGATTTTCGTACGATTGGTATAAAAATGGACTCTGGCCTATTCTATGGTATGAAAATTGAATTTTTGCCTAAAAATGAGCTACAAAAAAATACTATTATTTCAAATAGTCCCTAATGTGTGTGTGTATATATATATATATATATATATATATATTATATTTTAGCATCAATATTTTAAGTAAAAAAATTAATTTAAAGATTTATTACAATATAAGTCATGAACCTTTAAATACAAATATTCAAAATGATATTCTCTAAAATATCATTATGTTGAAAAAAAAAATTTGAACCGTATCTTACCTATAAAAGGATAAAAAATACTTATAGCTCCGCTAAAGTACGTAATTTATTTTGGCTAGAATAGAAAAATATAAAGAATATCCAATAGTTCTAAAAAAAAATTCAATCAAGACATGCCTAACCTCAAATTTTATGGAATTCTTTTCGCGAAAAACGCGTGTAATTGGTGAAAAATTGTGAAACCGGCAAAATAAGTTCATGAAATTGTTGAAAACATGTGAAATCGATGAGAATTCTGGTGAAAAATATTGAAGTTGGTGAAAAAATTGGTGAAACCGGTAAGAAAGTACCTATGGAATCGATAAATACATGTGACATCGATTAAAAGTCGGGTGAAATTTATGAAAAGAGGGTGAAACTGGTGAAAAACGAATAAAAGTTGGTGAAAACAAGTGAAATCAATTAATTTCCGGTAAAAATTGGTGAAAAGAACATGTGAAATTATTTTAAAAAATGTGTAAAATATGTAAAGACAGGTTAAACTAATAAAAACACGTGAACTCAGTAAAAAAAAGAGTGTAACCGGGATAAAATCGATGGAAACATGGTTTAAGACAAAAAAAAAAAAAAAGATTAATTTGCTCTACTACGAGCACTTTTCTAATATTAATTTATACACATACACGGTTGAGATGGGGATAGGAAAATCCAATAGGCCCACAAAAATTTTGCATATTGATTCGTCAAACATAGACAGGGAAGCATCCATGAACTTTTCTTCCAAATTAATCAAAAAATCTAGGGTTAATATAGAAAGTAGTTTGACTGGGCTTGATCTTCGTTTGGTTTGGAAAAGTGGTATTAGTGGTTTCGTCGTTGAAACTTTATTTGGCCAATGGTTTCAATGGAATATTAATAAGATGGTAAAATATTATTAAATAATAGTTAGTGTGTCTTAAAAATTAGAGATTTGATTTGGATGATGGTTTAATTGTTGGGGTTTGAGAAGAAAAGTAGGTAGCAGGTGTTAAATCAATAACTTTATAGGATTTGGAATATAATATTTTATTGTGTAATGATTGAGATAATGAGTTATTATATTGTAATTATTTAGATATGATTGTGATATTAATTTAGATGATGAACAATTGTTTTATTTAAATAAAACAATTAATAATGAGATAATTAATATTTTTTGTGATTATTGAGAAGAGATTTTAATTATTATAATGATCAATGTTGTTATAAATAGAATTTATTTTAATCTGAGATAATTAATTATTTTTTATGTTGAAATATATACAATAATAAAATGAATTTCATTTTTGCCAACTAATATAATTGAATATAACATTTAAAATTATAGTTAGATATTTTGATAACAAATGATAATGCAAAACACAATTTATGATAATTTAATTGATATCATGGAAATACAAATTAAGTAAATGTGACATATAGGAATAAAATATATTAAAGAAAATCATAGGAAAAAAAAAAAAAAGCAAAAACAAATAGCAAAAGAAAAAAAAAAAGAAAAAGAAAAAGAAAAAAGAAAAAAAGAAAAATTCAAAAAAAATATAGACAAGCGCTGCAACTACTCGGACTGGGAAGGTTTCGGTCTTGGGCCGAAACCCTCTCAAGCCCATTGCCAAACAAGGTTTGGCCCAGTTTGACTGAAACCAAACCGGGCCAAATTAGATCCATATATACCTCTAATAATCACGAAATCATAAAAGTTTAACATAAATAGGAAAAATGTTGCAGTCCTATGATCATACGTAGAAGTTAGAACCCAAATTATCTAATATGTTTAACATGATGAACATTTACATGCGTTATTTATGTGCTCATGTATATTATGTTACATACACGCATCACAAGCATCACATGCACATGCACTACGACCTCATTAAGTTAAACGATCAACTTACGAATTCACGTTTACTTATTTTTCAGACACAAGTATCCTATGGTCTGATGTTTAGCGTAGGCATTGTCCATCTCCGAAATCCTGTCTGTCGGTCGTTGAGGATCATCCTCGTTGTTCTCTTTTTCTTTTATTATGTTGTTATATTTTATGTCCTTATGTATCCGATGATTAATACTTAAGAGTGTGTTTATTTTGAAAACTTGTTATCGCGCGGTTTCGCTTGTTTTGAATATTGTGACCGCTCCTGCACATAGCATTGTTCTGATTTTAATGTTCTCGTGTTTGAACTATGATTCGAATTACTGTGTTGTTGTTTTAAAGAAAAGGTTATACTCTAAATTTTGTTGTGTTCATCAAATACGGACCCGGACTCGAGGGTGGGCCCACGTAGGACCCAGCTCGGGGGTTCGGGCCATCAAAAGTGGTATCAGAGCTTAGGCTTGTAAGTTAGGTCAAGGATCCTCGAAAGTCATTTGTTGTGTCGTGTCTTAACTATCTTTTCGAGAAATTTTGTGTAATTATTATATGTTGTGTATTTGTTTCTTATCTTGTAAGTGTGATAGGATGTTGAGCCAAGGTATTTGTCTGTCAAGCGCATGAGAGAGAGATACATGGTTTCTGAAGTAGCATTGGGACGTCGTAGGCCCCATGCTGCCCAACTCGTGAGAATTCACCCCTCATTGCTCGATCAGATGACGTTCTCGACCTCATCGAGTCTATCCGCCCTCCCCTAATCATGTGCGACTAGAACGTTATCGATCTAGGAGTGACTAGCATGTGATGTATGATACAATGAATAATTCGACTGATAGGACGAACTATTCATGTTGAATTATTATGCTAATACTTATATGCTTATGAGTACTTGATATTGTATACCGGATTGTTTTGATTACTGTTATTGAGTTGTTTACAGATTTCATGTTACTGGATTGTTATTATACTGTATTATTACTGAATTGTTATTGTATTGTATTATTTGTTCTTGTTATGTGGGCCCAATTTTTGATTTGCGGAATCACGGGTAACCTGGAAGGTTAGGACCGGAGGGTTACCTTGATCCACCGTAGACCCGGTTTCACAAACCAAGTGTGGAGGTTACACTTGGGGAGTGAAGTCAAATTCCTGACATTAGACGTCTATGCGCACAATTTTTGTAAGATAGCTCCTTACTTAGAGTGTTCGGTGGGGCGTCATAATATGGATTGGAGGGTAAGAGGAGGACGACATCAGCAACTGTTGGTTATTTGTTTAATGTGCTTACATTATTACAACATGTGTCTAATTACTATACTGATATATGTGCTCATGTATATTATATTGCATTCACGCATCACACGCATATGTGCACTACGACCTCACTAAGTTGGACGATCAACTTACGCATTCGCGTTTACTTCTTCTTCTTCAGATACATGTATCCTATGGTTTGATGTTTAGCGTTGGTGTTGTCCATCTCTGAGATCTTGTTTGTTTGTCGGTCGTCGAGGGTCATCCTCGTTGTTATCTTTTTCTTTTATTATGTTATTATGTTTTCGATTGTTTATGTATCAGGCATGATTAATACTTAAGAGTGTATTTAATTAAAAAAAATTGTTATTGCGTGCTTTGCGCTTGTTTTGAATATTGTGAGCGTTCCTGCACATAGCATTGTTTCGGATTTTTATGTTCTCGTATTTGAACTATGATGAATTATTGTGATGTTGTTTTCAAAAAGGAAACTTCTACTCTAAATTTGGTTGTGTTCACCTAATACGGACCAGGACTCGGGATGGGCCCATGTAGGACTCGACTCGGGGGCTCGGGCCATCACAAGTGGTATCAGAGCATAGACTAATAAGTCAAGTCAAGGATCCTTGGAAGCCGTCTATTGTGTCGTGTCTTAACTATCTTTTTGAGTCCTTT
Source organism: Penstemon barbatus (assembly GCA_003313485.2). Taxonomy (NCBI): domain Eukaryota; kingdom Viridiplantae; phylum Streptophyta; class Magnoliopsida; order Lamiales; family Plantaginaceae; genus Penstemon; species Penstemon barbatus. The sequence goes on from CM064880.1 coordinate 34,167,732, forward strand.
CATGTATTTATTATATGTTATGTATTTGTTTCTTATCTTGTGAGTGTGATAGGATGTCGAGCCAAGGTAATTGTCAATCAAGCGCATGAGAAAGAGACATAGTCTTTGAAGTAGAGTTGGGGTCCCGTAGGCCCCATGCTGCCCCAACTCCTGATGATTCATCCCCTCGTCGCTAGGTCGAGAACGTGGTCGCAACCTCGTCGAGTCTATCCGCTCTCTCCTAATCATGTGCGACTATCCCAATAGTTTGGTGCATGAGTTGGAGGTTGGCACTGATCAGTACTCTCATGTTTAGGAGGTGGAAATTATGGGCCAAGTGATTGAAGATCTACTCAAAGTCACGAGGGCCCGAATAGAGGATTTTCGGCTCCTTAGGAATCATGGATTGCTCCAATCCAACACGTTTCAAGATGGGTTGAGGGGTATTGCCAATTCTCTTTTGGATGCTAGAGAGGAGTTTGGTGAGCAAAACTCGAAAGAGGAAGACCCTGTGGATTAGGCAACTCCTATGGATGGTGAGGATCCCCAAGTTGGTGGCTGAGGAGACGGCATTTAAGATGACTTAGGTTGAGAGCTCGTTTAGGACTTCCTTTTTACCTTGTTTGTTTAGAAACCATCTTAGCTCATTGAATGTTTTATCGTACTATGTGTCTGTTTTAATACATTATGATTTTGTGATGTTCGACAATATTTTAATCGATTGTCGGTTTGCCATTATGCGATAATTAGTTTAGTTTTGAATGATTTTTCTTTTCGTCAAATATAGTAGGTTCGGTCTCGTTATGCAACGACTTGTTCGTCATTGTTTATATCCCAGGAACTCACGGTGATAGTCGTACTAGTCGGTTGGTTCCCTCTAGCTAGTCTGAGGGAGCACCGACTGTCCTACTAGTCGAACAAGTTGAGTGTTTCATTGCCGCTTTGGCAGAATTCACCCAAGCTCTCCAAGGCACTGCACGAGTTGCGCCTCTACCACTTGCACGCTAGCTTTGGCCCAGACCTTGGAACGTTTTCTTATGTTCCAACCGTCCCAATTTCTTGAAAAGCTTGATAATCAAAATGTTGAAGTGTGGTTGGCCGAGATTGAGTATATCTTCCGAGTCATGGATTACATTCCAAAAATTTCATTGGCCACTTATTATTTGAAAGATGTTGCTAAGGCCTGGTGGAAAACGAGGGAAATAGTTTGGGAGCAGAATCAAAACGAGAGGATCTGGGAGAACTTTGTTAATGATTTTATCGATAAGTATGTGCCGCCTATTATTAGGGAACTACGTGAAAAACAATTTAATACTCTGAAGCAACATAATATTAGTGTGACGGAGTTTGAGGTTCTTTATTCCCGGCTAGTTCATTATGCTCCCCGCCTGATGATCAGATGAACCTTGTCGCACCCTCCAATTTATCAAGTATTTGAGGCCTGAACTCCAACGAACCCTTCTCTCCCACAACATAACCTCTTTTATCGATGTAGTTGGGAGGGCCACCAGGATTGAGAATGGCCCGATTGAGCTCAAACTATTACAGGTTCCAGAGAAGAAGTCGAGACCTTTGCAACCAAATTGGCATATTGGAAGAGTTTTAGGCAAGGCAACGAGGTTTGGAAATTCAAGCTCGAAAAATCCGAACAATTGTCATCAATTCAATCAACTACAAAGATATTGTCCCAATGCACCACCTGCACCAGCTCCAGCTAGCAAAAGACTATCATTGGCAACAAAAAGCGCAAAACTCTCAGGCGAACCCTTACAATGGAAAGGGAGCGACAGACGGAGCCTAACCTATGGTGCTATGGAAGGTATACAATATTGTTTTAATATCAATTGGATAAGGGGCATCGTATTTGTTGGTCCCAAGTGGTCAGATGAGGTCTAGAGGGGGGGGGGGGAATAGATCTCTAATTCTTTTTAACAATTTTTAACTTTAAAACTGTTGTTCTAACTTAAACAGACTAAGCTGTTATCGAACAGTAATTTTACAAGGCTGATCGCGAACAAATCTTTGAACAGCTTTGTTGACCACTAATCTGATAATCACTTAGCTGATTTTTGCTAAAATCAGTTTCAATACTTAGAGTACTTGCAACGGATTTGTAAAGTGCTTTTTCACAAGTAAACTTAGTAGTTTGAAAGTTTAATCCCCAGTTTTATAAAACTCCTTTCCTTTTAAAACTTTTCAAACAGTTAAATCAAAGTGTTTTTATGCAACTGAAAATATTCAAGTAAAAATGCAAGTAAAAACACACAGATTTTTATAGTGGTTATATGGATGTAAATATCCTTTAATCCACTCTTCCAAGTCACACAGATCTTGGGTTATACTATAAACACACAGTTTACAATATCTCCACTTACGCCAAAACAACAAATGAATATGGCCGTAAGCTCGCAGCAGGAAATCACAAAGAAACTCCTACTCTCCGAAGCAATATCACTCACAAAGATGGATATCTACTTCTCACAACACTCTAACAGATTTCACTCAGAAAAATGTGTTTATCTTTGATCTTCAACGTCGGCTTCAGTTAACAAATGACAGAGCTGATGAGTGAGCTGTTCTTGAGACTTAAGAGATTTTGCTTCGAAATTTTCTCAGAGATTGTGTTGTTTTTCTTCTCTTCGTCTCTACAGCTATTTATACTCGCAGGTTTGAAAAATGTCCGTTGAAATGAGATAGATTTCAAAATCCTCGGGTACTGGTCCTTAATTTCCACGAACGGCTCTCTGCAGTCTGTCCGTACTGTTAACATTACTTTTCTGCAGGCAGCATTAAATGCACCCAGCTGATGCGAAGCATTTCTTCAATCATTTGTCTTTAATAGCCTTGTACTTCAGCATTTATTACTTCCAGGGGCATTTATTACCGTTGGGATGACTTCTTGATCTTTTCCACTTGGCTGACGAAAGTACTTGTCTGATGGCGAACTAAGTTGATCTCAAACTTGAACAAATCTGTTTTGAGTCGGCTGATCTTCACCAGTCTGATTTCTTTCCTTCAGCAGATCAGTAGTCTTGGACCTTGAATTTTGACTCTTCTGATATCTCCTTTACTTTGTAAAAAATTCTTCAAAGGGATATCAGCTAAGTTAATTTATACTTAGCAGATTTGAAGTTTTGGAATTCATCAAAACCTCCCTTTACTTATTGTCTTCAGTGCTCTTCATCTTCATCCTTATCCAACAATGTTGGTCCCAAGTGGTCAGATGAGGTCTAGAGGGGGGGGGGGGGGGTGAATAGACCTCTAAACTTTTTCAAATTTTAACTTTAAAACCTCTTTGTAAACTTAAACTGACTAAGCTGTTATCAACAGTAGGTTCCTTGGCTGATCGCGAACAAATCTTTGAACAGCTTCGTAGACCACTAAACTGATAGTTACTTAGCTGATTTTGTCAAAATCAGTTTTAATACTTAGAGTACTTGCAGCGGATTTTCAAAGTGTTTTTCACAAGTATACTCAGTAGTTTGAAAAATGTTTCCCCAGTTTTGTAAACTCCTTTTAAACGTTTTTCAAACAGTTAACTAAAGTGTTTTATGCAGTCTTGAAATATGCAATTAAAAGTGCAAGTAAAAACACACAGAATTTTTATAGTGGTTATATGGATTTAGATCCTTTAGTCCACTCTTCCAAGTCACTTAGATCTTGGTTTATACTAGAAACACAAAGTAACCAGTACACTCTGCTTACGCCTAACAACAAATGAACAGGCCGTAAGTGCGCAGTAAGAAATCACAAAGAAATCCTACTCTATGAAGTAATATCACTCACAAAGATGGATATCTACTTCTCACAACACTCAGTTTACAAATTCACTCAGAAGATGTGTTTAGCTTTGTTCTTCAACTTCGCTTTTCGTCAACAAATGACTAAGCTGATGAGTGAGCTGTTCTTGAGACTTAAAGAGTTCTGCTTCGAAAATTCTCTCAGAGTTTGTATTTTTGTTTTCTCTTCGTCTCTTTCAGCTATTTATACTCGAGGTTGAAAAATGTCCGTTGAAGAGAGACAAGATTCAAATTCCTCGTGTACTGGTCCTTAATTTCCGCGAACGGCTCTTTTGCAGTCTATCCGTACTGTCAACAGTACTTTCCTGCAGGCAGCATTAAATGCACCCAGCTGATGTGAAGCAATTCTTCAATCATTTGTCTTTAATAACCTTGTACTTCATCATTTATTACTTCCAGGGGCATTTATTACCGTTGGGAAGACTTTATGACCCTTTCCACTTGGCTGACGAAAGTGCGAGTCTGATGGCGAACTAAGCTGATCTCAAAGTTGAACAAATCTGATTTGAGTCGACTGATCTTCATCAGTCTGATGTCTTTCCTTCAGCAGATCACAAGTCTTTGGACCTTGATTTTTAACTCTTCTGATGTCTTCTTTACTTAGTCAAAATTCTTCACAAGGGAACATCAGCTAAGTTAATCCATACTTAGCAGATTTTGAAGTTTTGGAATGCATCAAAACCTTCCTTATCAACTTGTCTTCAGTGCTTTCATCTTCATCCTTATCCAACAATTTCCCCCTTTTGATGATGACAAAACTTCAGCTAAGTACCTATTAATACATAAGCTAAAGAATGTGATCCTCAAAATTTTCTGAGATAGAAAAGATGTGTTGGATTAAACTTGACTTTTTATGATAATGAAAATATTACAAGTACAAGTTCATCAGATGAGATGTCTGAAGAATAGATAAAGTAAACTGATTACAAAAGATTTATAAGTTCTAAATATCAGCTTCTTCATCAGATCCTTCTAGCACTTCTTCATACTCATAAGAAGATTCTTCATCATCTTCTTCTTCTTCATCTTCATCAGCTTCATCTTCCAGAAGTATGTTTGCTCTGGCAGCATCCATCTTTTCTTTGAGTTGCTGCTCCTTCAGTAGCTCCATTGCCTTTCTGGCTGATTCAGTATTTTTGTACTTGGTCAAAGGCTCTGTTTGATCTTCAGCAGAGTCCTTGATTTCAACCATTACTTCATCAGTTTTGGCTTTGTCCTTGGTCTCTTCTTCAGACTTCTCTTTACCTTGTACCTTTCCAACTGTTTCAGCAGTCTTGGTCTTTTCAGTAGAGTCTTCAGTCTTCTCAACTTCAGCGTCAACAACAGTCTCCTTCGTTGATTCTTCCCCTTTATCTTCCCCCTTTTTGTCATCATCAGACTTGATGACATCTTCAGGTTTAGTAGCAGGGTTGAGTGCAACAGTAGGGATCTTTATTGCAGCACATAAAGTCTTCAGATTCTGATTTACTACATCATGACTTGCTGTTAAGTGATGAAGAATGGTACTGATGTTGTCAGTTTGATCATTGAAGCAGTCAATATTGAGTTGCATGGTTGAAAGTTCTTCATGAATAACATCTCCAGCTTTTTGAAGTTCCAATTTCCCCCTTTTTGATGATGACAAAACTTCAGCTAAGTACCTGTTTTACCTATGCTAAAGTTTGTGACCTTCAAAATTTTCTGAGATAGAAAATATATGTTGGAAACATAAACTTGAACTTTTATTGATAATCTGATAAATAAGTACAAGTTACAATTTCTGATCAGATGAGATGTCTGAAAGATAGATAAAGTAAACTGATTACAAATAGATTTATCTATGCTAACTATCAGCTTCTTCATCAGTTCCTTCCAGCACTTCTTCATATTCATAAGATGATTCTTCATCATCTTCTTCCTCTTCATCTTCATCAGCATCCTCATCTAAAAGAAGATTTGACCTAGCAGCTTCCATCTTCTCTTTGATTTGCTGCTCCTTCAGCTCTTCCATTGCTTTCTTAGCTATTTCAGTGTTTCTGTACTTGGTAAATGGCTCTGTTTGTTCTTCAGCAGAATCCTTGGTTGCAGCCATTTCCTCATCAGATTTGACTTTTTCCTTGGTCTCTTCTTCAGACTTTTCTTTACCTTCTACCTTTCCAATCTCTTCAGCAACTTTAATCTCTTCAGCAGCTTCAGTGGCAGCAGATTCCTCTACTTTTTCTTCTTCCTTCTTCTCTTCCCCCTTTTTGTCATCATCAGAAATGGTGACACTGGCAGGTCTGATAGGAGGATTGAGTGCAGCAGATTGAATCTTCATAGCAGCGCACAAAGCCTTCAAGTTCTGATTTACTACACCGTGACTTGCAGTAAGATGAGTGAGAGTGGTGCTGATGTTGTCAGTCTGATCATTAAAACAATCAATGTTAAGTTGCATAGTGGAAAGCTCTTCATGGATAACATCTCCAGCTTTGTTCAGTTCCTACAACAGCCCAACATTGATAGCTTTTTCTTCTTCACTGATCTTGATGAAGTTTGCAGTGAGATCAGCTATGTTGTTTTCAGCTCTCTTTAAAGCAGTATGAAGATGATTGACATCAGCCTTCACATCTTCAACATTCTTGTTCATTTCAACAAAGCTCTGCATCATCTGCTTTGAATGATCTTCAGGCATGGGAAAACTATCAATTGCATTTCTGATAGTTCTGGCAGTAAGTAGTTGCATACTTTCCAGCTGTAATCTGTTGGACTCTGCCAACTCTTGTTGCAACTTCTTCAACAGCAGGCTGTTCTTCTCTTCCAGTTCCTTCATTGAATTCTCCATTAATAACTGGAAAGCTTCCATCAGTGATGAATGCAGATCACCTGATGAAGCAGAATCAGCAGCTTCCCTTCCTTTATCCTCCTGGTGAACAGGGGCATCTTTCAGTTCTGTCTCCTGATCAGCTCTTGATTCCTTAGCATTCCACTCAATTGCTAAGGTTTCATCAGCAGCTTTGGGCTGATCAGTTACATCGTCATAGATTAAACTAGTGATTGTGCCATCATCATTAAAGGATGTTGTTTGACGGATTTGTCGCACAATAATCCATGGATTTTGAAAAGCTCCGTTTCCCATGGGACTTCATAGTAATCCTTGACTTCCTTGCCAAATGTAATCTGTTGAATGCTTGGCAGCTGAGGCAATGCACTTGAAGATCCTTGCTGATATCTTGACCTTTCTACCCATCTCTGCAAGGCGGTCATAACAACTATGTTGATTGCTCTCTCAACAGAATCATCAGATTTTCTTTTCTTCAGTGGCAACGTATTTTGAATGATCTTGCTTCCTCCAAGGCATAATCCTTAGCGTATTGATGCATAGCATCCCTTACAAAGTGAGGATCCAAGGCTTTTTGAATAGAGTCAGTCCTTAGCCAATTTAGAACCCATTTTTCTTCATCAGCTAATTCCTTCCAACTCTGAAGCTCTGCAATAGATCTGTTCAGCCTATAATCCCTCCATTTGATGTATCTAGGCTTCTCGTGGGTGAACAGAGTCTTCAGCATCAGCTTCCGGTCATAATAAGCCAAGGTCTTTTCAAACCTTTTGAAGAGAGCTTTATCAGCATGGATGATGTCAAAAGCTCTTCTTACTTCATACTTATCCTTTGGCTTGACCACTCCAGCAGGCATCTTAGGCTTCTTTTTGTCTTCATCTTTGTCTTCATCAATCTTGGTGGCTCCAGCATGAACTGGTCCATGAGCATCAATTTTACTTAGCTCAATGACCATAGCAACTTCAGCATCTTCAGCTGCTTTTCTTTCAGCTTCAGCCATTTTCCTTCTTTAGCATCCTTAGCTTCCTGAAGTTTGCTTAGTTCTAATGCCTTCTTTTCTTCCAACTCATCTCTTTTTCTCTGCTCAGCTTCCTCCCTTTTCTTCTTTTCAGCTGCAGAGATCTTCTTATTTTTGATCAGAATCTTTCTCTTTCCCTTGTCAGCTGGGGCGGTTGAGGAGCAGCAGATGCAAGAGGTGCAGCTGCAATGGGATGGATGATCATCACATCAGGATGATCCTGAGGTTTAGCAACCTCAAATGTTGGCTTTGCTTGAGTAATCTGTTGCACATCAGTCTGTTCAGCAACATAAGCTTCTTCAGCTCCAACAGGCCTCTCTGCTGTTTGAGGACTTTCTCTTACTAAGTCCACCAGCTTAGTGGGCTCTTCTACAAAAGTCATTTGTTTTCTTACTGTCTTCCTCAATCTTCCTTGAACAGGTTGGGAAGCACCAGTGTCTCTCAATTGACTTCTGGTCCTGTGAGAGATATTCTCATCAGGCACTTCAGCAGATGGGGTTCTAGAAGATGATGCAGGAGACATGTTCCTGACATCAGCGGTGGTTAGATCAATGATTTTATCAACTTCAGCATCATCCACCTTATTCAACTTCTTTGGAGCTTTTTCCTTAGGCTCATCAGCAGCCTTTTTCTTTTGAGACTCAACAGCTAGCTGAGCTGTTTTGACTAGTTTTCTCTGCCTCTTGGCAGGAACCACCTTTGGTTCCTCAGTCTCCTCTTCCACATCAGCTTCTTCAGCTTTTCTCTTTGTAACAGGCAAGTACTTGGACATTGCCTTGCTAGAATGAATTTCCTTCCCATTAGTCACCTCACAGCCCATCTTGAACAGCAGATAGCTGAGAGTGATTCTGTGATTGGTTTGAGGAGCCTTGCTCTTGCTTTTCTTGTCCAAGAAATTAGCAAAGATATACCAGATTACTGTGGACCAGTTCACCTCCAATCCATAGTAAATAGCAGTCATTATGCTGAACCTCTTCATGGTAACAGCATCCAGAGAAAACGTACAATTTTTAATCAGCTTAGAGACCATATCAGCCATCCGCTGATACTCATCCTTCAACTGTCTTAGAGACCATATCAGCCATCCGCTGATACTCATCCTTCAACTGTCTCTTCTTGATGTTGCCAAACAACATCTTTCCTTCCTTGGCACAGATTGCCCAGAATTGTTGTGCTTCTCCTCCGTAAGAACAGTGACATCGTGTCGTCCTCTGTTCGGAAGTAGAGTGGGGGTAATAACAATGGATTTACCTCCGACAGTAGCTTTGATTTCCTGAGTGCTGAAATCAACAGTAGCAGTTCGGTAGTATTCCATCACTTGGTCAGTCCAGATTAGCCTTTCGTGATACTCCATAAAATTTACCAGTGAAGCCGATTTGAACTTCTCCAGCAACTCCTTCATCAAATCGGTACCAGATTGGTAGTATGAATCATAAACCAAACACATACCTTCAGCAGCCATCTCGAATATGTTGGAAGTTAGAGAAACAAGAAGAATTTTGCAGAAAATTGCTAGTAATTTCTCACAAGTGCTATTTGAATATTTGGGTGCGTAAAGAGCTACTCAGCTGATCAGATCTGGATTTATAGAGTTAGGGTATTTCGGTTTCCGTGATACCAGCTAACCGTTAGATCCGTTTCTTGTCAGGTCTGATCGTGCAGCACCAGTTACGACCTTTCAAAATCAAATCGCATTAAATGAGGAGCGGGAAAAGTACCGCTCTTTTATCACTTGTAAAAGCGTGTTTTAAAATAAAACATTTTAGGCAGTAAGCTTTTACACAGGTGATCAGACGAGTAAAATAAATACTTATCTGATGGACTACTGTCCAGATGACAAAGCTGTTATCAGTGAAAGCCAATAGCTGATAACCTTCCTCGGCTGTTTGTCAATCCAGCTAGATAATAAATCTTCAATATTCAAGACTTTAATCTTTTGTTGAAAACATAACTTCAACTAACTGTCATCAACAAATTTCATCTTTTAATCAGAAGTACCGCTAGTCTTACACGTTCCCCCTGACTTTAAGAATTCATAAGTTAACTAGTCTGTTGAGAGTTAATCCTTGAAGATAAGTGATGAGTAAGCTGTTGAACTTCAGTCTTCTGATGAGTTCCCCCTCAACTTATGCATCCAATTTTAATAAACCCAGTTCAGCTCTTAGAGTTGAAAACCTTGTCTCACTTAGAGGTTTTGTGAAGATGTCAGCAATCTGACTTTCAGTAAACACATATTCTATCATGACATTTCCTTTCTCCACATGATCTCTAATAAAGTGATGTTTGATCTCAATATGCTTAGTCCTTGAATGACTTGTAGTATTCTGAGTAAGGATGATTGCACTTGTATTGTCACAGTAGATAGGGATTCCACTAATTTTTATGTTGTAATCTTCTAGTTGATGCTTCAACCATAATATTTGTGCACAGCAAGCTCCAGCAGCTATGTATTCAGCTTCAGCAGTTGATATGGATACTGAAGTCTGTTTCTTACTCATCCATGAGATCAGACGACTACCTAAGAACTGACAGGCACCTGTTGTGCTTTTTTCTGTCAATCTTGCAGCCAACAAGGTCAGAATCTGAATATCCAATGAGTTCAAATCCAGATTCCCTAGGATACCATAATCCCAAATCTTCAGTACCTTTAAGATACTTGAGTATCCTTTTGGCAGCTAGGAGATGAGATTCTTTAGGATTGATTGATACCTCGCACAAACCCCAACAGAGTACATAATATCAGGTCTGCTAGCTGTTAAGTATAACAGTGACCCAATAATTCCTCTGTACTTGGTTATGTCCACTGATTTGCCATCTTCGTCTTTATCCAAACGAAGACTAGTAGACATTGGAATATTAGCAGTAGAGCTAGTTTCCATACCAAATTTCTAGAACAGATCCTTTGTGTATTTTGCTTGGCTGATGAAAATTCCATCAGGCAACTGTCTTACTTGTAAACTAAGAAAATAATTAAGTTCTCCCATCATGCTCATCTCAAACTTGTTCTGCATCAGCTTTGAGAACTTATCACACATCTGTTGATTAGTTGAACGAAAAATAATATCGTCCACATAAATTTGCACAAGCAAAATATGTTCTTCCCATTCAATAGTGAACAGGGTCTTGTCTACCTTACCTTTACGAAATCCTTTAATTAAAAGAAAATCAGATAGGGTATCATACCATGCTCTTGGAGCCTGTTTCAGTCCATAGAGGGCTTTCTTCAGACGATACACCTTGTCTTCTTCTTGATAGGCTTCAAATCTAGGTGGTTTTTCAACATAAACTTCTTCTTGCAATTCTCTATTGAGAAAAGCTGATTTCACATCCATCTGATAGACTGTGAAAATCTTGTGAGCAGCATAAGCAAGAAAGAGTTTGATATCCTCTAGTCTTGCTACTGGTGCAAAAGTTTCATCAAAGTCAATGCCTTCTTCTAGGCAATAACCCTTGACCACTAGTCTAGCTTTGTTTCTGGTGACAACACCATCTTCATTCATTTTGTTCCTGAATACCCATTTAGTGCCAATTACCCTTTGATGACTTGGTCTAGGAACTAAGTACCAGACTTCATTCCTTTCAAATTGATTTAGCTCTTCTTGCATAGCTTCAATCCAGTTTGAATCACTAAGAGCTTCTTTAATCTATTTGGGCTCAATTTGAGATAGGAAGCTGACAAACATTGCTTCACTTGCAGCAGCTCTCCTTGTCTTTACTCTATCCAAAGGATCACCAATCACCAACTCTGGTGGGTGATTCTTGAGCCATCTAAGATCAGGTTGCAAATCATAATGTTGTCCTTTGTTTTGATCTTGCAACACTACTGTTGGAGTTCCAGTAGTAGTCTGTTGAACATTTGTTGTTTGTTGAACAGTCTCTGGTCTGTCAGCTGTTTGTAACTCATCTGTTAGACAATCAGCATTGTGATTTTGAACAGCACTTGAGTTAGCAGCTGGGTTGAGATCAGGTAGGATGATGGGAACATATTCTTCATTCTTTCCAATATTCAATTTCTGTAAATCAAGTAGACAGATCTTGATTAGTACTTTGATTCTTTTCAGAAGATTGATTTGCTTCATCAAATACTACGCGAATGGATTCTTCTATTAGTAATGTTCTTTTGTTAAACACTCTATAAGCTTTAATAACAGTAGAGTATCCTACAAAGACAGCTTCGTCAGCCTTTTCTGCAAATGCAGTAAGGTGATTTCTACCATTATTTAAAACATAGCATTTACAACCAAAAATCTTAAAGTAATGAATGTTTGGCTTCCTGTTGTTCCAAACTTCATATGGAGTCTTGTTTTGGTGCTTGTTGATCATGCATCTGTTTTGGGTAAAGCATGTTGTGTTTGTTGCTTCTTCCCAAAATCTTTGAGGCAGCTTAGCTTCAGCTATCATTGTCCTGGTGGCTTCTTTAAGAGTTCTGTTTCTCCTTTCAGCAACTCCGTTCTGTTGAGGGGTTCTGGCAGCAGAGTACTCACGATTGATTCCTCTGGCATTACAATACTCTTCAACAGTAGAGTTTGTAAACTCAGTCCCTCTATCTGATCTGATCTTTAGTATTTTCATACTTTTCTCATTCTGAATCTTTTCCATCAGATTTGTAAGATGCTCATTGGTTTCACTTTTCTTCTTCATGAAAATCACCCAAGTGTATCTTGAATAATCATCCACAACAGCTAGGCAGTATTTCTTTCCACCATTACTGATAGGATCAATGGGTCCAAACAAGTCCATGTGTAGCAGCTCCAATATTCTTCCAGAAGATTGATGCTTCTTGCTTTTGAATGATGACTTGATTTGTTTACCCTTCTGACAGGCGTCACAGAGCTTGTCTTTGCTCATGACTGTCTTTGGAATTCCTTCTACCAGATTGTTCTTGATAAGTCTGTTGATGGTCTTGAAATTCACATGGTTCATTCTTTTGTGCCACAGCCAACTGATTTCACTTGGTGTTGATGCCACCAAACAAATACTTGAATTCTTGTCAGCAGAATTCCAGTCTACTATGTAGATATATCCTTGTCGTCTTCAAGATAAAATAATCTTCTTTGTACCAATATGTTCAACGTAGCACTTATCTGTTGAGAAGATGACTGAATACCCTTTGTTACAAAATTGACTTATGCTCAGCAAATTGTATTTGAGGCCTTTAACATAAGAGACGTCAGATATCTCAATGTTGCCTTTGATTAGCTTTCCACTTGCTACAATTTTGCCTTCTTTGCTGTCTACAAAAGTAACTTTAGGACCATCCACAGCAACAACATCAGTCAGCTCATGTATGTTTCCACACATGTGTCTTGAACATCCACTGTCCAAGTACCAGATTTTCTCTACTTTACTCCTACTCCTAATCCTAACCTACAAAACAAAATAAAATTGTTTTAGGTACCCTTATTGAGAGGGTCCTGAAGGATTATTCCACCTTTGACAACCCAAGATGATGAAGTCTTAGGCTTCTTAGGCTTCTGTTGTTTGGCAGGAGCTTGAACAGTTTCATCTTCATCATGTTTATCAGACTTGCTATGTTGATGATAATCAGAATGATAAGGATAATGTTCATAAGTAGAATAAGATGCATGATAAGGAGGATATGCATGCATTGGGTGAGCAGGATATGGTGCATAGTAAGTTGGAAATTGAGGTGCATGATACATAGGAGGATATGCAGCAGGTTGCACATAATATGACTCATTTCCATACCAAGCATTTTGATTTTTCTTGTTCTTATGCTTCTTTGGTTTATTAGATGCTTGCTCATTAACAGACGACTTAGTCTTATCACTAGTCTGATTGGTTTTGACCTTATCAGAAGACTTCCTAGGACTCTTCTGTTTGGACTTACCAGTCTGTTTTCCTACACTAGGCTCTATGCTCTTGTTAGCCTTAGGAGTTTTTGTCTCCTTTAATATTTTCTCAGGTGAAGCAGGTTTAGTAGTCTGAACATACAAAATGACCTTACTATTGTCAGCTGATATAAATTTTTCAGTATGGTTAAGTTCTAACTTATCCTGATCTAAAGGTGTCTTCTGTTTACTAGACATGTGAGTTGATGCAACATATGACTTATCATGAGACTCAATGACTTTCTCAAGCTCAATGATTTTACCCTTATAGACTTCACATTCAGCTTTCAGAGATTCATTTTCTTACTCAAGCAGTTTGTATTCAGCTGATTCTCTTGACTTTTCAACTTTAAGTTTCAGTGAACTGTTTTGCTCTTTTAGCAATATCATCTCTTCCTTAAGCTTTTTAAATGTATCAGCAATACTTGTATTGTTGAGCATCATTTGTTCAAATGAATTAAATAATTCATTATCAAGAGGAGTTACCTCATCATCCTCTGAGCCATCAGATTCCTTAGCCATCAGGCAGAGAAGAGAAGGACTCTTTTCATCAGAAGACTCTTCATCAGAAGTGTCTGAATCTGAATCTGACGAGTAGACAACAGCTAGCTTTTCGGCTTCTGCTACCAGCACCTTGCCTTTCTGATGCTTTCTTTCCTTTCTGATTCTCTTTTCCTCTTCTGTATACTTCTCAGCTTTAGGATATGGGCAGTCTCTGATGAAATGACCCAGTTTCCTGCAATTATAGCACATCATTTTGGATTTATAAGAATCCTTATCTTGAGAAGAAGAAGTAGTGTTAGAAGTAGAAGCATTGTTATATTTGTTCTTCATTTTTCGTCTGTAGAACTTTTTGAAGTTGTTCATCAGCAATGCAACGTCTCCAGCAGTGTACTCCTTTTTGTTGAGTAGTGTGGCTTCATCAGATGAGTCCACATCTTTGCTTTTATGGGCTGACCTTCTAGGAATTTCAGCAGCAACAAGTGCAGCTGTGGGACTTGAAGTAGAGGATTCTTCAACACCCATTCTTGGCAGTTTATACTCGTATGCCTTGAGTACCGAGAACAGCTCGGTGAGTGAAATCTTTCCCAGATCTCTGGACTCTTCCATGGCTGTCACCTTCATGTTGAACTTTGGAGTTAGAGCCTTCAGCACTCTGACGGTTATCTCCTTATCAGTTAAGGTTTTTCCAAGCTTCAAAACTTCATTCAGCGTCCTTGTAAACCTTGTATCCATCTGATCAATGGTTTCCGCAGACTTCATCTTGAAGTTGTCCAGCTTTTCCAGAGCAACACTCAGCTGATGCTCTTTGATGGCGTCATTTCCTTCGCTCATATCACGAACCTTATACCACATCTCTTTGGCAGTCTTGCAGTGCTTGACTTTGTCAAATCGATCATTGTCAAGGGCCTTGGTCATGATGAAACGCCCAACTTTGCCCAAATTGAACAGCTTTATTTCTTCGGCTGTCATTTCTGTCAAGTCTTTTTCCACCACTATATCAACATCATCAACCATGATAGTCTTGGTGAATTTAAATGGACCTTTGATGATACATGTGTACATGTTATCATTGTAAGCAGCCAGGAAAATCTCCATTCTGATTTTCCAGTCTTCAAAGCTCATACCAGCTATGTGGGGAACATGGCTAATACAATCCATTTTTCAAAAAATTTAACTTTTCAAAATATGCTCTTTTGAAAAGTTTGAAAACCTTTGAAAAACACTCGGATCAAGCTCGTTGATCAAGCAGCTGATTCTAATGAACCACCTGCTCTGATACCACTTGTTGGTCCCAAGTGGTCAGATGAGGTCTAGAGGGGGGGGGGGTGAATAGACCTCTAATTCTTTTTAACAATTTTTAACTTTAAAACTGTTGTTCTAACTTAAACAGACTAAGTTGTTATCGAACAGTAATTTTACAAGGCTGATCGCGAACAAATCTTTGAACAACTTTGTTGACCACTAATCTGATAATCACTTAGCTGATTTTTGCTAAAATCAGTTTCAATACTTAGAGTACTTGCAGCGGATTTGTAAAGTGTTTTTTCACAAGTAAACTTAGTAGTTTGAAAGTTTAATCCCCAGTTTTATAAAACTCCTTTCCTTTAAAAACTTTTCAAACAGTTAAATCAAAGTGTTTTTATGCAACTGAAAATATTCAAGTAAAAATGCAAGTAAAAACACACAGATTTTTATAGTGGTTATATGGATGTAAATATCCTTTAATCTACTCTTCCAAGTCACACAGATCTTGGGTTATACTATAAACACACAGTTTACAATATCTCCACTTACGCCAAAACAACAAATGAATATGGCCGTAAGCTCGCAACAGGAAATCACAAAGAAACTCCTACTCTCCGAAGCAATATCACTCACAAATATGGATATCTACTTCTCACAACACTCTAACAGATTTCACTCAGAAAAATGTGTTTATCTTTGATCTTCAACGTTGGCTTCAGTCAACAAATGACAGAGCTGATGAGTGAGCTGTTCTTGAGACTTAAGAGATTTTGCTTCGAAATTTTCTCAGAGATTGTGTTGTTTTTCTTCTCTTCGTCTCTACAGCTATTTATACTCGCAGGTTTGAAAAATGTCCGTTGAAGTGAGACAGATTTCAAAATCCTCGGGTACTGGTCCTTAATTTCCGCGAACGGCTCTCTGCAGTCTGTCCGTACTGTTAACATTACTTTTCTGCAGGCTGCATTAAATGCACCCAGCTGATGCGAAGCATTTCTTCAATCATTTGTCTTTAATAGCCTTGTACTTCAGCATTTATTACTTCCAGGGGCATTTATTACCGTTGGGATGACTTCTTGATCTTTTCCACTTGGCTGACGAAAGTACTTGTCTGATGGCGAACTAAGTTGATCTCAAACTTGAACAAATCTATTTTGAGTCGGCTGATCTTCACCAGTCTGATTTCTTTCCTTCAGCAGATCAGTAGTCTTGGACCTTGAATTTTGACTCTTCTGATATCTTCTTTACTTAGTAAAAAATTCTTCAAAGGGATATCAACTAAGTTAATTTATACTTAGCAGATTTGAAGTTTTGGAATTCATCAAAACCTCCATTTACTTATTGTCTTCAGTGCTCTTCATCTTCATCCTTATCCAACAGTATTCTTTCGTGTCATTGTGTTATGGATCTATGTTATTGAGTATGGTCTAATGATTTTCGTATAAGTTAGAATTTTGTACTCAGTTAGGAATCTCGTTTATAACGAGTTCAACTATCAAGAAATGAGAGGCTAAGATCAAGACCAGGATAAGGGATGTTTCCTGCCAATCTGATCGCATTTCTGATTATCAATTGTGATATAAGGATGGATCAGATGTCCAAATTAAGATATCATCATAAGACGTTATTTCTACCCTGAACTTTTCGAACACCCTGAACGAAATTGGGGATCAAATTATTTTAAGGAGGGAGGATTGTAACACCCCGTATATTTTAAATATTTTAAAATAAAGATATTGAATTTTTAAATCTATTTTGTGTGATGCATTTCATATAGTATTTCTTTAAGGTTTAACGAACAATTAAATTTTTTGAGCGCAAAAATAGAATTTGAAGATGATTTGGAAGGTAATTAAAACCTTGTGAAAGTTTTAGAAATGTTTATAGTTGGGTTTGATCGCACATTTTATTTTTATTTTGAGGCAAATTGCAGTTTCTTAAAAATTGAGGCGAAAAAGTGCAAATTTGCTGGAAACTTTGAAAAATCTACAGAGAGCAATTGAGTTCTCTCCTAGAGCTGCTATGCTAGCCTATTGTTAGCCCTTGGGTGGAAAAAAACTCTTCACCCAAGTTTCCTTCCACCGGTGAGCTTGAGAGGTGATAAACTATTATTTTCTCCTCCCAAAGCCTACGAATTATCCAATTAAATATGATTTTCAGATTTAGTAGTGTGGGTTTTCTTTTGGAAGGAGAATAAACCATAACCGTCATCGTGATGCCGCCACCGCTGCAATCCTCCACCCCTACCACCACCAGAGTCAAGGGCAGGGAGCTTGGAGAAAGAAATCAATTATTCAACGTTTAGGTCCTTTTTGGTGTTTTTGTTAGTTTATGTAGAAAATACTACAAATCCTAATTTTCCCTTTTTAAAACTTCTTGAATCCAAGATCTAAAGTTTTGATTTTCAGATTCGAGTTTTGAAGTTTTGATTTTCTTATGTGAAAGAGTTAATTTTTGGACTTTATTAAAGACCTAAGTGTTTTCAAACTTGTATTTAAAGAAACACATTTTTATAAAATGTCATTATAGTTCGGTTTTTATGTTTTAGTTGTGAATGGTGATTGAACAATGTTATGAAACTTTTTATAGATCTTGAAATGTTACTGATGAATATTGTTGGGTTACGAAGACATGAGACTTTTATTTAAGTTTTAAAGAGTATTTGGATTAAAATTGAAGTTTTCAAAATCTCGGGGATGTTATTGAAATAAAAAGTTTAAGCTTTTCTTTCATAGTTAAAGTATAATATTTGTAAGAAATATGTTGAATCTTATTTTGTATGTTTGATTTGTAAACTAATTAATCAAAATTTTGATTGTGTTTCAATTGGGTAGAAAATATAAAAATCACATAGTAAAAGGGAGAGGGGTGCAATTTTTGGTGAGATGGCCAGAGCCACACCACTGTTGGTAGGGAGCTGACCAGCCTTGGTCGTTGCTGGTGCAGCAAGCCGTTTGTGCTTGCTGCACACAGCAGCAAGCCATTAGGCATGTTGTCTTGCAACATGCCAAGGTATGTTGGATTTGCTACAAAGAACTTGCAACAGGCCACCTAGGCCCGTTTGTGGATTGCCAGTCCACATTAAAAAAAAAAGATTTAAAATTTAATATATAAAATTTTTATTAGAAATAAAATGAGAAAATATGAAAAATCTATTGAACATATTGTTATTAAGTATTATTTAAAGTAATATACTTTTAAGATAATAAATAAATAAATAGATTTAAAAAAATAAATAAATAAATAAATAGATTTTAATAAGTAAACAATTTGTCTTAAAGAAAATAAAATAATCTTAAATTAAATTTTAAATTATTCTCAAAATAGGAATAAATATTTAAAAATTATTTTAAATTCAGAAAGATAAAAATAAAAAATATTTAGAAATAAAATTAAACAATATTAAATAATAATTTTCTGAAAAATAAATAATAAACCCATTTCTCCGAATAATAAAATATTTAATAAATATTTTACTAAATAATTTTGAAAAAAAAGAGGGGTAAACAAAATAAAAGAATTTTTTCGAAAAAAGAAATCTAATTAATTTTCTAAATAAAAAATAAGGTTAAATAATAATAAATTATGTAACCTTATTTTTGAAGAAAATGCATATATGGCAACATGAAGAAAGAGCGAACATGCCAAACAAAAGGGAAAGGCAAATGATAAGATACCTGACCAACTTGACATAAAGAAGGAATCTAAGTGTTTTTTTTTTTTTTTTTTTTTGTGAAAGAAGGGACACATGAAGAAGGATTTCGTTAAATCTAAGGCTAGGGTTGGGTTGTCTAAACCAAATGAAGTCAATGGAGAGTGAGCTGTTGGAAAATATTAAGTTAATGGAGTAACTTGGACATAATTTAAGTGGGACCCACTTTGAGAAAAGTGTCGGATCTTTACGCAATTATATTCTACTCCATGAGTTTATTAAAACGATATATCGTATGTCCAAATTGGAGTTCAGGTGAATGAGAAACTGACACTGAAAGATCACCTCTTGAAATGGAATTGAAAGAAATGCAATTGGCTTTTATCCCACATTGGAAGTGAGATGAAAAAACTTGAGGTTTATATATGAATTTGCAATGTAGTGGTGTAACTACTTAGCTACAAAAAGTCTCTTCCCTTGCGCGCAGGGGGGCAGGGGTGCAAATCATAGATCGAAATTTGCTTCGGAACTTCAAGACTTGTGCGTGCTTGCGACATGCGGACACAAATCCAGCCCAATTTGAAGACTTTTGGACATGCTCAAATTTTGCATTTTTTTCGGCCCATTAAAGGAAAAAAAATAAAAGACCTTTTGAATTTTGTAACTTAAGGCTTTTAATTTTTTTTCAAAATTGTGTAACCTCCGAATTTAAGGAGTTGTAACTCCCGAAATGGAAATCTCCATTAATTTTCTTGTTCCGATTTTGCCCTCATTAGTTCCTATAAATAGCGGCTCCCTTAATTATGTTTTTCACACAAAACAATCATCTTCTCCTTCATTTCCGAGTTCTAAGAAGTTTAAGTTCAATTAGTAAAGGCTTGGTGCAAAACTTCATTGCTAGTACCATTGTATCCTGGGAGACAGACGTTCAAGTGACCTTGAGCACGAACCTGAAGGGTGAGGGAACGAATTTATATTAAGGACACCGTATTTTCACACAGGCCTCGGTTTGGATAATTTTTCGTTAATTATGTTTTAATTTTCTGTCCAGATTATATTCATCGTAATTGTTATATCATCTCTTGTATTTCAACTGAAGTCGTTATTCAATTTTTCTTTTACATATATATTATGCTACAATCTTAAGACAAACTTATTTACGTAAAAGGAGAACGCGTTGATAAAAATGGTTTCATAAACTGTTTATGGAACTAATCCTTTTTGGACAGGAAAAAAAATTTGTTTCGAATTCGAAAATTAGTTTCCAGATTTTTCGAATTTTGTTAGTAATATTATCAAGAAATTCCGAACACTACGAATTTGTGAAAAAATATTTAGAGTTTGGTGGTGTAGTGAAAAATTGGAACAATATCTCATTTATAATATTTTCAAAATTGTCACAAAATTTTGGTACTTAAAATTGTATAGAAAATTTTGTACGGTTATGTATCTATCTTGGGATAGAAATTTTTTTTGCAAGATTTGGAAATTTTTAAATTTTTTTTTGAGACAAATCTTGTTTGGGCACTATCTAAAATTTCTGAATTTCCTTCAAGGATTTTGATCGTTTGCTTTTGGTTTAAAAAATGGCAACCGAATCAAACATTGATGTGGTGGTCACTGAGAACTCATTTGGAGCTCCAGTACCAAACCAAGTTGTGGCACCTCTGAGCCGAGCTGGAGAAATTCAACGGGTTGAATTTTAAAATATGGCAACAAAATATGATGTTCTACCTGACAACCTTGCGCCTGACAAGGATTTAACCAAGGATCCACCCAAGAAAGATGGTGAGCAAGACACTGCTTACCTAATGGCTCTTGATGAATGGAATCAGCCGGGCTATCTTTGCCGTCACTATGTCATGAATGGCTTAAGTGATTAGCTATACGATGTGTATACAGATAAAAAGACTGGAATAAATTGTGGTAAGCATTGGACCAGAAATACATAACTGAAGATGTCGGTACCAAGAAATTCGTTATGGGTCGGTTTTTGGACTACAAGATGGTGGACTCCAAACAACTTATGGCCCAAGTGCAAGAATTTCAGTTGATTCTTCATGAAATTCAGGCTGAAAAGATGGAGATCGGTGAAACCTTACAGGTGACTTGTGTTGAAAAGTTACCCCCCCTGCATGGAAGGATTTCAAAAATCTTGTTGTTAGGCTTCGTATTAAAGAGGACAATAGGTAATCTGAAAAAAGAGGGCTTATGTCTGGTGAGCTTAAGGCCAATGTGGTGGAGCATGGTCAAAATTCAAAGAATAAGAGGAATAAGAAAGGATCTAAAATGGGTCCAAATGGTGGTATTTCCACGAATAAGTCTCAAGGAATGTGCTTTAATTGTGACAAAATGGGTCACGAATCGACAGCTTGCAGGCTACCGAAAAAGAAGAAACCTAATGAAACCAATGTTATTGAAAACAGTAATGATGTGGACCTCTGTGCTGTGGTTTCTGATGTGAACATGGTTGACTCTAATCCGAAAGAGTGGAGGATAGATACAGGGGCTACAAAGCATGTGTGCTCTGACAGGGAAGTGATTACCACTTTTGAGCCGAACCAGAATGAGAAAAATTGTTCATGGAAAACTCGGCTACGTCAGCTATAGAAGGCAAAGGGAATGTAATTCTCAAAATGACCTCTGGGAAGGAGCTGACCTTGAAGGATGTCCTCTATGTGCCAGATATCCGCAAGAATCTGGTGTCTAGGACGATGCTGAACAAGCATGGTTTCTGCCTTGTTTTTGAATCTGACAAATTTATTTTGACTAAGAGTGGTATGTTTGTTGGAAAGGAATATGAATGTGGTGGAATGTTCAAACTGAATGTAATGGCTATTAAGCCTGAAATTATTAATAAAGTTAATAATTCTGTTTACTTTCTTGAGTATCCTAATCTATGGCATGGTAGACCAGGACATGTTAACTACGATTTCCTGCGTAGATTAATTAATTTGAAACATATCCCTAAATTTCAAATTGATCAAAAGCACAAGTGTGAAATTTGTACTGAAGCTAGATTAACGAGATCGTCTTTTCAAAAGGTTGAAAGGAATACTAAACCACTCGACTTGATACATAGTGACATAAGTTATCTTAAATGTGTGCAATCAAGGGGTGTCTATAGTTATTTTATTACCTTCATCGATGATTGTACTAAATATTGCTATGTATATTTGTTACAAGCAAAAAGTGAAAGCAATAGATAAATTTATTCTATTCACAAAAGAAGTTGAGAATCAACTTGATGAAATGATCAAAGTACTTAGTAGTGATAGAGGTGGTGAATATGTCACCATTTAGTGAGTTTTGTGCTGAACACATAATTATACATGACATGACAACACCTTATTCACCTCAATCAAACGAAATTGCGGAAAGAATAAAATCAAACATTGAAAGAAATGATGAATTCGATGTTGATAAGTTCTAGATTACCAAAGAACATGTGGGGGAAGCTATCGTATCTAGCAATTATTTTTTAAATAAGATACCCCCAAAAAATTAGGAGAAAACTCCGTATGAATTATGGAAAGGTAGAACACCTTCCTACATATACTTGCAAGTGTGGGGGTGTCTTGTCAAAGTGGTACTACCTATACCCAAGGAAGAAAGGATAGGATCGAATACTGTTGATTACATATTCATCGAATATGTTCAGAACAGTAATGCTTATCAGTTTCTTGTACATGAGTCTAAAAATCCTGAGATTCACAAAAACACTATAATGGAATCCAAAAATGCATCTTTCTTTGAAGATGTATTTCCAACTAAAACTATAAAAGAAGTGAGATCATCCATAATAACTCATAGCCAAGACATGAGTCTGAGTAGGTAACTGAGGATGAGCCAAGAAGAAGTAAAAGAGCAAGGATAGAAAGATCTTTTGGCCAGATTTCTGACATATATGCTCGAAACTGAACCTCAACCCTTCAAAGAAGGTGTAACTTCTTTTGAAGGACCTTTGTGGAAAGAGGCAATCAATAGTGAAATTGATTCCATCTTGCAAAATCATACCTGGGAGCTAGTTGACCTTCCTACATGATGCAAACCACTATAATATATGTGCATTTTCAAATGAAAATTAAGCCAGATGGAATAATTGATAAATATAAGGCTAGATTGGTAAGAAAAGGCTATCGACAACGAGAAGGCCTTGTTTACTTTGACACATATTCTCCTGTGATGAGATTAACTTCCATTAGGATGATGCTTGGCAGGATTGCGAAACTTAGAAGTACATCAAATGGATGTAAAAACAGCTTTCTTAAATGGAGATTTAGAAGAAGAAATCTACATGGAGCAACCTGATGATTTTTATGCTCCAGGGCAAGAAAAGGAAGTATGTAGACTAGTTAAGTCATTATATGGCTTAAAATAGGCACCAAAACAGTGGCATCAGAAATTTGATGATATCATGTTGGAGAAAGGTTTTAAATCTAGTCAATGCGACAAATGCATTTATGTGAAAGAAACAAAAGATGGCTATGTCATTATGTGTTTTTACGTTGACGACATGCTTATTGTTGGAAATAATGGTAAGATGATTAACTATGTTAGGAAATTTTACTAATTGGACTATTTAATCAATTATGATAGCTTTTATATAGTTATTGAATTAACTTTAAGTGGTCTAATTAGTTACCAACTCCAATACGAATGTGGACTAAATAATGGGTAGATACCTATTTAGAAGAGTTCTAGGGAATTATGGGAACCCTAATTTTCTTCCTTTATATTGAGCACAAGGGTTATGGTCCCCAATACACCAAATCAATATACTATTCTCTTATCCCCATAAAGAAGACGATATTAAGAAAATAAGGCGATTTGGTTGAGGAAGACCTCGTACCCCATCAATTTGATTCATACTAGTGATTCATTCCATGAATTCCGTATCAAGATAATCGCTCACTATGAATACTGGTACATACATAATTTAGTACATATATAATTTAGTACATATATAACTCTTAATGATTTAATATGAGATAGATCTTTGGGGATAAATTCCAACAAATGGTATCAGAACCACTCTCATGCTATATCATTAGAGTTATTCGGTTTTTTTCAAATTCGTAGATTTAATTTTTTGAATCTATGGATTTTTAATAATTGTGTTTCTTTAAACACGGAACAAGTAATTGAAAGTGAGTTAAAATTCCAACTAAAGAAAAGGAAAATTCTTTCCGTAAATTCAATAGGTTAAAGAAAATAAATATCGAGTCTTTGCACATGCTTCTGTTTATATGTGAAGTGCTCCTGGGTTGATTATTTTGGAAGCTTTCTTGATTATTCTGGAATCAATTAAAGCTTGTTGCATGAGTCTGTTGTGGATATATAATAATAAACAAACTAAATTGATTATTGCTTAAGCTTACAATTTGTTTAGTATGTAATATGGATTAAGTAAATAAAGTTAACCGAACCAAAATATTTTCTTCAGAATTTTTTTTGAGTTATATTTATTTGGTTTTGGGACCTATTGAAGCTTGCTGAATCCGTAGATTTAATTTTTTGATTTTTTTGAGTTTTCTCTATTAATATTCCATTGATTGTTATATCTCGGTGAAAACATAATTATTGTGATGGTATTTATTTCATGTTAAATCTATGGATTTGTCTCGGATCTTTATATAATCAAATTGATTTTTTATGGAAACGTTAAAGGACTTGAATTGGATTGACCTCTGTTGCATATTGTTTTGCTGGTGAACTATTTTTGGCCAATTGATTTTTTCTGAAAATTAGATTATGTATCAAGTCAGATCATTTACGAATTTCTTGATTTCAATTGTGAATTATTGTTTATATGAGAATATTTATATATGGAAAATTGCATGTTCGACCAAAGACGTTTTCAATTATTATCATATCAATATTAATTATTTATGCGAGTCATAGTTGGCCCAAATGAAGGCTATGATTGGGCCAAATAATAATATTGGTGTCAATTATTTACGTGAATAATAATCATCCAAAAAGAAGATTATTGTTATACTGTATAATAGACTTTCTTCCTTTAAATTAGTATATTTATTTTTCATGTGATCAACGATCGACCCAAAGGAAAGTTATTAATTGACTGAATATAAACATACTTGCAGTAACAAATGTGTGATAATTATTAAGTTTCCATGTAAATAATAATCGGCCCAAATAAAGGTTATTGTTTGACATGATTTATTCTCAATATTTGATTACTGCGTTATGAGTACCACTTGCAAATTGATGTTTCTACCCAAAGGCTTAAAGTTAATGTTGTGTTAGGTATCCTGAGATGGATTCCCATATGAAAATTTTATAAATATCATTTTTTACAACACGCATGTTTATGTGAGACTGTTTTTCTCTGTATAGTTGCTTTTTCTACTGCCACATATGTTTCTACTCAAATTAGCAATATCCCAATGTTGAACAAGACTAAATACAAACTTTGGAAAGATACCGTAGAAATTGTTTTTGGTTGTATGGACTTGGATCAAGCACTACGAGAGGACCAACCCATTTCTACTTCGGAAGACCTCAATGAGGTCAAAATAGAAAAATGGGATCGATCAAACATGATGTGTTTGATGATCATGACACATTCCATTTCGGAAGCGTTTAGGGGCTCTGTTTCTGAGGACATAAGCGCTAAGAAGTTTCTTGAGGATATCAAGCAATATTTTAAAAAAATGAAAAAGTCTTAGGCGAGTAACCTTTTAGGGAAACTTGTCTCAATGAAATATAAATGTAATAGGAAAATAAGGGAGTACATTATGGAGATGTCTAATCTCGCATCAAAACTAAAGTCTCTAAATTTAGAGTTGTCTGATGACTTACTTGTACACTTTGTTTTGATTTCTCTTCCATCACAATTTGGGTAATTCATAGTGATTTATAACACTCAAACGGACAAATGGTCCTGATCTTACGTGATTTCGTCTGTTCGATCAAGGGTGGGTTGCAGTGCAATAGTAACAATAATAAAATGAAAGCGAAGACCAATAGTAATTGTATTCAAAATATCTGGGTACAAATACAAGTATTTAAGGTCCTATTCGAGCATTATTGGATGCCGTACAAGCTAGAGAGCGAAATACATATAACCGAATCTATACTATAATTCCCAAGTGAGTCCGAGCAGCAGTCTCGAAGCTAGAGCACCTGGGAAGTTGTGTCCGGTGTCATAAATGCATGGGGTATTTATAGTTGAAATCGGGGTCTAGGTGATCCGTCCGCAGGCATGCAATTCTCGGCCCATAAGTTTGGATCAAAGCTCGGCCCAACAGTAAATTTGGATCCAGGGCCGTCCGTACTTAAGGTACCCGGGCATCGGGGTCGAACTCGGTCTTCCGAGATAAATACCGTTCGATCTCGCATGATTGTAAAAAAGGCAGAGCCTAAAATATCCCTCATCAATACTCCCCCACTTCTCGAGCGTAAAGTGAAGCTTTAGCTCGAAGAAGTATTCATAGCCTAGGACGATTAGGGGATTAACCAATCTCGGCATAAGCTTCGGGTATGCCTCATTAAAAACCTGACTCGGAAAAACCCTTTCGGGATAAAAAACGGGTCAGGGAAAAAGAGTGCATACTTAAGAAACCGTGTAATGATGCCGTAGCCGACGTTGTCCTTGTCGTTTGTTGCTGGAATAAGAATTTGTGATTTGGTTATTTCATCGCCATTCTTTCTAATTAATCTCCTTATCCCGAGGACGGGTGTGAAAATACGGGGATAACGTCTCTTTGATGTATCGTTCGTTATGTGGGTCTTCAATTTAGGAATTCCGAAAAGTATTGGGGCCGCATGTGTAATTTTTCGAAAATATGATTTTAAGTTTACCTTGATGGAGTTCAACCGTCGTGGTTACTCGGGGAGCGGTTTGCAATTTCCCATTTTGTCCCTGTATATATATAGTTAGACGAAGGGTCGCTGTTCATCAAAGATTCTGAGGAGAAAACTTTAGATCGGAGCTGACAGATCGATAAGTAAATTCTAGCAATATTTTTCGAGCAATCTTCGTCTACTCATTATGTCGAGTTCGGTAGATTTGAAGGGAAAATCTTCTTTAGAGGAAAATGAGGCCGATAATCGAAAAGAGAAAAGAGTTGTAGAAGCTCGATCATCCGAGACCGAGAATCCGCGAAACTCGAGTTCCGCCTCTGAGTCCATTGGGGAGGGGCGGGAGTCAAATTCTGAACCGGAAGACAGCGAAAACGAAAATTCGGGTGAAGCGACAGTCTCTGACGAGATAAATGTAGAGTATGGGAACCTTCCCTTGGGGAAAAACGAGCAGAAGAAGTATAGATTGAACCGTAATGTTGTGGTCACAAATTTTGACTGGGAAGAGCCTTCGACCAGCGCAGGTTTGAACATGACTGAAGAGAGGGCAGATGAGATCGTCTGCTCTTATAAGGAAAAAGATCTGGACCAGTTGCAGGAAGAATTTGGCCAATATCTAGGCGCCGGTTTCTCGATTGTGCTTCCTACTTCTGATCAACGGGTTACCGACCCTCCCGTGGGCTGTCAAGCCTTTTATTCCAAACATTTCCATTATGGCCTACGCATCCCCTTCCCTCCTCTGATAGAAAATATTCTGGATGCTTTTGAGTTGACTCCTTGCCAGTTTTACCGAACTCTATCGGTCTAATTATAGCCTTTTGCTTGCTGATGAAGGCCAAAGGGAAAAAGATGGTCTTCCAGAACTTTTGGCGGATATTCCAGATTAGTGCTTCCACGTCTTCGAACGCGGGTTATGTATATTTTTCTCAGAGACCAAAGACTTCGATCTTATCAGCCAATGTCAGCAGCAACTTGAAAGGATGGAAGCACGAGTTCTACTTTATCCGAGGGCCAGATCTCTGCCTTCCGAGGACAACCCCGAGCCTACTCCGTATAATTGGCCTGGGGCGAGAACATGGATATATGGTAAACGCCGTCTTGTGGTAAGTATGAAAAGTGAGATATCAGATGAATTTCTGAAATCTCTCCATGCTGACCCTCATCAGACAGCGTTGATGACACAGGAGGCGGTTTTGCGATTGGCTGGGCTTAGTAGTTGCTCTTTTCCTGCCGATGAGATTGATTTCGGGAAAGCCCGGATAGATCCTGCTAACGCTCCTTCCACGTTAGCCGAGATCGTGGACAAATTCCGAACATCAATAGCTGGTCGACATGTCGCTTCCTTTTCAAAGGGTAACAAAGGTCGGCCTCGTCCTCAAATACTGAAAACCTCTCGGAAGGCGACTGGATCTAAGGCCGGGGTTGGGGCCCATGCAACTTCTAATGCCTTACTGGTAATTCCTCAGACTACCGAAATAGGAAATTCTCGGGCTAGAGCTGAAGTGGAGGAGATTTCTAATCTTCAAACTTCCGATATCCTTCGATCTGTTTTTCCGACCATTTCCTCCGACCCGAGCGATGAGGGGTACAGTAACTATACCCTCCTGGAGAATCGTGCCAGAGAGATTTTGCAGGCCAGGATGGCTCGCAAAAGAAGTGGTGATGTCCCTGAGTCCTCCAGGAGAGTTAAACCGTTTAGTCGAGGACCGAATCCTATAGTGTGTCGGGCTGGCCATTCCGAGCCAGATCTGGCCGATTTCATTGAAGATCATTTGCGAGGATCAAGGGCGGCTGGATACCCGGAGGGTGGGACTGTTGAATCTGACTTAGGCCCCGAGGGCGAGCACACGGTGGATAAATCTCTTCGGATGTTCCTGGCCGGGAGATTCAAAGATGATACTATCCAATCTTTTGTTAAGAAAGATTTTGAGATAGTAGGCGATTATGCTCATGCTCATCAAAGGGTACCAACTATTTCTGAAAGTTTTAACCTTTTTCTTATGGTTCTTGTATTGTGTTTTACATATCTTTTCCTTCGCAGGCCGGATATCTGTTCACTCAAAATGCTCTTCGAGTGGCCGTTCTGGGCGAAGAATCTCAGGCAGCACAGAAGGCCCTATACAATGTTCTGAAGAGCGAAGCTGCAAAAACCAGTCAGCTAGAGGATGCCAAAACTAGGTTGTCTGAGATCGAAATAGAACTTGAGGAGACTAAGAAGGAGCTGGAGGCGAAGAAAACCCTAGAGGGTGAAATGGAGAAATTAAAGCTGGAGCTTGAGCAAGCCAAAATGTCCGCCGAGCAATCTTATGAGCGAGGTCGAGCTGAGGCCAGGCTTCCTGCCATAAGGGAGTTTTTAGGGTCGCCATTTCTTGATGCCTTGATTCGCTTGCGGCCAGGTGAAATTAATCAAGCCTTCTACTATAAAGGAGCTCAGCATCTCCTTACTGCTGCAAAGGTCGAAGGCGCCCTTGATGACTACATTCCTTTCATGGATCCTTATAAGAATATTTTCGAGAAAGATTATAAGGTTTCTTCCCTTCCTCCCAAGCTCGAGAACATGACCGTTCATGAATTCGCTCATTTTCTTGAGGAATTCGGAGTACCGATGCCAAATCCTGGTGCGCTCGAAGCCCAATCTGAGGATGAAAATGTGGATATTGAAGGGGATTCCCGCGATCAGGGGGAACAAGGCACTCCTTCTTCTGGTTCGAGTAAATCTGCGACTGATGCGCAAAGTCATGATGGAGAAGAGAGCAGCTTGAGTAGTGACGATTCTGGCAGCTCGGAAAGCGATTCTAGTGAGAAGAAGGAACAAGAGCAATCGGACCATAGTTCTGGCGTAAAGGAATCCAGTCAGTAATGATTTCTGTGTAATAAGGCTCGATGAACCATTGTAATTGTACATTCGTTTTATAGACTCGTGCTTTTTCCTGTTTAGCGGATGCTCGGTTTTAATTTTTCCTTTATGCCATGCTTAACCTTTTACTTATTTTACCATCTTGTTGAATTTATAACGTCATTCTTGCATACTCAGTTGCGTCATCGAATCTTTCTCGAGAGTAGCGACTCCTCAATTATTGCAATCCACCTGATGTCGTGTCTCTTATAAATACCAAGGCCGTTTTACGTTGGTTTCACAATAATATTGCTCACAGTGGTCGGAGCTTTTTAGAAAATTATTTCAGTTGAATCTTTACCTGGAAATCAAGGAGATGAATAAAAATTCGAATGCTTTCGTGATTTCTCCCGCGCCTTTCTCCAAGCCAAGTGACGGCATAAATATAAGGAAAAGAAGTCGAACATCAATCGAGTCCATTAATTCTGACCAGCTAAACTCCTATGAAGGAAATAAATCTTCGACTATCGTTCTTTCTTCGTGCTTGAAATCCGGGGGTTCAAACAAGAAAATTAAAAAGGTTTCTTTTGTGGAGGACGTAATTGAGCGTACTCGTTCCCAATTCGTGCCTTCAGTTGTCGGGGAGTCTTTTGATTCGTTGTTTCCTTCTTGTGTTTCTTCATTTAGGAGAAACATAGCTCCTTTTGATACAACGTTACGTGAGAAATCCGATCCGACCCTTCTTCGGGCCAATGTCTCTATCTCCGAGGCGGTTCTCTCGACTGGAGAATATTCCTCGTTCCTGTTCCAGTCTGGGTTGGAATCCCTTGCCCAGGTAATTTCTTCCTAAGCTCTTTACCATGGTTTTCTAATTTCTTTATTTCTACCATGACGTATCTTTTATAAGTCTAGGCTGGCAAAGATTTTTCTAGGCTTTATGCGTTGGCCAAACATGAGATCGAGCAACGGACTTCTATTTCGCTTGAGCTGATCAGGAAAAAGACTGAGCTGGAACGCGCACTGGAAGCTAATAGATTTTTCGAAGAGAGATTGTCCCAGGATAAGTTAAGCTTGGAATTAGAGAGACTCAAAGATATTTCCAAATCGTGAGAAAAGAAATTCCGAGCTTCGCGAGAGGGAAGCTTATATCCGCGGGTATGCCGATCGTAGTGCTGAAGTTCGAAAGGTCCTCTTTGAAAATAATTTCGTTCAGTAATACCGTGGTTTTTCTTTGTATCATGAATTTGCTAAGATTTTTCTTTGTTGTAACATCATACTTGCTGTAACGATATCTTTGTTGTAATGATAACTTTGCTGGAATGTTGCTCTTTCTCCCTTATCCTCTCTCTCTTTTTTTTTTTTTATATATATATTGCTGTTGATCTTTAAATTTGTCCTCCGTAATTTGCAATATTCGCGGAATAATTTTGAGACTTGTAATTAATTTGAAGTTCGATTTTTACAACTCTTGAACCTTTTGCGGGATATATCTCATAGTTTAGGTTCTTCTTGGAACAATAGTCGTCGTGGAGCAATAAAATGATAGTATTTAGACCGATTTTGAATATACTGGGCATAGCGTCGTCTTTCACCCTTGGTTATTTTAGAGCGTTTTTTAGCTCGAGAGTTATAGCAGAGGTTTTCACCCATTCAATATTTTCGATCTAAGGGGCATAGCAACGGCTTTCACCCTTAGTCGTATCAGAGCATTTTTAGCTCGAGGGTCATAGCAGAGGATTTCACCCATTCAATATTTTCGATCTAAGGGGCATAGCAACGGCTTTCACCCTTAGTCGTATCAGAGCATTTTTAGCTCGAGGGTCATAGCAGAGGCTTTCACCCATTTTCGATCTAAGGGGCATAGCAACGGCTTTCACCCTTAGTCGTATCAGAGCATTTTTAGCTCGAGGGTCATAGCAGAGGCTTTCACCCATTCAATATTTTCGATCTAAGGGGCATAGCAACGGCTTTCACCCTTAGTCGTATCAGAGCATTTTTAGCTCGAAGGTCATAGCAGAGGCTTTCACCCATTCAATATTTTCGATCTAAGGGGCATAGCAACGGCTTTCACCCTTAGTCGTATCTGAGCATTTTTAGCTCGAGGGTCATAGCAGAGGCTTTCACCCATTCAATATTTTCGATCTAAGGGGCATAACAACGGCTTTCACCCTTAGTCGTATCAGAGCATTTTTAGCTCGAGGGTCATAGCAGAGGCTTTCACCCATTCAATATTTTCGATCTAAGGGGCATAGCAACGGCTTTCACCCTTAGTCGTATCAGAGCATTTTTAGCTCGAGGGTCGTCACCCGTTTTTATTCTTTTCGATTCGAGGATCATAGCCACACCCTTGGTCGATTTTCGAGGGTCGTAGCAACAGCTTTCACCCTTAATAATTGATAGAGAAAAATAAATATTGATAACAGACTGATGTAGATCAAGAATATCCAAAATATGACGGATAAATAAGAATTTAGGCGAAATAAACTTTCATTGAATAAATATTCTTTGAACACCTCTGTCGAGATAAACCTTCATTGAATACATAACTTACTAAATCACTAGAAATAAACAGAACAGAGCGAGATGAATAAATAACAGTAGTCTTGAAGTCAACTATCTTCCATAATATTTTCTCAGATTAACAGCGTTCCATGCTCGAGGTAGTACTTCTCCGTCAGGACGAGCAATTTGGTAAGAACCTTTTCTTCCCACTTCAATGACCACAAAAGGGCCTTCCCAATTAGGTTGGAGTTTTCCGACATGCCTCGATACTTCCACTTTCCTTAGAGATTGGTTTTTTTTTTTGGGATCGTAAAATTCGACCCTGGGGGAAGGTACGAGGTTCTCTACTGGGATAACGGCCTCTGACCCATAAACTAGACTAAACGGAGTTTCTCCCGTAGCAGCTTTAACGGTAGTTCTATTGGCCCATAAAACCCCTGGAAGTTCATCGAGCCACTTTCCTTTTGCCTCAGATAGTCATTTTTCCAAGGATCGAACGATTTCCCTGTTTGCGACCTCCGTTTGTCCATTAGCTTGGGGATGCCCTACGGACGCGAAATTCTGTTGTATTCCGAACTTTTCGCACCATTCCGTGATCCTTTTTCCGGCGAACTGCGTTCCGTTGTCTGATATCAGGATCCTAGGAATTCCAAATCTGCAGATGATATTTTTCCATAAAAAAATTGATAACTTGGAACTGAGTGATCGTCGTCAGAGCGACACATTCCACCCATTTGCTGAAATATTCAACTGCAACCAATACGTAATTTTTTAGAGCTCTTGCTGTTGGAAAAAGGCCCAACAATGTCAATGCCCCATTTATCAAAAGGCCAGCAGATAGGAATAGAATGCATATGCTCAGCCGGTTGATGAATCAAGTTTGAATGGATTTGACAATGGTGGCACTTTTTTACATAATCAACAGAATCAGAGAAAAGGGTAGGCCAATAATATCCAGACCTCGAGCATTTAAGCGCTAAGGCCCTAGCACCACAATGATTTCCCGCCTCCCCTTCATGAACTTCTTTTAAGATAGCGTTGTAGTGCATTTCGGGGACACATTTTAACAGAATCCCTGAGGAGGATCGTTTGTAGAGTTGATCACCGATCAGAGTAAATGATGGCGCTCTATATTTAATCCTCCGAGCCACATTTTGATCTTCCGGCAATTTTCCTTCTTTAAGATAGGCAATAAGAGAGTTGCTCCATGAGTTGATGGGTTCATCGATCTCCATGATATCAATTGCAGGGGCCTCATCCAGTTCGATAGCAGACGTATTCGATAGCAGCCACGTGATTATCCTCTCACTCTTTCCGTCCGCCAAACCTGTGAATTTTGATAATATATCTGCCCATAAATTTTCCTCTCTTGGCACAGGTTGAATATCGAACGTATCGAATTCAGAGATCAATTTCTTCGTTCTGCTCAGGTATTTGATCATATTGAACTCCATGGCCTCGTACGTGCCTTTCACCTGTCTATGAACAAGTTCCGAATCGGTTAAGACAACAATTGACTTTACCTTTGCTTTGAGAGCCATCTCCAGCCCCGCGATCAATGCCTCATACTCGGCCTCGTTGTTGGTCACGACGAAATCTAAGGTTATAGCATAACTCAAGTCTTCACCATTGGGCCCTTGGAAATGAATTCCTGCTCCACCTCCATCCTTGGTAGAGGATCCGTCCACATGCATCAGCCTGATTTGATTTTTGGCTTCTTCGACCTTACTTAGCTCGGCGATTGCTCCTCCCTTTATGTTTGATAAGCCAGTTGATTCGAGTACGAAGTCGTCTAGTACCTGGGCTTTTATAGCGTTCCGCGGTTGATACTCGATTTCGAATTGACCGAGCTCAACCGCCCATTTGATCAACCTGCCTGATGCCTCTGGTTTTGATAGGACCTGTCTCAAAGGTTGATTTGTTAGAACAATGATTTTGTATGTTTGAAAGTAAGGCCTTAGCCTTCGGGCAGCTACCACCAATGCTAGTGCAAATTTTTCTATCTCCATGTAGTTCTTCTCGGCACCTTGCAGTAACTTACTTAGATAATAAACTGGTTTGTGCTCAGTTTTATCAAGTTTCACCAAAACCGAACTAATGGCCTCTTCCGATACTGCTATATATAAATACAGAGGTTCTCCTTCAGATGGTTTGGCCAGCATGGGTGGGGAGGTCAGGTACGCTTTCAGTTCTTCAAAGGCCTTATCGCATTCTGCACTCCATTCAAAGTTCTTGGATTTCCGCAGAAGTTTGAAGAATGGTAAACTTTTGTCAGCGGATCGGGAGATGAATCTATTCAATGAAATAATTTTTCCAATCAAACTTTGGACGTCCGAAAGCTTCCGCGGTGGCTGGAGGTCGGTGATCGCTCGAATTTTTTCCGGATTTGCTTCGATTCCTCTTTCATGGACTAAATATCCGAGGAACTTTCCCGATCGCACACCAAAAGTGCATTTGGCTGGGTTCAGCTTCATTCCGTATTTTCTCAGGATTTGGAAACACCTGTCCAGATGGCCAATATGATCCTCCTCTGACATACTCTTTACGAGCATGTCGTCTACATAGACTTCCATAATTTCGCCTATTAGTTCTTTGAACATCATGTTAACTAGTCTCTGATAGGTCGCACCTGCATTCCTTAAGCCAAAAGGCATAACAATAAAACAATACACTCCCCTCTCAGTGATAAATGCTGTTTTATCCTGGTCTCTTTTGTTCATGAAAATCTGGTAAAATCCTTGGAACGCATCCATCATACTAAATAAGACAAATCCTGCGGTGGAATCTACCAGCATATCGATCCGAGGCAGTGGATAAGGGTCTCTAGGGCATAACTTATTTAGGTCAGTAAAGTCATTGCACATCCTCCATTTGTTCTCGGCCTTTTCGCCTTTAGAGACCAGGACCACATTACATAGCCATTCTGTGAATTTGATTTCTCTGATCTGACCTGCTGCTAATTACCTATCGACCTCTGCATTGATTATCTTGTCCCTTTCGCGACCATGATTGCGCTTCTTCTGCCTTACAGGTTTTGCTTTTGGATCGATGTTAAGTGAATGTGTTATCACTCGTGGGTCGATTCCCACGATATCATCCGAGGTCCAGGCAAAAACATCCACATTTTTCTGTAGAAATTCTACGAGCATGGTTTCCATGCCTTCGCTTAATTCCGTTCCAATTCTAGTGAACTTTTCAGGGGACCCTGGAACTAAAGTCACTTTTTTGTGGTCGGGCGCTTGCAAGCTCATGTCAACGTTTTTTCCTTTCTTTCCTTGAAATTTTTCACAGTCAGGAATCGGCGTTTTTAATTCAGACCCTAAATCAGATATCTTCCTCTTAGCTGGGAGTTCGGGCTCCATTTTTTCCTTGATACTCAAAGATGAATTATAACATTCCCACGCCATGTATTGGTCGTTCCTCATCTCTCCCACTCCTCCCACGGTCGGGAATTTTATTTTTTGATGATAAGTAGATACGACAACTTTGAAGATATTTAGGGCTGGTCTCCCTAGTATGGCGTTATAAGCGAACGATGTATCTACTACCAGGAATTTAATCATTCTTGTTACATTTCTCGGTTTGCTTCCTAGAGTTGTGCTTAAAAGAATGGTTCCAAGCGGGACAATCTCTGATCCTCCAAATCCGACCAAAGGAGTGGTTACTTTGTCTAGACGTGGGTGACAAAGAT
Source organism: Penstemon barbatus (assembly GCA_003313485.2). NCBI lineage: Eukaryota > Viridiplantae > Streptophyta > Magnoliopsida > Lamiales > Plantaginaceae > Penstemon > Penstemon barbatus. The sequence goes on from CM064880.1 coordinate 34,203,429, forward strand.
TCATCCTCGTGAGAGCTTCCGACGAAATAATGTTTGCCGAGCTTCCGTTGTCGACTAACACCCTCTTGACCTCGAAATTAGCAATTCTCAACGTCAACACCATGGAAAAGTCAGGGTCGTCCTCATTCGTATCCCAATTAACATCCGAGGGTCGATCGGCCTCACTGAAGCTTATAACTTGATTTTCCATGGAGGGGGATTCTAAGGACAGAATCTCCTTCTTAGCAGAGACTCCCGCTTTTATTGACCTCATAGTTCTTTTTCTAGCATTTCTGCTATCACCTCCAGCTGGTCCGCCTGCGATCATGTTTATCACTCCATTTGACCGCTCTTCCGCTTGGCTTCGAATTTGCCTTTGCTGATTATTAAATTTTCGCGGACTTCGGGATCTATAACGACTGTTATAGTTGCCGTTTTTGATAAATTCTTTTAGTTTTCCTTGGGTAATCAATTTTTCTATTTCGACCTTCAATTGGTAACAGTTTTCGGTACTATGTCCCCGAGCACGGTGATATCGACAGTATTGTTCGTACCCAGGTGCCCCTGCTCTGGCCTGGGTGATCCTTTGAGCTTCGGGGATCAAATTTCCTTCCTCCAATACGGTTAGCACTTCTTCCTTTGAGGTGTTAAGTTCGGTAAACTGGACTTTACCCGATCTCGGAGCTCGACTTCGATCATAAGGAGGTCCGTATGAATTTGGGCCTTGGGGTGGCACATGTGGCCTATAGGTATTAATTCGTTGCCAGACAGATCCTTTATTCGATCCCCCATAATCACTAGGTTTCGGGATAGGGGCCCTATCTTGTTTCTTGTTGAGGGGATTGATAGCATGCGAATTTTTCAATTTGTTCATCTCTTCCTGAATCATATACTTTTCAGCAATTTCCATAATTCTTTCAAAAGATTTCGGCTGCTTCCTACATAAGGCGTTTCCGAACTGAGTACTCCTTGTTAGCTCGAACATCAATGAGGAGAGATATTCAATTTGTGGAGTATCAACTTTGAGAAGCTCGATACTGAATCTTGCTAACCATTGCCTCAAAGTTTCTCCCTCCAATTGTTTCACAGTTCCCAAATGATTAGCAGGTAATCTCGGCTTCCTCTGACTAGCAAATTGATGTTTTAATTTATCACAAAATTCCTCGAAGGAAAATATAGAGTTAGGTGGCAACTTTCCAAACCAGTCGAGGGCAATTCCCTCAAAGGTAGTAACCATGATTTTGCAGCAGAAGTCCTCGGAATGCCCATATAAGTTCATCACATTAATAAAGCTGTTAATGTGTTCACCGGGGTTGGTAGTCCCGTTATACCGTGGGAGTCTGGTTGGTACTGTTTCCGCGTTTCGGGCTTCGCGTATTTCTTGACAAAACGGGGAACAACGCATAATACTGTTCGAAATCTCCCTGTCTCTTAGGCTATCTCTATTCGGAATATTTCCCGTTCGCCTGTCGGTAATATTGCCGAGTGGAAATCCTATCAAAGTACCTTCTTTCTCCAGCTCCTTAGCCACTCTTTCTCGGACTATTTTTTCCAGTTCGACATCAGTAACCCTTTTGTAGGTCGATTTTTTGTCCTTGATCACACCAGAAGGGTGGCTCTCACCCACTATTGAATCTTCCACGTCATGTACCGACCTTGGCGGGACTCCTGATCGAGATGGTACACCCCGAGGAGGGTTCGTCATTGGTGCATGCGATATAGATCGCAGTACACTGTTTTCCCTCTGGAGGCTGATCTACAGGTGACTGATCAGCCCTTCCCCCATTCAGAAATTCTCGACACATCGTGCCTATGCTGGACCTTAGATCTCCAATCGTCGTGTGAATTGGTGCGTTATCCTGGGGTATAATCGGTGGAACCTCCTGCTGCTGAGCTGCCCTCGATAAATTATCAGGCTCATTGTTGACCGAATTCTGCGCTCCTGCTGGAACAGATGGTTCTCCACGGTTGTATGTATTTCTCCTCGTAGTAGGCATTTTTCGGTCTAATACTCGAATAAGGCCCCACGGTGGGCGCCAATTGATCTTACGTGATTTCGTCTGTTCGATCAAGGGTGGGTTGCAGTGCAATAGTAACAATAATAAAATGAAAGCGAAGACCAATAGTAATTGTATTCAAAATATCTGGGTACAAATAAAAGTATTTAAGGTCCTATTCGAGCATTATTAGATGCCGTACAAGCTAGAGAGCGAAATACATATAACCGAATCTATACTATAATTCCCAAGTGAGTCCGAGCAGCAGTCTCGAAGCTAGAGCACCTGGGAAGTTGTGTCCGGTGTCATAAATGCATGGGGTATTTATAGTTGAAATCGGGGTCTAGGTGATCCGTCCACAGGCATGCAATTCTCGGCCCATAAGTTTGGATCAAAGCTCGGCCCAACAGTAAATTTAGATCCAGGGCCGTCCGTACTTAAGGTACCCGAGCATCGGGGTCGAACTCGGTCTTCCGAGATAAATACCGTTCGATCTCGCATGATTGTAAAAAAGGCAGAGCCTAAAATATCCCTCATCAGGTCCCTAAATGAGCTTATATCGCACTGTGTGCTAGAAGAAAAGACAACAACGAGATAAGATTTAATGTGATCACTTAGCCTCAGCTTCTCAGAACAAGAAAAGGAAGAAGCAACAAAAGAAGCAGGATGAAGGTTTTACTTGCTACTTCTGCAAGAAGACGGGACACATGAAAAGCAGTGTCCCAAGTACATTGCATGTTGTGTTAAGAAGAGGTTGTCTAAGGAGTCGACTACCAACTTATGCTGAAATATTTATCTTTATAGGCGAGGACAATAAAGTTGAAGTCTAAGTCATAGGAACTTTTAGATTATACTCGAGAACTAGTCTTTTTTATTTGAATTTTTTATAAAACTTTTGTGGATCGTCTTTAGAGGAAATTTATTATTATTCTAGACAAATAAAATTTTTCGTTTTCCTAGTTCTTATCAAAATAATAAAGTTAGTCTTATTTAAAATTCAAATTTTGTTGGTTCTAGTTTTTAGATGATAATCTTTATATGTTTGAAACTAGTTCACAAACGAAATATTGCAAAGAAAATCACTAGTTACAATATGAAAATTAAGTGAGAATTTTGTCACCTTATGACACAAGCATTTGGTTTATAACTTTTCAGAAAATTTATAGGCTTTTGTTAGATGTGATTCTTAGTCCTCTAATTTCATCGATAGAAAAATGATACTCACGAAATCTTTTCATGACAACCATTTTCTTAGCTTTAGTTAAAGAGATATTTCTAGCTGTTATGTAAAATTAAAATGTAAGTAATACGCACTACAAGAAAATTAGCTTTTTATTACTAAAGTAAAACCGTAATAAAAAGCCAATTTTCGTAATAAAAACCCTTTTATTACGGGTTTGTTACGAATTTTCCACCGTAATCTATACTAGCGTAGCAAATGCTTTGTTACGGTTTTAATATCGTAACAAAAGGTATTTACTACGAATTTTCCACAATTTATTACGGCTAAATTTCCGTAATAAATAGTTGGAGAAATGCCAACATTTTGTTACGGTAGTGTAAGGCGTAAACAAAAGCATATTTTTTGTTACATTATTTTTGTATTTGTTACGGCTACATTTTAGTAACAAAATATAATTTTGTGTTTGCAGGTAATAATTAGGCCTACAATATCATAATAAATATTTGCATTTTTTTAGGCATTTCACTAAAGCAAAAACTATTGTATTTCAATATAAAACACATAAACAAATGTTATTTCAAAATGAAGATATATTGATCGAAATAATCGCTTACAAGGAGGAGGATATACCCTTACCCCAATGAGTATTACAAAGAATATTACAAAAGAACTATAAGCAAAGGTACACAGATGTTAAGTAACAAATCACAAAATCTAACACGAGCGGCAACTTGCAATTAACCTCCCTAATCAAATTAAAACAACGCAAAAGAGCTTCCGAACAATACCTAGCACCTTCACAATTAGCACCATTCAGCAACAAAAAAGCCTTAGTCGAACCAGTAGTGCACGCAATATGTTTTCTTGAGTATCTCCTTCAGGATGTCAACAACTACTTCTAGAAGACAATAACCAGAGAAGATATTAGCAAGAAAACCTTGTTTACCATAGCGAAGAAATAGAATTCACCAACTTCTAACTCTTGTACTATAACTTAATATATCTTATGTCATAAATTTTTCTAATGACAACATAATATCAAATTATAGCTTAGTTATTATTTACACTTGTGATGCTCCTAAACAATAGATTTCAAACTACCAACAATCAATGAAGTAGAGTTGCCACCCACAATTAAATAAGGAATGGCAGTATGAGACTTGAACACACAAATACTTGTACAAGTATTTCCCAAAGGATCACGTGTCAAAGACGGTTGCAGATTTTATTAGTTTCAAAACATGTAAGAATGTTCCAATAAGAACATAATAACATTTTCCATCTACGACAATGTGAAGAGAGTGGATTTATTGAACTATATTATGGCCATAGAATGAATTTTTTTAAAGAATTGCACCATTAATTAAAACATAATTATCAATTACTAATACTACACAAACTCATATAATTACAACAACTCTCTACTGACCAAAGAAATTAGGGAAATTTACCTAGACACCCCCTGGGTTTAGGCCTAATTACAGGAACTTACCCCGTTGTTTGAAAAATTACCAAGACACCCCCTTGACTTAACGGCAGTTGGTCAACTTTAACGGAACACGTAAAATGTCCAAAATGCCCTTAGTTGTTTTTAATATTTACAAAAAAAAAAAAAAAAAAAAAAAACTGGAAATAAATTCGCACATTTTTCACTCCCATTCAAAAAAATCATGATTTCTCCCTTGTTTGTGGACGGATTTTAGAAATTCTTGTTGTGTTAGCTTCGCCTCGTCACTGCGCATCTTTCTATGGGAGCAATTTCTTGATTTCTGGGTTTTTTTACGCGATTGGAGCCGATTGAAGTTCGTCCCCAAATTCTAGGGTTCGCGATTTTCGTTAATTGCGGCTGTTTTTCTGGAAAATTGGTTCGTGGTGCTCTTCTTACAGTCCATTTCGTCACTTTCCTTGGGTTAATTTCACGATTGAAGGTGGGTTTTAGGTTTTGGATTGATTTGGGAATTAGGGTTCTTGAGCCTAATTTAATCTTCGAATTGGGGGTGTTTGAGGCCTGTTTTCTCATGGTTTTTTGAGGGCTTTTCCTCGTGATTAGGTGAATTTCATTTTCCTCACTTCAATTTTGGATTTGGTGGATTCGGGCCGTGAAGAACAGTTTCGGGCCGTGAAGAACAACTTCGGGCCGAACTGTTTCTGCTTTCGTGCTGCTGATTTTGGGATGTTTCTTGCATTGTTTGGTTGCTTTGGTGGATTGGTATTTATGTATTTATTGGAAGTTTTGATATGTAATGTTATTTCTGGATTTCAAAAATTCGAATTATGTTATTGTAGATAAATTTATTAAATTTTAAATGGGTTTGTTTTATTTTTGTAAGAAAAATATTTATCGAATTGTGTTATTGTAAAGTTATTTTGGGGGCGCGATTGAGCTTTAATTCTCTTCAATTACTTGCATTTCTGTTCGTATTTCATCATCTGGGGTTAATTAACATCATTTGGTTGCATTAATTTCATTTTCCCGTGTTTGATTGAGGAGATTGGTGAGTTAGGGGGTAAAAATGCTAGTGAGCTTAAGTTATGGCACCAAAAATGCAATAGTCCTGCAATAAAATCACCAAGCCCTAGATCCCGGAAAGTTCTCTGGATTTCAAGAATTCGAATTGTGTTATTGTAGATAAATTTATTAAATTTTAAATGGATTTGTTTTATTTTTGTAAGAAAAATATTTATCGAATTGTGTTATTGTAAATAAATTTAATTTTAATTTGGTTTGTTTGATTTTTGAATGAAAATAAACGTGTTATTGTAAAGTTATTAAAGCTTTATTTATCGAATTGTGTTACTGTAAATAAATTTATTAAATTTTAAATTCATTTGTTATAATTTTAAAATTTAATAAATTTATTTATAATGTTTACAAAGACACCCCCTGTAACTTCAAAATATATTACAAATACACCCCTTGGGGGCAAAATTGGAAAAACATTAAAATAAATTGATGACGTCATCCTCTGCCGTTAAAAATTGACGCCGTAAGGGGTCACTTTGTAATATTGTTTTGCCAGAGGGGGTGTCTAGGTAATTTTTCAAACAACGGGGTAAGTTCCTGTAATTAGGCCTAAAGTGAGGGGGTGTGTAGGTAAATATCCCAAGAAATTAAGAAAGCTCAACTTTCATGTAATACATATAACATGATTTGGACGAGAAATATTTGTGTTTAAAGATTTCATTTTATCCATTACTCAATCAAGCTTTATTACACTTCTCTATATGACTTTTGGTTAATATGTAACATCGTTCCATGCTCAATATGTCTAACAATGTTTAAATTAAATGCAAACATATTTTTGAGCATGAGAAGTTCATCAATGGAATGGATTTATACGTTGTATTTAACAAAGAAATAAAACAAAGCATGCCTAACAAACAATATAAGCTATAATTAGTCAACCTCAACTTACTCAATGCTAAGTATTTGCAACAAGAAAATATGAAGAAAATCCATATAGTAATAACCCAATGAAATTTTCATAATATACCTTTTGTAAGATATAACAATCAACTTTGAATCTTGTGAAGGCAAATTGTTCTGCTTCTTAGCTCAATTGCAACTTTATATACAAGAATTGATCGCAAGGGAATGCCAATATCTCAAAATCTAATAAAACAATATAATATTATAACACAATCACAATCAACAACGGTAAAAGATAATAATTACTTTCAAAAACTAATTAATTGTAAATCAATAAAATACGGGGGTGATTTTGAACAGGGGCAGAACGTGTGGGCTGGTTATGCAATTTAATCATCTTCCCAAGGCTTCTTCACATACAACAGCTGTAATAGAAGAAAGTATCAAAACCCAACTCTCAATCAATCAACATTCAAGCAAACAACACCAAACGAATCAAATATCAGCTGAAATAGTACCTTTAGAACCAAAATAACCACAAAATCAGCACAAATCCACGAAAAAAGAATATTCGTAGAATAACAGTAAGCTCCTAACCACTATATGAGAGAAATAGTAGTGAACAAAGCTTACGACTGATCACCAACAATGGTGGATGCAGTTACCAAAAAGAGAGAGAAAATGGACTCGAGCGCGAAGACTTGATCAGCAAAAACATGCCATTTGACTATCTTTTCCTCCTCTTTTATAGTTGAGCTAAAAGCGTGTTCTACCTCCCAGCTGCAACCTTACGCTTTATTTATTTATAAAAGGACTGTAATACCCTTGCATAAGTACGTAAGTAATTAGGTATGCATCAATACTCCCCCCTGCAAAGTATCCTTGTCCTCAAGGATTAAAATGACGGAATTTATGCTGCAATTCATAGATATTCCTGTGAGGTATTAATTCAGTTGGTTGTTCAAAGATACTCTTATACTCATGAGGGAGGTTAGTCAACTCTGGGGGCCTTGTTAATGAGGCCACATTGGCTACAAAACCTATTGGAATCTGAAGGAGAGGGTTTAAAGAATTAACCTAACTTACCCCCATCATACAAAGTTTAGCAGGATCCTGTATCAATTTCATAATCTTAACCCCTTTTTTCTCCTTGGCTTTTGGGGGACTCCCTCTCAAGGAAACCTTTTTCCTCTTTACCATAAACTCCATAGACAATTTGTCAAAGTTCCAACTAATTGCGCCTAATGTAACTAGCCACTGAACCCCCAAAACCATATCACATCCCCTCATAGGCAGAACTAGCATATTTGATACAAATGGAATCCCTTGCATCTTCTAAGTGAATTTTCTACACATATATTTACTCATCAGCTTACTTCCTCCATTAACTGCTACATTGAAATTAGGAATCTCTTTGATAGCACACCCAAGTTTTTTTGCTGTCTCTAAGTCTAGGAAATTATGACTACTTCTGGAATCAATCAAGATATGAGAAGCTTTCCCATTCACAGATCTAGTGACTCTCATGCAATTAAATCTTGGATTCCAGTTACGACATGCATAGATACTTGAACCAAAGAGTGTGTCTCCTCATCCTCTACTTCTCATATTGGCTTTGCTCTTCCAGTTCAAGATTCTCAAAGTTTGCATCCATAATAAACACTCGTTTCTTCTTGGTGCAGACATGATCTCTAGTAAATTTTTCATCACACCAACAACACAATCCCTTGACTCTCTTCTCATCAATCTCAGAAGAAGAGAAAATCTTTGAAGCATTTGCAAGTGGCTTAAACTGTTGTTGTACTCCTTTGTTTATAGGAGTAGGAAGGAGAGGCTGCTTCCTATTTTCTGACAGGGGTAGTGACCCCTTGTTCATGGCATAATTGGTTTGTTCTTGCATCCTAGCCAATCCATATGTCCTCTGCAAGGATCTAGGAGCAAACATCCTTATAGGAAACTCAATTTCCTCTTTCAAACCTGTGAAAAACAAACTCACAACATGCTCTTCCAGAATATCCACTTTATTAAGTAACTCATCAAATGCATCAATATAGGCTTGTACAGAACCAGTTTGTTTGAGCTTCTTAAGATCACTCATTGGATCATCAAAGAGAGTAGCTCCAAACCTATGCTGTAAAGCTGTTACATACTCCTCCCAATTTATAATTCCTCTCCTAAGTTTCATATATGATTGGTGCCAAAACAATGCCCGGCCTTCCATGTTCAATCCAGCTAATTTAACTTTGGAACAATCAGGAGTCTCGTGTATCTCAAAAAACTGTTCGCATCGGTACATCCAGTTTTTCAAATTATCACCACTGAATTTAGGAAAATTAACCCTAGGTTGTCTAGTACTAAATTGAGGATTATTAGTACCAGTAGAGTAGGAATTACCTATGTGAACATCATTCACTGTATTTTCGGAGCACTTCTTCTATCACTATTCAGATCCGCGAACGATTTTCTAATATCTTCCATATACTGTTCCATCTTAATGGGGGCTATTTCGCAACCCTTATAATAATCGGATAACTGATCCATGTACGTTCGGACCGACCAGGAGTCTAATTCGCTAAAGAACTGCCCGGTCCGATCTGCGTTATCAAACCTCGGCGATCAAGAGTAATGTCCGACTTCCGCGAGGATTACTATGCCTAGTCCTATTAGGATTATGTTTCCTTGTAAAGCTAGGGTTGTTGTCATATAAATACCTAGTTAAACATTGTATTACATAACTAACAAATCAGAGCACACGCCTATTTACTTGGCCAATCTGATAATATAATTAATAGAAAAGCTTTTGCTATACTATTTACATATTCATCGTCTTGCTTACATATTGTTCTTTACGTAGTTGTTCTTCCTTGAGATTGATCCATCCGGAATAAAGTAACAAAGCCCTATTACGTATAATTAAATTAACCTCTAATACATACATCATTGATTTAATCTAACCCAACGAAAAATGGTTAAATCAGTTGGCGCCCACCGTGGGGCTAGGTTAATTATTCGATCGACATATGGCTCGCCCAAGGAAGAGCGCCCGTAACGGAGCAAGGAGTAACACGATGAACCCTCGTAACACATCTGAGGATCAACCAGACGATACTAACAATAACGTCCCTATAACAAACGACAATCAGCAAGAGAGTGAGCAGCTGCCAAATCAGGAGGAACCACAAGGGATAAATATCCAAAACCCGCAGGGACAACAGGGGATCCCCACCAACACGGTACCAGAAGACCGTGTGGCTCCAGCAATCCCTGTTCCCTTGTCGGATACTCAAGAAAAGCTGCGACAGATCGCTATGCTCTTTAAGTCGCTCTGCCCAGGGGAATTACTAGTACCCGAGCAAGTTCCTGGAAACCCTAGGGTGACTAGGGCAAATCCCATTCAAAGGACGCCGAGGCAGGTCGATCAGATCTCGCAACAAGCGGACAGCCCTGCAAGTGAACACCGATCGTTGCACAGTCCGCAAAGAAGCAATTCAAAACTACCCAGTGAACGTATCCGAAGACAAACGGGTCGGACAAGGCGGCAACCCATCGACCCCGGATCAAAGGAACATACCATAATTCCCATCGAAGATGATGTAGTCGACCCAATTCCTAATCGACCGCGAACAAGGCGATTCTTGGAAAGAGAAATTGAAAAGATGGTACAAGAGCGGCTGGAACAACGCCTACGAACTGTTCAAAATCCATGGGCCAGAAGTACGAAAATTCAAGAGAGCCTAGCTGCGTGTTCTCCCTTCTGCAAGGAAATTAAAGAAGCTCAATCCTCGGGACAGGTTCTAGGACGACTACCCAGATATGACGGAACCACCGGCCCGGACGATTATATATTCAGTTTTACTAATATAATAAACTTGTATGCTCATTCGGCTGAATTCAATGCAAAGCTGATGGTCACCACATTCGAGGGGCTAGCTTTGGACTGGTTCGCAAAACAACCCACCCATTCCATATTTAGCTTTAGAGAATTATGCAATAAGCTAACTCAGCAGTTCGCTAGCCAGAAGAGACAGAAATTGCCAACGAGCTACCTAGGGACTATCCATCAACAAGACAGAGAAACCCTTCGTTCCTGGTTGGCAAGATTTAACGTAGAATTGCTTAAAATCGACTCCCCAAATATCGATTACATAATCTCCATTCTTTTCGATCTCACAAAGAACAGGCAATTCGGGAATGCCCTCAGCAGAAAGCAACCTAGAACGTTTGCTGATATTATGACCTTGGCATCCAAGTACATGACCCAAGAAGAGATGAACTCTTTTAAAGACAAGAATAAATATAAAGCTCCCGCCTCCGGTTCCAAACGGCAAGATAGAATTCCTGCTCAAAAGTCCATGGATTACGATCGATCCACTAGAAGGGGCAATGTCTTCCAGCGATTAGAATATAATCGAAACGATCAAGACAGACGGCCTAATGTCTATCAAAGACCCAGATCAGCCGAACCAGCGAACAGGAGCAGAATCAACCTAGTAGAATACCCCAGGTTGACCATTCCAATAGAAGAAATCTTGGTAATACTTGAGAGGAACAACTGGATCCCGGCGGCAAAGAGAATCGCTCAGCCAAGGCCAGGGGCACGAAACTATGATCTATACTGTAGATATCACTGCGCACATGGGCATCGCACTGAAGACTGTTTTTACCTTAAAAAAGAAATTGAAAAATTGATCGAACAAGGAAAATTGGATGATTATTTAGAACGGAATAACCGCAAGAGGGGAAGAAGTAAGAGCCCTCGGAATAATAACCGAAGAAGGAGTTCCCAAAGAAGGTCCCCTAATAATGGTCCCCCACAGGAGTTGAACGATGATCAGGTTAACGACACCATCCATACGATCTCAGGAGGACCCGCCGGCGGGGACAGTCGTAATGCTCGTCGCAGGACTGCCAGGTCCATAGTTGGAAACTTAAAGTACCCGAAAGAAGTATGGACGCTAGAAAGCAAACCAACAAACGACCAGCTGATCAGTTTCAACGAAAGCGAGGTACCAAAGAACTTTGTTTGGGACATGAAAGAGGACAGCCCGGACTTCCCAATGGTGGTATCGCTTGAAATAGCGAACTACAATGTCAAGAGAATCCTGATCGACAATGGCAGCTCAGCGAACATCATCTCTAAAGAGGTCCTAGCCCAGATGAACTTAGGGCAAATAACATTCCAAAAGGTAGCTACGCCTTTAGTAGGATTTGGAGGTTCCGAGATTGTCCCTAGTGGCACAATAACTTTAAGTGTTTCACTCAGAAAGAAACCACGTAGGACGGTGAAGTTAGTCAAATTCTTAGTAGTAGAAACTCCCTTCGCCTACAATGCGATCCTGGGGAGACCCGCTCTCAATCTATTCCGAGCAGTTGTTTCAACTTACCATCAGAAAATAAAATTTCCAACTGACACATGAATCGGAGAAATAGTAAACGATCATTGTTTGGCATGGGACTGCTACAACACCTCCTTAACCTTGGGGAACCGCTCCAGAACGTTTACCCCAGCTAAAAGAAAACTCGAAGAAGATGTTGACAGAGTGGAAATTGAAATCCCCAGCATAGACCGAGTAGATAAAAAGGGAAAGGAACCGGTCGATTTGGCTTTGAAACCACCAGAACACAAAGATTTCCTACTGGTGGAAGGAGATCCGACGAAAACGACCAGAATAGGTACCGAACTCAGTAAGGAAAGGGAAGTAATGTTGGTAAATTTCCTCAGAGAAAATATAGATATATTCGCTTGGAGTGCGAACGACATTGAAGGGATCGATCCCAGAGTAATCAGTCACTCGCTGAAAATCGACCCCATGGCAAAACCTGCTAGACAAAAGAAGAGGAATCATGGACCGATAAAAGATAAAATAATAAAGGCAGAAGTAGAAAGGCTACTCAAGGCAAAACAAATTCGAGAAATACACTTCTCGGAATGGCTATGTAATGTCGTATTAGTAGCAAAAGGGGATAAGAAGGATAATAAGTGGAGAATGTGCAATGATTTCACCGACCTTAATAAATTATGTCCGCGCGATCCATATCCCCTCCTGAGGATCGACTTATTAGTCGACTCAACCGCTGGTTTTGCGATTTTCAGCATGATGGACGCCTTCCAAGGTTTTTATCAAATATACATGGATGAGCGAGACCAAGAGAAAACTGCCTTCGTAACCGAGCAGGGTGTTTACTGCTTCATAGTTATGCCTTTTGGCCTAAGGAACGCCGGGGCCACTTACCAAAGGTTAGTAAACTTGATGTTCAAAGAACTAATCGGAGAAATAATGGAAGTCTACGTAGACGATATGCTGGTCAAAAGCATGAATGAAGCTGACCATGTAAAGCACCTCGATCGATGCTTCCGAATATTGAGAAAATACTGAATGAAGCTGAATCCTGCAAAATGCACCTTCGGAGTCAAATCGGGGAAATTGTTGGGCTATTTGGTACATCAACGAGGAATTGAGGCCAATCCAGAAAAAATTCGAGCCATAACCGAAATGAAGCCTCCCAAAACAATATCCCAAGTACAGAGCTTGGTAGGAAAAATCGTAGCGTTAAACAGATTCATCTCCAAGTCGGCCGACAGAAGTTTGCCATTCTTTCAAACTCTTCGAAAAGCAAAAAACATTGTTTGGACCGAGGAATGCAACCAGGCCTTCGACCAGCTAAAGGAATATCTGACAACCTCCCCACTATTGGCCAAACCAACCGAGGGAGAACCATTATACATTTACATATCGATCTCCGATGTGGCCATCAGTTCGGTTCTAGTGAAAGTAGAAGGCGTGGAACATAAGCCTGTTTATTACTTAAGTAAATTACTACAAGGGGCGGAGAAGAGCTACTTGGAAATAGAAAAATTCGCTTTGGCCTTAGTAGTGGCAGCACGCAAACTCCGACCTTACTTTCTGACCTACAAAATTGTAGTGTTAACCAACCAACTACTAAGGCAGGTCTTAGCGAAGCCAGAAGCCTCTTGAAGGTTGATCAAGTGGGCAATCGAACTGGGTCAGTTCGAAAACGAGTACAAACCAAGAACTGCGATTAAAGCGCAAGTACTAGCCGACTTCCTGTTAGAAACTCCAACCCAGAAAATGATATATTGATGTTAGAAAATCAAACCTTGCTAATGCATGTCGATGGTGCTTCATGCCGAGAAGGAGGAGGAGCCGGAATCAACTTTACCGGACCAAATAAGGAAGATATAAATTATGCGATAACATTGGACTTCGTAGTAACAAACAACGAAGCCGAATATGAAGCATTAATTGCAGGAATGGAAATGGCAGTTAAGGCCAACATAAAGAGTCTCAAAGTATTAACCGATTTAGAGTTAGTACAAAGACAGATATAGGGCCTATACGAGGCAAAGGAATTTAACATGATAAAATACCCTGCCAAAGCAAAAGAATTGGCTGAGAAATTCAAAAATTTTGGCATACAGAATATTCCACGATCGGAAAATAAATGGGCCGATCAACTATCAAGATTCACGGGGTCTCATGACTGTAAAACTGAAAGAATAATCAACTGGTTGATTTCCAACACACCAGCAATTGATATCAACGAGACACCGGTCGCTGAGATGATGGAAATCGAAGAAGCCGAAAGAAACTGGATGACTCCAATGATAGACTATCTTCGAGAAGAAAAATTACCTCTTGACCCAAACGAAGCTCGGAAAATAAAATATCGAGCTCCTAAATACACGTTGATAGAAGATAAACTTTACCGAAGATCGGTATCTGGAATTCTTCTAAAATGCATCTCCGAATCACAAACCAACGATGTCCTTCGAGAGATACATGAAGGAGAAGCAGGAAATCACGGAGGAGCAAGGGCCTTAGCCTTAAAATGCCTTAGAACAGGCTATTGGCCTACCATCAACAACGATGCCGTGCAATATGTTCAAAAATGTCACCATTGCCAAATTCATGCTAATATAAGTCATCAACCAGCCGAGAACATGCACTCAATACCAGTATGCTGGCCATTCGATCATTGGGGGATGGACATCGTGGGACCCTTCCCGATAGCCAGGTCTAAGAAAGCATATGTTCTAGTCGCTGTCGAGTATTTCAGTAAATGGATAGAATGCGTCGCCCTTGCTCGAATAACTCAATTCCAAGTGATCAACTTCCTGTGGAAGTTCATAGTATGTAGATTTGGCATCCCAAGAATCCTGATCTCTGATAACGGAACACAATTCGCAGGAAAACAAGTAATGGAATGGTGTACCACGATGGGAATTCAGCAAAACTTCACTTCAGTTTGACATCCAAGAGCGAATGGACAAACTGAAGTAGCGAACCGAGAAATAATAAAATCTTTGGAGAAAAGACTAGGGGCAGCCAAAAGAAGATGGCTAGATGAACTCCCCGAGTACTTTGGGCTAATCGAACGACAGTCAGAGCCTCAATCGAGGAGACCCCATTCAGTCTAGTATATGGCTCGAAGCAGTAATTCCGGTCGAAACACTAATCCCAACACCGAGAATTGAAATGCATGATGACCAGGAAAACAAAAAAGCAAGAGAAAGTGATATCGACTTGACAGAAGCATTAAGAGAGAAAGCGGCCGTACGATTGCAAGTCACTAAATCGAATATGGAGAAAGCCTACACTCAAAAAGTACGCATACGAACCTTCAAAGAAGGGGACTTGGTGCTAAAAAAGGTGGAGGTATCCAAGCACGTGGGAAAATTACAACAGAATTGGGATGGACCATACGTGTCATTAACGTAGGAAAGAAAGGTGCATACAAAATCGCACACTTGGACGGAACCTCCTTACCTCGAACCTGGAATGCAGTCAACCTGAGGAGATACTATGGAAAATAAATCCTAGAAATCATCCTTATTACTTTCTTTTAAATTTTGTTTACTTTATTTTTCGTATTTTCCATTGTAATAAAGGCCTTGGCCTGAGATTCATTCTCGAAACTTTTATCAATATATTATGAATCTGGGATTCACATGAATTAGCGCCAAAGACTTAATCGAGTTGAGTAAAATTAATTCGCTCAATAAACACTTCTCGATCTCCATAAAAAGGTTAATAAACCTAAGTCTTAAAACGAGTTGAGTAAAATTGATTCGCTCAATAAGCACTCCTCGACCTGTATAACAGCAACGACTAAACGAGTTGAGTAAAATTGATTCGCTCAATAAACGCTCCTCGATCTTATATCTAACGATCAAAAAAGGTTATTAAACCTAAGTCTTAAAACGAGTTGAGTATAAATTGATCCGCTCAATAAACGCTCCTCAATCTTATACCTAACGATCAAAAAAGGTTATGATATAAAACCTGAGTATTAAAAAAGAGTTGAGTATAAATTGATCCGCTCAATAAACGCTCCTCGAACTTATATCTAACGATCAAAAAAGGTTATTAAACCTAAGTCTTAAAACGAGTTGAGTATAAATTGATCCGCTCAATAAACGCTCCTCAAACTTATATCTAACGATCAAAAAAGGTTATTAAACCTAAGTCTTAAAACGAGTTGAGTATAAATTGATCCGCTCAATAAACGCTCCTTGATCTTATATCTAACGATCAAAAAAAGGTTATGATATAAAACCTAAGTATTAAAAAAGAGTTGAGTATAAATTGATCCGCTCAATAAACGCTCCTCGATCTTATGCCTAACGATAAAAAAAAGGTTGTGATATAAAACCTAGTATTAAAAAAGAGTTGAGTATAAATTGATCCGCTCAATAAACGCTCCTCGATCTTATATCTAACGATCAAAAAAGGTTATTATATAAAACCTAAGTATTAAAAAAGAGTTGAGTATAAATTGATCCGTTCAGTAAACGCTCCTCGATTTCATAATCAACGATAAAAAATAGGTTACAAGCCAAAAGATTTGGTAGAAGAAGCCCTAAAAGAGTTCAGTATAAATCGAGCAAAAGTCATCGCTCCCTGAGGACGATAAAAGCAGATGGAGAAGAAATCAACAACAAAAAAAAAATATCAAGGTAAATAAATACAGTTTTATTCATCTGAGTTCGGAGAACAAGTATAAAATTACATACGACGCTTCGACCAGAATACAAGAACTTTCTACACATCGCTACAACTGTTTAGATAAAATAATCCTATTCTATGGATTGGTGCTCTTCACGACAATGTCCACGGAAACATCAATCTCCTCCCTAGTACCTCGATGGTTGGAATTGACCACCTAAGAAACATGCAGCTCAGGATGGTCGACTTCTTTGGTTCGATGGTCAGGCTCTGAAGATCAAATGTTCTTCCAGACGAAATGAACATTTCCGGCCAGATGCCCGAAAACGGCCACTCGCCCAGAAGGAGATACTGCTTGTACAATGGGGTTGATTTTTACTCTTAAGCAGCATCTCTCGGGATCGTCGCAAAAGTGAAAATTTACCAGCACACCCCGGCGGTCTATCAATCCGGAGGTAACATTGAAGAGCGGCGGTGCCTGGTAAATATGAACCCACCATGTGCAGACAGAAACCACGGACCTCAAACCTGTGAAGACAAAGGCAGAGGCCACATGGGACCCGTCAGTACTAGGTAGGGCATCAATGGGACCTGTCAGTACAAGCCAAATAATATTTGAGTTATCATATGATAACGATTCGCGATAATGAGACTTTTTGAAGGATATGGGATCACTGGGCAAGATGAAGTCCACAGTATATGATATATTCATTTCGTATGATGTGGATAGATATGGATTGAAACTGAATCCCTATTTATAGGGAAAGCGTGACGTTAATCCAACGGTCAGATAGAGCCCTGATCAAGGGATGAAAATGCGACATTTTGACTGCCAGTAATTAATGCGAGTAAGTTGGAACGACTCCTCTATGGTCGAAAAGACTATTCGATTATAAAAGAGAATCAAGATCGAAGCGATCAACACAAAAATAAAGTGGATCTAAAGAGCTCTAGACTGAAAAAGCTTATACACTTACAAATGCTAGTCGCTCGATAAAGAGCAAGAGATCCTCGACATATACATATAAGTCCACACCACTATGACAAGTGCTAGCTCGTTTAGAGGTATAAGATCTCATACTCCGGCATACGAGGTCGTCACTGCCTCATATATCACATGGAAGATTATTAATTAAATATATATTAGACCTCCGCCGGAATCCAAGAAATCTGACACGAAAATTAGAGGAATAAACGTCAACATTCCAGCCTACAAAATCGTCACTGCCTAACATTCCAATGAATTGCTTAAGGAGGTCTGAACAAGCTGGATCTAACTAATGATTCTAAATTTTCCAATTCCTCCCATATCAAAGAATAAGCATGTTGATACACCGGTTGCTTTATTTGAGGAACATGGAACTCACAATTAGTGCAAAGAAACATGAATTTTAAAGAAGATGATTGAAACAATATTCCTTCTACAAGCTTAGACTTTTAAACAAAGGGCGTAATGTTCAAACAAAGGAAATGACCACGCCCTTATATAAGATGTCTGTGGCAAATGGACAATTCTGCAAAACATGGATCGATCATCGACAAGAGCGCTAAGCATTCCTTCACAATTACTCAATAAATTATCTACATGGACAACCTACAGTTCACATTCTAATGTCTAAAGTGACTTCGGAACAAGCCTAAGGGACCATGCTGGGTCGATCATCATACTTACACTTGATTAAAAGTTTGATTTGCAGAAGAAATACTACTTCGTTCAGCTATTCAAGACTGATCAAGCCAGAACGAGCTACTTTCTCAAGCTAAAGAAAATCTCCCAGGAAATTAATGCCAGATAAGTCTGCAAAAATCTCCTGGCACACCCCCTTTTCTTTTTTTTTTTTATATATAACGATAAAATTATGCAAGACATAATTTATCAAAATATATCTATTGACTGAAATCAATCAAAGCATAAATTTGGTCATAAGAGATCATAATAGTCATTAACTTTGCTTTACATCTTGAAATATTTAGCCACGACAACCACATAAAGGTTGGGGCCTACATAAAAAAAAAAAGAAAAAAAAAGAAAAGAGCATTCCAACTATAACAGTTAGACCAGAACAGTTCACTGAGATGGGTTGCTATCACCGGGACGACTAGCAGAAGCACCCCTGCGAGGATTCGCGTTACTCACTAACGCCATCAATTCCTCCTAACGTTTTAGATAACCAGCATCATAACCTTGTTCATATGCCTGCCGGCGAGATTCCTCTGCAAGGGCGTGAGCCTGAACCAAGTCGTTTTTCTCCTTCTCAAGGACAGACTTCTCTTCTCGTAATTTCTGAAGGTCATCATTGAGAAGCCTGAGCTGGAGAGTCTGCCCTATGACCTTCGCCGTCTCCGATTCCAAATGACGTTTCTGGCCCTCCCTACTAATCCACAGATCATCATTCTGCACACCCAGCTGCAGCGCAAAGTACTTGGCCTGAAAAAGAAAAAAGCTCATACGTAACAAGGCAATCAAGATAAAGCAAGAAATATAGACAAAAAGTATGGTTAGCTGCTCGCATAATTTAACCAGCGACTGAACGAGGCGAACATTGGAAGTACCTTCGTGCTTTCTCAACTCGCCAGGCAAGATAGTGCTTAGACCCAAGTCCCAGGACAAAGCATCGGGCTCAAGAGAGCCGGGCAGTTCACTATCGCGGGAAACACCGTCAGGACGAGGATTCACCGACTCCATAATATCCCTAACCTGTTCAAGAATACAACGGTCGTCTAACAAACGAGGGGATTCCCTCTCGCTTGGACTCACCGAAGTCTCCTTGCCCGAAGCAGAGATAACGGTCTGCCGATCGGACCTAGAGCCTGGGCGACCTCCAGAAGGCCCGCCTGCTTCAAAGAAGTAGTCACAATAGTTGTATCATTAAATAAAAAATCAGAAAAGTCTTGGGGAACAGATTGTGTCATGGACGAATCAAAAAAAGAATCTCCACCAACTGCCCCTGTGGCATCTTCCCTTTGACGACCGCCAACAAGCAGGACGGTAGAAGTTGAAGAAGGAACGGAGTTATTAGGAGCTCGCTCATATAAGCCATGCTCAAAGGAAGAAACACCTGAAGAAACAGGTATATTAAAAGTTTGCTCCACGTTGGACATATCGTCAAAGGCCACCCGACCAGGGGAGGGTCTCCTCTCGACCTCACTAGAAATAGGGAAATCTGGTTGAACAAAAGTTGAACTAATGACTGGGGGAGCTTCAGAAGAAATAACGGGAGTCTTGATCTCCGATCTCCTAGTTAAGGATGAACGAGATGGATCTATAGAAGGCCCCTCTGTACGAGACCTTTTAGGTCTAATATTTCTATTACCCTCGCGGGATGGACGCTTTGAAGTGTTGCCAAAAAGATTACTCATGCTCGGAAATAGAAAAGAAAATTTAATTATCGAGTAAACTTATCGACCTTCTAACGAGAGAGTATTTAGGATAAGTTGAGTAAAAGCGGTAAATAGCGAGTGAAGTTTTACCGTATGTATTTATACTATACGAAAAGATGCAGGAGACCCAAAGAATGGGCGCGAATCACAGAAACTAACCTATGAACGACTACAAGAATTCGAAAAGACATAAGCATAATGATTACGGCAAAGTTAATAACTTGTCTAAATTATTGTCAACAGAGAAGTCGAAAAGACGTAACTGTCAGAATATGAACCGTCTATTGTACAAAAGGATGAAAATGTAATATTACAAACTAAGTTATCATAAGGGTTATTTCCAAGATCAATGGATCGCTCCCGCTTCACACAACCTCGTCGCCATTTGGAACTCCCTGTTCACCAGCGGCCTCTTCTCTGTTTGCTCCTTCATTTATGGCCTCCACATTCTCCTTCTCTTCCTCTGGATCGATAAAAGTATTGTCGACCTCATCACTGATATCCGAAAGAGGAATTGGCAACGGTTTCCCAAACTCTTCGACAAGACGAGCCAATGGGAATTGTTTGTAGATGACGTCTGGCAGCTCAGAAGAAGAGTACTCCTCGCCATAACGATTCAGGCTGATGTGTGCTGCTTTGAAATATTCCTTTAGACGATCTTCAATTAATTCCAGAGCAACCAGCTGGTGAATTGACTTCTTGAAAGTATTCTCTAGGAGCGGACCAACCATTCGATGCACCAAAGCCGTATGAACAGGAGAACTAAGGAACTCTCGAAGCACTCTCTCATCGGAATTCCTGCCGTAACGATCTTTGAGTCCGCTAAGAGGAAGATCCCTATCGTACTCCTCCAATGAGGCCTGGAGACTTGCAACCTTAGATTCCAGCTCACTAATCCGAGTAGTACTCTGAAATTGATGATCTTCCAACTCTTTAGCCAATTGATCGACCTGCTCATGAGTACGGGAAATCTCCAAAACTTTATCCATGATCTCCTGCTCGTCAGACCCCGTAGCCTGAGTTTCTATGATCGGAAGCAGAAGATGATGTCGAAGGACAAGCCTCTGAGCCAGGAGCTTTGTGAAGTAAAGCCTTGTATCTCTCGTCCAGAAATTCGCATTGTTGTTTCCAGAGAGCGGCTTCATAGGCATACGACGCCAAGCAAGTCTTGGTATAAAAAGGAAAGTAATAAAGGGAATGAATTGTTGAGCTAATATATTCATCAAACAAATTGCCAAGCAAGTGTACATAATAGAAAATCACCTTTTCAGCGTAAAGAGAAGCTCTCTGAAATTTCTCCAAAGGATCCTTTCGAAGGAGTTTATTCATATCGCGAGTAAACACACCGGATAGAAGAACACGAGTTACCTTGTCCACAGCATTCTCGCTCTCATCATGAACCAAAGAGTCATTCTCGGAATAACTAGCAGCTCTCTTCCCCTGTAAATGGTCTTCGATCATCTCGACAAGAGTGGGTTTCGGGTGATTCTCACCAAGTAAAGATAGATCCTCACCAGAATGACCATAATAACACCTTTTTCTCTCCACTGGCTTATCGTTAGGATGGGGAATCGACCAGCTGCGGCATCCACGTATGCCAAGGGAAGTTCGAAGTTGGAAAGGAGGATAACCAGATCCCGTCCCCTGATGGATGGGAGATTCTTGGGAAGAATCCTGAGATTCATCTCTATTATCTTCGGAACCGTGGCTCAGTTCCAATTTTCTTTTTCGAGACGCCTCTGCTCAATAGGGACATTCTCTATGGTTTTAGTGGATTTAGACAAAACCATCTTTCCTTTGAAAGAGCGCCGAGAATTTTCTACCATAACAACTGAAAATGAAACAAAGTCAAAATTAGATATACTGCTAAAAGGGATTATAACGATTCAATGCTGAAATAAAATACTCACCCAGCGATTGAGAAGGGGAAGAAATGGGGAAAGTATGAGGACTCAATCCCGCCTTACGAAGAAAGGCCTCGCCAATAAGAAGAGCACTTTGGTACTTGTCGACGCGCATACCCTGAATTTCACTAACTAATTGGGGGTCATCAGGGATGAAATCGCCAGTCGCCAAGCGACCACCATAAATCCATTTGAAATCATGGTCCCACGAGAATGGTCTAGTTGAACCATCCGCTAAACGAAGATGGGAAGGTGGTTGTACAAAGAAAAAATGAGTTTTCCAAAAAGGATTACTGGAAACTGGGGAGTCAAAGATGGAGCGACTAGTCTTCTGGCTGGCAAAAAAGTATCCGCGGTTGGAAGAACTAGAAATATTAAAGCGGAACAATTGTGTAAAATTACGAAAAGAAGGCTGGAATCCTTTCGCTATCATCAAAACCGAAAAAGATACCACAAATGCCACCGAATTTGGGACTAATTGCATCAAGGATACGCTAAATATTTTTAAAATGTCAAGAAATTAGGCGGACAAGGGAAGACGCAAACCGTAATTAAAGTGAGAAGTGTAAAAAGCTCGACAACCCTCCGGTGGGGAAGTAACCCTATCAGAAGGAGAAGGAAGAATAATCTTAGAACCTTCCGGAAAATATTTCGCATAATTATCCCTGACCTCATGGAAAGTTTCCTCAGTATAAGCACAAGCGAGGTCCTCGACCGGTTCAGAAATTTGAGGAACTGTGCCCTTGCCCTTTTTGGCCCTAGCAGCAACATCCGTATCAGTTATGATTTGCACGTTAAAGGTGTCATTATCCGGAACAGTGAATTCTGTCATCCCTGGCTGCTCAGTCGAAGGGCTCGGGGGTACCTCATCCTCGATATTAGCAGTGACTCTTTCCTTGGTTGACGAGGAAGATTTTCTTGAAATGGAAGCCATTTTTGGGATCCTCGAAAGATACGAGTCGATAAAGGTAAATTGGAAAAGAAATGAGCGAATAAGAAAATGACGGCGATAATATGGAAAGTAGAAAGGAAAAGATGACTGAGATAACGATCACCTATTTATAAAGAGAGATGAAAATATGTTTCAAACATCTCACGACTGATCACATTCCCGCCAAGTGGCGAAAGTCGAAACATTTCCTTAAGTGACGCGTAGCGGTTCGAGAATGGAACGACAAAATGACTATCTATGAAGCGTAGCACTCTTTTCCTTACTTAGGATTTTTTCCCACAGGGTTTTTTCCTAAATAAGGTTTTTAACAAGGCACAATTCATAGATAATACAGTCGTAATTGACCATCTACTTCTACGACCTTCTACTACATATGCGCTCGAAGAAGTGAGGGAGTACTGATGGGGGCTATTTCGCACCCCTTATAATAATCGGATAACTGATCCATGTACGTTCGGACCGACCAGGAGTCTAATTCGCTAAAGAACTGCCCGGTCCGATCTGCGTTATCAAACCTCGGCGATCAAGAGTAATGTCCGACTTCCGCGAGGATTACTATGCCTAGTCCTATTAGGATTATGTTTCCTTGTAAAGCTAGGGTTGTTGTCATATAAATACCTAGTTAAACATTGTATTATAGAACTAACAAATCAGAGCACACGCCTATTTACTTGGCCAATCTGATAATATAATTAATAGAAAAGATTTTGCTATACTATTTACATATTCATCGTCTTGCTTACATATTGTTCTTTACGTAGTTGTTCTTCCTTGAGATTGATCCATCCGGAATAAAGTAACAAAGCCCTATTACGTATAATTAAATTAACCTCTAATACATACATCATTGATTTAATCTAACCCAACGAAAAACGGTTAAATCACATCTTATACTCCAATAGCTCCGAATTAGCTTTTAATTGATCAATCTCCTTCTGTACATCACGTGACCTTGTATTTCCAACCATAACTCTGATTGCGCAAGGAACGAAGGCTCTAGATACCACTGATGCAGCCTAATTCCAAAATAGGAAAGTAAAGGGGAAAGTAAAGGGGATTTTATTGAATTCAACTCAATAGGCATCAACAATGTCTCCAATTATAGAATAACAATAAGCTCCTAACCACTATATGAGAGAAATAGTAGTGAACAAAGCTTACGACTGATCACCAACAATGGTGGATGCAGTTACCAACAACGTGACATATAAGCAGACAAAAAGAGAGAGAAAATGGACTCGAGCGCGAAGTCATGATCAGCAAAAACATGCCCTTTGACTATCTTTTCCTCCTCTTTTATAGTTGAGCTCAAAGCGTGTTCTACCTCCCAGCTGCAACCTTACGCTTTATTTATTTATAAAAGGACTGTAATACCGTTGCATAAGTACGTAAGTAATTAGGTATGCATCAATGAAGATCCACATAACTTAGATCCAATTTCCTGCAATAAAAATAAATCATGTACTATTTCAATTGATAAAAAAATGCCATGTTATTTAAAATATTGTACCTGAGTGTGCATCCGTGCACCATAGCTTGGAAGTAATAAACAATTCATCGCGGTTATTGATTAGGCCGAGTTCTAAAGCTTTGGCCACTGCTTTGCCAAGAGGCTCCTCTGTGTTACAGATTGAAGCCGTGTCAAAATGATGGTATCCGGTGGCTATGGCGTCGATGTAGATTGATGTTAGTTGTTCGGGTGGTGGAAGGGGGTCCCATGGCAATTAGAGGCATCCTATGGCCAAAATTTAGTATTACTTCTGGGATTTTATTACACTCCATTCTTTTTCTCTTTTTTTCACTATTAATTCTTGCCTTTGGAAAATAAGTGAAAAGATGGTCATATTTATAAGGACTTTATTTCTTTCTGGCAGAGCAGCGGATTGTGATTTGTGATAACTCTTTGAAAATAGAGTTATCGCGTGTACTTTTTAGGCGTAAATGAGTGTTTTTCATGAATAATTGTGAGTCGGTTGGGATTTTATTGCATATTTCACTTTTTAGAGTCGATTCACGAGTTTAATCAAGTTTTGAGAATAATCCTTGATTTTTGATGCTAAGTCGACATATTCTCTTGTAGGAGATGAAGTGAATCAACAAAGTTTGTAGTCAAGGGAGAATGATCAATTTCAAATGTTGAGGGTGTCAATGATACAAAGGCATGAAGGCAGGGGCTGGAAATGCAATTAGAAGCCAATCTTGATGAAATTGAAGATTTGTGCGGCAGAATTTCATGTCTTTGAATGTTAAATGGGATGGCCCAATTAAGGAGAATTGAAGGCTGAAGAGTTAGTTAGCAAGAGAATCCTACTACACGTAAGGGTCTTGATCAAAAAGAAAAGCAAGGATTCAGCAGCAATAAAAAGGGAAGAAAGAGGAGAAAAACACACGCGATATCAGAGGAAAAACGAGCACATATCACAATTTGGCTATTTTCTGTTTATTTTGATTAGAGCAAACTATGAACTCTTTTCTTGTTGATTTCGTTCTTTTTATTAGCATGAACTAATTTCGTTTAGTCTAAGGGTTTGCGGATCCATGTTATGCGAATAATGTTTTATTTTCTTTTCTAGTTTTAATTTAGTGATTTTCGATTTCTACTTATCGATATTCGTTTATCTAATTTTGTGCTAATTTCCGTCAAATTGATTGATCACCTATTGAATTGTTTACTTTTCTTGATTGAACCTGGGAAGGGAATATTGAGAATAGAAGAGGAATTAGATAGTGGGTTGTTTGTTAGTATAAGAATATACCCGACACTCCCATATCCAAAATTAGGTTATAAGATTCATGCATGTTATTAACTATACTAACTTAGGAATAAGAATAGTGAGTTAATTGCATAGGTTCTTAGGTGATTCGGAAGACACTTAAGTATAGAAGTGAGCCCTAGGATAGCGAATAAGAATCACTAGTTAAAATTAGGAAGTTAATTAACATTAGGAGCATAACATTGGTGAAGTTTAACTCTAGACCCTTGTCTCATTGATTGTATCCTCAAGCACTTTAATCATCATCTTAGATTAATTACTTTTTTCTAGTTCTAGTAGCTAGTAAATCAACAAACAAACAATATTTCATCTTTGTTGAATTAGAATAAGAATTAAGGTAGGGAAATTGGTATAATTTTAGTTTCAAGTCCTCGTGGGTTCGACACTCAACTTACTCTTTATTACTTTTGCGATACGTGCACTTGAGTTATTTGCGTGTATAAAATCTGCAACAAGTTTTTGGCGCCGTTTCCAGGGACTTTGATAATTGATAATTTACCAAGTTTCAACTTTTATTTTTTGTTTTAATTCGATTATTTTAACAGTTCAAATTTTTCCTTGTAGGTATTCATACCTAGTTTATGCGCTGTGATAAAAAAGCTGAATTAGTAGCTTTTGATCTAGAGATCGAGAGGACTTTCAGACAACGAAGAGCGCTAAACAAGAAGAAAGGAAAATCTGATCTAATGGATAATCCACCTGAAAATCAGCCAATGGGTCCACACATTCCTGCCGAGATAGAAAGACCCATTAATGAATACATAACACCAATCTTGGGTGTGTTAGATTCAAGCATTGTCAAACCAGAGATTGAAGCAGATCACTTTGAAGTGAAACCAGTGATGCTGAATCTGATAAACTCCTTTGCTATATTTTCGGGGTTGGCTATGGAAGATCCTCACGCACATTTGAAGAATTTTATGGAAATTTGCGATTCATTCAAACTGAATGGGGTTACAGCTGATCAACTAAGAATGAAACTCTTCTCATTTTCCTTGAGGGATCGAGCTCGAGTTTGGCTAAACTCAATGCAGCCCAACTCCATCATATCCTGGACTGATTTGATTGAAAAGTTTCTGAGGAAATATTTTCCACCAGCTAAGAGCGCAAAAGTTCGAATGGAAATTCACTCATTCCAATAAAAAGAGGGAGAGTCACTCTATGATGTATGGGAAAGGTTCAAAGGGTTAATGACACAGTGTCCACACAATGGAATTCCTGGTTGGCAGCTGATACAAATCTTCTACACTGGATTAGGGGGACAAATCAGGACAATTTTTGATGCAACAGCAGGAGGGACATTTTTGGGGAAGACATATACAGATGCCTACGATGTGTTAGAGAGAATGACCTACAACAATTACCAATGTGCATCGGAACGCTCATCAGTAAAACTTACACCTGGAAAATTTGAGTTGGATCCAATGACATCAGTGCAAGCGCAGTTAGCCGCATTATCCAAAAAGGTGGATGGGTTAATGATAAGTAAATCGGGAGCTAACTCATTTCAAGCCCAACCAGTGAATATGATCCATAACCCAGAGGTTTACTGTATCATTTGTGTGATGGGATAGTGCCCTGCAAGCCAATATATTTAGCTTGTGTTGGAACTATCATTATCTTTCTTTAGTATAAATGACTTAATGCGCACGTTTATTTATATGTGTATAAGGATAAACAATGACCAACTTCATCTCTCGCGAATACATTTAAGCGATTGGTTGAAATCCTTAGATTATATTTGACTATGGGACGATTCACTTCAGTACTGAGTGCAATCATTAAACAGTCGCAAATGTCATGATCTTAAAACTGTTCCAAGTCATAGATTCCAAACGAGACGGGGTATCATAGGAATCGCCAAGACTTGTACAAATATGCATGATTCACATGGAGTGAATTTGTAGCGTTTCATGAGCAAGGCATTTGGGGCCAGTGCATATGAGTAGGTGGTTCAATGGAGGATTGAACGCATCGAACGACCCGAACAAAGAAACCCATTGTGGAAGCGCATGTCGCATATCGGTGATGGGATGTTTCTCAAGGATTATAATAGTGTACGATTTAGTCCTTTGACTTGAGGTGCTAGGGCGAATTCGGTGCATGAATGTGCGTACTTAGATCTAGGTATAGGTCACTTAGCTTGATCATAACATGCCTAGGTTGGGTACGTATAGACATGTACGCGACTGGTTAGTACCAATATGGAATCTATTGACTCATCGTAATGGATGAGAGAATTTCCTATACGATTCTTAGATAATAAATTCCGAGAAACCCGTGGCCACGGTTGGTGACGGATTTTGAAAGGTGTTTCCAAATTTAGCAGTCACACTGGAATATTATTCTGAATTAGAAAGTATAGTTATCGAGACAAATTTAGAGGTGCCGATCAATTCACACACCCTAAGTCTTGATCGGGAATATTAGTTGATAGAAGGACCGTATGTACATGGTAATTATATGAGACGAGGTTCACAAGTATCAATTCACCTGAAGTTGGGCTTCATGGGCTTGTGGCTAGACATCGACCATGAGGTGTGGGTACTCCTGAGTTAATAGAGGATTTGATTCTAGGAGTGGTCAATTAAAGGTTGTTTAATTGACCGGAGCAATTTATTGTTCATAAATTAAATCATGAAGAATTCGTGGGCATGCTGCCAATTGATGGTGAACCCAGAGGGTCACACACAATACAATTGGACGGTGACTGTTATGGAATGACATAAAAGGAATTAATTGATTTAAAGGTAATTAAATCAATTAAATGAATTAAAGTATTAATTCAAGTGGGAGATTAATTAATTAGTTGATTTAATTAATTAAATACTTAATTAAGTTGCTAATTAATTATCTAAAGAAATATTAATTTATTAATTAATATGGAGTGGGCATTTAATTAAAGTAGTTAATTAAAAGAAGCTTGCAAGACATGGGCTCTTTAATTAAAAGCCCATAAGGAGTCTTGCAAACCTAGGTCAAGTAAGAGGCTTATAAATAGAGTTCTACCAGAGCTCAAAAAGAACACATTCTAGCAAAAACCCTAGCCACTCTCTCTATGACCTGCGCCGCCAAGAGCATAGCCGCCGCCCCTAGCTGG
Organism: Penstemon barbatus; assembly: GCA_003313485.2. Lineage (NCBI taxonomy): Eukaryota > Viridiplantae > Streptophyta > Magnoliopsida > Lamiales > Plantaginaceae > Penstemon > Penstemon barbatus. The sequence goes on from CM064880.1 coordinate 34,232,037, forward strand.
CCGTGAGCTGCTGCAACGCCGCCGCACATCCTTCCTCGTTCCTTCGTGCTGGATCTTGCTCTGCCAAGTAGATCTGCACAGTCCTCCATTGACAAATCTCTTAGATCCAGTTCTGAGCCTAAGACTAAGAGGTGTTACCAGAATCCAGTTGGTGTGGACTATCTTTGGAGGTGAGACATTTGGATCACTCCTGTGAACCAGATCCAGATTCAGAATCAGAGTTGAAGGTTGCCCCCACCTAGCCTGTGGTGAGGTAAAAATCGAAACCCCCCATTGTTTTAATACATTGTGTGTTTTGTTTCATGCTTTCGTATATATAATATGGAGATCTAATATATGGGACCTTGGGTGTTTCGAAATTTTTTAAAATTCCGCACTCTAAGTTGTTCTGACAATCGAGACAACCCTACATACCCAACAGTGGTATCAGAGCCAACTCCATACTTATTATACGAAAAGCCTGAACATAATGTGTGTTCACCGTATATGTTTAATTATATGTATGAGAACACGTGATAATTATGTTCTGTAAATTGATTCTTGCTTGTTATGACTGGATCTATGATTGGGTAAAACTGCTTTTTCAGATCTGTGGCGAATTTATAGTTTTTGAAAACTTCAGGACTTTTTGGTGCAAAAAATCGCATTTAGGGTTTTAAAGGGCTGAAAAATTCAAAATTTTTGGATCTAGAAATTTCAAAATTTTTGTACTTTTTTGCAAATCTGGTCGCACGATTTTTGGGGTCGTTTTGTAATTTCCAAAAGTTTGGGGACTGTTTTGCAATTACCGAAACTTCAAGGGTCTGTTTGAAAAATCAAAAATTTTCAGAATTCAAAATTTTATTTTCTAGTCTGCGGCCCGAATCTGTTCTGGGGTGTTTTTGTAACTTTTTCAAAGTTTTGGGGTCAAAGTGCAATTTTCAAAAGTTGAGGGGCGAAAATGCAATTTTCAAAAGTTGAAAAACAGAATCTGAATTAGAGCAGAAAATTTATTTTTGTTTACCCGAAAATTTATTTTGTCATAATTAGTAGTAACTAAAAAGTAAGAATCATAGGAAGTTAGTTTTAAAAGGTTGTTTTAAAATTAAGAAAGAAATAGGTAAAAGCTGTTTGCATGTTTCTTGCTCTACGTGAACTGTTTACGTGGTTTTCGATCGAGCCGAGCCTTGACCTTAGGTTAGATGTGATTGGTTTAATTTAATGTTTGGTTTTTTAATGGGCCTGCGAGCCTTTTATATTTTTGGGCCACTTTGAGTCTTTGTAATAAATAGGGCTTTAACTGTTTTATTAGTTTAGAATGGAGGCCCGTTTACAAGCAAGGTGGGAGCCCAAGAAGATATGAAGGCCATGTATGCATGGTACATTGTGTAATAGCATAGGCCTGTTTTGAGAACCCTTTAGATTGACCAATAGGGCTAACATCATTGGCTCGATGATGGCCCACATAGGAGGCTCCCGATCGAAAACATATTGTGGTAGAAATGCATGCTAGGTTTATTTATTTATGATTTATTTATTTATTGCTTCTTTTATTTAGCTTGTATGGTATTACGCGCTAGAATATTAGATCGTAAATAAGATAATTCATAATCGAAGCGGTGAGATGTTGAGAGAGTTTGCATTAAACTTTTAAACCAGTAAATCCCCTCTTGAATTAAATATTAAGTCATATTGGATTAAAATAAAATGAAGTATTTATATAAATCCAAGACTTCCATCAATAGGGACTAGCGTATGTTGTCTACTTATCGATAGACGTGATCCAGAGTCTAGCACCCGAGTCGAAGAAAGGGACAACACGCGAAATTCCTTTACTCCTGTTTTTAACTAAACACGACAAGGGTGAGGACTGGTCGGGATGTCAAGATCGACCGATAACTAGTTACGGAGAATTCACGACTGGGCCCGTTGCTCATCATGATTGATGGGTTAGACTTAACGATTAGTAACACTTATGATGTAGCAGTGCTAGATAAGTGCGAAAACCGAGGCAAAATAGCTTGAAGGTTGTGCAGTGACACAATTGGCATTAAGTATGCCTACCTGGGGAATTGGTTGTATGGCCACGAGTCGTGGGTGCAATTAATTGCCGCTGGGACGTCAAGACATACTAGGAAATAGAATTTCCCGAACAATTGAAGGGGTAATTGTTTCGATAAAATAGTGGGAGAACTTCTACGATAGAAAGTCCAACCTTCGTAGATTATAAGTATTATTCATTAACTAGTCCACTAAATGTTTGTCTTCTCTTTAGATACTGAGATATCTGTAATTATCCATTTTTTACTATTTATCCTCGACTAATAAAATAACTGAATCAAAATATCGACTAGGCAAAACATGAGAATTGTCCTAAATTCCAGAAGTGGGAATGATGTTCTTAAAACAACGAGCCTATGCCTTATGCGCTTCTGAGATAAGTCAAAATAAAGAAAACGAATCACCCGTAGAATATTGGAGTATTAATGATCGTTTTCTCCTATAAAGATGAATCTCAAAAGTAAAACGAATCACCTATAGAATATGGGAATCTTAATGTTCGTTTCCTCAAATAAGCATTAAGATTGAACGAGCTATGGAAGCAACATAAGGAGCATATATGAAGCTTCTGAAAAAAACCCCTCAAAAGGCCTGTTTTGAGGACCAATCTTCTGAAACAAACCTCAACCTCAAAAGGCTTGTTTTGACGAGTAGTTCTGAATCAATATGATTCGAGACTTCTAAGGAATTGTTTCAAAACTCGAGAATAAATGAAGGAACTAGTGTCATGGATCATTTTCTTTCTTTTATCAATCTAGTTGAAAACTGGATCGATTAAACGTAAGCTTGCAAATGATCTTAACATTAACTTCCTCCTAAATTCTCCTCCTGCTCATTCAAATGACTCTTGAAATACACTGATCTTATTTGATAAGTTGATCACATTTCATGAATCAACCAAATAATTGGTTAAAGGCAAATAGGATAAACCTGTCATGATCGTTTACACTTCATGGACTGCAAAGTCGTAGAAGAGTAAAATGAAGAGGAATTTATTCTCTTCTAAATTCGACCATAAAGGTAGTCAAAAGAACACAAGTAGCCTAAAAGTCGAATTATCACACTAGATCTAAGAAAGGCACTAATGTGTTTAATTGATTAAATGATCTATCATTATCTTTCTTTAGTATAAATGACTTAATGCGCATGTTTATTTATATGTGTATAAGGATAAACAATGGCCAACTTCATCTCTCGCGAATACATTTAAGCGATTGGTTGAAATCCTTAGATTACATTTTACTATGGGACGATTCACTTCAGTACTGAGTGCAATCATGAAACAGTCTCAAATGTCGTATTCTTAAAACTGTTCCAAGTCATAGATTCCAAACGAGACGGGGTATCGTAGGAATCGCCAAGACTTGTACAAATATGCATGATTCACATGGAGTGAATTTGTAGCGTTTCATGAGCAAGGCATTTGAGGCCAGTGCATATGAGTAGGGGGTTCAATGGAAGATTGAACGCATCGAACGACCCGAACAGAGAAACCCATTATGGAAGCGCATGTCGCATATCGGTGATGGGATGTTTCTCAAGGATTATAATAGTGTACGATTTAGTCCTTAGACTTGAGGTTCTAGGGCGAATTCGGTGCATGAATGTGCGTACTTAGATCTAGGTATAGGTCACTTAGCTTGATCATAACATGCCTAGGTTGGGTGCGTATAGACATGTACGCGACTGGTTAGTACCAATATGGAATCTATTGACTCATCGTAATGGATGAGAGAATTTCCTATACGATTCTTAGATAATAAATTCCGAGAAACCCGTGGCCACGGTCGGTGACGGATTTGGAAAGGTGTTTCCAAATTTAGCAGTCACACTGGAATATCATCCTGAATTAGAAAGTATAGTTATCGAGACAAATTTAGAGTTGCCGATCAATTCACACACCCTAAGTCTTGATCGGGAATATTAGTCGATAGAAGGACCGTATGTACATGGTAATTATATGAGACGAGGTTCACAAGTATCAATTCACCTGAAGTTGGGCTTCATGGGCTTGTGGCTAGACATCGATCATGAGGTGTGGGTACTCCTGAGTTAATAGAGGATTTGATTCTAGGAGTGGTCAATTAAAGGTTGTTTAATTGACCGGAGCAATTTATTGTTCATAAATTAAATCACGAAGAATCCGTGGGCATGCTGCCAATTGATGGTGAACCCAGAGGGTCACACACAATACAATTGGATGGTGACTGTTATGGAAGGACATAAAAGGAATTAATTGATTTAAATGTAATTAAATCAATTAAATGAATTAAAGTATTAATTCAAGTGGGAGATTAATTAATTAGTTGATTTAATTAATTAAATACTTAATTAAGTTGCTAAATAATTATCTAAAGAAATATTAATTTATTAATTAATATGGAGTGGGCATTTAATTAAAGTAGTTAATTAAAAGAAGCTTGCAAGACATGGACTATTTAATTAAAAGCCCATAAGGAGTCTTGCAAACCTAGGTCAAGTAAGAGGCTTATAAATAGAGTTCTACCAGAGCTCAAAAAGAACACATCCTAGCAAAAACCCTAGCCTCTCTCTCTCTGACCTGTGCCGCCAAGAGCATAGCCGCCGCCCCTAGCTGGCCGTGAGCTGCTGCAACGCCGCCGCACATCCTCCCTCGTTCGTTCGTGCTGGATCTTGCTCTGCCAAGTAGATCTGCACAGTCCTCCATTGACAAATCTATTAGATCCAATTCTGAGCCTAAGACTAAGAGGTGTTACCAGAATCTAGTTGGTGTGGACTATCTTTGGAGGTGAGACATTTGGATCACTCCTGTGAACCAGATCCAGATTCAGAATCAGAGTTGAAGGTTGCCACCACCTAGCCTGTGGTGAGGTAAAATTCGAAACCCCCCTTGTTTTAATACATTGTGTGTTTTGTTTCATGCTTTCGTATATATAATTTGGAGATATAATATATGGGACCTTGGGTGCTTCGAAAAATTTTAAAATTCCGCACTCTAAGTTGTTCTGACAATTGAGGCAACCCTACATACCCAACAGGGGGAGAGCATCCGTATGAAAACTGCCCTTCAAATTCAGAGTCACCATGCTATATGGGAAATAATCGAAACAACCAAGGTTATAACCCCTACTCTAACAGCTATAATCATGGGTGGCGAAACCATCCTAACTTTTCATGGAGCAATAATCAGCAAGCTGGACAGGGATCAAACAATGCCACAACTCAGCAACAGCAAAGTCCACCAGGCTCTCAAAGTCAACAAAAACAACCACCAGTGGATAACAAACCATCGTTAGAAGAAACACTGAAGCAGTTCATAAACCATACATCTGCACTCTTCAACCAGACGAATGCATCTATTCGAGACTTTGAAACCCAAACAAATGCAACAAATGCATCTATTCGAAACCTAGAAACCCAAATGGCTCAATTAGCTCAAGATAGGCAGCATAGACCTCCAGGCTCGCTCCCAAGAAACACTAAAAACCCAAGAACCCATCATAACGAACACTGTAAAGCAATCACTCTGAGGAATGGTAGAGAACTCGAAGAGCTTAGCAGAACACAAGCTCGAGTTAAGGATCCCAAGGAAGCTCAAGACAAATCTGAGGACTCTAAACTAAACAAAGAAAATGAGGTGGAAAAGGAGAGCGAGAAGAAAGATGTAACTAATCTACCGGCAATCAAGCCTCTACCACCATTTCCTCAAAGATTTCAACAACAAAAGAAGAACGATTAATTCAGAAAATTCCTTGATATCCTGAAACAACTTCACATGAACATTCCATTAGTTGAAGCATTCGAGCGGATGCCAAATTACGTCAAACTCATGAAGGATGTACTATCACGAAAGAAAAGATTAGGAGAATTCGAAGTTGTTGCTCTCACAAAAGAATGCAGTGCAATTTTGCAAAATAAGCTCCCACCTAAACTAAAGGATCCTAGCAGTTTTACCATTCCATGTAACATTGGCGATAAGTACGTGGGACAAGCATTATGCGACTTACGGGCCAGCATCAATCTAATGCCCAAATCCGTCTTTCAAAAACTGGGAATTGGGGAAGCAAGGCCAACTACGGTAACTCTTCAATTAGCAGATCATTCCATTACATACCCCGAAAGAAAAATTGAGGACGTTCTGGTAAAAGTAGATAAGTTTATCTTCCCTGTTGATTTTATTGTGTTAGACTATGAAGCAGATTCGAATGTACCCATCATTTTGGGTAGGCCATTCTTAGCCACTGGAAGAGCGTTAATTGACGTACAGAAAGGTGAATTAACCATGAGGGTGCAAGACGAGAAGATTACATCAACGTGTTCCAAGCCATGAAACATCCTGACGACGAGGAAGAATGCTCATCAATATGCATGATCGACTCATTGGTCGCTAAGACCTTTGAGACATCTATGTAACGAGATCCGTTGGAAGCAGCCCTAATGTTGGATCCTGAGGAGATAGATAATAAAGAAATTGTAAAAAGTGTGGCATTCTTACAAGCAAATTCGCGAGTCGGTAACCCAGTCAAAAAGATTGAAAGGTTGGAACTACCCACTTGCAAGCCTCATCGGCCATCAATCGAAGAACCACCCTCGCTGGACTTGAAGCCACTGCCAGCGCGCCTGCAATATGAATACTTGGGGGAGTCATTTACACTGCCAGTAATCATCTCTGCAAATCTCTCCGAAACCCAAAAGAGAAATTACTGAGAGTCCTTCGAAATCATATACGAGCCATTGGGTGGACTACAGCAGACATCAAAGGGATTAGTCCTGCATTTTGCATGCATAAGATCATACTCGATGATGAGAACAAGGGATCAATCGAACATCAAAGAAGACTAAATCCAATCAGGAGAGGTACAAAAAAGAAATCATCAAGTGGTTGGATTCAGGAATTATCTTCCCTATTTCAGACAGTAGATGGGTTAGTCCAGTTCAGTGTGTTCCCAATAAAGGTGGTATGATAGTAGTTAAAAATTAAAACAATGAATTAATCCCGTCAAGAACTATCACAGGGTGGCGCGTGTGTATGGATTACCGAAAACTGAACAAAGCTACAAGAAAAGACCACTTCCCGCTACCATTCATAGATCAGATGTTAGATAGATTAGCAGGAAGGGCTTATTTTTGTTTTCTAGATGGATTTTCGGGATACAATCAGATTTTCATCGCACCAGCGGATCAAGAGAAAACTACTTTCACATGCCCCTATGGCATGTTTCCTTTTAGACGTATGCCTTTTGGATTATGTAATGCACCTGCCACGTTTCAGCGATGCATGATGGCAATATTCACGGACATGATAGAGAAATTTCTTGAAGTCTTCATGGATGATTTTTCGGTGTTTGGGGATTCGTATGATGAATGTCTAGATAACTTGGCCAAGGTCTTGCGCAGGTGCGAAGAGACTAATTTAGTGCTGAACTGGGAAAAGTGCCACTTCATGGTACAAGAAGGAATAGTTTAAGGAATAGTTTTGGGACACAAAGTATCTAACAAAGGCATTGAAGTGGACAGAGCAAAGATAGAGACGATAGAGAAACTCCCTCCTCCTACGTCAGTCAAGGGAATTCATAGTTTCCTGGGACACGCCGGATTCTATCGACGTTTTATTAAGGATTTCTCTAAAATCTCTAAACCTTTATGTAATTTGCTTGAAAAAAATGCTAAGTTTATTTTTGATGATTTGTGTATGCAGGCTTTCCGGACATTGAAGGAAAAGTTGGTGACAGCCCCAATAATAGTAGCTCTAGATTGGAATCTTCCATTTGAAGCAATGTGTGATGCAAGCGATGTCGCACTTGGAGCTTTACTAAGACAGAAAAGGAACAAGATCTTTCACTCAATATACTACGCAAGCAAAACTCTCACTGATGCTCAATTGAATTACACCGTGACTGAAAAGGAATTGCTGGCGGTAGTGTTTGCTTTTGACAAGTTTCGAGCGTATCTGGTAGGAACAAAAGTGATAGTATATACAGACCATTCTGCAATCCGATATTTGATTGAAAAGAATGATGCTAAGCCAAGGCTATTTCGATGGGTACTCTTGTTGCAAGAGTTTGATCTCGAGATAAAGGATAGGAAAAGAACCGAGAATCAAGTGGCTGATCACTTGTCAAGATTGGAGGGAGGAAACAAATAGTCAGACTATGTGCTGATCAATGAAGTCTTTCCAGACGAACAATTGTTTGTGGTAAATCAACCTAAACTTCCATGGTATGCCGACTATGTCAACTATCTGGTAAGTGGCCTACTTATTCCCAACATTAATTTCCAGCAAAAGAAGAGATTTCTAAATTATGTGAAGAACTTTATTTGGGATGAACCATATTTGTTTAAGAAATGTGGGGATCAAATGATAAGGAGGTGTATTCCCAATGAAAAGTTCGAGGAAATTCTGGGTAATTGTCACAATTCACCATATGGCGGGCACTTTAAAGGGGATCGCACAGCAGCTAAAATTCTACAATCTGGTGTTTTCTGGCCCACCTTACATAAGGATGCTCATGAGTTTGTGAAGCGTTGTGATCAATGCCAACAGGTTGGAAATTTAACTAAGCGTGATGAGATGTCACTGTCTACTATGTTGGAAGTAGAGCTTTTTTATGTTTGGGGGATCGACTTCATGGGACCCTTCATTCCCTCATTTGGAAATCGGTACATATTAGTTGTAGTTGATTACGTGTCTAAGTGAGTTGAGGCAGAAGCATTTCCAACTGATGATTCGAAGGTGGTGATTCAATTCATTAAGAAGCACATTTTCACAAGATTCGGTACACCAAGAGCCATCATTAGCGATCAAGGATCACACTTTTGCAATAAATACTTCAACATTCTCTTAGAAAAATATGGTGTGCGGCATAAAGTAGCAACTGCATACCATCCGCAGACAAATGGGCAAGCAGAGATCTCTAATCGAGAAATCACGAAGATCTTAGAAAAAACAGTCAGTCCCACACGAAAAGACTAGTCAAGGAAGTTAGATGATGCTCTTTGGGCATACAGAACGGCTTTTAAGACGCCAATTGGAATGTCGCCGTATAGGTTAGTTTTTGGAAAAGCATGTCACCTACCATTAGAACTGGAGCATAAAGCTTTTTGGGCTGTTCGTAACTTGAACATGAGTTTGGAATTTTCGGGAAAGGAAGGTTTGATGCAACTGAACGAACTTGATGAGTTTCGATACATAGCCAATGAGAATGCCAAACTATACAAAGAGAGAACAAAGAAATGGCATGACAGGACTATTACAACTAAGTTGTTTGAACCGGGTCAATTAGTGCCCCATTTCAATTCTCGTCTCAAACTTTTTCCTGGAAAACTAAAATCGCGATGGTCTGGACCTTTTGTCGTCATAGAGTCATTCCCACATGGTGTCGTGGAGATAGCTGAAGCTGAGACCGGAAGACGATTCAAAGTAAATGGACAACGTCTCAAACATTACTTGGGTGGAGAAATTGTGAATAAAAAGACCTCGGTGGTCTTAGAATGAAGGATCAGTATCAAGTCGAGCTAAGGACATAAAACTAAGCGCTTCTTGGGAGGCAATCCAAGTTTTTGTTTTTGCATTTTTTTGTTTTTTTTTTTCGTTTTTGTTTTGGTCTTAGTGAGATCTGTGGTTGTGTTTTTTGTCGTGTTCTGCAGGCGTATCATGGTGCAAAGTAAAAAGGAGATGAATATTTCATGGAATGGACAATGGGCATTTTGGAGAAGAAGAATAATCAGGCCATGGCTCTAACTGAATCACGCCATGGCCCAATTTCAAGCAGAAAAAGTTAATAAATTCCAGATTCAGCAGGCCATGGCTCAAATTTGAGTTAAGCCATGGCCCAATTTCGAACAGAAAAGTAAAAAAATTCCAGACTCCTCAAGCCATGGCACAACTGGAGTTAAGCCATGGCCCAATTTTGAACAAGAAAGTGAATAAATTCCAGAAGCTTCAAGCCATGCACAACTTGAGTCAGGCCATGGCTCAATTTCGAGTGCAAAAAAGTGAACCAATTTCCAGATTCGAAAGGCCATGGCTCAAATTGGATCGAGCCATGGCCTCAAAAAAAAAAATTTAGAAGACAGAAAAAAACTGGCTGCTATTTTCAAAATCCAAATCCAACTCTTCTACCCAATAATCAACAACAGCGGCCGACCTTCTTCTCCCCTAACAAATCAGCCGCAGGGCACCATTCTTCTCCCCTAAACCGCACCACCGCGCCGCGGCCCTCCCTCTCCCCAAGCAAACGACACGCGCCCTTCCTCTCCCCAAAAACCACATCACGCCACCACTTTTCTCTCCAAGACTCAGCCGCGCCCCTTCCTCCCCAAAATCCATCACCGCGCTGCCGGCCTTCCTTTCCCCAAGCGAACGAGCAGCGCCGTCGCACCAGCATACAGCCGCGACCACTTTACCACCCAGCTGCCCCGAAACCCTAACACAGCAACAAATAGCCGCGCCGCCGCCCCTTGCCTACAACAACCTCCACCCGAAACCCTAACTCCGCCATACAACCCAGTAGCACAGCCGCGCCGCCGCAGCTCCTCCATCTCGGTTGGTCTTCTCTCAAGTGCCGGGTATCGGTAAAAATTAATTTTTGCCTTTCTTGGCTCGATTCCTGATTTTAATTTCGAGTGATAGTTAGAGGGCTTGTTATGTTATTTCGAATTTTTGTTTGTGATTATTTGAGGATTGTGGAGAAACGGTGTCTTGAACGGTTATTGTGGATACTTGTATTTTTGCTTCATTGTGTGGTTAGTTAGTAGGTGTGGTTGTGTTTGATTATATTCCCTGTTTGGTGTGATACTTGTGGTTGTACTTGTGGTTGTGGGTTGAAAGGAACGTTAGTGGAGTGATTGTTTTGGTCACATTGAACCAAATGGCACCACGAAGTCGAGCGGTCCAAAAGAAGCCCCTTTTGAACAAATTAGCGCCAACGACCACATCTAAGAAGAAGCATGGTTGTGCTAAAGATAAACATGGGCAGACAGACGGTTTTGACAGCAGTAGGTTTGTTAACCCGAAAGCTCAAGAGAAATTTTTTTATGCACATGAGGTCACGAGGACATTTATCACGGAGAGGGGTGTGGAATGTACCACCGAGAGTTTCCCTGACCGTTTTGGGTTATTCCAAAAATGGGGATGGATGGACTTCATTAAACAACCGACGGAGATTGAGGGCGAAATCGTAAGAGAATTCTATGCAAATGTTTCCCAAATGCTCGACGCAAATGAGGTCAAGGTTCGGGGAAGGAAAGTCAAGTTCGACAAGGTGACCATCAATACTTTTTATAAGTTGCCGAATTATGACATTGACCAATACACAACTTGCCTCGCTGACGCAATAGATATGAAAGATATAGTGGAGTTCATTAGTCTCTCGGGCACAGTCTTATAGCGACGGGAAAAATTTCAAAGGCATCACTCACTCCTACAGCAAAAATTTGGTTCTCCTTCATTGCTTCCCGGCTTATGCCCACTACGCATTACACCAACATATCGGAAGGCATTCATTTTTCTTTGCCAGTTTTATTGTTCTTGTAATCCAGAGGAGATTTAAAGGAAAAAAATCAGGAAAAAGTCAAATGTTAGAATGGATTCTTTTCTCTTTCCTTTTTCTTTTTCCTATAAATTTCTATGTTTTAGACATGACTTATATTTTGAGACATGTAGGACGGGTACATTATGGTCGCACTTCCCCTAACGGGTATCCGAACCTAGTGAGGAGCTCTTGACAGACTGGGGTGAAACCTGCAGATGCATTTGCCGTTATTATAATAAATGGCTCTAAGTTGAAAATGTCAAGATTTTTCTTCGTCCTTACATTGCTCATTTTAAAGATATTATTTGTCAGTGGATATGTATATTCCATAATTTTGTGATGGAAAAGTGACCAATTTATGCAAAATATATGATAAACATTACTTACCTAGAATAAAATTGAACAAATTAGTTTATGTGTGTCCCTTTATATCACACATGTAATATCATGTTACATTTAATTATCAAGTTTCTCAAAAAAATTACGTAAACATGGGTGTATTAAAACTTTAAATGAGATTATTATTAAATTAGGAATATGAAAAAGAATTTCAAACATATAGTACAGAGTAAAATTTTTATTGATTGAATATATACTAATCAAAACCAATTCGTATTGCTTTAAGTCTAGCCCATCTTTATCTTGGAGCGTGCATATGCAAAATTAGTCTTTATATGGAACCAACTTTGGGCTTGTTCCACCCATTATTATGCAGAACATGGTTTTTATTTTTAAGCATTTTATTCAATACCCAGTTTATTGCCCAAACACATTATAATATATGTATTATGGGAAGATAATGGCTCAATCCATTGTAGAGGAGGTTTTGTGATAGCTTTTTAACCAGAGGGGATGCCTCGGAAATTTCCGAAGGCGGTTTGGACCACCAAATCTTAAAAAAACGTTGTTTTCTTATCTTAATTTAATTTTTAGGGAAATTTACATAGACACCCTCTAACTATAAGCCTAATTACAAGAAATCACCCTCCTTTTTGAAATATTACAAAAACACCCCCTTGACATAACGGTCGTTTGTGAACTTTAACGGAACAAGTAAAATATCCAAAATGCCCTTAGTTGTTTTTAATATTTAAAAAAAAAAAAACCTCCATGGATGTCGCTCTGAAGCTCCAGCACCGCCTTTTTTTCACTTTTTCGGCGACTCTGGACACGATTTGAGCTCTATTTGCTGGCTATAGACTCGTCTTTGCGTCCTCTACAAATCCCAAGCATTGATTATCAGTTCCAAGTTTATCCTGTCACTCTATTTTCAGATCTGTGAATTTGGTGCATTTTTTGATTTTACGCCGCCGTCGACGGTGGAGCTTGACCCACCGCCCCCTCCTTCAGCCGTAGATTCCCCTCGGTGTGGCGGTCATTTTGGTACCATCCTTGTCCAATTTGGTCTTGAATTGAAGATTCCCCATTTCCAAGCTCACGTCAATGGCGGATGTTTACATCTTCGCAAAATCAACCCCTCTATCCCAATTCGCAAATTGACCCTTGTACTTTCCCACCTTTATAATATGTCCCTGCATATATAGAAGAACTCAAACTTCCACTTTGACTTGGTCAAATTTCACAATTTACATGTCACATGACCCGCACATGGGCGATTTCGGGCTAATTTTGAAATTGGGCATCAATTTGGACCAAAATTGCCATCAAAGTTGAAGGTGTGGCACCAAATGAGCCAACCCAAAAAGATATGGGGTAAAAATGCTAGTGAGCTTAAGCTGTGGCACCAAAAATGCAATAATCCCGTAACAAAATCACCAAGCCCTAGATCCCAAAAAATTCTCTGGATTTCAAGAATTCGAATTGTGTTATTGTAGATAAATTTATTAAATTTTAAATTGATTTGTTTTATTTTTGTAAGAAAAATATTTGTTATTAATTTATTTACCAATTGTGTTATTGTAAATAAATTATTAAATTTTCAAATGGTTTTTTTTTTTTTTTTGTAAGAAAATATATGTTATTAAATCATTGTGTTATTGTAAATAAATTTAATAAATTTTAATTTGGTTTGTTTGATTTTTGAATGAAAATAAACATGTTATTCTAAAGTTATTAAAGCTTTATATATCGAATTGTGTTACTGTAAATAAATTTATTAAATTTTAAATTCGTTTGTTATAATTTTAAAATTTAGTAAATTTATTTACAATATTTATTACACGGTTACGAAGACACCCCCTGTAACACAAAATATATTACAAATACACCCTTTGGGGGCAAAATTGAAAAAACATTAAATATTTCTGATGATGTCATCATCTACCGTAAAAAATTAACGCCGTAAGGGGTCTTCTTGTAATATTGTTTTGGTCGAAGGGGTGTCTTTGTAATATTTAAAACAGAAGGGTAATTTCTTGTAATTAGGCTTATAGTCAGGGGGTCTATGTAAATTTCCCTAATTTTTAAGTGAAACTCACATGGCTTCTGTTGGTCCCAAATGGTCAGATGAGGTCTAGAGGGGAGGGGGGTGAATAGACCTCTAAAAATTTTAGACTTAAAAACTTTTTACACTTCTGTCAGCAGACTAAGCTGATGAAGAACAGTAAGATGACTATGCTGATCGTGAACAAATCTTGAACAGCAGAGTGACCACTCTTCTTACAGTTTACTTAGCTGATTTCAGTGAAAATCAGTTTTATCAAGAGTATACTTGCAGCGGATGTTTGAAAGTGTTTTTCACAAGTAGACTAAGTCCTTAAAAAGATTTTATCCCCAGTTTTAAGACTCCTTATAAAATCTTTTGATAATTCAAAGTGTAAACTTATGCAACTTAAAAATATGCAAGAAAACTTTAAATGCAAGATAAACACCAAGAATTTTTATAGTGGTTATATGGATAAAGATCCTTTAGTCCACTCTTCCAGATCACTTAGATTCTGGGTTATACTATAATCACAAAGATTACAATATTTCTCCACTTATACCTAAACAACTAATGAGAAGGCTATAAGCTCACAATAGGAAATCACAAAGAAGACCTATCCTCTGAAGTTAAATCACTCACAAAGACGGATTTAAACTTCTCACAACACTCAGCTAATACAAATTCACTCAGATTGTATTTTTCTGTTTTCTTCAACTGGGTTTCTGTCAACAGATGACTTCTACCAGACGAGTGAGATGTTCGAGCTTCTTGAGACTTAGAAAAATTTCTGCTTCGAATGCGAAATCTCAGATATTGTTGTGTTGTCTCTCTCTTCGAAATCAGCTCTATTTATACTTGGATTTGAAAATATGACCGTTGAAGGAAATCACAATTCAAATCCATAGCCTTTAGCACGATTCAGAACGGCTCCCTGCTACAGTCCTTTCTCTGCTGTACTTTCCTGTAGCAGCATTAAATGCACTCTGCTGATCCGAGAGTTTTCTTCAATCATTTTCCATTACTACCATTCTCTTCCAGCATTTATTACACTCGGTGCATTTATTACCGTTGGACTAATCTCTTGATCTCTTCTACTCTGCTGATCGAAGCAACTCCGCTGATAGATACTCTGCTGATCAAATACTGAACTAATCTGATTTGAGTCAGCTGATGACCTACCCTTCTGTTCGCTGTTTCAGCACGAGATCAGTAGTCTTCTGGGCTTTGAACTTTGAACTCTTCTGATGTCTTCTTAACTTGTTCAAAATTCTTCTAAGGGAACTAAGCTTTCCATACTTAGCTGATTTTGACGTTTTGGAAATCATCAAAACCATCCCTTAACTTTTTATCTTCTTTGCACTTCATCTTCATCTTCATCCAACAATTTCCCCCATTTTGATGATGACAAAACTTCAGCTAAGTACCTGTACCTAAACTAAAGTTTTCATCCTCAAAGATTTCTGAGATAGAAATAGTCTGTTGGATTTCAAACTTGAACATTTTTATATATTCTGAAAGGATTACATGTTACAAGTTTAATCAGATAAGATGTGCAAAAATAAAAAGATTACAAGGAAATAAACATAAGCAGACTAAACAAGACTAGTCTTCTATCTTGTCTTCTTCTTTCTTGTGTTCTTTAGTTTCCTTGTTCTCTTCTTCTTCTTCAGCAGGTTTGGAAGTCTCAGCTTCCAACTCCTCAGAGAATTTCTGTTTTAACAGCTCTAACTTCTTCTTTTTGACATCAGGGTCAAGTTGTTCTTCAGCTGAGTCCTTAGCAGCAGCTATTTCTTTGTCAGACTTGGCTTTTGCTTCAGCTTCAGTCTCTTCAGCTTCACCTTCTTCTTCTGTGATCTTCTTATCTGTTGATCTGCTTGTGACTTCATTTTCTTCATCATTCTTTTCATTTTCAGGAGATTCTTCCAGTACTTCAGTTCCTTCTCTTTCAGCATTTTCTTCTTCATCAGAAGGTACCTTATCTTCCCTTTCTTCCCTTAGTACCCTATCTTCCCCCTTTTTGTCATCATCAGCAGGGTTGATTGGATATTTTGGTAAGACTGGGGTGATCTGAAGTGAATCACATAGAAGCTTGATGTTCTCTTCTAAAGCACCCAGTTGAGCTTGTTGTCTCAGTTGATTGGCTTCAAATTCATCCATTCTTTTGAGAACAGCTTCACCTTGGTCACCTAGCTGAATTTGGGTTGCAAGAATCCAATCAGCAGATGCCTTGAAGTCTCTCATCATATTATCCAAGGTTTCATCCTTAGCTTGGATGGCCACTTCAACTGTTTCTGTAATGTCTCTCCAACCATCAGCTGTACTTTGAGTTCGTCTTCTGAGTATATCCAAATCTTGACAAATAGATTGGACATTCTGAGCAGTATCTTCTATCAGTTGGGTTGGAAAAGCATCAGCTTTTTTAGTTGGTTGACTTACAGCAGCCAACACATCTGCAGTTAACTTCTCTTGCATTTCCTTCATTGATGTTGAGATCATTTGCTGAATTGAATCCAGCAAGGATGTTTGTTGTAAGCTTTGAGAAGTAGAGTCAATTGCAGATGGAATTTGAGGTAAGGCAAGAGTTGCCTCTTCAGTAGTCTGATCTGCTACTTGAGTTGGCTCTTCTGCAGTCTGATCTGCTGAACCAGAAGCAATCTCTTCTTCTTTGGTCTCATCAGCTTGACCAGGAGTGCTTTCCTTCTCCTTGGTCTGATCATCTTGCTCAGCAGCAGCCTCCTTTTCAATAATCTGATCAACTGGAATAGTTTCTTCTCCCTTTGACTCATCAGCTGGTTCAGACTTGTCATCTTTTTCTTTGTTCTGATCAGTGGGGTCAGGTGTACCTTCCTTTTCTTTTTGTTGATCAGCAACATCAGACGACCCTTCTTTTTCTTTGGTTTCATCTTCAGAAACAGAAGTGTCTTCTTTCTTCTTATCTTCATCAGCAGGTGGCTCAACTTTCTTAACAGTTTCTGTTGGATGAAGATGAAGATGAAGTGCAAAGAAGACAAGTAATTAAGGGAAGGTTTTGATGATTTCCAAAACATCATAATCAGCTAAGTATGGAAGCTTAGTTCCCTTAGAAGAATTTTGAACGAGTAAAAGAAGATATCAGAAGAGTTCAAAGTTCAAAGCCCAGAAGACTAGTGATCTCATGCTGAAACAGCGAACAGAAGGGTAGGTCATCAGCCGAGTCAAATCAGATTAGTTCAGTATTTGATCAGCAGAGTGCCTATCAGATGAGTCGTTTTGATCAGCAGAGTTCAAGAGATCAAGAGACTAGTTCAACGGTAATAAATGCCCCAAGTGTAATAAATGCTGGAAGAGAAGGGTAGTAATGACAAATGATTGGAATTAACTCTCGGATCAGCAGAGTGCATTTAATGCAGCTACAGAGAAGTACAGCAGAAAAGGAACTGTAGCAGGTTACCGTTCTAATTTCGGGCTAAAGCTATGGATTTGAAGATTTGATTTCCTTCAACGGTCTTATTTTCAAATTCAAGTATAAAAGGAGCTGATTTCAAAGAGCGAGACACACAACAACAATCAGAGATTTTGCATTCGAAGCAGAAAATTTATCTAAGTCTCAAAAGCTCAAACAGCTCACTCGTCTGGTGGAAGTCATCTGTTGACAGAAACCCAGTTGAAGAAAACAGAAAAACATTATCTGAGTGATTTTGTAATAGCTGAGTGTTGTGCGAAGTTAGAATCCATCTTTGTGAGTGATTCTACTTTAGAGGATAGGTCTTCTTAGTGATTTCCTATTGTGAGCTTATAGCCCTTTCATTTGTTGTCTAGGTGTAAGTGGAGATATATTGTAATCTGTGTGATTATAGTATAACCCAGAATCTAAGTGATCTGGAAGAGTGGACTAAAGGATTTTTATCCATATAACCACTATAAAAATTCTTTGTGTTATCTTGCATTCAAGTTTTCTTGCATATTTAAAGACTGCATATTTAAACACTTTGAATTATTTAAAAGATTTTAAAAGGAGTTTGTAAAACTGGGGATAAAATCTTTTAAGAACTTAGTCTACTTGTGAAAAACACTTTCAAACATCCGCTGCAAGTATACTCCTTGAAAAACTGTTTTGTTGAAAAACAGCTAAGTATTTATAAGAAGAGTGGTCACTCTGCTGTTCCAGACCTGTTCTTGATCAGCGAAGTAATCTCACTGTTCTTCATCAGCTTAGTCTGCTGACAGAACACTGAAAAGTTTTTAAGTTCAAAAATTATCAGAGGTCTATTCACCCCCCCCCCCCTCTAGACCTCATCTGACCACTTGGGACCAACAGTTTCAACTGTTTTCGTCAGACCTGCATTGTCTACAGTAGACCTGTGAGAAATTCAAGTAAAATTATCAAGTGGAATGAATGGTGAGATTGGATTCTCAGGTAACTCTTCATATGGCCTAATATTAGGACCATAGACAATCTGTTTCAAACTAGGAAGGGGAATCATTGTGCTTGGTTGCCCCTTCATCTTTCTAGTCTTTTTGGCCCAAGTTTCCATTGTCTGGGAAACTGCCAGTTTGATGGATCTTTCCTTGAGGTCCTCATCATCTGCAAACTCCTCAGGAACTGATTCATAGATTTTCTTTGCTTCTGCCTTCACCACATGACTGATCCTCAGTCTTAATTTGTCCAGGAAGAACTCTGAGTCTAGTGCTTGAGTAAGAGAACCTGTCTCAAGCCACTTCATTACCCAGGCTTCTTCATCAGCAAAGATCTTCCAGCTTGCAATCTGGTCTTTACTCTTTGTCAGACGATAGTCTCTCCATCTATTGTATCTGATCTTTTCTCTGTTGAACATCGTCAGACGAGTAATTCTTTCATTCTCAGCATCCAACCTTTTGATGAACTCATCAAAAGCATCAGGGTCATCTTTGACAATTTCCAGTGCCAGTTTGACCTATTCTCTTCTCTTAGGTTGTATTGCTGGAGTTGGCATAGCTGGTATAGGTTTGGTGGGATCTCTTGGTTCGCCTATGACAATTCCACCAGTCTGCTTAGGACCATGAGAGTCCTTAGCACTTGCCTCAATAGCAGCAGCTAACTCAGTTGCTTCTATAGCATCCCTTTGTTCTTGAGTCATCTTGTTGGCTTCTTCTTCCAGCCTTTTGAGCTCAAGGGCTTTAAGGCGATCTTCCTCAGCCTTTTCATCAGCCTTCCTTTTTCTTTCTGCCTCATCTTGTATCTTCTTTTCAGCAGCAGTTACATAAGTTGCGATCTTGTCAGTCCTTTTCTTCTTAGATTCAGGACTTTCAACTACTTGAAGTGGAGTGGCAGCAACAGGTGTAGGATGCAGAAGGAGAGTTTCTCCTTCACTTGTTGTGCCAGTCTACTGTTCTTCTCTAACTTCAGCAGACACTACAGCATATGAGTCTGTAGTAGAAACTCCAATTTCAGCAGCAGCAACTTCAACAGGCTTGACAGCGGGCTCTTCAACAGTTATAGGCCTTTCAGCTGAAACTGGTGAATCTCTGACTGTTATGGTAGTTTCTTCAGAAAAAGTGACATTTCTCTTTGCCTTGGATTTGGCAATTTTCTCAGTGGGTCGCTTAGCTTAGGGAGGTCCCCTTGCTTCTCTTTTGGTCCTCATTCTCTTCAGTCTTTGGAGAGGAACTTCTTCTTCTGATTCAGTTCTTTCAGGAGAAGAACCTGTCTTCATCTTTTCAAGCTCGGCAGTGAAGTCATCTATTACTTTCTCAGGAACATCACACTCAGCTTGTGCTGATTCAGCTTCACTAGCAGGGCTTGCTGTTTGATCAGCAGATTGACTTGTCGCTGACCAGTACAACCATGTGTCACCCCGCAGGCTTCGTCGTACCCTGCCTACTCGTCTTTAACCGGCCTATTTGTACCCAGCTACAATCTATTCCTTTAGGCCCAAGGCCCCCTCGGCCAATCCTCACTCGACAGCTCAAAGCTGACTAGTACAAAACCATGTGATCCTAGTCGTTTACGTACCCCACTGGCTGACCCTCCTTCTTGCTTTTCTTAGAAGGGGTCTTCTTAGACTTTGCAGGAGCCTTTCTTTTAGGAGCAGCCACTTTCCTTACTGGCTCATACAACTTAAACT
Source organism: Penstemon barbatus (assembly GCA_003313485.2). Taxonomy (NCBI): domain Eukaryota; kingdom Viridiplantae; phylum Streptophyta; class Magnoliopsida; order Lamiales; family Plantaginaceae; genus Penstemon; species Penstemon barbatus. Next base: position 34,252,058 of record CM064880.1, read on the forward strand.
CTTTACTACCGTGGGTAGCCTTTCCACCAGCCATAGGACAGCTTAGTGACTTGAACAGATGACTAAGCAAGATGGCATGCGAAGTCCTCTTGTCACTCAGCAGATCATAGACATGAACTGCCCAGTTCACCTTCAGTCCATAGTAGATGCAGATCATGGTGTAGTACCTCTTTCTTGGTAACCCATCTAAAGAGCTTGTGCAGCAATCCTTTAGGCCCAAGGCCCCCTCGGCCAATCCTCACTCGACAGCTCAAAGCTGACTAGTACAAAACCATGTGATCCTAGTCGTTTACGTACCCCACTGGCTGACCCTCCTTCTTGCTTTTCTTAGAAGGGGTCTTCTTAGACTTTGCAGGAGCCTTTCTTTTAGGAGCAGCCACTTTCCTTACTAGCTCATACAACTTAAACTCTTTACTACCGTGGGTAGCCTTTCCACCAGCCATAGGACAGCTTAGTGACTTGAACAGATGACTAAGCAAGATGGCATGCGAAGTCCTCTTGTCACTCAGCAGATCATAGACATGAACTGCCCAGTTCACCTTCAGTCCATAGTAGATGCAGATCATGGTGTAGTACCTCTTTCTTGGTAACCCATCTAAAGAGCTTGTGCAGCAATCCAATACCTTCGCAATGATGGCTGCGAACCTCTGATACTCATCTTTTAACTGAGTCTTCATCAGAGTCCCAGTCATCTCTTCTCCCTTCTTAGCACAAATTGCCCAAAATTCTTCCTCTTTTTCAAACCCTAGGTCTGTTACGTCTCCTCCTTCATTTTTCAGTTTATAAATCTCACTCAAAACAGCAGCAGAGACAGCGATTTTCTTACCCCCAATGACAGCTGACATAACAGTGTCATTATTGGTGAATTTTCTGGTCTTGTAGAAGTGATCAATGTCTTCTAGGTAAACCCTGTCTTCGTGGGCTTCCAGAACTGGAACTAAAGATGTCTCTTTGATTTTCTCCAAGATTGAGCGCATCAGATCAGTACCAGAGAAGTGGAATTTGTTGTAGTTCAAGTACCTTCCATCAATAATCTTCTCCATTTCTGGGATTACTGAGTAGAAATCTGTGAAAGCAGTAAACTTTTGAAAGCAAGAGAGTTTGAGAGTTAGAAAATTTGAGAGTTTATGTGTGCGTAAGACGATTGTACTGTTCAGATCGGATTTTATATGTTTCCCTCTGTTTACGTTATCGCGATTAATCTGAGACGTTGGATTAATCTGACAGTTTATTAATCGTGTGGGTGGGAGCTGCGGATTTCAATTTTATTATTTTAATGTCAGACAGGCGGGAAACTCTATCGACACTAATCTGTTACTTATAAAAGCGTGTTTCTAGAAATGCGATTTTATAACCATGCTTATACAAGATATCAGATGAGTAGAGTTTAACTTATCTGACAGACGAGTGATCTGTTATCTGATATTACTAGATAAAGCCAATAGCTAGTAATCTTCCTCTGCTGTTTGTCAATCCAGCAAGATAAAATAATCTTCAGTCTTCAAGAATTAAGAACAGATCTTCTGATAACATAACTTCAACTAACTGACATTAACAAATTTCATCTTTAGAGCAGAAGTACCGCTAGTCTTACACGTTCCCCCTGTCTTTAAGAATTCATAAGTTAACTAGTCTGTTGAAAGTTAATCCTTGAATAGAATAATGGATAACTAAGCTGTTGAACTTCAGTCTTCTGATGAGTTCCCCCTCAGCTTATGCATCCAAATTAAGTAGTCCTAGCTCAGCTCTTAGAGTTGAAAACCTTACTTCACTTAAAGGTTTAGTGAAAATATCAGCAATCTGATTGTCTGTATGAACATACTCAATCATTACATTCCCTTTTTCCACATGATCTCTAATGAAGTGATGCTTGATCTCAATATGTTTAGTCCTTGAGTGACTTGTAGTGTTCTGAGTAAGTGAGATTGCACTTGTATTGTCACAGTAGATTGGTATTCCACTGATCTTGATATTGTAATCTTCTAGTTGATGCTTCAACCATAGTATCTGTGCACAGCAAGCTCCAGCAGCTATATACTCAGCTTCAGCAGTAGATATAGAAACTGAAGTCTGTTTCTTACTCATCCATGAGATCAGACGACTACCTAAGAATTGACAGGCACCTGTTGTGCTTTTTCTGTCAATCTTGCAGCCAGTAAGGTCTGAATTTGAATAACCAATAAGCTCAAATCCAGATTCTCTAGGATACCACAATCCCAATTCTTGAGTGCCCTTAATATATTTCAGTATTCTCTTGGCAGCTAAGAGATGAGATTCTTTGGGATTTGATTGAAATCTTACACAAACCCCAACTGAGTACATGATATCATGTCTACTTGCTGTTAGATATAACAGTGACCCAATAATGCCTCTGTATTTGGTTATGTCCACTGATTTGCCATCTTCATCTTTATCCAAACGAAGACTTGTAGACATAGGAATAGTAGCAGTAGGACTAGTTTCCATACCAAATTTCTTGAACAGATCTCTTGTGTATTTTGGTTGGTTGACGAATATTCCATCAGGCAACTGTCTAACTTGCAAACCAAGAAAATAATTGAGTTCACCCATCATGCTCATTTCAAACTTATTCTGCATGAGCTTGGAGAACTTGTCACACATCTGTTGGTTAGTTGAACCAAAAATAATATCGTCCACATATATTTGCACAAGTAATATATGATTTTCCCATTCAATTGTGAACAAAGTCTTGTCTACCTTACCTTTACGAAATCCTTTAATTAAAAGAAAATCAGATAAAGTATCATACCATGCTCTTGGAGCCTGTTTCAGTCCATAGAGGGCTTTCTTTAGACGATACACCTTGTCTTCTTGTTGATAAGCTTCAAATCCAGGTGGTTGTGCAACATATACTTCTTCTTGCAGTTCTCCATTGAGAAATGCAGACTTCACATCCATCTGATAAACAGTGAAGTTCTTGTAAGCAGCATAAGCTAGAAACAGTCTGATTGCTTCAAGTCTTGTTACTGGTGCAAATGTTTCATCAAAGTTTATTCCCTCTTCTTGACAATAACCCTGGGCCACTAATCTTGCTTTGTTACTGGTAACAATACCATCTTCATTCATCTTATTTCTGAAAACCCATTTAGTGCCAATTACTCTTTGATGATTTGGTCTAGGAACTAAGTACCAGACTTCATTCCTTTCAAATTGATTCAACTCTTCTTGCATAGCTTCAATCCAGAAGGAATCACTGAGAGCTTCTTCAATTTGTTTAGGCTCTATTTGAGATAGAAAGGTGACAAACATAGCATCTTGTGCAGCAGCTCTTCTTGTTTTCACTCTATCTAACGGATCACCAATCACTAACTCTGGTGGGTGATTTCTGAGCCATCTAAGATCAGGTTGCAGGTTTGAATGTTGTCCTCTGTTTTGATCTTGCAACACTACTGTTGGAGTTCCAGTAGTAGTCTGTTGAACAGTTGTAGTCTGTTGAACATCCTCTGGTCTGTCAGCTGTTTGTAACTCGTCTGTTAGACAATCAGCACTGTGATTTTGAACAGCATTTGAGTTAGCAGCTGAATTTAGATTAGGTAGTATGATGGGAACATATTCTTCATTCTTTCCAATATCCAACTTCTGTAAATCAGTAGACAGATCTTGATTAGTAATTTGATTCTTTTCAGAAGATTGACTTGGCTCATCAAATACTACATGAATGGATTCTTCTATTAGTAATGTTCTTTTGTTAAAAACTCTATAAGCCTTACTAACAGTAGAGTATCCTACAAAAACAGCTTCATCAGCCTTTTCTGCAAATGCAGTGAGGTGATTTTTTCCATTATTTAATACAAAGCATTTACAACCAAAAATTTTGAAGTAATGAATGTTTGGTTTTCTGTTGTTCCAAACTTCATATGGAGTCTTGTTCTGATTTTTGTTGATCATGCATCTGTTCTGGGTAAAGCAGGCTGTATTTCTTGCTTCTGCCCAAAATCTTTGAGGCAGCTTAGCTTCAGCTATCATGGTTTTGACAGCTTCCTTCAGTGTTCTGTTTCTCCTTTTAGCAACACCATTCTGTTGAGGGGTTCTAGCAGCTGAATACTCATGATGTATTCCTTTGATGTTACAATACTCTTCAACAGTAGAGTTTGTAAACTCTGTCCCTCTATCTGATCTGATCTTCAATATCTTCGTGCTTTTCTCATTATGGATCAGTTTCATCAGATTAGTAAGATGTTCCTTGGTTTCGCTTTTCTTTTTCATGAATATCACCCAAGTATATCTTGAATAGTCATCCACAACAGCTAGGCAGTATTTCTTTCCACCATTGCTGACTGGATCAATGGGTCCAAATAAGTCCATATGTAGCAGCTCCAAGATTCTATCAGAAGATTGGTGCTTTTTGCTTTTGAAAGATGACTTGATTTGTTTACCCTTCTGACAGGCGTCACAGAGCTTCTCTTTGCTCATGACTGTTTTTGGAATCCCTTCTACCAAATCATTCTTTATTAATCTGTTGATGGTCTTGAAGTTTAAATGATTCATCCTTTTGTGCCATAGCCAGCTAACTTCACTTAGTGTTGATGCCACCAAACAGATGTTTGAATTCTTGTCAGCAGAATTCCAGTCGACTATGTAGACATTCCCTTGTCGTCTTCCAGATAAAATAACCTTCTTTGTACCAATCTGTTCAACGTAGCACTTATCTGTTGAGAAGATGACTGAATATCCTTTGTCACAAAATTGACTTATGCTCAGCAGATTATATTTGAGGCCTTTAACATATGAGACGTCAGATATCTCTATGTTTCCTTTGATCAGTCTACCTTTAGCTTTAATCTTGCCTTCCTTGCTGTCTCCAAAAGTAACTTTTGGACCATCCACAGCAACAGCATCAGTCAGCTCATGTATGCTTCCACACATGTGCCTTGAACAGCCACTGTCCAAGTACCAAATCTTCTCTACTTTACTCCTACTCTTAATCCTAACCTACAAAACAAAAATAAAATTGTTTTAGGTACCCTTATTGAGAGGGTCCTGAAGGATTAGTTTCACCTTTGACAACCCAAGATGTTGATGTCTTAGGCTTCTTAGGCTTCTGAGTTTTGACAGGAGCATGAACAGCTTCATTTTTATCATAATTAGTAGATAAGTCATGTTGTTGATCAATATGATAAGAATAATGTTCATAAGCAGGGTAAGGTGCATGATAAGCAGGGTATGCATGCATTGGATGAGCAGGATATGGTGCATAGTGCATGATACATAGGATGATATGCAGCAGGTTGCACATAATATGACTCATTTTTCTTATTTTTATGCTTCTTTGGTTTATTAGTTGCTTGCTCATTGAAAGACGACTTAGTTTCTCCACTAGTCTGATTTAGTTTAGCTTTATCAGCAGACTTCTTAGGACTCTGCTGTTTGGGCTTACTAGTCTGTTTTCCTATACTAGGCTCTTTGCTCTTTTTAGCCTTAGGAGTTTTCTTCTCCTTTACCACTTTCTCAGGTGAAGCGGGTCTAGCAGTTTGAACATACAGAATGACCTTACTATTGTCAGCAGATATAAATTTCTCAGTATGATTCAATTCGTGCTTATCCTGTTCTAAAGACATCTTCTGTTTACTAGACATGTGAGTGGATGCAACAGATGATTTTTCATGAGACTCAATAACTTTTTCAAGTTCCATGATTTTTCCTTTATAAACTTCACATTCAGCTTTCAGAGATTCATGTTCTTGCTCAAGCAGTTTATATTCAACTGATTCTCTTGGCTTTTTAGCTGTGAGTTTCAGTGAACTATTTTGCTCTTTTAGCAATATCATCTCTTCCTTAAGCTTTTTATATGCTTCAGCAATAGTAGTATTGTTAAGCATCATTTGTTCAAATGAATTGAATAATTCATTGTCAAGAGGAGTTACCTCTTCCTCAGAGTCATCAGATTCCTTTGCCATCAGGCAGAGGAGAGCAGGTTTTTCTTCATCAGAGGATTCTTCATCAGACGTGTCTGAATCTGAATCAGATGAGTAGACAGCAGCCAGCTTTTCTGCTTCAGCCATCATAGCCTTGCCTCTCTGATGCTTTCTTTCTTTTCTGATTTTCTTCTCTTCCTCAGTGTATTTCTCTGCTTTTGGATATGGACAATCTTTGATGAAGTGTCCCAATTTCCTGCAGTTATAACACATTAGTTTGGCTTTATAATCCTCTTTATCTTGAGAAGAAAAGTTAGGTTTAGAAGTAGAAGCATTGTTGTATTTGTTCTTCATTTTTCTCTTGTAGAACTTCTTGAAATTGTTCATCAGCAATGCTACATCTCCAGCAGTGTACTCCTTCTTGTTGAGTAGAGTGGCTTCATCAGATGAGTCCACTTCTTTGCTTTTATGTGCTGGTCTTCTGTTATTTTCAGCAGCAACCAGTGCAGCTGTGGGTCCTGAAGTTGAGGTTTCTTCAATTCCCATTCTAGGCAGTTTATACTCGAATGCCTTGAGTACGGAGAACAGCTCTGTAAGAGAAATCTTTCTCAGATCTCTTGATTCTTCCATTGCTGTTACTTTCATGTTGAACTTTGGGGGTAAGGCCTTTAGTACTCTGACGGTAATCTCTTTGTCAGTGAAAGTCTTTCCCAGCTTTAGAACTTCATTGAGTGTTCTGGTGAACCTGGTATCCATCTGATCAATGGTCTCTCCAGACTTCATCTTGAAGTTATCCAGTTTCTCCAAAGCAACAGTGAGCTGATGCTCTTTTATTGCATCATTGCCTTCGCTCATATCTCTGACTTTATCCCACATCTCCTTTGCAGTCTTGCAATGTTTGACTTTGTCAAACCTATCATTGTCCCGGGCTTTAGTCATGATAATTCTTCCGACTTTATCCAGATTAAATAGCTTGATTTCCTCTGGAGTCATCTCATGAAGGTCTTTTTCCACCACAGTATCAACTTCATTTATCTTTATGGTCTTGGTGAATCTGAATGGACCTTTTATGATACATGTATACATGTTGTCATTGTAGGCAGCTAAGAAGATCTCCATTCTGATCTTCCAATCTTCAAACGACATACCAGCGATGTGGGGAACATGGCTGATCCAGTCCATTTTTCAAAAAGTTTTAAATTTTCAAAAAGATGCTCTTTTGAAAAGTTTTGAAAAACCTTTGAAAAACACTTGGATCAAGCTCGTTGATCAGGCAGCTGATTCTAATGAACCACCTGCTCTGATACCACTTGTTGGTCCCCAAATGGTCAGATGAGGTCTAGAGGGGGGGGGGGGTGAATAGACCTCTAAAAATTTTAGACTTAAAAACTTTTTACTCTTCTGTCAGCAGACTAAGCTTATGAAGAACAGTAAGATGACTATGCTGATCGTGAACAAATCTTGAACAGTAGAGTGACCACTCTTCTTACAGTTTACTTAGCTGATTTCAGTGAAAATCAGTTTTATCAAGAGTATACTTGCAGCGGATGTTTGAAAGTATTTTTCACAAGTAGACTAAGTCCTTAAAAAGATTTTATCCCCAGTTTTAAGACTCCTTATAAAATCTTTTGATAATTCAAAGTGTAAACTTATGCAACTTAAAAATATGCAAGAAAACTTTAAATGCAAGATAAACACCAAGAATTTTTATAGTGGTTATATGGATAAAGATCCTTTAGTTCCACTCTTCCAGATCACTTAGTTCTGGGTTATACTATAATCACAAAGATTACAATATTTCTCCACTTATACCTAAACAACTAATGAGAAGGCTATAAGCTCACAATAGGAAATCACAAAGATGACCTATCCTCTGAAGTTAAATCACTCACAAAGACGGATTTAAACTTCTCACAACACTCAGCTAATACAAATTCACTCAAATTGTATTTTTTTGTTTTCTTCAACTGGGTTTCTGTCAACAGATGACTTCTACCAGACGAGTGAGCTGTTAGAGCTTCTTGAGACTTAGAAAAATTTCTGCTTCGAATGCGAAATCTCAGATGTTGTTGTGTTGTCTCTCTCTTCGAAATCAGCTCTATTTATACTTGGATTTGAAAATATGACCGTTGAAGGAAATCACAATTCAAATCCATAGCCTTTAGCCCGATTCAGAACGGCTCCCTGCTACAGTCCTTTCTCTGCTGTACTTTCCTGTAGCAGCATTAAATGTACTCCGCTGATCCGAGAGTTTTCTTCAATCATTTGCCATTACTACCCTTCTCTTCCAGCATTTATTACACTCGGTGCATTTATTACCGTTGGACTAATCTCTTGATCTCTTCTACTCTGCTGATCGAAGCAACTCTGCTGATAGATACTCTGCTGATCAAATACTGAACTAATCTGATTTGAGTCAGCTGATGACCTACCCTTCTGTTCGCTGTTTCAGCACGAGATCAGTAGTCTTCTGGGTTTTGAACTTTGAACTCTTCTGATGTCTTCTTAACTTGTTCAAAATTCTTCTAAGGGAACTAAGCTTTCCATACTTAGCTGATTTTGACGTTTTGAAATCATCAAAACCATCCCTTAACTTTTTATCTTCTTTGCACTTCATCTTCATCTTCATCCAACAGTTTCAAGATTTTCAAACCTTCGAATTTCATCGATAGAAAAATGTTAATCACGAAATCTTTTCATGACAACCATTCTCTTAGCTTTAATTAAAGAGATATTTCTAGCCGCAATGTAAAATTAAAATGTAAGTAATACATCGTAAACTCTTGGATATTATACATTTAAATGCATTAGAGGTATTTTCTTTGGAGACAAAAATGATAGATAGCTTATCATGTTAAGTTTGATCGTAGGGTCCTAATTACACTACTCATGCAATTCTTGTAAAAATTTGGTTAAATTTTCAATGACTGACTCCTACAAACAAATTATATCAATCGAGTAGTATCTCTTTAGTTTAAAAGGACCTACGAGAGGTAATGCTAATCCACCATAGAATAGAACAGCCCGTGGCCGTGAATGAAGTTTAATCACTGATCCTATATGTATTATGCGGTTTTGCCACTAGATTTTGTTTTTATTGTTAACTAGTTGTTGTTGACGTCATGTATTGTTTATGGGCACATAAATTTTCAAGGATTAGTCATTTGGATTTGGAATATGAAAAGATAGTGGACACCTGATCAATTAGCGTCGACAATATCAATGATAAATGTGAAAGCGGTTTTGGGTTTAAGCGATCAATTGATGACATTCAACAAGCACTACAAATATTCCTACCTAGAGAAAGAAATGAAGCTCTAATATATTATGATCTTAGTTCTAGAAATTGTCGGTACACAATGAACTAACTGAAAAGGAAGTTTTCTAAAGTCATATTTCACCATCCCAAAGTGCTTCGATAGATTTGTATGGACCATTTTCATGAACAAACCATTCACCAAAAGATCCTCTGCACTAAGGTATTTGCTTTATATTCTTCACTTCTTCTGTGCTCAGTTTCCAGTCGAAAATTTGAATGTTTTCATTCATCCTTTCCTTGTTAAAGCTCTTCACAACCATACTTGCGCCTTGCTCATATATCCATCTTAAACCAATCTGACAAATACATACGAAATTTAAATACAAATTTATGTGCATCAAAAGGATATATGTATATAAAAACCCGCGCCACTGATTTTGCTTTAGCAGATGCAATATTTTGAAGAATTGGACTCTCTAACACTTTAAGTGATCCCCAATATGAACCATGAGATCCTAACGGTGACCATGCACTTAAATGAACGCCATTCGCTCGACAAACTCTAGCAACTTTTCTTGTTGCCAGGAAATATTCAACTCTACCTGAAAATTCAAATTATACGTTCAAGTGTATTTAAACATCTCTCCTCTCTGACTCCTAGATAAGTTGGACATTCAATATGGTATTAAAGTGAGGGCCCAAAAGAGGTCTTGTACATGTTCGAATCTCTTTGCCACCCGATCCTTAATTCCACGTCATAGGCTCGAGTAAAATGTGTACCGCCTACACGTGAGGGGGCTATATATAAAGTATAAATATTAAATTAATGCTTCTCCGTGGTTAATTACCTGATTAACCGCGGGTTGTATGGTGGCTTGATCGAGAATTTTCTTCAGTTTTACACAGCTAAAATTGCTTACACCTATAGATTTAGCCAAGCCAAATTCACAACACTCTTCCATGCCCTTCCATGTTGCGTTAATATCAAAAGGAAGGATGTTTTCATTCGAAATTTCTAAATATTTCGAGTCTTTCGTGACTCTTACCGGCCAGTGTATCAGATAAAGATCCACATAACTTAGATCCAATTTCCTGCAATAAAAATAAAACACGTACCATTTCAATTGATGAAAAAATGCCATGTTATTTAGAATATTGTACCTGAGTGTTTCTTTGAGGGCAGGTAGAACGAGATCGTGGTGAGCATATTTATAAGGACTTTATTTCTTTCAGGCAGAGCAGAAGATAGTGATTTGTGAATGGGATGCTGGTAATCTATAATTGCATTAAAATTGCCTAAATCAGCGCCTTCATTTTTCGGCAAGACATTCATTTTCCTTTGCCAAGTTTATTGTTCATGTAATCCAGAGGAGGTTTGAAGGAAAAAATCAAATGTTAGAATGGATTCTTTTCTCTTTCCTTTTTTTTTCTAGAAATTTCTATGTTTTAGACATGACTTATATTTCGAGACAGGTAGGATGGGTACATTATGTGCGCACTTCTCCTAACGGGTATCCGAACCTAGTGAGGAGCCCTTGAAAAGCTTGGGTGAAACCTCCAGAAGTATTTGCTGTTATTATAATAAATGGCTCTAAGTTGTCTTCTGTTGCATTAGATAACACGCTTAGTAAACAGAAACTGCCTTTAGAACAGGAAAAGATAGAACTGAATCATACTGAAAAATTTATATCTGCTGACAATAAGGTCATCTTGTATTTTCAGACTACTAAACCTGTTTCACCTGAGAAAGAATTAAAGGAGAAGAAAAGAGCCTTAGTTAGAAAAACAGACTGGTAAAGCTAAACAGCAGAGTCCTAGGATGTCTGCTGATAAAAGTAAAACCAATCAGACTAGTAATAAAACTAAGTCGTATGTTAATGAGCAAGCAAAAAGTAAGCCAAAGAAGCATAAAAATCAGAAAAATCAAAATGCATGGTATGGAAATGAGCCATCATATTATGTGCAACCTGCTGCATATCCTGCTCATCCAATGCATGCATACCCTGATTATCATGCACCCTACCCTGCTTATGAGCATTATTCAATCATAATGATTATCAACATAATATGCCTGCTGATTATGATGAAGACAAAGTTGCTCATGCTCCTGCTAAAACTCAAAAGCCTAAGAATCCTAAGACTTCAACAGCTTGGGCTGTCAAAGGTGACATTAATCCTTTAGGACACTCTCAATAAAGGGTACCTAAAATAATTTTATTTTATTTTGTAGGTTAGGATTAGGAGTAGGAGTAAAGTAGAGAAGAAATGGTACTTGGACAGTGGATATTCAAAGCACATGTGTGGAGACATACATGAACTGACTGATGTTGCTGCCATAGACGGTCCTAATGTTACATTTGGAGACAACGAAGATTGTGGCATGTGGAAAGCTAATCAAAGGCAACATTGAGATATCTGACGTCTCCTATGTTAAAGGCCTCAAGTACAATCTGTTGAGCAAAGTCAATTTTGTGACAAGGGATTCTCAGTCATCTTTTCATCAAATAAGTGATACGTTGAACAAATTGGAACAAAGAAGGTTATTTTATCTGGAAGAAGACAAGGAAATAGTGCCATGGATCTGGTGGTTTTTGTTCAAAACTATTGGGTTCGTCTGAAGGAGGCTACGTCAACGGTACTAAGCATGGAAAATCGTCGGAGTAGGAGAGTTAATAGATGACAGACGCCTGCAATAAACACGGTAAAAATCAATTTTAATGCTTCTATTGATTCGGCTTTAATTAGGAGTTTGTGGCTTGGGGATGAGAGCTAGATCAGCCTCTAGTGCTTGCATTGGTTGGGCTTCCACGTGTATTAACAACCCCTTGATCCTCGCGCAGTGAAGCTAAAGCTGCACTTTTTGCCATGGATTTCTCCCTAATCATGTGCATCCTGTGGTAGTATCATTTCAGATATAAAGTTCTTGCAGCGAATTTCCTCAATTTTAAAGCGCAACATATTGGTAGGGAGACAAATAGAGTGACACATGAAATAGCTAGATTATCTTTCAGTACTTTTTATGCGTATGATGTCTTACCACATTCAATTTTGAACATATATTTTCTGAATTTGTCAATAAATTGTTAACTCCTTGTGGTTTAAGAATAAAAATTAAAATAAAAAGGAAGGAAGAGGAAAATTTGCAAACTAAATGCGCGTGCATGGTATATTTGAAATTTGCATCCTCGTATAAGAAATAGAAGGGGTAAATTAGCGACTTAGAAAAATTAATGCTAAATTTATGAGATGATGCTTATTCTTGTGTAGTAGTGTGCCTTTTCTAACACAAACACGAGATTAATTAAAAGAGTGATTTAAGGGTAAATTAGCAACTTAGAAAAATTAATGCTATATTTATGAGATGATGCTTATTCTTGTGTAGTAGTGTGCCTTTTCTAACTCAAACACGAGATTAATTAAAAGAGTGATTTATACTAACACTCCTTCAAGTTTGAACATATAACAAGAAACTCTCCACTGTTTTAAAAATCACAGGGACATTCCCTCTAGTATGACCTATTTATGGAAAAATTCCTTACGGCGTTAAAAAATAATAGAATTTAATGACGTCGTCATTTTTTTTTACTAATTTTTTAAATTTATTCCTGGTTGAATATACACACAGAGATTTCTATGTAATAATATCATATCACAAGGAGTCTTTGTGTAATATTATTACACAAAGAGTGTATTTGAAAGATTACAATAACTTCAAAAGATTGTATGTAGCCAACAATCATATTTGTTTGGAAGGGGATTATTAGAAGTATACAAGCCGTGGCATCTTGCATTAAATGGAAAATTGGCAATGGGAAAAACACGTCACTTTGGTTTGATAGATGGGCTGGATCGGAGTTTCTTTATGATCTTGTGGAAGGAGATATTTTGGAAGAGGAAAAAAATTGGACAGTTTCTAGAATTATTGACGAAAATGGGCAATGGAATGTGGAGTGCATTGGTAGTGGACTTGGAACTGAATTCCGTGAAGCAATTATGAATATTCCACTACCTTTACACGACAGTAATGAGGACATACTCTGCTGGAATGGAGCGGCAAATGGTCAGTTTTCATGCAAATCTACGTATAAGTGGGCGAACACTACGGGAATGGGGGAAGAATCAACAAGTGAAGACTGGACATGGATTTGGAAGCTCAAACCGCATTCAGCACTTTGTTTGGTTATGTAAACACGGCAGCATTGTAACAAACGAGCTTAGAATATATCGGCATCTATCCGAGTCGGACCTTTGCCCGAGATGCTATGATCAACCGGAAACCATTACCCATGCCCTTCGGGACTGCAAATGGGTAAAACAAATTTGGGAGCTCCTTATCACCCCTACCCATTTCTACAGCTTTATTAATCTTGATCAAAACTTGTGGATAAAAGAAAATCTCACCAAACAGAATTTTGGCAACATTTTTATTCCAGAAATTGCTTGGGAAAAACATTTTGCAGCTATGATTTGGACAATATGGAAGTCACGAAACAAGAGGATCTTTGAGGATAAAGTTGAGAGTCCGCAACAGGTTATCATTGCTGCTAAATTTATTACCTTAGACATCGACTCAGCCTTCCCCTCCACTGCTGGAAGATGTCAAAAGGAGATGAGTTTTGTCAAATGGAAGAGGCCGAAAGGGGATGGTTCAAAATTAACACAGATGGCAGCGTTTTGACTACAAAGCACAGTGCTGCAGCTGGTGGCGTCATTAGAGATGAGAACGGAAAATGGATTATCGGATTCGCAAATTTTTTGGGCGACACTACTATCACTGCAGTGGAGCATATGGCGACGAGAGAAGGCTTGGTTTTAGTTTTAGCATGGGAGAGAAGACTTAGAAGAGTGGAATTGGAGTTGGATTCAAAGGTTGCTTTGAATCTAATCAAAACAGCCGATACGAAGACGCTCCCGCTTGGGTTTATTATTAAAGATTGCAGGCAACTCATTCGAATGCCTTGGGAATGTAAAATCAACCATACTTTGAGAAGTGAAAATACTTGTGCGGACGCGCTTGTGAAGATGGGACACACCCGATCCAGAGAAACACAAAGCTGGGATACCCCTCCCCAGAATTTGTTGGAATTGTTAGAAGGGGATAGTTAGTTGTTCCATACTTGCCTTTTTGTCCAAAAAATAAATAAATAAATAAATAAATTTAAAAAATAAAAATGCTTTAAAGAAAGATAGTAAACTTAGATGCTCGACATATTAGGCTATTCCTTTTGAATTGAAGATGATGAAAAGAAAGTCATACATGGAACTTCAATTGACACCTCTTCAATCACCAAATACTTATTTAGATGACCAAGTTGATAATCCTTTGAATATTTTTATTTTAATACTACAATATAATTCTATCATGTATTTTTTTGTTTATTTTATACCTAAAATGCTTTATTTACGTGATTTTTCAAAAAATATGATCGTTGGCTGCAATATAATTCTATTCTATTGTTTTCATGAAATATTTTTTAAAATATTACAATAGTATGCTTTCATTCTCACGACAGGTACTGTACCATAGACTCATAAACAAGAAAAATTGTAACACATATACATTCATGTTTTTGAATATTTTTATTTTAATACTACAATATAATTCTATCATGTATTTTTTTGTTTATTTTATACCTAAAATGCTTTATTTACGTGATTTTTCAAAAAATATGATCGTTGGCTGCAATATAATTCTATTCTATTGTTTTCATGAAATATTTTTTAAAATATTACAATAGTATGCTTTCATTCTCACGACAGGTACTGTACCATAGACTCATAAACAAGAAAAATTGTAACACATATACATTCATGTTTTGCTCTTCAGGCCTTAAAAAAAAAAAAAAAAAAAAAAAAAAAAAAAGGGATTTGTTCTTGTTAACTGATACTTATGTGCATGTATGTTAAACTATGATATGGTTCGTATATAACAATGAATAATATCAATAAAGATGATCATTCTCCACTCTAGCCTGTGTTCTTTCTCATTTGAAAATGTATTGTCGAAGGTAATCGACTCGAGCTGGATGCTTGAGCTTCATTAGAGCCTTTACTTCATGCTTTCTTACCATTTCTCTTGAAATGTTTAAATTTCCTGCGATTTCCCCAAGTGTCCTATCTCCTTTACCATCTAGTCCATATCTTTGTCTGATCACTAAACTTTCTTTGGGTTTCAGTGAATCAAGCTGTCAAATGAAATTCATTAGCACAGTTTTAGTCATTTCTTAAGAAGAGCAGAAACTATAAGCAGAAGAGAAGATCCATGTAAACTTTCCACCATGTCAATAACAAGAAGCTAATGCCAATTTACCCCACAATAATTTGAAAGAGCACTTAACCCCCTTGTGATTTGAAAAAGAGCATACAGCCTCCCTGTGGAAATTTTTCGAGAAGGCAATTTAACTCTCTCAACCGAAGAGTGTAACTCACTCGCCTAAACTGAGAGTGGACATGGAAAGTGATTTTGTAACGTAAGGGGGTAAAGTTCAACATTTATCATAACACTATCACAGGTGTGTAAAGTAACACACTTATTAGAACATAAGGGTGGTAAAGTGTCACATTTATCATAACACACTTGGGGGTGGGGGGTGAATGGTAAAGTGCCACATATAAGCGGGGTAGTTTCGTCAATTCATACTTTTTAAGTTTAGAAATGAGGCAGTGCGAAACTTCTATAAGATTATATGGGACTAAAGTGCTCTTGTCAAAATTAGAGGAGGATAAGTCAAACAAAGTGTAAATCAAAGGGGGGTAAATTGCCATTAACTCCAACAACAAGCCAATAACATTAATCATATCAGACTTGACCTTGAATGTGCAAGTGGAATGGGAAATAAACTAAATATTTGTTAATATGTAATTTGAACATTTTGACAGAATATATTGTAAAGCTAGCTTCTGTTATTATTAATATAATATTCTTCGCATGTTAGAATTCTATGTTCATGTGATTATGGCAAAATGAAATTGGATTAGTTTAAGGAACGTTTATCCCTACATAAACACCATCCTTTTTATATCCTACATATTACTATTTAAGATAAAATTCAACACATTTCATAGAGATGGTCATCCTCTCAAATGTTGCCAATATTTTTTCATGTTAGGATTCAATCATCCATAATTATATCTAAGGGGACGTTAGTACGGACAATCTCCTTTCTTCATGTTATTATTCTAACATATTGATTAAGAAGAATAAGGGAAAATTTCCACAGAATTGGATTCTCAACAGTTCTGGTCCTGGGCTTCAAATTGTAATTATAGTATCCAATCTACACATGCTTTCTATTATAAAGTGTATATATATATATATATGCTTCATGAATTACAAAAAAAAAGAACAACACTTTCAATAACAAGGAGTTTCTCAAAGCATAGCCAATTATATGGTACCAAATGCAGTGAAGAATAAGATTAGAAATTTACCACATCATCTAAAGCAAGCCTCAGAAGGGCAGGCTGCCTTCTGTTATTTCCTTCAGCACCATCAAAATCAGTAATCCCATTAATGAACTCCTCTTGTGTTACTGCATGTCGTGCATGGAGAGAAAGAACAGGCTTCGATACCCTCATCACTTCATGGTATCTTTCCAAGGATATGCCAACTCTATCTATAATTTCTTCAACTGTAGGCAATCTCTGAAGTTCAAACAACAGCTCTAGCTTGGCCTTCTGGATTTCTACTCTGACCTACATCACGAAATAGTTCAATGTTACATTCAATAATACAGTGCTTTATGCCAATGTAAGGATAGGTAATGACTCCAGCAATTACCGAAAAAAAAAAAAAAAAAAAAGGAGCATCTGGTGGTGCTTACCGAGTCAAGGCCAAAGGAGACCTTTGTGAAGCTTGAAATCGTAATAGAACGAATAATGGCATGTCTGATCCAGAAGAGACTATATGTTGAGAGACGGAACTTTCTTTTTGGCTCAAAGCGGTCAATAGCTGTAATAAGACCCTTAACACCAGCTTGACAAAGGTCCTGGAATCTTGTGCCATTTGCAAAATCTTGAAAATACTTGTTCATCACAAACAAAACAAGCCGAAGATTGTGCTGTAACCAATCAAAAACAATGGCTACAGTTAGACTTTTTGAAGAGATTATAAGCCTCATGCAACTTTGGAGTGTAAAATCAATATTGGGTTTATGAAAAGTTAGGCAGTTTACTTGTTAAGCTTATATAATGTAAACTTCTCATCAAATTGAGAGCTAAGGTTTTACATTTACTGGAGTTCACTGCAATTTCTCTCGTCTCACATTTGAAATAATTTCAAACTCTTGGCCAAACCATAGTTGCAGCTTATTGAATTTACTTCTCCAAGTGCAAGAATTATTAATTAACTCCATTACTAAGTCCACAAGGTAAAAGTGAGATCACCAACTGGATCGTGAAACTGAATGCTCATTTAATACAATCACACACAAATATGAATTTATTATCTTCATAGAAACTATGAGGCAGGTTGAATCCCTCATTGTGAGAAAATAAGGCATTCTTGTTTCTTTATTTAGAAGCTAAATTACATCCTAACTAGCTACTTCATTTCCCCTGAAAAAAGAAAATCGAGTGTAAACGAAAAAAAATAACTAGACCAGTGTCCCACATTACCTTGATCAACTTGTTTCTAGCAGCATGGCCAACTTCTAACTGTTTCCCCAGTTGAACGGCATCAAGTTTTACTGCCTCTGCTAACTCATTATGGGTTATATCTCTCCCTAAATCATTTTGTAACGTCTCTTTAACTTGGAGAATTGCCTAAATGATGATAAACCAAAGTCAGCAGAAGAAAGACAATCAGGAAATCAAACAAACATGTAAAAATAACAAGTTTTCCATTTTTCATTATTTTCAATTACTTTCTGTGCATCTGCACTTTTTAACTTTTCTAATGTCTTACTTTCATAGGTTGCATCAGCTTAAACAACCAGACATGCTCAGATGAAGATAGAACTGGTGGAATCTTCATTTTCTTCCAATCTAAGCTCACCACATTGGTTGAAGCCGAATAGTCCCTAACAAGTCTATCAATCTTATCATATTCATCATTCTTGCCATGTTTCCTTTTCTGGTTCGATGCAACTAATTCACATTCTTTCTTTTCCCTCAGAGCAATCCTCTTCTCAAGACTCAATCTCTTCCCCTTCTTTCTCAGACTCCTTACCACATTGACCCCAATTTTCTTCTCTGCTCCGTCAGCTTCTCCAGTCCTTTTTCTCCGTGGCTGCCTCCTCTTTATAACTTGATCTTTGACCTCATCATCAGAGACATCAGTTGCAGGACTTCGTTTATATAAATATTCTAATTTGGCTGCGGCTTCATTGTAATCCAACTCTAATGTACTAGGAGCAGCTTCTTCAATTGCGACCGCATTTACCCTTTCTGAACGCTTTTTCACCTTTCTTAACCTCTTCTCATTTTCTTTATTTGTCTCCAAAGGTAAAGCAACAGACTCTCGCGGTGCAGTTAGAGCTGTTTTCTTACTTTTATCTGTTTTGAATGATAATATTACAGGTCTTTTCAATAAAGAAACACGATTTGAATATCTTGAACTCAAACCCCATGGAGTTCTCGCAGCAGAACTAGAAACACTCACAACTCCCATACTAATGCTTTGATCCAAAAAATGACAGCCAAATTAGAGAAACCCTCAATACTCAAAATCCTGCTACATAAAAAACAGAGTAAATAAGTACACTCTTAAACCCTAGAAACCATTTTATACAATAAGATACTATGAAGAAATCAAAGTGCTAATAAGTTACTTTAATTATTACCTAATAACTCGAAACAAAAACACATACACAGATCAAACAACATATCAACATAAACATGTATCGCAGCTGTATGCTGAATGTTGAAAATCAGGAGGAATTCTCAAACAAAATCAGCGTGTATGTTCTCCAATAAACAACTCAATAGGAATTTATCCAATAAAAACTCAAATAGGAAGTGAAAAATGTAATTTTACTCTATTCATCACAGATAAACAATACACCATTTTCAATCGCATGGATTAAAAAAAATTAAAATAACTTCCAATTGCGCACTAATTAGCAAAAAAAACCATGCGTAAGAGACAGTACCTGAGCAAGGGAAACCTGAGTAAACAAACAATGATCGATACAGAGACTCCGGCAAGCGATCGAATATTCCGGTGAAAATGGTGGGAAAATATTGATCTCACTTAGAAGAAAGTTTTCTTCTTAAAATAAAAAAGGAAATATAAATATAATAACCCCTCTCGAATTTTCGAATCCACAAGCTTTTTCGTAGAAATATCTACGGCTACGAAGTTTGGAACAAACTAATCGACGGCGTAGAAGGTGCCACATCGGTAAGCAAATTATTTTAGCTGACGTGGCTTAAGCCGAAGCAGGGAATGAAATGAGTGGAGATGTTACGTGTCAGGTTCAAAATTGATGGAGAGATATTTTTCTGGAGTTTATGGATATTATTAATGAAACGTGTTCAACTTATTGGTTGTGAAATTATTGTGGGACCTACCTTCTTCTTATCAGTGGTTTGAGAATTCAAACGTCGCCTTTCTGTTCCAGCCTTTAAAATTTAGGTAAATTGTCATTTTGCTCCCTTCAACTATTATCGCGTACTCTTTCGTCAACCAATTATCAATTATATTAATTTGCTTACTCAAAAACTATCACAATGCATAAATAGATTATTGAACGTAAACTTCTTAGAACTCGTAAATAAAGGAGAAGATGATTGTTTTTGTGTGAAAAACAAAATGAAGGGAGCCGCTATTTATAGGAATGAAGGAAGGCAAAA
Source organism: Penstemon barbatus (assembly GCA_003313485.2). NCBI lineage: Eukaryota > Viridiplantae > Streptophyta > Magnoliopsida > Lamiales > Plantaginaceae > Penstemon > Penstemon barbatus. The sequence goes on from CM064880.1 coordinate 34,271,987, forward strand.
TCGGAACAATAAAATTAATGAAGATTTGCGTTTTGGGAGTTACAACTCCTTAAACTCGGAGGTTACACAATGTTGAAAAAAATTAAAAGCCTTAAAGTTACAAAATTCAAAAGGTCTTTTATTTTTTTTCCTTTAATGGGCGAAAAAAAATAAAAAAATTGAGCCCGTCCGAAAGTCTTCAAATTGGGGTGCATTTGTGTCCACAGGTCGAGGGCACGCACAAGTCTTGAAGGTCCGAAGTAAATTTCGATCCATGATTTGCACCCCTCGCCCCTGCGTGCAAGGAATAGACTTTTTGTAGCTAAGTAGTTACACCACTACATTGCGAAAACATATATAAATCTCAACTTTTTCCATCCCACTTCCAATGTGGGATAAAAGTCAATTGCATTTTTTCCCTTTCATTTCAAGAGGCGATCTTTGAGTGTCAATTTTTTGTTCAACTCTTAATATTTTTCCAACAATCCACACATGAATGAAAACTGAACGAACTCCTAACAGGATGTTCTAAGAGGATATAGTTCAGCGGTAGACACTTACATAGGATAGTTAGACATTACCCTTTGAACCTTCCCTTTCGAAAGTATGTTTACTTTACTAGCTGATCAGTAGACACGATGTCCTTGAATTGTTCTGTTTTTTATGTAAACGATGACGTACTCCTCACACGCATCTTACCTCGTAACATTTTAGTTCTTACGGTTATGTTCGTTTTGGCCATGGAAATCTACCTGGTTCTGTAAGAGTTTCTAAGAATTTTGCCCTATACAATTCCCTTTGAAGCAGTCCTTCTTCTCTCTCACATAGGTGATTCCTTTCCTTAGAGTATTCCGATTTACTTTCCTTACGAGAATCATTAAAAGCCTGGCTTAACCTTACTCAACCGTAACCACTATTTTCATCATAGGATTGGACTTGAGGGTTTTACAGTGACTTAGCTAAACCTTTGCGGTTAGGTTGTCCCTTTGAACCTAGATCTTCGGATCTCCAATCAACTTGGTTAGGCTTTCCTTCGCGAAGATTTTTATTCCATGGGCTTTAGTCACATTCTTCTTGATGATTTAACAACTATCTCTCTTGCTAATTATTTGGTTAGCGGATCCACTAAATTATTCTTTGACTTTACATAGTCAATAGTAATCACTCCAGTTGAGAGTACTTGTCTAATGGTATTATGTCTTCGGTGTATATGCCTAGACTAACCATTGTACATTTTACTCTATGCTCTTCCAATCGCTGATTGACTATTATAATGAATGCACACCTGCTGGCATAGGTTTAGACTATTGTGGAATATCTGATAGGATAGTGCCCAACAAGCCAATAAATACGAGCTTGTAAATGGACTACCTTAGAAAGCAATCTTATAATTCATAAGATAATACGCCCGTTTATTCATAGTACGTGAATTAAACAATGGCCATCTTCATCTCTCGCGAACTTATATAAGCGATTGGATGAAATCCTAAGATCACATTCGACTATGGGATGATTAACTTCAGTACTGAGTGCAATAATGAAACAGTCTCTAAGGTCGTGATCTTAAAATTGTTCCAAGTCGTAGATTCCTATCGAGACGGGGTATCGAGGGAATCGCTAAGACTTGTAGGATTATGCATGATTCACATGAAGTGAATTTGTAGAGTTTCATGAACAAGACATTTAATGTCAGTGCATATGACTAGGTGGTTCGATAGGGGATCGAACGCATCGAACGACCCGAACAGAGAGACCCATCGTGGAAGTGCATTAAGCATATCGGTAATGAGAAGTCTCTCAAGACTTATAATAGTGTACGATTTAGTCCTCGGACTTGAGGTACTAGGGCGAATTCGGTACACGGGAATACGTACTTTGATTTAGGAGCCGATCACATAGCCTGATCATTGTGCGACTACTTTGGGTACATATGAATGTGTACGCGAATGGTTAGTACTAATAAAGGATCTATCGACTCTTCTTGATAAGATGAGAGAATTTCCTGTACGTTCTTAGATAATAGATTCCGAGAAACCCACGGCCGTGGTCAGTGACACATTTGGAAAGAGGTTTCCAAATTTGGAAATCACACTGGAATTATTATCCTAAATTAGAAAGTACAGTATTGAGATAATTAGAGGTGCCGACCAATTCACACACCCTAGGTCTCAATCGGGAAATTAGTCGTTAGAAGGACCGTATGTACATGGTATTTTTAAGAGGTGAAGGTTCACGAATATCAATTCACCTGAAGTTGGGCCTCATGGGCTTGTGGCTAGACATCGACCAAGAGGTGTGGGTACTCATGAATTAATAAGGAAATTAATTCTAGAGTGGTCAATTAAAGTGCTTAATTGATCGGAGTAATTAATTACATATTAATTGTTCACTAATTAAATCACGAGAGTTGTGGGCATGCTGTCAATTGATGGTGAACCTAGAGGGTCACACACAATACAGTTGGACAGTGACTGTCTTAAAATGAAACATTTGATTTAAGGAATTAAATCAATAAATGAATTAAAGTGTTAATTCTAGAAGAAGAATAATTAATTAGAAGTAACTAATTAATTAAACAAGAATTAAAGTGTTAATTCGAAATGGAGAATCATTAATTAAAAGTAACTAATTAATTAATCAATTGGAATTCCTGAGTGATTAAATCCTCAATTAAAGTGTTAATTGAAAAGATTAATTAATTAATAGTTGATTAATTAATTAAGCATATGGGCCGATTATTGTGAAGTTATATTTGCATGGGCCGATTTTGCTAAGAGTAAGTTGAGTGAATTAATTTTGATTAATAGACATGTGGCCGATGGGTACATTGATTAATTGATCTCATGTCATTTAATCAACATGGCCGAACCATGCTCAAGGAAAATTAATTAATCTTATGTTAATATAATCATGGCCGATTTTAATAGGGAAAATTGGGAGAAGATTTATCTTGTAAAGAGATATGGCATATCTTATTTCCTAATGAGATAAGGAAAGATATGCAAAAGATATATCTTATATCTAGAAGGAGTCTTCTAAAAATAAGAGATAAATCATAATCTCTTCAAATAACAAGATAATCTCAACAATTAAAAACCCTAGTATAAAAGGAGAAGTGGCCGAAATTTTTCAGCCAAGCAAGAAACTCAATTCTTCTCCCTGTTTGGCCTCTCTGCAAAATCGCCCAATCCCTGTGTTTATTTTCTCCAAGTTTTTCTTCTCTGGATCTAGATATAATTCCTAAAAAAGACAATTCCCTAATCCTATTTCTGAGCCTGAGGATTACGAGAAGTCATTCACTGGTGTGGACTTTTCTAGAGGCACAACAATTGGGGTGCTCTAGTGAACTTTTGAAGACCGGAGAAAAACCTCCACCTTGCCTGTGGTGAGGTAATTTTTCTAAATTACCTATTTATTTATGTTGTTGAATTGTGATTCAATTACCCATTTTCTTATGAGTTAGATAATTGAGATCCTGGGCTCACGGGTTTTTCGTGTGTATAAATTTTTTGAATATTCCGCGCGTTGTTTTTGACAATTGTACCGCGTAAAATCCAACAGTGGTATCAGAGCCAAAGTTATTACGCTCATACGAAAACGGATCTGAACACTTCAAATTTTATGTATATGTTTATTTGTCGTGTTCTGTGCATGGATCTTGCTGATTATGATTAATTATGTGTTCGGGTAAATAGCATAATTATATTTGGGCCAGATCTGCAATTTACGAAATTTACAGGACTAAACTGCAAGTTGCGATTTTTTGTAAAATCTGGACATAATCTGAAATTTTTATTTTTCTGAAAATTCTGGGCTGAATTGATATTCTGTTTTTCTGGAAATTGGGGTCTGTTTGTAATTTCCGTAAGTTATGGGGCTGTTTTGTAATTTTCGTAACTTCAGGGGGCAGTTTTGCGATTAATGAAAGTTTCTGGAATTAAAATATAATTTTTGTTTTCTGAGCCGATTTGCATGTTCTGGAATTTTTGGGGCTAATTTATTATTTCCAAAAGTTTTGGGGTCAAAACGTATTTTTGAAAATTGAGGGACCAAACTGTAATTTTCAAAAATTGAAATTTCCAATAACTGATTTATGCTTAAAAGGTGTTTTATTATCCGAAGAATTAATTTTATCATAATTAGTGGAGACTAGAGCGAGATCCATGAGATATTTTAAAAGGGGTTTTAAAATAGAAATTGTGATTTATTTAAAAGGGGTTTTAAAATAAAAGTTAAAGATTATTTTAAAAGGGGTTTTGAAATTAGAATCTTGGGTTATTTTAAAAGGTAGTTTTAAAATAATATTAGAAATAAGAAAAATATATTTGGCTTGTTTCTTGCTCTACGTGAACTGTTTACGGGGTTTTCGATCGCGCCGAGCCTTGACCATAGGGTAGATGTGATTGGTTTAATTTAATTATGTTGGTTTTTATTGGGCCTGCGAACCTTAAGTTTTTGGGCCACTTTGAGCCTCTGTAATAGATTAGGGCTTTACCGTTTTAATAGCTTAAGATGGAGGCCCATTACAAGCGAGGTGGAGGCCCAAGAAGGAATGAGGGCCATGTATGCATGGTTACTTTTGTAACTTGTTAGATTCTTTAAAAACCCATTAGATTGACCAATTGGGCCAACATCATGGCTCAATGATGGCCCGCATAGGAGGCTCCTGATCGAAAACATACTGTGGTAGCATGCATGCTAGGTGTGAATGTTTTATATTATCTATTGATATATTTTGGCTTGTGTGCTAGAAATTAGATCACTAGATAAAACATAAAGCAAAATTAATGCGGTGAGATCTCGAGGAGAGTTACCTCAAACTTCCTAAAACCGAAAATCCCCTCTTGAAATAAAATATGAAGTCATATTGGGTTAACTATAAAATGAAGTTTTATAAATCCAAGCCTTCCATCAATAGGGACAAGTGTAAGTTGTCTACTTATCGTTGAAGGTGATCCATAGTCTGGCACCCGAGGCGAAGAAAGGGACAATAGACGAAATCTCTCGATTCTTATTTTTAAATAAACTTGACAAGAGTGGGGATTGGTCGGGGCATGCGATCGACTGGGAGTCCCAGGGGTTGACATTGATAGGATAGTACCCAGCAAGCCAATATTAATTAGCTTGTTAGAGTACTATTTTCTTATGGTTTATAATTAATATGCCCGTTCATTCATAGTACGTGAATTGAACAATGGCCAACTTCATCTCTCGTGAACTTATCTGAGCGATTGGATGAAATCCTAAGGTCACAATAGACTATGGGACGATTCACTTCAGTATTGAGTGCAATCATGAAACAGTCTCTAAGGTCGTGATCTTAAAACCATTCCAAGTCATAGATTCCGAACGAGACATGGTATCATAGGAATCGCCAAGACTTGTACAAGTATGCATGATTCACATGGAGTGAATTTGTAGCGTTTCATGAGCAAGGCATTTGAGTCCAGTGCGTATGAGTAGGTGGTTCAATGGAAGATTGAACGCATCGAATGACCCGAACAGAGAAACCCATTGTGGAAGCGCATGTCGCATATCGGTGATGGGATGTTTCTCAAGGCTTATAATAGTGTACGATTTAGTCCTTAGACTTGAGGTACTAGGGCGAATTCGGTGCACGAGTATGCGTACTTAGATTTAGGTACTGGTCCCGTAGCCTGGCCACAAAGTGCCTAAGTTGGATGCGTATACAACTGTACGCGAGTGGTTAGTACTAAGAAAGAATCTATCGACTCATCCTGATAAGATGAGAGAATTTCCTATACGTTCTTAGATAATTGATTCCGAGAAACCTATGGCCATAGTCGGTGATGCATTTGGAAGGGGTTTCCAAATTTTGCAATCACACTGGGATCATTGTCAGGAATTAGAAAGTATAGTTATCGAGATAATTAGAGGTGCCGATCAATTCACTCACCCTAGGTCTCGATTGGGATATTAGTCTATAGAAGGACCGTATGTACATGGCAATTATAAGAGGTGAGGTTCACAATTATCAATTCACCTTTAATTGAGCTTCATGGGCTTGTGGCTAGACATCGACCATGAAGTTTGGGTACTCCTGAATTAATAAGGAAATTAATTCTGGAATGGTCAATTAAAAGTTGTTTAATTGATCGGAGCATTTAATTGCTCGTTAGTTAAATCATGAAAGTCGTGGGCCTGCTACCAATTGGTGAACCCAGAGAGTCACACACAATACAATTGGACAGTGACTGTCATAAAGGACACAAGTGATTTAAAGTTGTTAAATCAAAGTAATTGAATTAAGGTATTAATTCAATGGGAAGAAAATTAATTAGATATCTAATTGATTAGTGTTTAATTAATTAGAGTTATCTGATTAAATTATGAAATTAATTAAAGTAGTTAATTAATGAAGTTGGAAGATTAAATAATTACCCAATTTTAGGATTGGATAATTATATGGGTTGATTTGTAATAATCTTGAAATTGGGACACATAGGGGGCGATATATGTAAGGAAAAGAAAAGAGTTTTAATTCTTGGAAAACAAGTAAGAAGAGATCTATCAAATCTTGCATTCCTAAGTTGATAAGGAATGGGGATTTGATTGAGAAGGGAAGAAGATATCTTCTAAGAGAAGGACTCTTCTCTTATAAATACTTCTTCTCATCTCTTCATTTACACACCAGAAAAACTTTAGAAAAGAACAAAATTACTCAGCTGAAATTTAAAGAGAGAAACCGATTTTAGAAAAGAAGAAATCAGATTTTTGCACCAAGAATTTTTATTACAAAACCGCCCCACATACTTTCGCCCCTAAACCCTAGTCGCCTAAATCAAGGTCGACCGAACCCAACCTGGCCGATCCTGACTTGGCCGAACTTGATCTGATCACATAAGCCCTGTGACTTGTCTTCTTCCACTAGATCTCCCAATCAAGATCCAGATCTAAGTCCTGATCGAGATCTACAAAATCCTTTGCTGACAAACCTTCAAGATCCAGTTAGTAGCCTACGACTTGGAGGTGTCACTACAATCCAATTGGTGTGGATCAACTTTGGAGGTGAGACACATGGATCACTCAATTTGTGAATCGAACGAAACACCCGGAGGTAACCACCACCAAGCTGTGGTGAGGTAAATCGCAAAAACCCCCTTTTATGTTTATGTTTGATTCAACCTTTTCGTATAACTGTGGAGAAAGATTTATGGGACTAATAGGGACCTCGAAAAATTTTAAATTCCGCACTTTGTTGTATTGACAATCGAGCCCCATAGTAGAATATCCCAACTGTGGTATCAGAGCCAACTCCATACGTTTTATACGAAAAAGCCTGAACATAATGTGTTTTCACCATATATGTTTAATTATGTGTATGAGAACGCGTGATAATTATGTTCTGTTGATTGATTATTGCTTGTTATGACTGGATCTATGATTGAGTAAAATTGCCTTTTAAGATCTGTGGCAAATTTATAGTTTTTCGAAAAATCAGGACTTTGTGCTATTATCGCAAACCGTGTAAATTAGGGCTGAAAATTCAATTTTCTGTTTCTGGAAATTTTTGAAAAATCTGGGCTGGTTGTGGAATTCTGATCGCACGTATTTTTGGACCATTTTGCAATTTTTGAAAATTCAAGGGCTGTTTTGTAATTTCTGAAAGTTTAGGGGTCAGTTTGCAAATTCGAAATTTTTTCTGGATTTCAAAGTTTTATTTTCTGGTCCTTCAGTCCGAAAACTGTTTTGGGGTATTTTGTAACTTTTCAAAAGTTTTGGGGTCAAAAGTGCAATTTCCGAAAGTATAGGGGCCGAACTGCAATTTTCAAAAGTTGAAAAATCAGAATCTGTTTTAAGGGAGAAAATTTGTTTTGTTTACCCGAGAATTTATTTTGTCATTATTAGTAGTGACTAAAAGGAAGAATCATAGGAAGTTAGTTTTAAAATTAAGAAAGAAATACGTAAAAGTTGTTTGCATGTTTCTTGCTCTACGTGAACTGTTTACGTGGTTTTCGATCGCGCCAAGCCTTGACATTAGGTTAGAAGTGATTGGTTTAATTTAATGCATGGTTTTTATTGGGCCTGCGAGCCTGTTATTATTTTTGGGCCACTCTGAGCCTTTGTAATAGAATAGGGCTTTACTGCTTTCCTAGTCTAGGATGGAGGCCCGTTTACAAGCAAGGTGGGAGCCCAAGAAGAATTGAAGGCCATGTATGCATGGTACATTGTGTAATATCATAGGTTCTTTGAGAACCCTTTAGATTGACCAATTGGGCCAACATCATTGGCTCGATGATGGCCTGCATAGGAGGCTCCCGATCGAAAATATATTGTGGTAGTATGCATGCTAGGCTTGTATGGCTTTTATTTATTAGTCGATTTATGATTGCTTGTGTGTTTGCGCGCTAGAATCTAGATCGTAAATAAAAGATAAAGTATAATTGAAGCGGTGAGATCTCGAGGAGAGTTTCTTTAAACTTTCAAAAACCGAAAATTCCTCTCTCGAATAAATATTAAGTCATGTTGGGTTAAATATAAAATGAGGTTTTATAAATCCAAGCCTTCCATTAATAGGAACTAGTGTATGTTGTTTACTTATCGATGGAGGTGATCCAGAGTCTGGCACCCGAGTCGAAGAAAGGAACAATGCACGAAATTCCTTGACTCCTGTTTTTAACTAAACTCGACAAGGGTAGGGACTGGTCGGGATGTGAAGATCGACCGATAACTAGTTACGGAGAATTCATGACCGGGCCCATTGCTTATCATGATTAATGGGTTAGACTTAGCGCGTAGTAACATTTATGATGTAGCAGTGCTAGATAAATGCGAAAAACGAGGCAAAATAGCTTGAAGGTTGTGTAGTAGACACAATTGGTAAAATGTACACCTACCAAGGGAATTAATTGTATGGCCACGAGTCGTGGGTGCAACTAATTGCTGCTGGGACGTCAAGACCTACTAGGAAATAAATTTTCCCGAAACTAGAAGGGGTTATTGTTTCGATAAAAATAGTGGGAGAACTTTTTCGATAAGAAGTCCAAGTTTTGTTAATTATAAGTATTGATATTAAACCTATCTGCTTATTGTTGTCTGTTTTATTGTTAGCCATTCACCATCCACTGTCCCGTTCAAACAATACTTAGTGCGTGTTAGAAACGAATCAGCTTTGGAAAGTATGATGTGCAATTACCTTCACGAAACAACCATGGCTATGTTTAACAATATTAGGGAATATTGCTGTTACTTAACCAAGATGTTCAAACGAATCAAAGGGTTTGGAGCCCAAATGATTCTCGAAGATGAAATAGAGATTACTCTACATGGTCTTTCTGACACCTTCACTCATTTCATGCAACATTGTGATATTCCGCCTGATGGAATTGAAACAAAACAATTGCATGAGTTGTTAGACAAATATGAAGGAGCTCATCTGCAAGGATTTGGACTGTATGAAGCAAATTGCCCTCTGTGTAAGAACGAAAAGAAAATAAGGAAGCTCACTCAAAAGGAATTCCTGGATAGACTTAACTACGGTATGACTTTAAGTTATACATCTGTTAATTCTTTTTGATGTCAGACATCTGATAAAACTTTCATGTCTGTAAAAGAGTTACAGGAGATGACAGTATTCCCTCTCCACCTAAAAGGAGGAAGTTCCTTGAAAGGAAGATGCAAGCAGTGCAGAGAGAGTTGAGGGAAAACGAATTCAGGGACCGGGTCAAGGAACAATTGAACCTAGACATTCTTTTTTAGCAAAAGGAGTTTTACTTAGTTTTTCGTATTAGCATGAGTTTTAGTTTTAGTTTATTTTGAGTATTATTTCAAATTTTGTACAAATCATAATTGCTTTACCATTGATAATGGAATTTATTTAATTAAAGCTATTTAACTTTGTACAAATATTGATGTTTTGAAACATAGAAATAAAACAATGATAAACGAATCAAAAACTTCGAAAAACTGCCTGCTGAATCGAAAATGAGTAAGACAAACTAGATGATCGTCCGCACTAGAAATGTTCATTTTGGACATTCTTCCTAAAGATTCGAAAGGAAAGTTTTTATCTACCGCTCTTGAAATAAAGAACTTGGATAAACTCGGAACTTTCAAATCTTGAAGGAATAATAACCGAAATAAAGGATCGCTAAGGCATTCCAAACATTTCAATCAATGAGAACTAAAATCACTAGTTCAAAAGGCTGCTACTTCATATATACTTACGATTTCGATCGTCAAAGTGTATGTGTACTTTATTCAAGTACAATTCTAAAACTATTGAAGTAATTCAATAGACGTTTTGGAAATGAAGTAACTAAGTGAATTATGTCAAAAGCATTTTGATCTAATCGAACTTGCTGAAACATAAGCAACTAACTCCTCGATTATCTATAAGACGAGGATAGAATTCTCATGAAGCAAATCAAAGAAGGAATCGAACTTGGTTCAATTCTCGACTGTGGTTTTGCTAAATTCCTTTATTCACATTAGGGGATAGCCTCTCCTGACTCTTCAAAAATACTTGGTCTAGTATTTTTCGAAGTGAGTTCTTACACCGCCATGTCATTTAAGACATAGCAAAACACCCTTATATGAGAAATTAGATAGTAGATCTAATTCATATAAAGTTTGTGGGGTATCCAACGAAATCCATTGGATACCTGTTCTACGACAAACGAGAAACGAAAGTATCTCATAAGTAGCTTGTTCCTCTGTTGACGAATTCTTGTCAAAGGAAATAAGGAATGTCATAGAACTTGATGAAGTCCTAGAATTGGACCCATCCCCACGAAGAGTGGGAGTAAACCCTAAAACCTACTGGACCGATCCATGCACAAATAAATCGTAATCAAATTCGTAAGGAACTCAAAATTCCATTTTTACGAAATTGAGAAATTGGATTTTAATCCAAGATTACAAAGAGATTATGTTAAACATAAACTAAGGGATATGGCATAAAGCCATAAGATTCGAACTGAAATTTTTGACTTGCTTGATGGAAATAGGTCATTATTCAAAAGTCCTTTTAGGACCAATGAAAAATACCTTGTCCATTGGCTAGGTCAAAATCCATTTCGAAACTATTAGCCATAGAAAGGTGGTTTTGACTACCAGAATATGACTATTGGATATGAATCCTGCATCTCACAATTAAAATTGATGAGAAGATCTCTAATCAAATCCAAAGGTCAATCTATGATTTTTTCCCAAACTTGGAACATGCAACTTGATAAGTTGATCAAGAATGTTGAAGCTGTCAAAAGGCATATGGATTCTAATTGTGCAAAAGAATCAGTGGGAGCATAGTTGAGTTCGAAACGCAACAAGATGATGTTCTGTACATCAAGCATGATATAAGAATATCATAAATGATGGAATAGTGCCCTGCAAGCCAATATATTTAGCTTGTAGTGAAACTATCATTATCTTTCTTTAGTATAAATGACTTAATACGCACGTTTATTTATATGTGTATAAGGATAAACAATGGCCAACTTCATCTCTCGCGAATACATTTAAGCGATTGGATGAAATCCTTAGATTACATTTGACTATGGGACGATTCACTTCAGTACTGAGTGCAATCATGAAACAGTCTCAAAGGTCGTAATCTTAAAACTGTTCCAAGTCATAGATTCCGAAACGAGACGGGGTATCGTAGGAATCGCAAAGACTTGTACGAGTATGCATGATTCACATGGAGTGAATTTGTAGTGTTTCATGAGCAAGGAATTTGAGTCCAGTGCATACGAGTAGGTGGTTCAATGGAAGATTGAACGCATCGAACGACCCGAACAGAGAAACCCATTGTGGAAGCGCATGACGCATATCGGTGATGGGATGTTTCTCAAGGAATATAATAGTGTACGATTTAGTCCTTTGACTTGAGGTACTAGGGCGAATTCGGTGCATGAAAGTGCGTACTTAGATCTAGGTATAGGCCACGTAGCTTGGTCATAACATGCCTAGGTTGGGTGCGTATGGACATGTACGCGGGTGGTTAGTACCAATATGGAATCTATTGACTCATTGTAATGAATGAGAGAATTTCCTATACGATTCTTAGATAATATATCCGAGAAACCCGTGGCCACGGTCGGTGACGGATTTGGAAAGGGGTTTCCAAATTTAGCAGTCACACTGGAATATTATCCTGAATTAGAAAGTATAGTTATCGAGACAAATTTAGAGGTGCCGATCAATTCACACACCCTAAGTCTTGATCGGGAATATTAGTCGATAGAAGGACCGTATGTACATGGCAATTATATGAGACGAGGTTCACAAATATCAATTCACCTGAAGTTGGGCTTCATGGGCTTGTGGCTAGACATCGACCATGAAGTGTGGGTACTCCTGAATTAATAGAGGATTTAATTCTAGGAGTGGTCAATTAAAGGTTGTTTAATTGACCGGAACAATTTATTGTTCATAAATTAAATCACGAAGGATTCGTGGGCCTGCTGCCAATTGATGGTGAACCCAGAGGGTCACACACAATACAATTGGACGGTGACTGTTATAAAAAGGACATGAAAGGAATTAATTGATTTAAAGGTAATTAAATCAATTAAATGAATTAAAAGTATTTAATTCAAGTGGGAGATTAATTAATTGGCTGACTTAATTAATAATTGAGTTGCTAATTAATTATATAAAAGAAATAATGATTTATCAAGATTGGGCATTTAATTAAGGTAGTTAATTAAATAAAGGATTGCAAGACATGGGCTTTTATTAATTAAAGCCCATAAGGAGTCTTGCAAACCTAGGTCAGAAGGAGCTTATAAATAGAGCACAACTAGAGCTCAAATGGGTAACACTCAAAAAGGAAAACCCTAGCCTCCTTTTGCCCTAGTAAGTGCCGCCCCCTTAGCTAGAAACCCTAGCCGCCGCCGCCACCATTGAGCCGCCGCCACCTGCTGCCATGGGTTGCCTTGGTGCCGCCGCCGCCATCTCCCTGTTCCATTGTGTTAGATCTTGATCTGTCAAGAGATTCAACACAATCCTGCAATAACAAATCTCCTGAATCGAGTTCTGAGCCTAAGATCTTGAGGTGTTGCCAGAATCCAATTGGTGTGGACTATCCCTGGAGGTGAGACACTTGGATCACTCCTGTGAACCAGATCCAGATTCAGAAACGAAGTTGGAGGTTTCCACCACCTTGCCTGTGGTGAGGTATATCGCAAAAACCCCCTTTGTTAATTCATTGTATGCGTTTTTGTTTATGCTTTTGTATACATAATATGGAGACTTCTTATATGGGACCATTGAATGACTCGAAAAATTTTAAATTCCGCACTTTGTTGTCTGACAAATCGAGCCATATCCCAACAATAAAAGCACAGACGAAAGCGTGTTCTTCACGCAATTTTCCATGATAAGATTTGGGAATTACATCTCACGTACTGGCAATACGTATTTATAGAGATAAAAGCGAAGTAGATGTTCCAATTCACCGAATCTATGTACATAGACTGAATATTGAATAATTCAATATGGAAGAATCCAAGAAATGATTAATTCCAAAGAGACAAAATCTCTCTTGCTTATTTAATGAGCCCTACATATAAATGAGTAAAGAAGAAATTGTTTCAAGAAGCCTTATGCTTTGGCATTTGGATTGCATGTAGCATGCAAAGTCTTGTACTAGAACTAACTCATCAAATGCTCTGACCTTTCACGAGCTACTGATAGTCAAACACCAGTAAAGGACACTGGACTACCATAAATGCAATCCCCGAAGATAATTAAAGGATATAATGCTGGTCTGTGGTAGTAGTGGAGAATTGAAAACTCGAAGGATTTAGTGATTTGAGATTTCCAGCCTGAAGTGGATGATTTATTCTGTCTCGATGGAGCAAAGGTAAATTGGAAGAAATTCCAATAGTATACCATTGCCAACTCAAACAGAATATACGCACCATTGTGATGCTGCAAGAGAAAGTGTTTAGATGAGAAATATTCATGCAATGATTGGATGAATTACCTAGCATGGCAAAAACCTATTATAATCTTAACCGATTTAGATAAGGCAATTGCTCAATGAAAGGGAAACGAGATCTCACCGATAGTCTGAACACAATACCATGTGATTGAACAAGTCATAGGTAGTTGAGACGCGTAGAAGTAATACGTCATCTCAACAAAGACAATTTAGCAGATCCACTAATTAAGCTCTTTCACAAAAGGGTTCGAAGGACATCTTGGTAAAGATGGGTCTTAGAAATGTTGTGATTGGCTTTAGGGCAAGTGGGAGATTGATAGGATAGTGCCCAGCAAGCCAATATTAATTAGCTTGTTAGAGTACTATTTTCTTATGGTTTATAATTAATACGCCCGTTAATTCATAGTACGTGAATTGAACAATGACCAACTTCATCTCTCGCGAACTTATCTAAGCGATTAGATGAAATCCTAAGGTCACAATAGACTATGGGACGATTCACTTTAGTACTGAGTGCAATCATGAAACAGTCTCTAAGGTCATGATCTTAGAACCGCTCCAAGTCATAGATTCCGAACGAGACGGGGTATCGTAGGAATCGCCAAGACTTGTACAAGTATGCATGATTCACATGGAGTGAATTTGTAGCGTTTCATGAGCAAGGCATTTGAGGCCAGTGCATATGAGTAGGTGGTTCAATGGAGGATTGAACGCATCGAACGACCCGAACAGAGAAACTCATTGTGGAGGCGAATTTCGCATATCGGTGATGGGATGTTTCTCAAGGCTTATAATAGTGTACGATTTAGTCCTTAGACTTGAGGTACTAGGGCGAATTCGGTGCACGAGTATGCGTACTTAGATTTAGGTATTGGTAACGTAGCCTGGCCACAAAGTGCCTAAGTTGGGTGCGTATACAACTGTACGCGAGTGGTTAGTACTAAGAAAGGATCTATCGACTCATCCTGATAAGATGAGAGAATTTCCTATACGTTCTTAGATAATTGATTCCGAGAAACCTATGGCCATAGTCGGTGATGCATTTGGAAGGGGTTTCCAAATTTGGCAGTCACACTGGAATCATTGTCAGGAATTAGAAAGTATAGTTATCGAGATAATTAGAGGTGCCGACCAATTCACATACCCTAGGTCTCGATCGGGAAATTAGTCTATAGAAGGACCGTATGTACATGGCAATTATAAGAGGTGAGGTTCACAATTATCAATTCACCTTTAATTGGGCTTCATGGGCTTGTGGCTAGACATCGACCATGAAGTTTGGGTACTCCTGAATTAATAAGGAAATTAATTCTGGAATGGTCAATTAAAAGTTGTTTAATTGATCGGAGCATTTAATTGCTCGTTAGTTAAATCATGAAAGTCGTGGGCCTGCTGCCAATTGATGGTGAACCCAGAGGGTCACATACAATACAATTGGACAGTGACTGTCATAAAGGAAACAAGTAATTTAAAGTTGTTAAATCAAAGTAATTGAATTAAGGTATTAATTCAATGGGAAGAAAATTAATTAGAATTCTAATTGATTAATGTTTAATTAGTTAGAGTTATCTGATTAAATTATGAAATTAATTAAAGTAGTTAATTAATGAAGTTGGGAGATTAAATAATTACCTAATTTTAGGATTGGATAATTATATGGGTTGATTTGTAATAATCTTGAAATTGGGACACATAGGGGGCGATATATGTAAGGAAAAGAAAAGAGTTTTAATTCTTGGAACAAGTAAGAAGAGATTTATCAAATCTTGCATTCCTAAGTTGATAAGGAATGGGGATTTGATTGAGAAGGGAATAAGATATCTTCTAAGAGAAGGACTCTTCTCTTATAAATACTTCTTCTTATCTCTTCATTTACACACCAGAAAAACTTTAGAAAAGAACAAAATTACTCTGCTGAAATTTAAAGAGAGAAACCGATTTTTAGAAAAGAAGAATTCAGATTTTTGCACCAAGAATTTTTATTACAAAATCGCCCCACATACTTTCGCCCCTAAACCCTAGTCGCCCAAATCAAGGTCGACCGAACCCAACCTGGCCGATCCTGACTTGGCCGAACTTGATCTGATCACATAAGCCCTGTGACTTGTCTTCTTCCACTAGATCTCCCAATCCAGATCCAGATCTAAGTCCTGATCGAGATCTACAAAATCCTTTGCTGACAAACCTTCAAGATCCAGTTCGTAGCCTACGACTTGGAGGTGTCACTACAATCCAATTGGTGTGGATCAACTTTGGAGGTGAGACACATGGATCACTCAATTTGTGAATCGAACGAAACACCCGGAGGTAACCACCACCAAGCTGTGGTGAGGTAAATCGCAAAAACCCCCTTTTATGTTTATGTTTGATTCAACCTTTTCGTATAATTAACTGTGGAGAAAGATTTACGGGACTAATAGGGACCTCGAAAATTTTTAAATTCCGCACTTTGTTGTATTGACAATCGAGCCCCATAGTAGAATATCCCAACAGCCATGTTCGGGCCTGTTGCTCATCAAGATTGATTGGGTTAGACTTAACGAGTAGTACCATTTAGGATGTAGCAGTGCTGGATAAATGTGAAAATCGAGGCAAAACAGCTTGAAGGTTGTGTAGGGACACAATTGGTAAAATTATACCTACCTATGGAGTTAATTGTATGGCCGCGAGTCGTTGGTGCAGTTAATGTCTGCTGGGACGTCAAGACCTACTAGGAAATAGAATTTCCCGAACAATGAAAGGGTTTATTGTTTCGAGAAAATAGTGGGAGAAATTTTTCGATAGAAAGACCAATTTTCGTTAATTATAAGTATTATCTTAAATCTGTCTGCTTACTGTTGTCTTTTATTATTAATATTTTAGCCATGCCAATATTTACAATCATGTGCGAACAAACATTATTACAAATCTTGATGACATCACTCCACGAGACAAGCGCGATAGGGTTCAAAAATGTTAGTGAATATTGTACTTACCTGATCAAGAGACTAAAACGAATCTATAAGCTTGGAGCTAAATTGACCCAAGATGATGAAATGAAAATTATCATCAATGGCTTGCCTGGATCATTTTCTCATTTTATCGATCATTGTGAAATTCCATGTGAAGGAATAAAGACCAATGATTTGCATAAGTTGTTAGACAAATATGAGAAAGCCCTCGAAAGAGGAGAAGGACTGATCAAAGGAGAGGATTGTCCCTTATGTAAGAAAGATAAGGAACTGAGGAACATGACTGAAAAGGAATTCCTGAAGAAATTTGACGAATGTATAACCTAAGTTATTTCCTTCTGATGTAATACATCTTAAGTTATTTCTTTTGATGTAAAACATCTTAAAAGACTCTCCTTTCTGTAAAAGTGACAGGGGATGACGGGAGTTTGTTACCCATGAGCAAAAGAGGGTTTCAACTGTACTTAAGGGAAAAATACTTCAGGAACTAGGTCAAGAAGCACCTGGATTTTTCTTTTTAGCAAATGTTTTACTTTATTTTTCGAATTAAGCATTAATTATAGTTTTATCTAGTTATTTCAAACTTTGTACGAAACTTTTTTAGTTTTACCATTATGAATGGAATAATTTTTATTAAAGCTTTTAATTTGTACACAATTGCTTTACCGTTGTAAATAAAGCAAAGAAATGAACATTGATAAAACCTATTAACAATTATGCTAAATCGAGAAAAGTAAAACAAATTAGATAATAATCCACATTCGAACATATTTCCCAAAAGAAGGACTCGATGGACTATTTTCATTTATAGCTCTTGAAATATAGAACATAGATGAACTCGTAACATGCGAATCCTGTCTGAATAGGGAAAATGATCGATTAAACATACCAAGTGTTTAATGGATTTAATCCATAAACACACATGTGGATCACTAAAGCATTAGTGCGAGTAATTAATTGCTTCATGAAATATCCTAATGGCATTTAGGATATAGGTACTTTGGAAGGTACAAATTTTGGAAATGTTAAAGGGTTCAAAAGGGTTTCATATAGGCACTAAGTAAAGTGCAAATATGGAAATGTTGAAAGGATTCAAAGGAATTCCAAAACCGAAGCAATTAAAGGCATTAAAGTATGACCATTCGATATAATCGAATTGATTGATACAGAAGCCCTAAATTACTCAAATTATCTAAATCAAGAAAAGAATTCTTTAACAGCAAGTTAAATCTAATATAAGGAATCGAACTATGAAAGACTAGATTCATTCCTTAATTAGTATTGCTAAAATTTCCTCAATGAATTCTAGGGTTCAACCCTATGACTCTAGAAGGATACTTAGACGAGTACCTTTTTAAGTCAATTTCTACAAAACCGTACTAACTAATAGTGGATCCAATTTGAGAAAATTTGTAGGGTATCCAACGAAATCCATTGGATACCTGTTCCATGATCCTAAAGAACGAAAGGAGACCGTTCCAAAGGATACCCAATTCTTAGAGGGTGGTTCCCTCACTAATAGAAATGAGATTATCATGGAACTTGATGAAGTCCTAGACTCGGACCCATCCCTACAAATAGTGGGAGTATGTTTCAAACCTACTGAACCAAAATTTTGTACACCAAAATTTCGAAGATTCGATCGAATTCGAAAATAACTAGTACGTTCACGAAAATGATCGATTAGATAGTGATCCAAGAACTTGCGAAATATCTATGTATAACATAGATTCGGGCACATAGCTTAAACGCCATGTGATCTAAATGGATTGTCAATAATCCATTTGGAAACACTGAACCATAGAAGCTTCGTGTGATTGCGAAGCATAACCATTGGATTTAAATCCAAAGGTATATCTATGACTCTAGACCAGTATCCCAAAACTGGAACATGCGACTAGATGAGACAGTCAAGATAGTTGAATTTATCAAAATTGCATGTAAATCTGAATGTACAAAAGAATCAGTGGGAGTTTTTGTATTGTTCGTAAAATAAACATGATAATAACATTAAAGTTGACATAGAGATGTAAGATTCATGTAATTCTTCATTAAAAGATTTAAGGGATACATCTCACGTATTGGCAATACGTATCTATGGAGATAGATTAGAGAAAATGTTAGAACTCCCAAAATCTTAGTACATGGACAAAAACTGAATGAATTCAGTATGGAAAGGATCCTAGAGAGGACCGCCTCCATAGAGATATAAAATCTCTCTCAAAGTCAATGTGCCCTACATATGATGAGTAAAGAGGATAATATCTCTGTACAACTTCCAAACAAAAGGTGGCATAATATATGCAACGTCATGTACGAGACTAGACTAAACACATGTTATGAATATCATAAGCTGCTACTAGTCGAACACCAGTAAGGAGTACTGGATTACCGAAAAGAGCAATCCTTGAAAACACTAGGAGTTCTGAGGATATATCGCTGTTCAGCGGTAATAATGAAGAATTGAAACTCGAAGAATTATTCGAGTTTCCCGTCTGATGTGAATATAATATTCTATTTTATGGGGCAACGATGATTTGAAAGTGTTCAAAAGAACAATCGATGCCAAGTTAACCACTAGAACATAATATATCGCAGTATTGAATATAGCGAAAGAAAGTGTTTGGACGAAAAACTTCTTCCAATAAATTGGAATTAGTACCTAGCATTGCAAGGCCTATGTCTATCTTCTATGATAACTTAAGGCAATTGCTTTAGCAAAGGAATCGAGATCTCACCTATGATCTGAACACAAATTAATGTATACCATATGATTGAAAAATCATAGGTAGAAAAAGACATGGAAGTAAACCACGTCAAAGACAACATAGCAGATCCACTAATTAAGTCATAATCACAAAAGGGTTCGACGGACATCTTGAGAAAGATGGGCCTTAGAAATGTATGTGACTGGCTTTAGGGCAAGTGGGAGATTGATAAGATAGTGCCCAACAAGCCAATAAATACGAGCTTGTAAAGGGACTACCTTAGAAAGCAATATTATGATTCATAAGATAATACACCTGTTTAATTATAGTACGTGAATTAAACAATGGCCATCTTCATCTCTCGCGAACTTATCTAAGCGATTGGATGAAATCCCAAGATCACATTTGACTATGGGACGATTCACTTCAGTACTGAGTGCAATCATGAAACAGTCTCTAAGGTCGTGATCTTAAAACTATTCCAAGTCGTAGATTCCTATTGAGATGGGGTATCGAGGGAATCGCTAAGACTTGTAAGATTATGCATGATTCACATGAAGTGAATTTGTAGAGTTTCATTAACAAGACATTTAATGTCAGTGCATATGACTAGGTGGTTCGATAGGGGATCGAACGCATCGAACGACCCGAACAGAGAGACCCATCGTGGAAGTGCATTAAGCATATCGATAATGGGAAGTCTCTCAAGACTTATAATAGTGCACGATTTAGTCCTCGGATTTGAGGTACTAGGGAGAATTCGGTACACGGGAATATGTACATTGATTTAGGAGCCGATCACATAGCCTGATCATTGTGCGACTACTTTGGGTACGTATTGATGGGATAGTGCCCTGCAAGCCAATATATTTAGCTTGTATTGGAACTATCATTATCTTTCTTTAGTATAAATGATTTAATACGCACGTTTATTTATACGAGTATAAGGATAAACAATGGCCAACTTCATCTCTCGCGAATACATTTAAGCGATTGGTCGAAATCCTTAGATTACATTTGACTATGGGACGATTCACTTCAGTACTGAGTGCAATCATGAAACAGTCTCAAATGTCGTAATCTTAAAACTGTTCCAAGTCATAGATTCTGAAACGAGACGGGGTATCGTAGGAATCGCCAAGACTTGTACGAGTATGCATGATTCACATGGAGTGAATTTGTAGCGTCTCATGAGCAAGGCATTTGAGACCAGTGCATATGAGTAGGTGGTTCAATGGAGGATTGAACGCATCGAACGACCCGAACAGAGAAACCCATTGTGGAAACGCATGTCGCATATCGGTGATGGGATGTTTCTCAAGGATTATAATAGTGTACGATTTAGTCCTTTGACTTGAGGTGCTAGGGCGAATTCGGTGCATGAAAGTGCATACTTTGATCTAGGTATAGGTCACTTAGCTTGATCATAACATGCCTAGGTTGGGTGCGTATGGACATGTACGCGAGTGGTTAGTACCAATATGGAATCTATTGACTCATCGTAATGGATGAGAGAATTTCCTATACGATTCTTAGATAATATATCCGAGAAACCCGTGGCCAAGGTCGGTGATGGATTTGGAAAGGGGTTTCCAAATTTAGGAGTCATACTGGAATATTATCCTGAATTAGAAAGTATAGTTATCAAGACAAATTTAGAGGTGCCGATCAATTCACACACCCTAAGTCTTGATCGAGAATATTAGTCGATAGAAGGACCGTATGTACATGGTAATTATATGAGACGAGGTTCACAAGTATCAATTCACCTGAAGTTGGGCTTCATGGGCTTGTGGCTAGACATCGACCATGAAGTGTAGGTACTCCTGAGTTAATAGAGGATTTGGTTCTAGGAGTGGTCAATTAAAGGTTGTTTAATTGACCGGAGCAATTTATTATTCATAAATTAAATCACGAAGAATTCGTGGGCTTGCTGCCAATTGATGGTGAACCCAGAGGGACACACAATACAATTGGACGGTGACTGTTGAAAAAGGACATGAAAGGAATTAATTGATTTAAAGGTAATTAAATCAATTAAATGAATTAAAGTATTTAATTCAAGTGGGAGATTAATTAATTAGTTGACTTAATTAATTAAATACTTAATTAAGTTGCTAATTAATTATATAAAAGAAATATTGATTTATTTGGATTGGGCATTTAATTAAAGTAGTTAATTAAATGAAAGACTTGCAAGACATGGGCCTTTAATTAAAAGCCCATAAGGAGTCTTGCAAACCTAGGTCAAAAGGAACTCTATAAATAGAGTTCTACCAGAGCTCAGAAAGCTAACACCCTAGCACAAAAACCCTGGCCTCTTTTCTCTGACCTAGCCGCCCCCTCTCCTGCGCCGCCAACCTAGTGCCGCCGCCACCTTGTTGCCGTGAGCTGCCCTAGCGCCGCCGCCGCCTCTCCCTTGTTCCACCGTGCTAGATCTTGCCTTGCCAAGTAGATCTGCACAGTCCTGCAACAACAAATCTCCTAGATCTAGTTCTGAGCCTAAGACTAGGAGGTGTTACCAGAATCCAGTTGGTGTGGACTATCTTTGGAGGTGAGACGCTTGGATCACTTCTGTGAACCAAATCTAGATCCAGATTCAGAATTGAAGGTTGCCGCCACCTTGCCTGGGGTGAGGTAAATCGCAAAATCCCCCTTGTTTAATTCAATGTGTGTTTTTGTTTCATGCTTGCGTATAAATAATATGGAGAATCTTATATGGGACCTTGGGTGCTTCGAAAAATTTTAAATTCCGCACTTTTGTTGTTCTGACAATCGAGGCAACCCAACCACTATCCCAACAGTGGTATCAGAGCCAACTCCATAATTATTATACAAAAAGCCTGAACATAATGTGTTTTCATCGTATATGTTTGATTATGTATATGTAAACACGTGATAATTATGTTCTGTAAATTGATTTTTGCTTGTTATGACTGGATCTATGATTGGGTAAAACTGCTTTTTCAGATCTGTGCCGATTTTATAGTTTTTGAAAACTTCAGGACTTTTTTGTGGAAAAATTGCATACAGGGTTTTTAGAGGGCTGAAAATTCGAAATTTTTGGATCTGGAAATTTCAAAATTTCTGGACTACTTTGCAAATCTGATCGCACGGTTTTTGGGGTCGTTTTGTAATTTCTAAAAGTTTGGGGACTGTTTTGCAATTACCAAAACTTCAAGGGTCTATTTGAAAAATCGAAAATTTTAAGAATTCAAAATTTTATTTTCTGGTCTGCTGCCCGAATCTGCTTAGGGGTGTTTTTGTAACTTTTTAAAAGTTTTGGGGTCAAAGTGCAATTTTCGAAAGTTGAGGGGCGAATATGCAATTTTCAAAAGTTGAAAAACAGAATCTGAATTTGAGCAGAAAATTTATTTTTGTTTACCCGAATATTCATTTTGTCATAATTAGTAGTGACTAAAAGGTAGGAATCATAGGAAGTTAGTTTTAAAAGGTAGTTTTAAAATTAAGAAAGAAATAGGTAAAGTTGTTTGCATGTTTCTTGCTCTACGTGAACTGTTTACATGGTTTTTCGATCGAGCCGAGCCTTGACCTTAGGTTAGATGTGATTGGTTTAATTTATTGTTTGGTTTTTATTGGGCTTGCGAGCCTATTATGTTTTTGGGCCACTTTGAGCCTTTGTAATAGAATAGGGCTTTACTGCTTTCCTAGATTAGGATGGAGGCCCGTTTACAAGCAAGGTGGGAACCCAAAAAGGACATGAAGGCCATGTATGCATGGAACATTGTGTAATAGCATAGGCCTGTTTTGAGAACCCTTTAGATTGACCAATAGGGCCAACATCATTGGCTCGATGATGGCCCACATAGGAGGCTCCCGATCGAAAACATATTGTGGTAGTATGCATGCTAGGATTGTATGTCTTTTATTTATTAGTCGATTTATGATTGCTTGTGTGTATGCGCGCTAGAATCTAGATCGTAATTAAAGATAAAGCATAACTGAATTGGTGAGATCTCGAGGAGAGTTAGCATAACTTTCAAACCAGTAAATCCCCTCTTGAATTAAAAATTAAGTCATATTGGATTAAAATAAAATGAAGTATTTATATAAATCCAATCCTTCCATCAATAGGGACTAGCGTATGTTGTCTACTTATCGATAGAGGTGATCCAGAGTCTTGCACCCGAGTCGAAGAAAGGGACAATACGCGAAATTCCTTGACTCCTGTTTTTAACTAAACACGACAAGGGTGAGGACTGGTCGGGATGTGAGGATCGACCGATAACTAGTTACGGAGAACTCACGACCGGGCCCATTGCTCATCATGATTCATGGGTTAGACTTAACGATTAGTAACACTTATGATGTAGCAGTGCTAGATAAGTGCGAAAACCGAGGCAAACTAGCTTGAAGGTTGTGGAGTGACACAATTGGCAATAAGTATGCCTACCCGGGGAATTAATTGTATGGCCACGAGTCGTGGGTGCAATTAATTGCAGCTGGGACGTCAAGACCAACTAGGAAATAGTATTTCCCGAACAATTGAAGGGGTAATTGTTTCGACAAAATAGTGGGATAACTTCTACGATAGAAAGTCCAACCTTCGTAGATTATAAGTATTATTCATTAACTAGTCCACTGAATGTTTGTCTTCTCTTTAAAATTAGATACTGAGATATCTGTAATTATCCATTGTACTATTTATCCTCGACAAATAAAATAATTGGATCAAAATATCGACTAGGAAAGAAACTTGAGAATTGTCTTAAATTCCAAAAGTGGGAATGATGTTCTTGAACGACGAGCCTATGCCTTATGCGCTTCCGAGATAAGTCAAAATAAAAGAAACGAGTCACCCGTAGAGTATGGGAATATTAATGATCGTTTCCTCATATAAAGATGAATCTCAAAAGTGAAACGAATCACCTATGAAGTATGGGAATCTTAATGATCGTTTCCTCAAATAAGCATCAAGATTGAACGAGCTATGGAAGCAACATGAGGAGCATGTCTGAAGCTTCCACCTCAAAAGGCCCGTTTTGAGGACCAGTCTTTTGAAACAAACCTCCACCTCAAAAGGCTTGTTTTGAGGAGTAGTTTTGAATCGATTTGATTCGAGACTTCTAAGGAATTGTTTCAAAACTCGAGAATAATTGAAGGAACTAGTGTCAAGGATCACTGTCTTTGTTTTATCAATCTAGTTGAAAACTGGATCGATTAAACGTAAGCCTGCAAGTGATCTTAACATTAACTTCCTCCTAAATTCTGCTCCTGCTCATTCAAATGATTCTTGAAATACACTAATCTTATTTGATAAGTTGATCACATTTCATGAATCAACCAAAGTAATGGTTAAAGGCAAATAGGATAAACATGTCATGATCGTTTACACTTCATGGATTGCGAAGTCAAAGAAGAGTAAAATGAAGAAGAATTTATTCTCTTCTAAATACGACCATAAAGGTTGTCAAAAGAACACAAGTAGCCTAAAAGTCGAATTATCCCACTGGATCTAAGAAAGGCACCGATATGTTTAATTGATTAGATGATCTAATTAATTAAGCAACGTTTCAATTAAAGGGTTAATTGAAAAGGGAAAAAGGAATCAATTAAATTAGTTAATTGAAAGGAAGTAAATTAATTGAATTAAACCATTAACTAATTTTATTGAATTAATGTGTGAAAATTCAATTAATTCAAAGATAATAATCCATAACTTTGGTACGCTAGACTTAGGACACATCTCCAAGAGTAGGATTCAAAAGTTGGTTTCACCTAAGCTTCTTGAAAAATAGAACTTGGATGAACTTCCAACCTGCGAATCATGTCTCAAAGGAGATATGACCAGATCTCCCGTCACAGGGAATCCAGAGCGAACCAAACAAAATCTGGATTTAATCCATGAATATGGATCACTAAAAGTTACTGTGAGAGGAGATTACTCATACTTCGTACTTTTTGCTAATGACCTTGGTCGTTAGTGAAAAATGAATCTAGTGAGATGCAAATCCGAAAAACCAAGAAATGTATTTCAATGCGAAGTAGAGAATCAACAAAGACAAAGTATTACGACCATTCGATCTAGTTTAGATAGCAAATACTTGTCAATGATTCCTCAATTATCTTAATGAGAATAAGATTCTCATATAACAAACTCCTCTTAAGACGCCTCAACTTATTGAAATGTCTAAACAGATGGAATCTAACATTGTTAGGCATTGTTCGATCCATATTGAGATTTGTTAAAGCTTCCTTATGCATTCTAGGGGTTAGTCCTCCTGACTGCATCGAAGATACTGAGCAAAGTACCTTCAAAGTACGTGCCTGCAAAGCTTTACCAAGAAAGGTGATGAGGGGTAATTTGGACCCCCTGCCTTCGCAGGCTCGATGCAGTTCGAACAACACCAGATCCTGCCTCCTGGAACCAAGAGCTGGCCCAGGGTTCTAAATAAACTGTTCCGAACCATTGAAAAGAACCCGAGCTCAAGAGGTGCTATTGGGCCGAAGCCTGGGCCCAAGCCCATCAATTCTGTTATAAATACCCCACGCATTTATGACGAGGGGGGACTTCCCAGGTGGTCTTACTTCGAGACAGCTGCTCGGACTCACTTGGGAATAGTAGTATAGGCTAGCTCGTATGTATTTTGCCCTCTAGCTTGTACGACATCCAATAATGCTCGAATAGGACTCCGAATACTTGTAATCTGTACTCTATAATCCTGAATACAAAACTATTGATCTTTTTTCATCTATTTGTAAGCATTCATACCTTACTACACTTCACCTTGATCGAACCAACGAAACCATGTAAGATCAATTGGCGCCCACCGAGGGGCCTTATTCGAGTATTAGATCGAAATATGCCTACTACGAGGAAAAATATGTATGTCGGCGGAAAGCCTCACTAGTCAGAAACTCCGCCATTCACTATCCGAGGGGATCCTCCGACCATCGGAGCGTTCGTCAATTCATGGTCGAAGATAAGACCTATACGATAAATTTTCGAGCTTAAGATTAGTGGTTCTATTCTATGATTGCACAACTCTTTTATTCCTTCGATGGATTTATTTTCCATAGAGGATCTATTTTCTAATACATAAGCGAATAAGGAGTTCCACATATATCGTCCACAGCGGATTAATGTAGAATTAATCCCGTCTACTCGATCATCAGTTAACGTCAAAGGCTTAGAAAATCTATGGAATTACAGCTGTTAATGGTCGGAATTTATTTTTCCGATCATCACATTTATTAAGTTCATAAACAAATTTCGCGAATCAATGATTTGAGAGATCAGTCGCATAATCTGTATACGTTATTTGTCGGTTATCTGTGTTTTTCTCGAGTCAGTTGGGATAAGTTGAATATTTGGAGCTTGAACTCGTGGATGAATATTGGCAATCGTTCGACCGATAAAAGAATAAATAATGAAATTCGATCAGAGAATAAAGCTTTATTATTAATATTCCTCAAACAAGTTGCAAAGTGAAGCCTCGAATATAATTCGAGCTCAAGAAGTACAATACGAACACTCCTACCCTATTACAAGCTCTACGAATAATTCTACCCTGTTACGTGCTCGGTCTTCATTCCCTAGAATCGCTCCAGATGCAGAACTCAGCAGTGATTCTTCTCGGTCTTCGAAAGTTTCTAAAAGAAGTTGAGATCAAAATCTTAAAGATCCATCCATAAGTTGACTCACTATCCGACTGGGTGGATTGACAGGATACAGGAGGTCGAACCACCCCTAATTGGTTGGATTCAGAGAGAGCTGGTCGCCTGTCGGTACCCCAGTCGCAGTTATTTTCGCCTGTCGATACCCTAGTCGAAGTAAAGCAACCAAAATAATAAAGGAAAACGGTTCGAACTCGAACCTCAAAACGCGTTATTGAAGATAGAGAGCGACACATAGTAATCAAAGGAAGTAAAAGCTCAGTCGTAGAGTCGGTCAAAATAATTACTGAAACGAAAAAAATATGAAGGTAACTATGGAGCTATATATAGTGAAGAGATAAGGCAATCGACGACTCAGATTTGATAAAACTAACGGCTGGGATACAAGCAATAAATACGCCGACAGTTACGATTCCCGAGAATACGGTAATCGTTTGGATAAGCAAAGAAAATGTCAAAGGTGTTCCTACTCGAGTTCACCTTGTTCGAATTTGTTATAATCTTAGTTCCAGTCATCAAAGGAGGATCATGAAAAAAAAATTCCGAGTATAGATTATAAAGAAAGCATTAGCAGTATTTCATCCAAGAAATAGTTGAGACCAAAGAAGTACAACATGTGAATAAAACGATTGTAAGGATCAATCAAAAAGACTATTATTTTCCAAGCTTGACATATCTAGCAATTACAAATTACAAGGGAACTTCATAACCAGGCAGTCCTATGAAATTTTCGGCGGATGATAATGTCCTTACTCGAACAGGAGGAGCCTGTCAATCCAACAGGCTTTTGTCTGTATTTATAGCATCTCGAAGAGGAGAGGGGTAATGCATCTTTTTCTAGGTGTAACGTGAACACTTTATTGAGGACTTCGATCCTCGAAGCTCCACCCCTAACATCCTCAAGGAAGAATCGAGCAAACCGCCAAACACCCTTGAAAAACTTAATGCTTAAGCATCCCCAAAGCCAAAAAGGGTCGTGGGGGCTACCTGGGTCGTGGATGGTCAGCAATAAAGCTTTTTGGCCTCCAGGGTCGAAATAGTGTTTGCCTGCCGATATCCTAGTCGAAACTGAAGTACTAATTAGTCTGCGATTCGCAAAATATGTCCTAACTCGAAATTCAAAATATTGAGCCATGCAGCAAGTTCTCTTAGTCAGCATGGTCGAAGGAATCTACTCTCAAGAAACCTTATAAGGATATAAAACAAAGAGCCCTATTTATAGGTACTATTCTCAAAAATCCAACGGTTGGCAGGAAGCAGAAGGAACAGTCGAGATCAAAAGACTGTTGCGCTTACCGAGAATTTGAGCGGGAAGGGAAAGTGATCTAATTTTGAAAATTAAGCAGAGTTAATATACCAAGATCGAAGATCAAGAATTCCGAGGGCAAATTCACGACCAAAAAGTCAAACGAAAAAAGCAAACTAAAGCATGAACAGAAAAGAACACATTAAATTATAGAAGAACATGCAATCCGAGAAGTAAATAGATTATTACAAACCAGAGGAGATAAAAATGTCTGAAATTATTGAGGATCACACAGAAGTAAAAACAATATAGCCATACAGCAAGTCTGAGTAAATAAAAGACAACATCTAGAGAAGCTTATTGTCGGAGAGAATCTTTCGAAGCTCGGCATTACGAGCCTCACATCCCGCTTCATATCCACGGTCGTAAGCCTCCTTTTCTCGACGCGTGAAGTCTTGTTTCTCCTGCTCGTGAAGACTTTTCAGTTTTTCGAGCTCCTCATTCAGCTGCTTGTGGATCTCTTCTCCGTGTTCTTTAACAGTCTTCTCCCTCTCTAGAGCAAGCTTCTCCGCGAAGACACGGTCGAATTCGGCTTTCTTCTCCTCCAGCTCGAGGGAAATAGCAGCACGCTGATTTGTTTCCCGCTCAGCAAACGTTTTGAGTTCGATAAAATCCTGTCCGGCCTGTTAAAAAGATCGGCAACGTTAAAAAAAAATATATATATATATACACACACACACATATATATATATATATATATATATATATATATATATATATATATATATATATATATATATATATATATATAATATCATTGTTAAAACCTGAAACAGGAAGTGCGTCCCAGACTCGAACAACTCTTCTATATTTCTCTCCTTGGACATGTCGGTTTCGGAAGAAGTAAAGTTAACTTGCAACAGACTATCCATGGGATCAGCCTTAGAAGCGGACCCATCTTTCGACTCCTTGGGCGGGAAAGGAGTAACTTTCGGTGGAGCAGAGTCAACGTGGGGTTCGGGAGGATTATCAATTTTTAAAGCTTCAGCAGAAGCCCCTCCACCAATATCTAACTTGGGTTTTTTGCTGAGACCTCCTGCGGGGGGAACAGATGAAGCATCGGAGGATGGTTTGCTACCGATAGCAAGATTTTGCAAAGCCTCAATGGGAGTGACCCCATCGGAATAAGGCCTTTTGTTCGAAGAAGGAACGGGAGTCTTTTCTCTGACAGGATCTTCACTCGAAGAATCGACAACTTTCGGGGAGGAACCCCCGAGCGCAGCCTCGAGCTCTTCATCCAAAATGGACTTGTTGGAACCGCTCTTGGCTTGCCTCGAAGAAATGCTTTTATCTTTCTTGTTTTCCCCTCCTTTAGAGGCTTTCGGGGAAGACACAGAGGTCTTAGAAGAAGATTTGGAGGGTTTGGCCTCCTTGGCAGGTTTCTGCTCTTTGCTCGGATTCTTATTTTTCAAGCCACCAAACAGCAGTTCGGGGTCGATTGCCTTCCCTAGAATATTTTCCATGATAAACGGGGAGAGAATTAAGAAAATTAGAAAAGCGAAGAAATTAGAGGAAGAGCTCCGATCTCTGAGAATATTTTCTGACAAAATTTGAAGAGGCCCTCATATTTATAGGCGCTAGACCCTATAATTATAATAGTGGAATCGACGCGACTTTCGAGAAAGATTCTATATGGAGTAAATAGATATCGAGCATAGATTACGAGAAAATATCGAACTACGAAAGGCAAATAATGTCTAAATATTGGCAAGGTTGGAATTTACAAATTACACGAATTAAACCGAAAGGAAAACGAGTCCGATTACAAAAGTGGGTTACATACATGTATACATTCGATCCCTAACTACGAGACTATAGATCACCCCCTCCGGCATGATCGAACTTAGCATTCGGACCGACGCCATCTTCGCCGCTGCTGCCTAATGGATTAGTCTGCTCAACAGGTTGATCATTTTCCTTATCCGATCCGCCCTCTATGTTAACATCTTCCTTTTTCCCTGAAGCAGAAGGGTAATCGTCGTTAGAGCGCTCGAGCAAGTCAGGGTTAGGCATCGGAATGCCAAACTCCTCCACTAAGGGGGCAAAGCGATGATCCTGCCATTTTATATCCGTATTGGGTAAAGAGGAAGCTTTGTAATCCTTCCCTTCAGCATTCTTAAAAGGGTTCATATGCTGATAATATTCGTCCATATTATCTGGAATTCTCTCGGCCGAAACCAATTGTTGAACCCCTTTATAGAAGATCGTTTGAAGAATCCCTCCCATTCTCCTTTGGACTAAGGGATCTAAAACAGGAGATTCCAGGAATTCTCGTATGGCTGGAATCACAGCCTCTTCCCGGCCTTGGGCGTATGCACGCTCGGAATCTTGGTTTGCTAGCTCAAGTTCGATCTTTACCTTCTTCAGCTCTTCCTCAAGGGCACTTCTCTCTTTAACGGATGACAGCAAATCATCTTCCACAGATGAGGAACGTTTCATAGTCGCTTCTTCGAGCTCTTTCTTTACTTGAGATATTTCTCGTTGGCTTTCTGCTAATTGAGATCGAAGAGTTTGATTATCAATGAAAATTTGCGCATACGCATCATGAGCATCCTACGACTCCTGCTCCAGCAATGCTAGGTGATAGGTTTGGATAGCGAACAAATCCCCGATCTATAAGACAATTAAAGATAGGAGCAAAGTGTTAAGGACCCTAGAGAAAGAAGAGATAGTCAAAAGACAAATATTTACCTCATGATACGTTTGGGAGAAATCACTCAAAACCTCAAAATCACCTTTGACGGTATGAAGCAGAATATCCCGTTTAAACCGACTAGCCATATAGATTCTAGCGACTTTGTCGAACTCATTCTCACCACCTGAATCCAGATCAGTTAGAATGGTACCGTCTTCAGGGTATCCAGCAGCCCTGCTACCGCGGAGGTGCTCGTCCATGAAATCCACCACATCGGGCTCCGACCTACCTTCTCGACATGGAACAGAGTCAGAACTCACACCAAAAGGTTTTACCCTCCTTGAGGTTCCAGGGTGTTCAGCATTTCTCTTTCGACTCAGAAGCTTCTCATATTCTTGGATATTCTGAATCCGATTCCAGGAATATTGACTATAGCCGACGGACGATAGAGCAGAAGTATCAGGGGAAAACAAGGTTCGAAGAGGTCCGGCAGTGGCAGAGTTCAAGGAACTCATGGTGCCAAGCCCTCTCAAATCGGGAATCGTGACTGGTATGACGACCGAATTTCCACCCAAATTACTTGTGTCCGCTCTTCTTTCGGAGGCATAAGGTAACGGGTCAAAATAAAATCGCTTATCTTCGACCAAGCCGACAACGAACAGTCGAAACTTCTCGACGACACGACCTGCAAAGAAAATACAAAATATGCACGAGTTTAGACAAGAAGAATTATTCGGTCACACCTCAAAGTAGGCAGAAGCTAAGAAGCATACCTAAAGAAAGAGGGGCAAGGAGCGGAGCACTAGAGGCTGGCAGGTCACCGATCCGCGGAAGGGATCCTTCGGAAGATTGACTGGGATATTTAATCGCCGGGGCAGGATAATCACAGTGGCTCAACCCAGCCAGTCGCAAAACGCCTTCCTGAATTAGGAACTTGGTCTGATAAGGATTGGACCGCAACTGCTTGAGAAATTCATCAGAGAGACGGTGGTTGAGCTTCTCTTTAATTCTACGAGAACCATATGTCCAAGTATTTGCACCTTCCCTTCGATATGGTCTTGTTTTTGAACTACCTTCTGATATTGGAACATCAGGGCCTTTCACAAAGAAGAACCTCCTCTTCCAGCCTTTACTCTTTCCCGTTGTTATGTTTGTAAGAAAAGGCCGTTTCGACCTCTGGTGGATGGACACAAACCCTGCATTCGAACCTTTACATAGATCCATTCGGAATGTTTGCCAAAAGTTGCTAAAAGAAGGTCAAGACGTTTCTGATAAGGGGAACGAACGGGATACGCAAACCACAAGAAAATTGACTCTCATAGAAGGCTTGACAGCCAGCCGGGGGCTCGGTAGCACGTTCAGTATAAGAAGGAATGACGATCGAAAACCCTTTGGGAAGAAATTTCCCGAACTCCGCCTCGAGGGAAACACGATCCTTCTTTGAGAAATAACAGGAAGTTTCTCTAGCGGGAAGTTCTAACCTATTCGAGGTCGCAGCCTTAGAAGCATGCGTATGTTTGAAAATCCTGACAAAGGCACCCTCGCCGATGCTGCGTTTCTCGACCTCATTTTCTTCGAGATCCTCGCTCGGATCATCATCCTCGCCTCCTTGACGAAATTCTCCATCTTCGTAATCATCAACAAGCTTTAACAAAGGATCGGACTCTTGGTTCTCTTCGACCTTATTCTTGCCTTTCGAACTTCTAGATCTTGACATTATGGATTCGGAAACGAATGTATTAAAGTAAGTGCCTTTTTGATTCAAATACTCCGAGCTCAAGAGAGAATGCGATATGGAAGTAATTTTTCAATGGGTCAACATATATATACGAGGTTAAAAAGGTAAAATTGCAGACAGGTCCCCGAGTAACCGCGACGGTTGAACTTACTCAGAGTAAAAATTTAGAGTTATTCTTCTGAGAATTGCATTCTCGGTCCTTTACTTACAAATTGTGGAGTAAACTCCCTAGAAATTGTCCCCATGGTATTCCATTGATTTCTTTATTATGATCGGAAAATTTAGAGAGTATTCATCAAGGAATTGAATGAAGCATCGTGGGATAATAAAGAATATTGCTATTTCGAGGTCCTACGCAGACGTCAGATGACGAGATTATCTTTAACAACACGCCGGTATCCTGTTTCTTATATATGCACTCTTTTTCCCTGGCTCGGTTTTTATCCCAATGGGTTTTTTCGAGTTAGGTTTTTAACGAGGCATATCCGAAACACATTATGAGCGGCTCATCTCGTAATAACGAACGACATAACTTGTACTTCTTCGAGAGCAAGCTCCACTTCACGCTCGAGAAGTGGGGGAGTATTGATGAGGGGTAATTTGGACCCCCTGCCTTCGCAGGCTCGATGCAGTTCGAACAACACCAGATCCTGCCTCCTGGAACCAAGAGCTGGCCCAGGGTTCTAAATATACTGTTCCGAACCATTGAAAAGAACCCGAGCTCAAGAGGTGCTATTGGACCGAAGCCTGGGCCCAAGCCCATCAATTCTGTTATAAATACCCCACTCATTTATGACGAGGGAGGGACTTCCCAGGTGCTATTCCTTCGAGACAGCTGCTCGGACTCACTTGGGAATAGTAGTATAGGCTAGCTCGTATGTATTTTGCCCTCTAGCTTGTACGGCATCCAATAATGCTCGAATAGGACTCCGAATACTTGTAATCTGTACTCTATAATCCTGAATACAAAACTATTGATCTTTTTTCATCTATTTGTAAGCATTCATACCTTACTACACTTCACCTTGATCGAACCAACGAAACCATGTAAGATCAAAAGGTATGGCAAAATACCTTTATACTCTTACATCTGAGTATGGAGATCTCCTGCCGATGGTAGAAACAAGAAAGGAGATAAATTGGCTAGTAGATCCAATTTGTATATAATTATGGGGTATCCAACGAAATCCATTGGATACCTGTTCCACGACAATGAGAAACAATCGTTTCTCCTGGATATCCGTTCCTCTGTTGATGAAGTTCTCGTCAAAGGAAATGGACACGTCATGGAACTTGATGAAGTCCAAGATTTGGACCCGTCCCCGCAAACAATGGGAGTTAATCCAGAATTTACTAAACCTACTAGTACACCTACTCTTGGAAGGTCTGATCGAATTCGTAAGGAGCCAGAGCGATTTGGTTTCATTCACGAAAACGAGAATGTGGAAAGTGATCCAAAGTCCTATCAAGAAGTGATGTCAGACATAGACTCGGGTACGTGGCTCGAAGCCATGCAAACCAAAATGGATCACATCCATTCCAACAAGGTATAACCTTGATTGATCCACCCGAGGGATTTATCCCTATAAGTTGGCTATAAATTGTAAGTGGATCTTCAAACTTGGAATGAATGAAGAGGTGTTGCCTCTAAGAATTGAATAGTGGTAAAAAGGCTATTCGCAATGTTCTGGAACAGACTTTGATGAAACATTTTCTCCATTAGCAATGTCTGAATCCATTTAGATTCACATTTGTTCTGATGAGATAGTCAAGACATTTGACTTCATAAAAACGAGTATGAACCATGAGTGTACAAAAGGATTAGTGGGAGCGCGATGAAGCTCATATTTTATATGTCGATAATATTCTGGTTATCTGGGATGATATCGGAATGTTAGCACAGACGAAAGCATGATTGTCCATGCAATTCTCCATAAAAGATTTAGGAGAAGCATCTTGCGTATTGGGATACGTATCTATAGAATTAGATCAGAAAAGATGCTTACACTCTCTAAATCTAAGTACATAGAATCAATACTGGAAATATTCAGTATGAAGAATCCAAGAAAGGATTGCTTCCAGTGAGACACTGAATCCCTTGTTCCAAAATCGATGTGCCCTACATCAAATGAGAATAAAGGAAAATGTCTCAAATACCTTATGTTTCAAACAAAAGGTTGCATGTGGCATGCTTTACTATGTACTAGACCAGACGTAGAACATGCTCAAGTGTCGCGAGCAGTTGCTAGTCAAACTCCAGTGAAGAAGTACTGGATCGCCGTAAAAGATATCCTTAAGCTCTTGAAAAAGACTAAGGATTTGTTCTTGGTCTACGGTGGTAGTGGAGAATTAAAATTCGAAGGATTCACTGATTCGAATTTTCAGTCTGATGTGGATAGATTAAATTTATCCATTTTCGGATACATATCCTGCATCAATGGGGTAACGGTAAATTTGAAAGGGCTCCAAGCAAATCACCGTAACCATCTAAACCACTGAAGCAAGATATATTGCAGCATTAAATGTAGCATTAAATGCGGCTTAAGAAAGTGTTTGGATATAAAACTTCATCCTATGATTGGATGTAGTGCCTAGCATTGCGAAGCTCATGGTTATCTTCTATGATAACATTGGAGCTATTGCTAAAGCAAAGCATTCGAGATCTTACCAGAAATCTAAACACAATTGAAAGAAAAGTACCATTTGATTAGAGAAATCATTGGTAGAGTTAACGCACATAAAGGATTGCGTCCACTCAGAAGACAACTTAGCAGATCCACCAAAAGAGGCTATATCATGAAATGAGTTCGAAGAACATCTTTAGAAAGATGGGTCCTAGAAACGTTTGTGATTGGCTTTAGGGCAAGTGGGAGATTGATGGGATATTGCCCTGCAAGCCAATATATTTAGCTTGTATTGGAACTATCATTATCTTTCTTTAGTATAAATGATTTAATATGCACGTTTATTTATACGAGTATAAGGATAAACAATGGCCAACTTCATCTCTCGCGAATACATTTAAGCGATTGGTCGAAATCCTTAGATTACATTTGACTATGGGACGATTCACTTCAGTACTGAGTGCAATCATGAAACAGTCTCAAATGTCGTAATCTTAAAACTGTTCCAAGTCATAGATTCTGAAACGAGACGGGGTATCGTAGGAATCGCCAAGACTTGTACGAGTATGCATGATTCACATGGAGTGAATTTGTAGCGTCTCATGAGCAAGGCATTTGAGACCAGTGCATATGAGTAGGTGGTTCAATGGAGGATTGAACGCATCGAACGACCCGAACAGAGAAACCCATTGTGGAAACGCATGTCGCATATCGGTGATGGGATGTTTCTCAAGGATTATAATAGTGTACGATTTAGTCCTTTGACTTGAGGTGCTAGGGCGAATTCGGTGCATGAAAGTGCGTACTTCGATCTAGGTATAGGTCACTTAGCTTGATCATAACATGCCTAGGTTGGGTGCGTATGGACATGTACGCGAGTGGTTAGTACCAATATGGAATCTATTGACTCATCGTAATGGAGGAGAGAATTTCCTATACGATTCTTAGATAATATATCCGAGAAACCCGTGGCCAAGGTCGGTGATGGATTTGGAAAGGGGTTTCCAAATTTAGGAGTCATACTGGAATATTATCCTGAATTAGAAAGTATAGTTATCAAGACAAATTTAGAGGTGCCGATCAATTCACACACCCTAAGTCTTGATCGAGAATATTAGTCGATAGAAGGACCGTATGTACATGGTAATTATATGAGACGAGGTTCACAAGTATCAATTCACCTGAAGTTGGGCTTCATGGGCTTGTGGCTAGACATCGACCATGAAGTGTAGGTACTCCTGAGTTAATAGAGGATTTGGTTCTAGGAGTGGTCAATTAAAGGTTGTTTAATTGACCGGAGCAATTTATTATTCATAAATTAAATCACGAAGAATTCGTGGTCTTGCTGCCAATTGATGGTGAACCCAGAGGGACACACAATACAATTGGACGGTGACTGTTGAAAAAGGACATGAAAGGAATTAATTGATTTAAAGGTAATTAAATCAATTAAATGAATTAAAGTATTTAATTCAAGTGGGAGATTAATTAATTAGTTGACTTAATTAATTAAACACTTAATTAAGTTGCTAATTAATTATATAAAAGAAATATTGATTTATTTGGATTGGGCATTTAATTAAAGTAGTTAATTAAATGAAAGACTTGCAAGACATGAGCCTTTAATTAAAAGCCCATAAGGAGTCTTGCAAACCTAGGTCAAAAGGAACTCTATAAATAGAGTTCTACCAGAGCTCAGAAAGCTAACACCCTAGCACAAAAACCCTGGCCTCTTTTCTCTGACCTAGCCGCCCCCTCTCCTGAGCCGCCAACCTATTGCCGCCGCCACCTTGCTGCCGTGAGCTGCCCTAGCGCCGCCGCCGCCTCTCCCTTGTTCCACCGTGCTAGATCTTGCCTTGTCAAGTAGATCTGCACAGTCCTGCAACAACAAATCTCCTAGATCTAGTTCTGAGCCTAAGACTAGGAGGTGTTACTAGAATCCAGTTGGTGTGGACTATCTTTGGAGGTGAGACGCTTGGATCACTTCTGTGAACTAAATCCAGATCCAGATTCAGATTTGAAGGTTGCCACCACCTTGCTTGGGGTGAGGTAAATCGCAAAATCCCCCTTGTTTAATTCAATGTGTGTTTTTCTTTCATGCTTGCGTATAAATAATATGGAGAATCTTATATGGGACCTTGGGTGCTTCGAAAAATTTTAAATTCCGCACTTTTGTTGTTCTGACAATCGAGGCAACCCAACCACTATCCCAACAGTGGTATCAGAGCCAACTCCATAATTATTATACGAAAAGCCTGAACATAATGTGTTTTCATCGTATATGTTTGATTATGTATATGTAAACACGTGATAATTATGTTCTGTAAATTGATTTTTGCTTGTTATGACTGGATCTATGATTGGGTAAAACTGCTTTTTCAGATCTGTGCCGATTTTATAGTTTGTGAAAATTTCAGGACTTTTTTGTGCAAAAATCGCATACAGGGTTTTTAGAGGGCTGAAAATTCGAAATTTTTGGATCTGGAAATTTCAAAATTTCTGGACTACTTTGCAAATATGATCGCACGGTTTTTGGGGTCGTTTTGTAATTTCTAAAAGTTTGGGGACTGTTTTGCAATTACCGAAACTTCAAGGGTCTATTTGAAAAATTGAAAATTTTAAGAATTCAAAATTTTATTTTCTGGTCTGCTGCCCAAATTTGCTTAGGGGTGTTTTTGTAACTTTTTAAAAGTTTTGGGGTCAAAGTGCAATTTTCGAAAGTTGAGGGGCGAAAATGCAAATTTCAAAAGTTGAAAAACAGAATATGAATTTGAGCAGAAAATTTATTTTTGTTTACCCGAATATTCATTTTGTCATAATTAGTAGTGACTAAAAGGTAGGAATCATAGGAAATTAGTTTTAAAAGGTAGTTTTAAAATTAAGAAAGAAATAGGTAAAGTTGTTTGCATGTTTCTTGCTCTACGTGAACTGTTTACATGGTTTTTCGATCGAGCCGAGCCTTGACCTTAGGTTAGATGTGATTGGTTTAATTTATTGTTTGGTTTTTATTGGGCCTGCGAGCCTATTATGTTTTTGGGCCACTTTGAGCCTTTGTAATAGAATAGTGCTTTACTGCTTTCCTAGATTAGGATGGAGGCCCGTTTACAAGCAATGTGGGAACCCAAAAAGGACATGAAGGCCATGTATGCATGGTACATTGTGTAATAGCATAGGCCTGTTTTGAGAACCCTTTAGATTGACCAATAGGGCCAACATCATTGGCTCGATGATGGCCCACATAGGAGGCTCCCGATCGAAAACATATTGTGGTAGTATGCATGCTAGGCTTGTATATCTTTTATTTATTAGTCGATTTATGATTGCTTGTGTGTATGCGCGCTAGAATCTAGATCGTAATTAAAGATAAAGCATAACTGAATTGGTGAGATCTCGAGGAGAGTTAGCATAACTTTCAAACCAGTAAATCCCCTCTTGAATTAAATATTAAGTCATATTGGATTAAAATAAAATGAAGTATTTATATAAATCCAATCCTTCCATCAATAGGGACTAGCGTATGTTGTCTACTTATCGATAGAGGTGATCCAGAGTCTGGCACCCGAGTCGAAGAAAGGGACAATACGCGAAATTCCTTGACTCCTTTTTTTAACTAAACACGACAAGGGTGAGGACTGGTCGGGATGTGAGGATCGACCGATAACTAGTTACGGAGAACTCACGACCGGGCCCGTTGCTCATCATGATTCATGGGTTAGACTTAACGATTAGTAACACTTATGATGTAGCAGTGCTAGATAAGTGCGAAAACCGGGGCAAAATAGCTTGAAGGTTGTGGAGTGACACAATTGGCAATAAGTATGCCTACCTGGGGAATTAATTGTATGGCCACGAGTCGTGGGTGCAATTAATTGCCGCTGGGACGTCAAGATCTACTAGGAAATAGTATTTCCCGAACAATTGAAGGGGTAATTGTTTCGACAAAATAGTGGGATAACTTCTACGATAGAAAGTCCAACCTTCGTAGATTATAAGTATTATTCATTAACTAGTCCACTGAATGTTTGTCTTCTCTTTAAAATTAGATACTGAGATATCTGTAATTATCCATTGTACTATTTATCCTCGACAAATAAAATAACAGGATCAAAATATCGACTAGGAAAGAAACTTGAGAATTGTCTTAAATTCCAAAAGTGGGAATGATGTTCTTGAACGACGAGCCTATGCCTTATGCGCTTCCGAGATAAGTCAAAATAAAAGAAACGAGTCACCCGTAGAGTATGGGAATATTAATGATCGTTTCCTCATATAAAGATGAATCTCAAAAGTGAAACGAATCACCTATGAAGTATGGGAATCTTAATGATCGTTTCCTCAAATAAGCATCAAGATTGAACGAGCTATGGAAGCAACATGAGGAGCATGTCTGAAGCTTCCACCTCAAAAGGCCCGTTTTGAGGACCAGTCTTTTGAAACAAACCTCCACCTCAAAAGGCTTGTTTTGAGGAGTAGTTTTGAATCGATTTGATTCGAGACTTCTAAGGAATTGTTTCAAAACTCGAGAATAATTGAAGGAACTAGTGTCAAGGATCACTGTCTTTGTTTTATCAATCTAGTTGAAAACTGGATCGATTAAACGTAAGCCTGCAAGTGATCTTAACATTAACTTCCTCCTAAATTCTGCTCCTGCTCATTCAAATGATTCTTGAAATACACTAATCTTATTTGATAAGTTGATCACATTTCATGAATCAACCAAAGTAATGGTTAAAGGCAAATAGGATAAACATGTCATGATCGTTTACACTTCATGGATTGCGAAGTCAAAGAAGAGTAAAATGAAGAAGAATTTATTCTCTTCTAAATACGACCATAAAGGTTGTCAAAAGAACACAAGTAGCCTAAAAGTAGAATTATCCCACTGGATCTAAGAAAGGCACCGATATGTTTAATTGATTAGATGATCTAATTAATTAAGCAACGTTTCAATTAAAGGGTTAATTGAAAAGGGAAAAAGGAATCAATTAAATTAGTTAATTGAAAGGAAGTAAATTAATTGAATTAAACCATTAACTCAATTTTATTGAATTAATGTGTGAAAATTCAATTAATTCAAAGATAATAATCCATTACTTTGGTACGCTAGACTTAGGACACATCTCCAAGAGTAGGATTCAAAAGTTGGTTTCACCTAAGCTTCTTGAAAAATAGAACTTGGATGAACTTCCAACCTGCGAATCATGTCTCAAAGGAGTTATGACCAGATCTCCCGTCACAGGGAATCCAGAGCGAACCAAACAAAATCTGGATTTAATCCATGAATATGGATCACTAAAAGTTACTGTGAGAGGAGATTACTCATACTTCGTACTTTTTGCTAATGACCTTGGTCGTTAGTGAAAAATGAATCTAGTGAGATGCAAATCCGAAAAACCAAGAAAGGTATTTCAATGCGAAGTAGAGAATCAACAAAGACAAAGTATTACGACCATTCGATCTAGTTGAGATAGCAAATACTTATCAAGGATTCCTCAATTATCTTAATGTGAATAAGATTCTCATATAACAAACTCCTCTTAAGACGCCTCAACTTATTGAAATGTCTAAAGAGATGGAATCTAACATTGTTAGGCATTGTTCGATCCATATTGAGATTTGTTAAAGCTTCCTTATGCATTCTAGGGGTTAGTCCTCCTGACTGCATCGAAGATACTGAGGAAAGTACCTTCAAAGTACGTGCCTGCAAAGCTTTACCAAGAAAGGTATGGCAAAATACCTTTATACTCTTACATCTGAGTATGGAGATCTCCTGCCGATGGTAGAAACAAGAAAGGAGATAAATTGGCTAGTAGATCCAATTTGTATATAATTATGGGGTATCCAACGAAATCCATTGGATACCTGTTCCACGACAATGAGAAACAATCGTTTCTCCTGGATATCCGTTCCTCTGTTGATGAAGTTCTCGTCAAAGGAAATGGACACGTCATGGAACTTGATGAAGTCCAAGATTTGGACCCGTCCCCGCAAACAATGGGAGTTAATCCAGAATTTACTAAACCTACTAGTACACCTACTCTTCGAAGGTCTGATCGAATTCGTAAGGAGCCAGAGCGATTTGGTTTCATTCACGAAAACGAGAATGTGGAAAGTGATCCAAAGTCCTATCAAGAAGTGATGTCAGACATAGACTCGGGTACGTGGCTCGAAGCCATGCAAACCAAAATGGATCACATCCATTCCAACAAGGTATAACCTTGATTGATCCACCCGAGGGATTTATCCCTATAAGTTGGCTATAAATTGTAAGTGGATCTTCAAACTTGGAATGAATGAAGAGGTGTTGCCTCTAAGAATTGAATAGTGGTAAAAAGGCTATTCGCAATGTTCTGGAACAGACTTTGATGAAACATTTTCTCCATTAGCAATGTCTGAATCCATTTAGATTCACATTTGTTCTGATGAGATAGTCAAGACATTTGACTTCATCAAAACGAGTATGAACCATGAGTGTACAAAAGGATTAGTGGGAGCGCGATGAAGCTCATATTTTATATGTCGATAATATTCTGGTTATCTGGGATGATATCGGAATGTTAGCACAGACGAAAGCATGATTGTCCATGCAATTCTCCATAAAAGATTTAGGAGAAGCATCTTGCGTATTGGGATACGTATCTATAGAATTAGATCAGAAAAGATGCTTACACTCTCTAAATCTAAGTACATAGAATCAATACTGGAAATATTCAGTATGAAGAATCCAAGAAAGGATTGCTTCCAGTGAGACACTGAATCCCTTGTTCCAAAATCGATGTGCCCTACATCAAATGAGAATAAAGGAAAATGTCTCAAATACCTTATGTTTCAAACAAAAGGTTGCATGTGGCATGCTTTACTATGTACTAGACCAGACGTAGAACATGCTCAAGTGTCGCGAGCAGTTGCTAGTCAAACTCCAGTGAAGAAGTACTGGACCGCCGTAAAAGATATCCTTAAGCTCTTGACAAAGACTAAGGATTTGTTCTTGGTCTACGGTGGTAGTGGAGAATTAAAATTCGAAGGATTCACTGATTCGAATTTTCAGTCTGATGTGGATAGATTAAATTTATCCATTTTCGGATACATATCCTGCATCAATGGGGTAACGGTAAATTTGAAAGGGTTCCAAGCAAATCACCGTAACCATCTAAACCACTGAAGCAAGATATATTGCAGCATTAAATGTAGCATTAAATTCGGCTGAAGAAAGTGTTTGGATATAAAACTTCATCCTATGATTGGATGTAGTGCCTAGCATTGCGAAGCTCATGGTTATCTTCTATGATAACATTGGAGCTATTGCTAAAGCAAATCATTCGAGATCTTACCAGAAATCTAAACACAATTGAAAGAAAAGTACCATTTGATTAGAGAAATCATTGGTAGAGTTAACGCACATAAAGGATTGCGTCCACTCAGAAGACAACTTAGCGGATCCACCAAAAGAGGCTATATCATGAAATGAGTTCGAAGAACATCTTTAGAAAGATGGGTCCTAGAAACGTTTGTGATTGGCTTTAGGGCAAGTGGGAGATTGATGGGATAGTGCCCTGCAAGCCAATATATTTAGCTTGTATTGGAACTATCATTATCTTTCTTTAGTATAAATGATTTAATACGCACGTTTATTTATACGAGTATAAGGATAAACAATGGCCAACTTCATCTCTCGCGAATACATTTAAGCGATTGGTTGAAATCCTTAGATTACATTTGACTATGGGACGATTCACTTCAGTACTGAGTGGAATCATGTAACAGTCTCAAAGGTCGTAATCTTAAAACTGTTCCAAGTCATAGATTCTGAAACGAGACGGGGTA
This sequence comes from Penstemon barbatus, assembly GCA_003313485.2. Classification (NCBI taxonomy): domain Eukaryota; kingdom Viridiplantae; phylum Streptophyta; class Magnoliopsida; order Lamiales; family Plantaginaceae; genus Penstemon; species Penstemon barbatus. The sequence goes on from CM064880.1 coordinate 34,315,302, forward strand.
TCGTAGGAATCGCCAAGACTTGTACGAGTATGCATGATTCACATGGAGTGAATTTGTAGCATTTCATGAGCAAGGCATTTGAGGCCAGTGCATATGAGTAGGTGGTTCAATGGAGGATTGAACGCATCGAACGACCCGAACAGAGAAACCAATTGTGGAAGCGCATGTCGCATATCGGTGATGGGATGTTTCTCAAGGATTATAATAGTGTACGATTTAGTCCTTTAACTTGAGGTGCTAGGGAGAATTCGGTGCATGAAAGTGCGTACTTAGATCTAGGTATAGGTCACTTAGCTTGATCATAACATGCCTAGGTTGGGTGCGTATGGACATGTACGCGAGTGGTTAGTACCAATATGGAATCTATTGACTCATCGTAATGGATGAGAGAATTTCCTATACGATTCTTAGATAATATATCCAAGAAACCCGTGGCCACGGTCGGTGACGGATTTGGAAAGGGGTTTCCAAATTTAGGAGTCACACTGGAATATTATCCTGAATTAGAAAGTATAGTTATCAAGACAAATTTAGAGGTGCAGATCAATTCACAGACCCTAAGTCTTGATCGGGAATATTAGTCGATAGAAGGACCGTATGTACATGGTAATTATATGAGACGAGGTTCACAAGTATCAATTCACCTGAAGTTGGGCTTCATGGGCTTGTGGCTAGACATCGACCATGAAGTGTAGGTACTCCTGAGTTAATAGAGGATTTGATTCTAGGAGTGGTCAATTAAAGGTTGTTTAATTGACCTGAGCAACTTATTGTTCATAAATTAAATCACAAAGAATTCGTGGGCCTGCTGCCAATTGATGGTGAACCCAGAGGGTCACACACAATACAATTGGACGGTGACTGTTGAAAGAGGACATGAAAGGAATTAATTGATTTAAAGGTAATTAAATCAATTAAATGAATTAAAGTATTTAATTCAAGTGGGAGATTAATTAATTAGTTGACTTAATTAATTAAATACTTAATTAAGTTGCTAATTAATTATATAAAAGAAATATTGATTTATTTGGATTGGGCATTTAATTAAAGTAGTTAATTAAATGAAAGGCTTGCAAGACATGGGCCTTTAATTAAAAGCCATAAGGAGTCTTGCAAACCTAGGTCAAAAGGAACTCTATAAATAGAGTTCTACCATAGCTCAGAAAGCTAACACCCTAGCACAAAAACCCTGGCCTCTTTTCTCTGACCTAGCCGCCCCCTCTCCTGCGCCGCCAACCTAGTGCCGCCGCCACCTTGCTGCCGTGAGCTGCCCTAGCGCCGCCGCCGCCTCTCCCTTGTTCCACCGTGCTAGATCTTGCCTTGCCAAGTAGATCTGCACAGTCCTGCAACAACAAATCTCCTAGATCTAGTTCTGAGCCTAAGACTAGGAGGTGTTACCATAATCCAGTTGGTTTGGACTATCTTTGGAGGTGAGACGCTTGGATCACTTCTGTGAACCAAATCCAGATCCAGATTCAGAATTGAAGGTTGCCACCACCTTGCCTGTGGTGAGGTAAATCGCAAAAACCCCCTTGTTTAATTCAATGCGTGTTTTTGTTTCATGCTTGCTTATAAATAATTTGGAGAATCTTATATGGGACCTTGGGTGCTTCGAAAAATTTTAAATTCCGCATTTTCGTTGTTCTGACAATCGAGGCAACCCAACCACTATCCCAACACGTATGAACGTGTACGCGAATGGTTAGTACTAATAAAGGATCTATCGACTCGTCTTGATAAGAGGAGAGAATTTCCTGATTGATTAAATCCTCAATTAAAGTGTTAATTGAAAAGATTAATTAATTAATAGTGGATTAGTTAATTAAGCATATGGGCCGATTATTGTGAAGATTAATTGATCTTGGATTAATTATATTTGCATGGGCCGATTTTGCTAAGAGTAAGTTGATTGAATTAATTTTGATTAATAGAGCATGTGGCCGATGGTTACATTGATTAATTGATCTCATGTCATTTAATCAACATGGCCGAACCATCCTCAAGGAAAATTAATTAATCTTATGTTAATCTAATCATAGCCGATTTTAATAGGGAAAATTGGGAGAAGACTTATCTTGTAAAGAGATATGACATATCTTATTTCCTTATGAGATAAGGAAATATATGCAAAAGATATATCTTATATATAAGAGTCTTCTAAAAATAAGAGATAAATCATAATCTCTTCAAATAACAAGATAATCTCAACAACTAAAAACCCTAGTATAAAAGGAGAAGTGGCCGAAATTTTTCAGCCAAGCAAGAAACTCAATTCTTCTCCCTGTTCGACCTCTTTGCAAAATCGCCCCATCCCTGTGTTTATTTTCTCCAAGTTTTTCTTTTCTGGATCTAGATTCAATTCCTGAAAAAGACAATTCCCTAATCCTGGTTCTGAGCCTGAGGATTACGAGAAGTCATTCAATCCAACTGGTGTGGACTTTCTCTAGAGGCACAACACTTGGGGTGCTCTAGTGAACTTTTGAAGACCGGAGAAAAACCACCACCTTGCCTGTGGTGAGGTAATTTTTCTAAATTACCTATTTATTTATGTTATTGACTTGTGATTCAATTACCCATTTTCGTATGAGTTAGATAACTGAGATCCTTGGCTCACGGGTTTTTCATGTGTATAAAATTTTTGAATATTCCGCACGTTGTTTTTGACAACTGTACCGCGTAAAGCCCAACAATATCCTCTAAGAATTGGCGTAGCCACTCAGCCTCTTCACCACATTTGTCTGAAACTATAAATTCAGACTCCATTGTGGATCTGACTATCACAGTTTGTTCAAAGGATTTCCAAGTTACAGCTGCACCACCTATGGTGAATACATATCCACTGGTGGATAATCCTATACATCAGATATCAAACTTGCATCACTGTATCCTTCTGCAACTACTGGACATCTTGTATGGTGTAGCCCGTAATTAGAGTAAACTTTAAGTATCTCAGTAACCTCACTTTGGCTTTCCAGTGTCAGTTCCAGGATTACTAATGTATCTGCTTAGCTTACTAACTGCGTATGCTATATATGGTCTTGTAAAACTCATCAGGTACATTAAACTTCCAATAATCCTTGAGTATTCCACTTGAGAGATGCTCTCACCTTTACTCTTTGATAAAGGTTGACTTGGATCTATAGGAGTTCTAGCCTCATTAGAGTCATCCTTACTGAATTTTTCAAGGATCATTCCAATATAACCGGAATGACTCAAAATGATGCCATATGAGTTTCTCGTAATTTTTAACTCCCCAGTATCACATCTGCTAGACCCATATCTTTCATTTTAAATCTAGCATTCAACATATCCTTAGTGGATTTTGTTAGAATTTATCCCCAAAGATCTATCTTGATTTTAACGAATTTCGTTAAGTTCAGTAATATCAATAACAATATGACCAAGGCTAGATTGAATATGATTTACGGGCTTAGTTACTTTATTCCGGATGGATCTACTCAAAGATGAACAACACGCAACGTAGGAAGAGTATAGAATTGTATGTAATATGTATAGCAAGAGCTCTTTTATTTGATTGATCAAGGATTTCAATGGATGTAGGCGTAAGTATGATATTCTTAATTGTGCCCTAATACAATAAAAGTGAAGGATTTATATAGGTCTACATCCCTAGCTATACAAGGAAACATAACAATAATAGGATTCAGAATGATGTCCCTCTGTTCTTCGGACTCTGGAGCTAGGTCGCTGAGATACTCCTTATTAGGTCGAGCTGACCATTATAGTCGATCCGCATTTGGGCTGTGCATCTAGTTGGGCCAACCTTATCCTTATTGATTTCTCGTGTATCATTTGGGGTGTAAAATATCCCCCATCAGTACTCCCTCACTTCTTCGAGCGGAGATGTAGTCGTAGCTTGTAGAAGTAGTTGATTTTCCCGACTACGCTTTATGAATCGTGCCTCATTAGAAACCTTATTTGGAAAAAAACCTTATGGGAAAAAATCCAAAATAAGGAAAAGAGTGCATCGTTTCTCAAATAGTCGTATCTTTGTCCCAGTTGACAGGCGTCATTTCGAATCGAGGAGTCACTTCTCTTCAATCAATGGCGGGAAAATGAATCGTTCCGGAGTGGCTAAAATGTCCTTTCGACTTTGTATATATATATATCCGTCTTTGGTTTCACCCTTACTTTTTACTCTATGCCTTCTAATTTTTAGCAGTAAATTTTCAAGTCGATAAACTTCATAAGTAACATATTTTTAGATGATTAGCCAAACAATCTTCGATATGGCTTCCACTTCTAGAAACCCCAACTCATCGACTATTGATGACGTGATCCTCACTGTTAACCCGGAGGGTTCTCAGAGTCCTCCTCCTGATCAAACTGAGATCTTGGACATAGATATCCCAGAAAAGGATACCTTACAGATAGATATCCTCACCGACGAGGAGGTAGATGCTAAAACTGCTACCAAAGCTAAGGGTGCCAATCCTCAGGTTTCCGATCCAGTTGAGCACCTCGCTTGTATTTTCAAGGAGTATAACTTGAGAGAACTGTAGGCCAAATATAGTCGGGTCTTTCCTGAAGGCTCTGAGATTTTTCTTCCGTCACCAACTGACAGGGTTACTTCCCCCTCGAGGGTTGTCGTGCCTTCTATACCTCCCATTTCCAGCATGGTCTTAGACTCCCACTTTCTCTTCTTTTCCTTGAAATTCTAAATACTTTTACCGTCTATTTGACTCAATTAGTTCATAATTTCATCGCTTTTGTTGTTTGTTTTGCCGTTTTAATGGTTGCCAAAGGTCTTCAGCCATCTTTTCGCAACTTTTTCAATTATTTCGTTTTAGCCTTTCCAGTTCTTCAAACCGTGGTTATTTCTTTGTGAGCCAAAGATCTGGCTGCGCTATTTTTTATTATCCCGTTTCTAGTAATTTCGAGTGAAATCTCATACTTCTTTGTTCGACCTCCAACCCATAAAACCTTGGCCGATGGGTCGACTGTCCCTTCTGACTTTTCCTGGGACCATGGATCCAAATGGACCTTTGGTGGCCGGAAAGTTACAGGAAAGATGATCCCCGACGACCCATGCTTATTGAGCATGATAAAGGAAATGAGGTCGGACAAGTATCAATTTGCCGTTCTTGTGGGAGAGGCTTTCTTCGGAAGGCCGGGCTAAGTTCCCACGACTATCCTGCTAGAATCCCCAGTCGATCTCTTGGTAAATTCACACATTTACCTCTTGTATATTTTAATTGCTCTTATATTTCAGATTCTCTGTAACTCTATTTTCATTCTTTGCAGCTTCTATGGTTGAAGGTTCTGGGCACTCAAAGACAGAAATATGGTCTTATCCAAATATACAAAGACAGCCGATAACCAGCCTATAAAGCAAAGGTTTTCCCGAAAGAGGAGGAGAGATTAAGATCCAGATTCTGAGGACAACAGGGAAGAAACTCTAGAGGTCCCTGAAGATGTCCCTCACAGGCCTTCCTCTTCTCAAGCTCAGGCATCTTCTTATTCTACCAGGACGAGCCAGGGATATCCTCCCTTATCCGTCAGAACTTCATATGGCATCCATGGTTGCAACTCATGGTCAGTGCCCAACTCTACCGGTTCTTTAGTGAAAAGAAGGAGACGGGTTTATGATCGTTTAGGTCAGAACCTTACTCTGGTGGGCGAGTCGAACCCGAAAGCCACCTTGGTCGAGTTGGTGGAAAATCATCTTGTAGGAAAAAGGGCGGCAGGGTTCTCCAACTGTGATGCTGATGATAAGGAGAATGCTGCTGATAAGGCTACACGGATTCTTCTTTCTATTGTTTTTACCAGGGATGTGCAACGGTTGCTGGAGAAAGATCCTTTGGAGAAGCTTGAAAAAGCTGCGCAATCTCATATTAGAGTAAGAGGAGAAGATCTCGTGCTTCTTAAACTTTCTTTCTCTTTTTGTCTTTTAGTACTACTTCTAATTTGCTAATCCTTTGTATCATTAGTCCGGGCCCTGTATGGTGTCTTCCATGTATGAGTTAGCCTTGTTAAAGCAACAATGTCAATTCTTGGAAAAGAGAAACAAGGTTCTTCTTCAAACAGTGGCGGACTTAGAGCATAGGTTGACGGGCAGGACCTTCCACAACTTCTTCCCAACAGCCTGACGCCGGCGACCATCCTAATTCAGGGACAGATAATCATCATATAATTAATATTGTCCGGGATGCTACACAGGCTCAAGAGCGGGCAAATGAATTGGCTAGAGAGCTGGAGGAGCAGCAAGTTCATCATGCGACGCGAGTTAGTGAGCTTGAGTCCTAGATCACGAGTCTTCGAGCTCGCCTCAATGAGCAAGAAGAAGATGAAGACCTTGACGGCTTGATTGATAGGGCCTGTATTAGTCCTAAAGAGAGAGTCATTTGTGAATTCCTTGGTTCTCTAGTCCACACTGCCCTGGTCCATGAGATGGTCGGTCCGCTCTTGGAGAATACTTTCAAGAATACAGTTCATCAAATTGTAGCCCTCAATTTGATCGATGTCCGTAGAGAGGAGTACTTCAGATCTATTCATGTCAGCCAAGATCGGAATGGCCAGGAGTATTCACCCACTGACGTTCTAACGGTGACGTACGAACATCTTCCTTTGTCGCATTTGGTGAAGGAGTTCGGGGTTCCTCTGCCCGTGCCCCCTCCTAATGTAGATCCTCCAAAGGCAGATGGTGCGAGTACTTCCGAAGCAGGTTGTTTGGCTAGTCCTCGGGACGAGGAGGACGAGGTGGGTACCGACCAGGAGGACCATGAGGATCAAGCGCCTTGAGAGAATTTAGATGATATGTTAATCTTGTGTTCTCTGTATAATCTTACTTCGCACAATGCGCTCTTTGTTAATTTGTATAATTTTTAATCTATCAATTGTACTGGATAATTAGACATAAGTCTATTACCGCATAAATTATTTTCTTTGTCGGATTTAATTTCATCGAACTGATTGGTCGAGTAGTACTTTTTGTTTTTGAATATGTCTTTTCGCGCCCCCTTCAGGGACCGTCCCGTCTTTTCCTTTAGTATAAATACAGGGGTAAAAAGTTCTCACTATTTTACTACGCGTCCCCACTTGGATAAAATATTCTCTCTAGTTGTTTGGTCATTCCCCTCGATTTTCCAATCTCTTCCTTATTTATTCGAGAATGAGTTCTCTTTTCTCTAACTTCTAAGCGCACGTCGCTCGATCCTCCCAGAAACGTTAGACCCAAGAGATCCCGAACTGGGGGTCCTTCTACTGAATTTTAGAACCTTGAGCAGTTACTAGCTCGGGTGCTCAGACATCAACCCTTTCTTCGAGCGGGGCAGATAACCCTCAAGGCCCCATAACTCATCCATCCACTATTTAACAAAATGTTCGCTCAAGCCTCCTCCTACTTCAAATATTCAGAGAAGAGCTTCTCCTGGGTGAGTCGCCTTTGGAGATATGGCTTCTGATGAGAGGTCTTCTGAGGTCGAAATCCCAACCTACATCCCTCTTTCCGAGCATGGTTCTCAGGATCATGTTCATACTGAAATTCCCAGGGACAATCCTACTGCTGATCATACTGAAACTCCCAGTAAGGTAGTATGAATCATTCGTCAGGTAGACATAAGTCTTTGAGAATCTGAAATGTCATATTTGAAGTTGGAGCTTTATTCCATAAAGTTTCATCTTTCAATCATTATGAATAATGTACTCTTATCTATAAATTCTGTAGAAAGTTTATTATAAAACCCATAACTTAATCAAAACCTCTGATGAGGGGTACTTTGGAATCTTTATTCTTGGAGCTCATGCTGGATCAAAGAACCTAATTTCGACCTTGAGCTCATTGAAGGCCCTGAATCCGACCTTGAGGGCAGAATTTCGACCTTGAGCTCATTGAAGACCCTAAAATCCGATCTTGTGCTCATTGAAGGCCCTGAATCCGACCTTGAGGGCATAATTTCGACCTTGAGCTCATTGAAGGCCCTGAATCCGACCTTGAGGGCAGAATTTCGACCTTGAGCTCATTGAAGACCTTAAAATCCGACCTTGTGCTCATTGAAGGCCCTGAATCCGACCTTGAGGGCAGAATTTCGACCTTGAGCTCATTGAAGACCCTAAAATCCGACCTTGTGCTCATTGAAGGCCCTGAATCCGACCTTGAGGGCATAATTCTTATCTCGAAGGTTTGAACTCCAATTAGCTCAGTCCGATCGCCAGCAGAGGGGCTCATGGTCGAATTTATCATTGGGCCAACCCCAGGCCCAAGCCTTTGGGCCTAGAAATGCTCTCCTCAACGATAAATACCACACCCATTTATGAGAGAGAGGGGGAAGGGGGCTGCTCCTTGATCGAAGCCTCCTGCTCGGATTTCCCCTTGAGTTAGACTAGATCACCTTAGTTGTATGTATTTACCCTCTAGCTTGTACGGCATCCTATAATGCTCAAATAGGACCCTCAATACTTGTAATCTGTACCCATTATGCCCAAAATATACTTTATTGATCTTCTATCTCATATCATAGTGTATCGTGCATGCTCTATTTTATTATTTTGATCTCCAACGAAAACCCGTAAGATCAATTGGCGCCCACCGTGGGGCCTTATTTGGGTGTTAGATCGAAATATGCCTACTAGGAGGCAATTTACTTACAATCAAGTGAAGGTTCTCATGCAGGAGCTCAAGTTATCAGATCTCGAAGGTCATAATTTCAAGATCGAATTTTTGGATCTCCAAGATCGAATTTTCAAATCTCCAGGATCAAATTCTTGGATCTCCAAGATCAAATTTTCATATCTCCAAGATCGAATTTTCAGATCTCCAGGATCGAATTCTTATGGCTACAGGGTCGAATTCTTATATCTCCAGGATCAAATTCTTGGATCTCCAAGATCAAATTCTCATATCTTCAAGATCGAATTTTCAGAATCTCCAGGATCGAATTTTATGATCTTCAGGATCAAAGTTTATTATCTCTAGGATCAAATTCTCAGTCTTCAGGATCGAATTTTATGTTCTCCAGGATCGAATTTTATGATCTCCAGGATCAAATTTTATGATCTTCAGGATCAAAGTTTATTATCTCCAGGATCAAATTCTCAGTCTCCAGGATCGAATTTTATGATCTTCTGATCGAATTTTATGATCTTCAGGATCAAAGTTTATAGTCTCTAGGATCAAATTCTTGGATCTCCAAGATCAAATTCTCATATCTTCAAGATAGAATTTTCAGATCTCCAGGATCGAATTCTTATGTCTACAGGGTCGAATTCTTAGATCTCCAGGATCAAATTCTTGGATCTCCAAGATCAAATTCTCATTTCTTCAAGATCGAATTTTCAGATCTCCATGATCGAATTCTTATGTCTACAGGGTCGAATTCTTATATCTACAGGATCAAATTCTTGGATCTCCAAGATCAAATTCTCATATCTCCAAGATCGAATTTTCAGATCTCCAGGATCGAATTCTTATGTCTAAAGGGTCGAATTATCATGTCTCCAGAATCAAATTCTTGGATCTCCAAGATCAAATTCTCAGTCTTCAGGATCGAATTTTCTGATCTTCAGGATCGAATTTTATGATCTCCAGGATCAAATTCTTGGATCTCCAAGATCAAAGTTTATTATCTCCAGGATCAAATTCTCAGTCTCCAGGATCGACTTTTATGATCTTCTGATCGAATTTTATGATCTTCAGGATCAAAGTTTATTGTCTCCAGGATCAAATTCTTGGATCTCCAAGATCAAATTCTCAAATCTTCAATATAGAATTTTCAGATCTCCAGGATAGAATTCTTATGTCTACAGGGTCGAATTATCATGTCTCCAGAATCAAATTATTGGATCTCCAAGATCAAATTCTCAGTCTTCAGGATCGAATTTTCCGATCTTCAGGATCGAATTTTATGATCTCCATGATCGAATTTTTAGATCTCCAAGATCGAATTTTCAGATCTCCAGGATCAAATTCTTGGATCTCCAAGATCCAAGTTTATTATCTCCAGGATCAAATTCTCAGTCTCCATGATCGAATTTTATAATCTTCAGGATCAAAGTTTATTGTCTCCAGGATCAAATTCTTGGATCTCCAAGATCAAATTCTCATATCTTCAAGATAGAATTTTCAGATCTCCAGGATCGAATTCTTATGTCTACAGGGTCGAATTATCATGTCTCCAGGATTAAAGTCTTGGATCTCCAAGATCAAATTCTCAGTCTTAAGGATCGAATTTTCCGATCTTCAGGATCGAATTTTATGATCTCCAGGATCGAATTTTTAGATCTCCAAGATCGAATTTTCAGATCTCCAGGACCAAATTCTTGGATCTCCAAGATCAAATTTTCATATCTCCAAGATCGAATTTTCAGATCTCCAGGATCCAATTCTTATGTCTACATGGTCGAATTCTTATATCTATAGGATCAAATTCTTGGATCTCCAAGATCAAATTCTCATCTCTCCAAGATCGAATTTTCAGATCTCCAGGATCGAATTCTTATGTCTACAGGGTCGAATTCTTATATCTCCAGGATCAAATTCTTGGATCTCCTAGATCAAATTCTCATATCTTCAAGATCGAATTTTCAGATTACCAGGATCGAATTTTATGATCTTCAGGATCAAAGTTTATTATCTCTAGGATCAAATTCTCAGTCTTCAGGATCGAATTTTATGATCTCCAGGATCGAATTTTATGATCTTCAGGAACAAAGTTTAGTATCTCCAGGATCAAATTCTCAGTCTCCAGGATCGAATTTTATGATCTTCTGATCGAATTTTATGATCTTCGGATCAAAGTTTATTGTCTCCAGTATCAAATTCTTGGTTCTCCAAGATCAAATTCCCATATCTTCAAGATAGAATTTTCAGATCTCCAGGATCGAATTCTTATGTCTACAGGGTCGAATTCTTAGATCTCCAGGATCGAATTCTTGGATCTCCAAGATCAAACTCTCATATCTTCAAGATCTAATTTTCAGATCTCCAGGATCGAATTCTTATGTCTACAGGGTCGAATTCTTATATCTCCAGGATCAAATTATTGGATCTCCAAGATCAAATTCTCATATCTCCAAGATCGAATTTTCAGATCTCCAGGATCGAATTCTTATGTCTACAGGGTCTAATTATCATGTCTCCAGAATCAAATTCTTGGATCTCCAAGATCAAATTCTCAGTCTTCAGGATCGAATTTTCCGATCTTCAAGATCGAATTTTATGATCTCCAGGATCGAATTTTTAGATCTCCAACATCGAATTTTCAGATCTCCTGGATCAAATTCTTGGATCTCCAAGATCCAATTTTATTATCTCCAGGATCTAATTTTATGATCTTCTGATCGAATTTTATGATCTTCAGGATCAAAAGTTTATTGTCTCCAGGATCAAATTCTTGGATCTCCAAGCTCAATTTCTCATATCTTCAAGATAGAATTTTCAGATCTCCAGGATCGAATTCTTATGTCTACAGGGTCGAATTATCATGTCTCCAGAATCAAATTCTTGGATCTCCAAGATCAAATTCTCAGTCTTCAGGATCGAATTTTCCGATCTTCAGGATCGAATTTTATGATCTCCATGATCGAATTTTTAGATCTCCAAGATCGAATTTTCAGATCTCCAGGATCAAATTCTTGGATCTCCAAGATCCAAGTTTATTATCTCCAGGATCAAATTCTCGATCTCCAGGATCGAATTTTATGATCTTCTGATCGAATTTTATGATCTTCAGGATAAAAGTTTAATGTCTCCAGGATCAAATTCTTGGATCTCCAAGATCAAATTCTCATATCTTCAATATAGAATTTTCAGATCTCCAGGATCGAATTCTTATGTCTACAGGGTCGAATTATCATGTCTCCAGAATCAAATTCTTGGATCTCCAAGATCAAATTCTCAGTCTTCAGGATCGAATTTTCCGATCTTCAGGATCGAATTTTATGATCTCCAGGATCGAATTTTAAGATCTCCAAGATCGAATTCTCAGATCTCCAGGATCAAATTATTGGATCTCCAAGATCAAATTTTCATATCTCCAAGATCGAATTTTCAGATCTCCAGGATCGAATTCTTATGTCTACAGGGTCGAATTCTTATATATCCAAGATCAAATTCTTGGATCTCCAATATCAAATTCTCATATCTCCAAGATCGAATTTTCAGATCTCCAGGATCGAATTCTTATGTCTACAGGGTCGAATTCTTATATCTCCAGGATCAAATTCTCATATCTTCAAGATCGAATTTTCAGATCTCCAGGATCGAATTTTATGATCTTCAGGATCAAAGTTTATTATCTCTAGGATCAAATTCTCAGTCTTCAGGATCGAATTTTATGATCTCCAGGATCGAATTTTATGATCTTCAGGATCAAAGTTTATTATCTCCAGGATCAAATTCTCAGTCTCTAGGATTGAATTTTATGATCTTCCGATCGAATTTAATGATCTTCAGGATCAAAGTTTTTTGTCTCCAGGATCAAATTCTTGGATCTCCAAGATCAAATTCTAATATCTTCAAGATCAAATTTTCAGATCTCCAGGATCGAATTCTTATGTCTACAGGGTCGAATTATCATGTCTCCAGGATTAAAGTCTTGGATCTCCAAGATCAAATTCTCAGTCTTCAGGATCGAATTTTCCGATCTTCAGGATCGAATTTTATGATCTCCAGGATCGAATTTTATGATCTCCCGGATCGAATTTTATGATCTTCAGGATCAAAATTTATTATCTCCAGGATCACATTCTCAGTCTCCAGGATCGAATTTTATGATCTTCTGATTGAATTTTATGATCTTCAGGATCAAAGTTTATTATCTCCAGGATCAAATTCTCATATCTCCAGGATCGAACTCTTATATCCCCATGCTCGGATTCTTATATCTCCAGGACCAAATTCTCCGATTAAAGCTAAAGGGTGAAAGCCGTTGCTATGAACCTCAGGTGAAATCTGTTGCTATGACCGATTAAAGCTAAAGGGTGAAAGCATTTGCTATGACCCTCAGGTGAAAGCTGTTGCTATGACCGATTAAAGCTAAAGGGTGAAAGCCGTTGCTATGACCCTCAGGTGAAAGCTGTTGCTATGACCGATTAAAGCTAAAGTGTGAAAGCCATTGCTATGACCCTCAGGTGAAAGCTGTTGCTATGACCGATTAAAGCTAAAGGGTAAAAGCCGTTGCTATGACCCTCAGGTGAAAGTTGTTGCTATGACCGATTAAAGCTAAAGGGTGAAAGCCGTTGCTATGACCCTCAGGTGAAAGCTGTTGCTATGACCGATTAAAGCTAAAAGGTGAAAGTCGTTGCTATGACCCTCAGGTGAAAGCTGTTGCTATGACCGATTAAAGCTAAGGGGTGAAAGCCGTTGCTATGACCCTCAGGATCAAATCCTCAGTCTTCAGGATCGAATTTTATGATCTTCAGGATCGAATTTTATGATCTCCAGGATCGTATTTTTTATATCTCCAGGATCGAATTTTTATATCTCCAGGGTCGAATTCTTAGATCTCCAAGATCGAATTCTTATAACTCCAAGATCAAATTCTTGGATCTACAAGATCAAATTCTAAGATCTCCGGGATCAAATTATTAAATCTCCAAGATCGAATTCTTATATCTCCAGGGTCGAATTCTTATATCTTCAGGATCGAATTTTTTATATATCTCCAGGATCGAGTTCTTAGATCTCCAAGATCGAATTCTTATATCTTCAGGATCGAATTTCTTATATCTTCACCATGGAATTTTTTATATTTCCAGGATTGAATTCTTAGATCTCCAAGATCAAATTCTTATATCTTCAGGATCGAAATTTTTATATTTCCTGGATCGAACTCTTATATCTCCAGGGTCGAATTCTTATATCTCCAAGATCAAATTCTAAGATCTCGAAGATCAAATTATCAGACCTCCAAGATCAAATTCTTAGATCTCTAAGATCGAATTCTTATATCTCCAAGATCGAATTCTTATATCTCCAAGATCAAATTCTCTGATCAAAAAATGACAAAGGGTAAAAGTCGTAACCTTTGTAAGCATCGACGGTCTGCATGATAGGATCGGATTTCGATCATTCTTCTACTTTGGCTTTGCCTTTAAAATCTTTCGAACCAAACATTATGGATCTACATGCTATTGGTTATCAGCTTTCAGGGTTTTAATAAATTCGACCGATAATCCCCGATCTAGGGTTTCGATTCTTTATTTCGGAAACTCATGCTAAATTGAAGATTCTGAATTCAAAGCTCATGCAAAATTAAAGACCCTGAATTCCGACCCCGAATGCATAATACTGATCCCTAATAGAATTTGGAGTTTCTAAGATATGCACTCTTTTTCCCTGGTTCGGTTTTTATCCCACTGGGTTTTTTTCGAGCTAGGTTTTTAACGAGGCATATCCGGGACACAAAATAGCGATCCTCAAGCATTTTCTACTTCTCCGAGCTTCAGCTTCAGCTTCACTTTACGCTCGAGAAGTGGGGGAGTATTGATGAGGGGTACTTTGGAATCTTTATTCTTGGAGCTCATGCTGGATCAAAGAACCTAATTTCGACCTTGAGCTCATTGAAGGCCCTGAATCCGACCTTGAGGGCATAATTTCGACCTTGAGCTCATTGAAGGCCCTGAATCCGACCTCGAGGGCAGAATTTCGACCTTGAGCTCATTGAAGACCCTAAAATCCGACCTTGTGCTCATTGAAGGCCCTGAATCCGACCTTGAGGGCATAATTTCGACCTTGAGCTCATTGAAGGCCCTGAATCCGACCTTGAGGGCAGAATTTCGACCTTTAGCTCATTGAAGACCCTAAAATCCGACCTTGTGCTCATTGAAGGCCCTGAATCCGACCTTGAGGGCATAATTCTAATCTCGAAGCTTTGAACTCCAATTAGCTCAGTCCGATCGCCAGCAGAGGGGCTCATGGTCGAATTTATCATTGGGCCAACCCCAGGCCCAAGACTTTGGGCCTAGAAATGCTCTCCTCAACTATAAATACCACACCCATTTATGAGAGAGAGGGGGGAAGGGGGCTGCTCCTTGATCGAAGCCTCCTGCTCGGATTTCCTCTTGAGCTAGACTAGATCACCTTAGTTGTTTGTATTTACCCTCTAGCTTGTCGGCATCCTATAATGCTCAAATAGGACCCTCAATACTTGTAATATGTACCCATTATGCCTAAAATATACTTTATTGATCTTCTATCTCATATCATAGTGTATCTTGCATGCTCTATTTTATTATTTTGATCTCCAACGAAAACCCGTAAGATCAACCTCTTATATCACATTCCATGTGTTATACTAAATAATGTGAGATGCTTTCTTTATATTAGACATGGCAAAGTTCTTTCCTTCATCGAAAAGCTGGCTGGTTTATTAAAAGGGTCCATACTTCTCAACTTGAGTAGTCTTTTCGGTGAATTAAAGGATTTCGCTGGGCTCAATGTGAAGTGTTGTTTCGAGATTTTGTTCGTCTGGCTTCCGTGCCAAGCCCCTTGTTGAATATGCAGGTTCTCCTGCTTAGGAATGATAAATTGTGTACATTTTTCGTCGATTATTGTTTGTTGCGGAATAGGTATGATGCCTTTGTCGACTAGACATAAGTCTATTGGAATATAAAAAGTCATATTTAATAATGTCTCCGTATTCCAAGAATGCGACGCTTATTCTTCCTCCTCTTAATAATACAGTTATGCAAACTTATAAAAATGTAATGGAGGTTACCTAAACTCTCCAAGATGGATTCAAATACTTCAATCTCAATGTTTATCGTCGCTCTTGAAGAATTAGCTCATGAAGTTTCTTGTCGAACCAAATGGCGATTAACTGTGTCCAAAGATTTTCTTCATTTTGGTTTGGGTGGAATTTCAAAAATTGAGGATTCATCTTTTATTAGAGGATCCTGATATACCAAATATTCAATCAATGACATGGCAAGTTACACGTCAGAATAAAGTCAAACTAAGACTAAAATCTGCTTTTATTCGACACAGACCAATATCTGCTCTTATTCGACATACACCAGACTGGACTGGTTCGACATAGACCAAGATCTGCTCTTATTCGACATATAGCAGACTGGACGTATTCGACATACACTAGACTGGACCTGTTCGACATACACCTGACTAGACCTGTTCGACATACACCAAAATGGACCTATTCGACCTATACCAAAATTGACATACATATACTTGATCTCCAAATGTCTTGAAAACATGTCACTTGACATCCAAACATGGTTATTCGACATGCCGACCATACATATCGATACATATTATTTCAACATAACCAGTAAAGATCCGACCCGACCCGAAAGACCCGACCGATCCGAAAGATCCGATTTCTCCTCCTATAAATACCCCTCATTTGTTACATTTAAAGGTAGATTCTGCTCGACTTAACTACTATTTTTCTGCTATATTCTGCTATGCTTTGAATTGAACTGACTTAGGCATTGGAGGGTCAGCGCCGGGTCAACCACCATCACAACCTAAAGAGTTTCTTTGAGCACAGGGTTAGGAATCTTGAAGTGGAGTCCAGCTCGATCTGACCGGCTTAGGATTCCATACTGTGGAGCGGAAAAATTATCATTACGTGGCACATTGGACGTGGACCAGACACTTAGACGAAAATTTCGTTCATCGGTTGGCGCCGTCTGTGGGAACCTCTAACCAATGCTCGAACAAGAACGATGATCAGATCAAGGATGGTAGCAGCAACGCTGGAGTATGATCAGATTGGAGACAACATATAAGTTGATTGAATAATGCGATCAGGAACAATGAAATGCTTGATGATGAAGAAGCAAAATGCCTTGTTCGATATGAAGGCCTTCTTCGATGCAGAATTTCAGGTTGTCCAACATCATCGATGAGCAAATCAATGAGGAGCAACCAAATATAAGATCTTCAGTACAAAAAACGAGGTTTTATCAACACACTCAAACATAGTTGTATGAACTCATCGATATCACCCATGAAAATGGAAGAGCAAGCAAAATACCCTTGGTGTCAAATGTCATGTTCTTCGACATATCAAGGAGAACAAAAATGTCACAAGCAGTTTTAAAGCCTTGTTCGACATCAGGGACCATAAAGATCTTGTTCGCCATCATCGATGATCAAATCAATGAAGAGCAGAGCAGAACGTCACAAGCAGCTTTGAAGCCTTGTTCGACATATTCAATGAAGAGAAGAGCAGAATGTAATTTTCTTCGAAATATCAATGAAGAGGAGCAAAATCTCATCTTCTTCGACATAAACAAAATAAATGAAGAGCAGAGCAGAATTTCACAAGCAGCTTTGAAGCCTTGTTCGACATATTCAATGAAAAGAAGAGCGGAATGTAATGTTCTTCGACATAAACAAAATCAATGAAGAGCAAAGCAGAATGTCACAAGCAGCTTTAAAGCCTTGTTCGACATATTCAATGAAGAGAAGAGCAGAATGTAATGTTCTTCGACATATCAAGGAAGATGAACAAAATCTCATGTTCTTCGACATAAACAAAATTAATGAAGAGCAGAGCAGAATGTCACAAGCAGCTTTGAAACCTTGTTCGACATATTCAATGAAGAGAAGAGCAGAATGTAATGTTCTTCGACATATCAAGGAAGAGGAGCAAAATTTCATGTTCATCGACATAAACAAAATCAATGAAGAGCAAAGCAGAATGTCACAAGCAGCTTTAAAGCCTTGTTCGACATATTCAATGAAGAGAAGAGAAGAATGTAATGTTCTTCGACATATCAAGGAAGAGGAGCAAAATCTCATGTTCTTCGAGATAAACAAAATCAATAAATAGCAGAGCAGAATGTCAGAAGCAGCTTCAAAGCCTTGTTCGACATAAGTAGTTTTGAAAAGCATTCGATCAACTTCATCGATGATCAAATCAATGAAGAGGAGCAAAATGTCATGTTCTTCGACATATCAAGGAAGATGAGCAAAATCTCGTGTTCTTCTACATAAACAAATTCAATGAAGAGTGAAGCATAATATCATGTTCTTCGACGTATTAAGGAAGAGGAAAAAAATCTCATGTTCTTCAATATAAACAAGTTCAATGAAGAGGAGCAAGATATCATTGACTTCAGCATATCAAGGAAGATGAGCATTATTGTCATGTTGTTCGACATAAACAACCATACAGCTCAAATCAAACAAATAGGAGCAAATTATCATGTTCACATAAACACTATACTGCTCAAAACAAACAAACAGGAGCAAAATGTCATGTTGTTCAAAGAAAAAACCATACTGATCAAATTAATGAAGAGGAGCAAAATGTCACAAGCAGATTTTAAAAATCTTGTTCGACATCAAAGCATCTTTGAAAGTCTTGTTCGATATAAAATAGCCATAAAGGCGTTGTTCGACATCATCTTAGTTAAAGGGGAGCTCGACGATGATCATCGACGAGAAAACAAAGATCATAAGCAGCTATGAAGCATTGATCGACTTCATCGATGACGATATCGATGAAGAAAGTTAAAGGTCATTGACAACTATGAAAATCCGCGATCGATGACGAGCTTGACCAATTTTATGGTTTGACAAACTTTCTAGAAATACTAATTATGTAGCAAAAGACAAAAAATCAATATTTCATCGACACGCGAAGAATGATATCTACATCTTTCAAAGCATCAATCCTTGCACTATAAAAGTGACAATTCGAACAGTCGACATCTTTCAAAGCTTCGATCCCTTGCACTATAAAAGTGCTAAATGAATTGATCTACAACTTTCAAAGCTTCAATTCCTTGCACTATAAAAGTGACAAGTCGAACAGTCGACAGCTTTGAAAGCTTCGATCCTTTGCACTATAAAAGTGCTAAGATGAATTGATCTACAACTTTCAAAGCTTCAATTCCTTATACTATAAAAGTGATAAGTTGAACAATTGATAGCTTTCAAAGCATCAATCATTTCGAAAGCTTTCAAAGCATCGAATCCGTACACTATAAAAGTGATAAGTGGACAAATCAAAAGCTTCAAAGCTTCAATTCCTTACACTATAAAAGTGATAAGTTGAATAATTGATAGCTTTCATAGCATCAATCATTTCGACAGCTTTCAAAGCATCGAATCCTTACACTACAAAAGTGATAAGTCGACAAATCAAAAGCTTCAATTCCTTACACTATAAAAGTGATAAGTTGAACAATTGATAGCTTTCAAAGCATCAACCATTCCGACAGCCATTAAAGCATCGAATCCTGAAAAGTTGATAGCTTTCAAAGTATCAATCATTTCGCCAGCTTTCAAAGGATCGAATCCTTACACTATAAAAGTGATAAGTTGAATAATTGATAGCTTTCAAAGCATCAATCATTTCGACAGCTTTCAAAGCATCGAATCCTGTCAACAACTTTAAAAGCATCGACCAAAAAGATTTAGGTCGAATAGCTTATAAAAGCATCAATCAAAAAACACTATCAAAATGTTAATGAAGATTCTGGTCGACGTCAAAGCATCGACCGGAATGAGTTAGGTCGAATAGCTTTAAAAGCATCGACTAGAAATATTTAGGTCGAATAGCTTTAAAAGCATCGACAAAAAAACACTATCAAAGTGTTAATGAAGAATCTGGTCGATGTCAAAGCATTGACCGAAATGATTTAGGTCGAATAGCTTTAAAAGCATCGACTAGAAAGATTTATGTCAAATAGCTTTAAAAGCATCGAACAAAAAACACTATCAAAGTGTTAAAGAAGGATCTGGTCGACGTCAAAGTATCGACTAGAATGAAGAATCTGGTCGACATCATTGCATCGGCCTGAAAGATTTAGGTCGAATAGCTTTAAAAGCATCGAATAGAAAGATTTAGGTCGAATAGCTTTAAAAGCATCGAACAAAAAACACTATCAAAGTGTTAAAGAAGGATCTGGTTGACGTCAAAGCATCAACGAGAATGATTTAGGTCGAATAGCTTTTAAAAGCAGCGATCAAAAACACTATAAAATGTTAACAAATATGGTCGACATCAAAGCATCGACCAGAAAGATTTAGGTCGAATAGCTTTAAAAGCATCGACCAAATAAACACTATAAAAATGTTAATGAATAAATCTGGTCGACATCAAAGCATCGACCAGAATGATTTAGGTCGAAAAGCTTTATAAGTATCGACCAAATAACACAATAAAAGCTTTAGTGAACAATCGATATGAGTAAGTCAAATGAAATTATAATTCGACATAAATTAAAAAGCCACCTTATTCGACAACAATATTTAATTATTTATTTCGAAATCAATGTTTACGCATTCATTTCTATTGGACTCATATCGGAATAAAAGCTCATTTAGTTCGACATAGCCTTTGAGACACTCACAAAATTCAAGGCTTAGATCTTCAATATCGAAACACTTGAACTTGGGGGACTATTGATATACTAGGAATTTGAAAATTCTAAGTTACAAACTTCAAAACTTCAATTTACAATCGAACTCTCGAACTTGGGGTACTATTGATATACCAAGTATTCAATCAAT
This sequence comes from Penstemon barbatus, assembly GCA_003313485.2. Taxonomy (NCBI): domain Eukaryota; kingdom Viridiplantae; phylum Streptophyta; class Magnoliopsida; order Lamiales; family Plantaginaceae; genus Penstemon; species Penstemon barbatus. Next base: position 34,335,751 of record CM064880.1, read on the forward strand.
GACATGGCAAGTTACACGTCAGAATAAAGTCAAACTAAGACTAAAATATGCTCTTATTCGACATACACCAGACTGGACTGGTTCGACATAGACCCAGATCTGCTCTTATTCGACATATAGCAGACTGGACGTATTCGACATACACTAGACTGGACCTGTTCGACATACACCAGACTAGACCTGTTCGACATACACCAAAATGGACCTATTCGACATATACCAAAATTGACATATATATACTTGATCTCCAAAATGTCTTGAAAACATTTCACTTGGCATCTAAACATGGTTATTCGACATGCCCACCATACATATCGATACATATGGGCATTATTTCAACATAACCACTAAAGATCCGACCCGACCTGAAAGACCCGACCGATCCGAAAGATCCGATTTCTCTTCCTATAAGTACCCCTCATTTGTTACATTTAAAGGTAGATTCTGCTCGACTTAACTACTACTTTTCTGCTATATTCTGCTATGCTATGCTTTGAATTGAACTGACTTAGGCATCGTAGGGTCAGCGCCGGGTCAACCACCGGCACAACCTGGCGAGTTTCTTTGAGCACAGGGTTAGGAATCTTGAAGTGGAGTCCAGCTTGATCTAACCGGCTTAGGATTCCATACTGTGGAGCGAAAAAATTATCATTACGTGGTACATTGGACGTGGACCAGACACTTAGATGAAAATTCCCTTCATCAGATCCCCTTTATAACTAGAACCAGTTTTAACGAAAAGCTGGTCAATTCATTAGCAGGGGAATACTTTCCTTCCTTGGTACTGTTAGGATATCTCGGTTGACAGATCAACAAAAGTGCGGAATTTAAAAAATTTCCGAGATACCCATCAGCCTCATAATTCATAGATCCATCTTATATATGTGAAAAGGTTGAATCAAAACAAAAACAGTACAAAATAAAGGGGGTATGCGATTTTTACCTCACCACGGGCAAGGTGGTGGCAACCTCCGGTTTTGTTTCTGATTCAGAGACAATGATCCAATTGTCTCACCTCCAGAGTTGATCCACACCAGTTGGATTGTAGTGACACCTCCAAGTCTTAGGCTACGAACTGGATCTTCAAGGCTGTCAGTAAAAGGATGTCTAGATCTACTTGCAGAGCAAGATCTAGCACTGGAAGGACAAGAGAGAGGGCGGCGGCACAGGGGCAGCTCATGACCAAGGGCTGCGGCTCACAGGTGGCGACGCAGAACTAAGGGGCGGCTAGGGTTAGTTTAAGTGCGAGAATGAGATTAGGTTTTGAGTTCAACTTGAACTCTATTTATAAGCCTCCCACATAACCTAGCCTTGCAAGACTTCTTCTGGGCTTTTAATTAAAGGCCCATGTCTTGCGAGTCCTTTTAATTAACTCTTTAATTAAATTAGTCCATATTAATTAATAAATTAATATCTCTCTTAATTAATTAACACTTTAATTAATTAGATTAATTAGTATCCCACTTGAATTAATACTTTAATTCATATATTGATTTAATTACCTTTAAATTAATTATTTCCTTTTATAACTGTCACTGTCCAACTGTATTGTGTGTGACCCTCTAGGTTCACCATCAATTGGCAGCAGGCCCACAAATTCCTCGTGATTTAATATACGAGAAATTAATTGCTCCCATCAATTAAACCCTTTTAATTGACCACTCCTAGAATTAATCTCCCTTATCAACTCAGGAGTACCCACACTTCATGGTCGATGTCTAGCCACAAGCCCATGAAGCCCAACTTCAGGTGAATTGATATTTGTGAACCTCACCTCTTATAAATGCCATGTACATACAATCCTTCTATCGACTTAATTTCCCAATCAAGACTTAGGGTGTGTGAATTGATCGGCACCTCTAAATTTGTCTTGATAACTATACTTTCTAATTCGGGATAATATTCCAGTGTGACTGCTAAATTTGGAAACCCCTTTCCAAATCCGTCACCGACTGCGGCCGCAGATTCCTCGTATATATTATCTAAGAATCTATAGGAAATTCCCTCATCCATTACGATGAGTCGGTAGATTCCATATTGGTACTAACCACTCGCGCACATAACTATACGCATCCAACCTAGGCATGTTATGATTAGGCTACGTGATCTATACCTAGATCTAAGTACGCACACTCATGCACCGAATTCGCCCTAGCACCTCAAGTCTAAGGACTATATCGTACACTATTATAAGTCGTGAGAAACGTCCCATCACCGATATGCGTTATGCGCTTCCACAATGGGTTTCTCTGTTCGGTTCGTTTGATGCGTTCAATCCTCTATTGAACAACCTACCCATATGCACTGGCCTCAAATGCCTTGCTCATGAAACGCTACAAATTCACTCCATGTGAATCATGCATACTTGTACAAGTCTTGACGATTCCTACAATACCATGTCTCGTTTCGGAATCTATGACTTGGAACGTGTTTTAAGATCACGACCTTAGAGACTGTTTCACGATTGCACTCAATACCGAAGTGAATCGTCCCATAGTCAAATGTGATCTAAGGATTTCATCCAATCGCTTAAATGTATTCGTGAGAGATGAAGTTGGCCATTGTTTATTCTATACAAATATAAATAAACGTGCGTATTGTTATTTACATAATAGACCTATTACAAGCTAAAATGAATTGGCTTGCTGGGCACTATCCTATCAGATACTTCATTCGACGAAGGAGGACATTTTACCGGGGATAGGTGAAGTGTTGTCACAATTTTCTCCATCCGGCATCCTTGCAAAAGCCCCTATTGAAGCTATCAGTCTCCCTCATCGGGGATGTATTACTAGGGAGTAATGTCCTTTTCTGATCAAGGAGGATACTTTATCATCAAGGAGCCCGTCTCTGGAAGTACATGCAAATATTCGGACATCGATCGTCGTAGTCAAGAAAATGGGATTAGCCTTCTGTAATTAGTTGTAGGTTTAATGTACTATGACAGCGATTCCGATTTTCTAATGTAACAATTTTAGTAATAAAATTTCTTTGATCTTTGAATCTCTTATGTCCATTCAAATCTTATGATCTTTAATATATGAATCCCATATTTCTTGTCGAGATACTCAATCCTTGATTTTCATGTCCAATGGCTTTCTCAAGATATGTAAGTCGATACACCTTATCAATATACATAATTCTTGATTCTCGCTGAAATTTATGTTCAACGGTTTGTCGAGATACTCCAATCGATATCCTGAATAAGATTCTTTCATCCTTGTCGGAATTTAAACTCTGCAGGTCGGAGATCTTCAATATGATTTTGTCTTCTGAAAACCTATATAAGGACTTCATTTCCGTTTTCAAATAACTTAAGTACAAACCTTCTTTCTGATAAATTAA
>CM064880.1:34352178-34594311 GCA_003313485.2 Penstemon barbatus
TATTACTCGAATCGAACGAAGATGTTAAGATCGATTAGACCAATCCGAGCAGATCAAGATCGTCTAACAGACCCGGCCAAGCACGGCTCTCTTCGATCTAAAGATAATACTCCGGACCCATGAAGGATATTTGGGCCGAGTCCTATTAGGACTATGATTCCTTGTAAAACTAGGTTAAACATTGTATAAATACCTAGTTAATCATTGTATTAAACAACTACGAAATCCTTTACTTCAAGGATACACAAATATTCTCTGCCTAAGGCATTACAACTGAATAAGAATCTATATTATAGTATTTTGATCTCCATATTGATGTGTTATTAGCTTTATTTGTGGTTTTACTTCTTGTTCTTAATCATTGCTTTTCTTTGTGATTGATCCATCCGGAATAAAGTAACAGAGCCCTACTAAATATACAAATTCACTGATATACAATTAACCCGACGAAATCCGGTTAAATCAGTTGGCGCCCACCGTGGGGCTAGGTTAATTATTCGAATCGACACATGGCTCGCCCAAGGAAAAGCGCTCGCGTTGGAGCGAGAAGCAATACGACCACAGGCCACAACACATCTGAAGATCCACAAGACAACAACGATAACAACAATCCAACACCAATGAAAACCTCCCAGATACCCGTTCCCGTCAGCAGGAACACCAAGGAGGTCTTACCGGTACAATACCAGAAGAACCGGAGCTCCCGAAATACCGCGTTCCTCTCCCTGGCGCTCAGGAAAAACTGAAACAAATAGCGATGCTCTTCAAGTCACTCTCTCCAGAAGAATTGCTAGTTTTAGACCAAATTCCTCGAAACGTTACGGCTCCCGGGCAACTCCCGCTCCAGGAGTGCCAAGGCCGAACGAACGGACCTCTCAACAAGCTGACAGCCCAGCAAGTGAGCGACGCTCGCTACACAGCCCACAGCAGGTCAATTCTAAACCCTCCGACAACCGTCCCCAAAGAAGAACTGGTCGAAGAGTACCACAAGCAGTTCGCAGCGGATCGAAGGAACGAACGATCATCCCAATCGAAGATGATATAGATGATACAATCCCCTATCGACCGAGAGCGACTCGATTCTCAGAACGAGAAATTGAAAGGATGGTACAGGAGCGACTTGAACAACGATTACGATCTGTGCAGAACCGGGCCCGGACTGCAGAACTCCAGGAAAGCCTTGCGGCTTGCTCTCCTTTCTGCAGGGAAATAAAAGAAGCACAGTCCGCAGGACAGGTCCCGGGAAGACTACCCCGATATGATGGAACCACCGACCCGGACGATTATATCTTTAGCTTTACGAACATAATGAATTTGTATGCCCACTCCGCCGAATTCACCGCCAAGCTAATGGTAACAACATTCGAAGGACTCGCGCTGGATTGGTTTGCCAAACAGCCGGCCAACTCTATATTCAGTTTCCGAGAATTATGCAATAAACTAATACAGCAATTTGCCAGTCAGAGGAGGCAAAAACTTCCGATGAGCTACCTAGGAACCATACACCAACAAGAGGGAGAATCCCTAAGAAATTGGTTGGCAAGGTTCAACGTAGAATTACTCAAAATCGACTCACCGAATATCGATTACATAATTTCTATCCTCTTCGACCTCACTAAAAATAGGCAGTTTGGAAACGCCCTCAGTCGAAAACAACCGAGAACGTTTGCCGACATTATGAGCTTGGCTTCTAAGTATATGACCCAAGAAGAGATGAATTCCTTTAAGGATAAAAACAAAAACAAAGCCACCACCTCAGGCTCCAAACGGCACGATAGGTTTCCTACCCAAAAATCTTCGGATTACGAGCGATCTTCCAGGAGAGGTAATGTTTTCCACCGACTGGAATACAACAAAGCCGATCAGACAGACAACCTAATTTCTACCAAAGACCAAGAAACCATGATCAACCAATAAGAAGCAGGGTGAATCAGTAGAACACCCAAGGTTAAATGTTCCAATGGAAGAAATATTGGAAGTCCTAGAAAGAAATAACTGGATTCCCGAAGCGAGGAAAATCGCAGCCAGCCGAGACCAGGCTCTCGAAACTACGATCAATACTGTAAATACCATAGGGCACATGGACATCGAACGGAGAATTGTTTTCACCTTAAGAGAGAGTTGAGAAACTTATCGAGCAAGGAAAACTTGACGAATACATAGAGCGAGATAATCGTAAAAGGGAAAGAAGTAGAAGCCCTCGGAATGTTGATCGAAGGAGAAATTCTCATCAAAGGTCACCTGAACGCCGACCTATTCAGGAGTCGAATCACGACCAGATCAATGGAACTATCCATACGATCTCCGGGGGTCCCGCGGGTGGAGATAGTCGTAACGCCCGGCGAAGAACTGCCAGGTCCATAATTGGAAACTCAAAATACCCAAAAGAAATTTGGACCCTGGAAAGCAGGCCATCAAACGATCAGCAGATCAGTTTTAATGAAGGCGAAGCACCTAAAAATATTGTCTGGGACGCAAGAGAGGATAACCCCGACTTCCCTATGGTAATATCGCTAGAAATAGCAAATTACAATGTCAAGAGAATCTTAATAGATAATGGGAGCTCAGCCAATATTATCTCCCGAGAAGTTTTAGCCCAAATGGACTTGGGGCAGATAAACTTGCAGAAAGTAGCTACGCCATTAATAGGATTCGGGGGGTCCGAAATCATCCCCAGCGGAACGATAACCTTAAGCGTATCGCTCGGAAAAATACCCCACCGACAGTGAAGCTAGTAAAATTTCTAGTAGTAGAAACCCCTTTCGCTTATAATGCAATATTGGGACGACCTGCTCTCAATCTATTCCGAGCTGTTGTCTCTACTTATCATCAGAAGATAAAGTTTCCAACCGATACAGGCATCGGAGAAATAACAAACGACCATTGCATGGCTTGGGACTGCTATAGTACTTCGTTAACTATGAAAGAACATCCTAAGTCCATTACTCCGAGCAAGAGAAAGATCGAAGGCGATCTCATTAGAAATGAGGTTGAAATTCCTAGTACTGATCGACTAGATAAAAAGGGGAAAGAACCGCTAGACTTATCTTTGAAACCCCCTGAACATAAAGATATAATTCTAGTAGAAGGCGACTCATCCAAAAAGACGAGAATTGGTACAGAGTTGAGCGAAGAAGGAGAAATAATGCTGATCGACTTCCTCAGAAACAATGCCGATGTCTTCGCTTGGAGCGCAAATGACATTGAAGGAATTGATCCTCGAATAATCAAGCATTCCCTAAAAATAGATCCTTTGGCGAAACCCGCCAGCAGAAGAAGAGAAATCATGGACCGGTGAAAGATAAAATTATCAAAGCCGAGGTAGAAAGGTTGCTCGAGGCAAAACAAATCCGAGAAATTCATTTCTCGGAATGGCTATGCAATGTCGTACTAGTCGCTAAAGGAGAAAAAAGATAATAAATGGAGGATGTGTAATGATTTCACCGACCTAACAAGTTGTGTCCACGCGACCCATACCCCCTCCCAAGGATCGACTTATTAGTCGATTCGACAGCTGGCTTTGCGTTATTCAGTATGATGGACGCCTTTCAAGGATTTTACCAAATATACATGGATGAGCGGGATCAAGAAAAAACCGCGTTCGTAACCGAGCAGGGAGTATATTGCTTCATAGTAATGCCATTCGGCTTAAGAAATGCCGGAGCTACTTACCAAAGGTTAGTAAACCTAATGTTCAAGGAATTAATCGGAGAACTGATGGAGGTCTACGTGGACGACATGCTGGTCAAAAGTATGAATGAAGCAGATCATGTAAAGCATCTCGATCGATGCTTTCAGATCTTAAGAAAATATCGTATGAAGTTAAACCCCGCAAAATGCACCTTTGGTGTCAAATCAGGAAAATTCTTGGGATATCTAGTTCACTAACGCGGAATTGAAGCCAATCCAGAAAAAATCCGAGCCATAACTGAAATGAAACCTCCTAAAACTATCTCTCAAGTAAAAAGCCTAGTTGGAAAGGTCGTAGCTTTAAACAGGTTTATATCAAAGTCTGCGGACAAAAGCCTCCCCTTTTTCCAAACTCTCCGAAAGGCAAAGAACTTTGTTTGGACCGAAGAATGCAATCAGGCTTTCGAACAGCTTAAAGAATATTTGACGACACCTCCGATGTTGGCAAAACCAACAGAAGGAGAACCATTGTACATGTACATCTCCATCTCCAATGCAGCGATTAGTTCGGTACTAATCAAAATCGAGGGCTCTGATCATAAGCCTGTATATTATCTCAGCAAATTATTACAAGGGGCAGAGAAGAATTACTTAGAAATAGAAAAATTCACACTGGCCTTAGTAGTGGCCGCACGAAAACTCCGACCCTACTTCTTAACTTACAAAATCATCGTTCTGACGAATCAGCCGCTAAGGCAAGTTCTAGCAAAACCAGAAGCCTCCGGTCGACTAATCAAATGGGCCATCGAACTCAGTCAGTTCGAGGTAGACTACAAACCCAGGATTGCCATCAAGGCCCAAGTATTGGCCGATTTTATATTAGAAACACCGACACAGGCAACTGAATCATCGAGCTGCCCCAACGAAGATGTTTTGATCATTGAAGATCAAACTTGGCTAATGCATGTCGATGGTGCATCATGCCGAGAAGGAGGAGGCGCCGGAATCAACTTCACCGGACCAAATAAGGAAGATCTAAATTACGCGATAACACTGGACTTTGTTGTGACAAACAATGAAGCTGAATATGAAGCATTAATCGCAGGAATGGAGATGGCGGTCAAAGCCAATATAAAAAGTCTTAAGGTACTCACTGATTCAGAATTAGTGCAAAGACAGATAGAAGGCCTATACGAGGCTAAGGAATTCAACATGGTCAAATACCTCGCCAAAGTGAAAACTCTAGCTGAGAAATTTGAAAGTTTTAGTATCCAGAACATACCACGTTCGGAAAATAAATGGGCCGATCAGCTATCAAAATTCACAGGATCCCATGACGGAAAGACCGAACGGGTGATCAACTGGTTGGTCTCTAATACACCAGCAATCGACATCGACGAAATTCCAGTAGTCGATATAATGGAAATCGAAGAAGCCGAAGAAAACTGGATGACCCCAATGATAGACTATCTTCGAGAAGGAAAATTACCACCCGACCAAAATGAAGCTCAGAAAATAAGATATCGAGCTCCGAAATATACATTGGTAGAAGGAAAACTCTACCGAAGATCAGTATCAGGGATTCTTCTAAAATGCGTACCTGAATCACAAACCATCGATGTACTATGAGAAATACATGATGGGGATGCAGGAAACCACAGCGGATCAAGGGCATTGTCTTTAAAATGTCTCAGGACGGGTTACTATTGGCCGACCATCAATAAAGATGCCACTAAATATGTCCAAGAATGTCATCACTGCCAGATCCATGCTAACATATGTCATCGACCAGCAGAAAACATGCACCCTATTCCAGTTTGTTGGCCATTCGATCAATGGGGAATGGACATCGTGGGACCTTTCCCAGTGGCCAGATCAAAGAAATCTTATGTCCTGGTCGCCGTAGAGTACTTCAGCAAATGGATAGAATGCATCGCCCTCGCCCGAATAACCCAATTCCAAGTTATCAACTTCCTATGGAAATTCATAGTTTGTCGATTCGGCATCCCAAGGATCCTTATCTCCGATAATGGAACTCAGTTCGCAGGGAAACAGATAATAGAATGGTGTACACAACTTGGAATTCAACAAAATTTTACCTCGGTAGGACATCCTCGAGCAAATGGACAAACTGAAGTAGCAAACAGAGAGATAATAAAATCTTTGGAAAAAAGATTAGGAGCAGCCAAAGGAAAATGGCTTGATGAACTCCCAGGAGTATTATGGGCTAATCGGACGACAGTAAGGAGCTCAACTGGGGAAACCCCATTTAGCCTGGTATATGGGTCGGAAGCGGTTATCCCTGTGGAAACCCTAATCCCAACGCCAAGAGTAGAAATGTTCGATGACCAAGAAAATGAAAAGTCAAGAGAAAACGACATTGACTTAACAGAAGCTTTAAGAGATAAAGCTGCTGTACACTTACAAGCCACTAAAGCTAATATGGAGAAAGCTTACAATCAAAAAGTACGCATCCGAACCTTCAAAGAAGGAGATTTAGTCTTGAAAAAGGTAGAAGTATCCAAGCATGTGGGAAAGTTACAACAAAACTGGGATGGACCTTACATCGTCATTGGCGTAGGGAAGAAAGGTTCATACAAAATTGCACACTTGGATGGAACTGCCTTACCAAGAACCTGGAATGCTGTCAACCTTAGGAAATATTATGGTAAATAAATTTTAGCAGGTTATACTGCATTATTTTACTTTTTACTTTATCAAATTTCGATCTTTGTAATAAAGGCCTTGGCCTAAAGTTCAATTATTAAAAATTTCGTTAGCATTTTATATATATCGATTATATCGGTTAAACATTCGTCGGAATCGCGCAATCATATTGTCAGAACGAAACGAGTCGAGTAAACATTGATCCGCTCAATAAAAACTCCTCGATATACCAAAAAGACTTAGCCAAGTCTACAATCTAAAACGAGTCGAGTAAACATTGATCCGCTCAATAAAAACTCCTCGATATATCAAAAAGACTTTTTTGGTTGAAAAGCTAAGTCTACAATCTAAAACGAGTCGAGTAAACATTGATCCGCTCAATAAAAACTCCTCGATATATCAAAAAGACTTTTTTGGTTGAAAACCTAAGTCTAATCTAAAAACGAGTCGAGTAAACATTGATCCGCTCAATAAAAACTCCTCGATATATCAAAAATACTTTTTGGGTTAAAAACCTAGGTATAATCAAAAACGAGTCGAGTATACATTGATCCGCTCAATAAAAACTCCTCGCTCAATCTAAAGACTTTGGGTTAAAAACCTAAGTCTAATAAAAAAACGAGTCGAGTAAACATTGATCCGCTCAATAAAAACTCCTCGATATGTCAAAAAGACTTTTGGGTTAAAAACCTAAGTCTATTAAAAAAACGAGTCGAGTAAACATTGATCCGCTCAATAAAAACTCCTCGATATATCAAAAAGACTCTTTGGGTTAAAAACCTAAGTCTACAATCAAAAAAGACTCGAGTAAACATCGATCCGCTCGATAAACACTCCTCGAATTATTTACGACAATCAAAAGGACTTTTTGGCTTAACAACCTAAGTCTAATCAAAGGAGTCGAGTAAATGTCGATCCGCTCGATAAAGCGTTCCTCGTTAAATATTCAACAGTCGAAAAAAGACTTTAAGACCTAAGTTCTAAATTATGACAAGTCGAGTAAACATTGATACGCTCAATAAAAACTCCTTGAACTATTTCTAACGATCTAAATGATCTGCCAAAGTTTTGAAGATAGACTAAGTATAAAATCGTTTGCTCGGAAGCTGCTACTCACAAATATATTATGACAGAATTAACGACAAGGAAAGATGCGAGGGATAAAAATATATTTTATTCATCAAATCAGTTACATACAAAAGTCCTACGTAACAAAGATCTACATACTAATTAAAGATCATTACAATGTTTAAATAAGATGATCCTCCGAGATCGGCGATCTTCACGACAATGTCCACGGAAACACCAATCTCCTCCCTAGTACCTCGTCGATTATATTAGACCACCTAAGAAGCATGCTGCTCAGGATGGTCGACTTCTTTGGTTCGACGGCCAGGCTCTGGAGATCAAATGTTCTTCCAGACGAAATGAACATTACCAGCCAGATAGCTAAGCAATGCTCACTCACCCGCGAGAAGATACTGCTTTTACTTTATCTATAAAACATTTTACTCTAGAGCAGCATCTCTTCGGGACCGTCGTGAAACGGTAAGTTTACCAGCCACCCCGGAGGTCTATCACTCCTGAGGTTACATCGAAGAGCAGAGGTGGCTGGCAAGTATGAACCCACCATGTGCAAACGGAAACCACGGACCTCAAATTGATGAAGACAAAAACTGAGATCTCATGGGACCCGTCGATACAAGGTAGGGCTGACATGGGACCCGTCAATACAAGACTGGGAACAACTTCACTATTTTGAATAAATAAATCATGATAATGTGATTTTTTATGGGATCAGAGGGTAGAATAAAATCTAAGGAATTTGAGACCTCCATCCTTTTTGAGAAATTGCAAATGAAGAATATAAGTCACCCCCCTATTTATAGGGGCAGATCTAAGGGATCCAACGGCTGAAAAAGTATTTAATCAACGGACATGGATACGACCCTTGGACTCCCCGTAATAAATGCAAATAAGTTGGAACGGCACCATCTATTCGCCTCAACTGGTCGACAACGAGAGAAGTCTTAGATCGAAGCGATCACCCAAATGACACAAGTAAACCTAAAGAACTCCACACTGGTCATACTGGAACGATCATACTTCATGGTCGATAGCTTAAAAACCTAGAAGCCACAAACGATGTGACATAAGCTTCAAAATCATAGCGAAAAGGACAGTTGCTCGATAAAAGATAGAGGATAGAAGACCAAACCCTTCAAAATACGAGGGACGTCACTGCCTCATACATTATATGAATGACCATTGATTAAGCTACACAGAAACTCCTATGGAGTCCAAGATATCTGACATAGAAATCAGGAGAATAGTCCTCCTTAGTCTACATGGCAAAGACGTCACTGCCTAATATACCAAAGAATTGCTTAAGAAGGTCTGAACAGGGTAGATCTGGCTAAAACACCTACATTTTCCAATTCCTCCCATATCAAGAAAGTGATATAATAGTACACTAGCCAAGGAGCATATCGTTCTAAAATTGATTCTGGGAAATATAAGGGTTTGGAAAAGATTGAAAGGGACATTTTTCTGACTACCTCCATAAGGAAAACCGAAGATCAACAAAGGGGCAATAACCTCCTTATATAAGATTTGGATCACAAAAAGACAAAAGTACAAAGCGTAGTTTGAGCATCGACCAAGATGATGCACTTTTTCGATATGAATAACCTATTGTCTAAATTAAGACTAAAACATGCCAAGTGCATGTAAAACAAAGGAATATACTGGATTTGATTAACAAACGACTCGACTTGCAGAAGATAACAATATATATATGAGCACAAAGGAAGAACGAGCATAACAAAGTATATATACAGAAGGTAATTGATCAGGCAAGAACCTGCCTACAAAAAGATCATCGGTTCCAATCTCCTACTCCTCCCATTACAAAAATTTCAGCCCAAATGAGTGCACAAATGCCGGGCAACAAAAAAAAAAAAAAAAAAAAAAAAAAAAAAAAAAAAAAAAAAAAGAGAGAGACAGTCCAAGGCCTGCCGGGTCGAGCAAAGGTCACTGAGAAGAACGGTCAGCAGGCCGACTACCAGAAACGGCTTTCCGAGGAGTCAGACTCCCAGCAAAAGCCATCAATTCTTCTTGACGCTTTAGATAACCGGCGTCATAACCTTCCTCATAGGACTGTCGACGAGATTCTTCCGCCAGAACAGCTGCTTGGGCTAAATTATCTCTCTCCTTTTCAAGGACAATTTTTTCGGCCTCCAATTTTTGAAGATCATCTTTACCAAGTTGCAGCTGCAACTCTAAACCCCTGCTTTTAGCTTTCTCGGACTCCAAATGACCCTGAAGAACTCTCCGACTATTCCACAGTTCGTCATTTTGCACACCCAGCTGGAGTGCAAAATACTTGCCCTAAGAACAGAAAGATTAAGAGAAATCGCCTTACAACGAGGAATTCTAAACAAAGAACAGGAAAAATATTCGAAATATGTTTACCTGCTCACATATCTTCACCAAAGATTGAACAAGGCGAACATTGGAGGCACCTTCAAGCTTCCTCAACTCGCCAGGCAAAATAGTACTCATGCCTAGGTCCCATGACAAAGCATCAGGTTCAACAGAACCAGGCAGTTCGCTGGTCAAAGGGACACCATCAGAACGAGGAGTCTCCGACAAAAGAATGTCTTCAACTTGCTGAAGGATGCATCGATCATCTAACTGACGAGGAGATTCTCTCCCGTCGGGACTAACAGTGGTCTCCTTGCCCGAAGCTGAAATTACGGTTCGGCGGCCAGACATGGAACTAGTTCGACCTCCGGAAGGTCCTCCCGATTCAAAGGAGGTAGTCATCACAGTAGTATCATTAAACAAAAATTCTGGGCAGTCCTGCACAATAGATTGTGCTAAGGAAGGATTGACAAAAAAGCCGTCACCAGTTTGCCCTCCGCTGGCGATTGGGGCAGTAGAAACTGACAAAGGAAGGGAAACAGTAAAATTCCCCCCATGAAAAACATGCTCAAAGGAAGGAGCATTTGAACTAACAGCAATATTATAAGCCGGTTCCTCGTTCGACATATCGCCAAAGGCATACCGACCAGGAGAAGGCATTCTTCCTACTTGAGTGGAAGCAGGAAGGATTGGTTCAGAAAACGACGAGTCTACCGCAGAGAGAGGTTCAGAAACAATAACACTGGTATCGATCTCCGACCTAATTGTTTGGGACGAACGAGGAGGTTCCATTGACGGTCCATCTCTTCGATGCTTTTTGGATCTGGTGTCCCGAGCGCCCTCGCGGGAAGGTCGCTTCGAAGTATTGCCAAAGAGGTTACTCATGGTCGGATTATGAAAATAAACAAAATAATATCGAGAAAATTTATCGACTAAGTAAAAAACGAGTATTCTGTCAAGAGAAGAGTATAGCAGTAAAAACAAGTCAAGTTTTTACCTTTCGTATTTATACTACACGAAAGGACGCGTCAGACCTAAAGAAAGGGCGCGAAACAGCAGAAATGACCTTGGAGCAAACGCTAGAATATGAAAAGACACACGCATAATGATTACGCCAGATTTAATGACTTGTCTGAATTATTACGGCGAAGCCGAAAAGACACGACTGTCAGAATACGAAACGTTTAGCGTACAAAGAGAAGAAAAGGTAAAATTACAATTAATACCTACGAGGAAAATAATTACAAGGATTATTCAAGAAATCACTGTCTTAAGAAGCCTGCTCACTATCCGAAATTCTCTGGTCTCTACCGACGACCTCAGTCGTACCAATATCCTCTTCCTCTTCTTCCTCGACTTCGGGATCAACAAAAGTATTATCGAGCTCTTCATTGACGTCAGAAGGAGGAATGGGCAATGGATTTCCAAATTCTTCGACAAGGTGAGCTAGAGGAAAACCTTGATATAGAACATCTGGGACCTCAGAAGAAGAATAAAGCTCACCATAACGATTCAACCGAATATGAGCAGCCTTAAAATACTCTTTTCGACGATCATCGATCATCTCCAGAGCTACCAGCTGATGAATCGCCTTCTTAAAAGTATTTTCAAGTAAAGGACCGACCATCCGATACACTAACGCCGTATGAACAGGAGAGTTGAGAAATTCGCGAACAACGCTTTCGTCAGATTTCCTGACATATCTATCTCTTTGCCTAAGTGGGACATCGTTTTCATACTCCTCTAAAGAAGCTTCGAGGTTTGACACTTGTGATTCCAGCTCACTAATTCGAGCCGTGCTCTGTAACTGAAATTCCTCTAACCTTCTAGCCATTTGGTTGGCCTGCTCTTGAGCATGAGAAACCTCCATCACCCTGTTCAACACTTCTTGATCGTCGGTCCCGGTAGCACGAGTCTCTACGACAGGAACAGAAGAAGATGTCGAGGGACCAACCTCTGAACCGGAGGATTTACGAAGCAAAGCTTTATTCTTTTCATCCAAGAACTCGCACTGTTGTTTCCAAAGTGCATTCTCATAGGCGTATGACGTAAGACACGTCTTAGTCTGAACAAGCAAAGAGAGCAAGAAAAAGAGATGGATTAGTAAATTAAGGAAGACACTTAAAGTTATCTGTTAACATGATTAAAAAGAAAGGATGTCACCTTTTCAGCATAAAGACAAGCTCGTTGGAATTTCTCCAGAGGATCCTTATGAAGAAGTTTATTCAGATCACGGGTAAAAACACCGGACAAAAGAACACGAGTTGCCTTATCGATCGCGTTCTCATTATCATCGTGGATAAGAGAGTCCTTCTCGGAATAACCAGCGGCTCTCTTTCCCTCCAAATGTTCCTCGATCATTTCGACAAGAGTAGGTCTTGGGTGTTTTTCTCCGACTAAAGAAAGATCCTGGCCGGAACGTCCATAATAACTCCTCTTCCTATCGACTGGATTATTAGTTGGATGAGGCTTCGACCAGCTGTGACATCCTCGAACGCCTAAAGATGTTCTAAGAGAAAGAGGAGGATAACCAGGTCCCGTGCCCTGACGAATAGGGGGCTCCTGAGGAGATTCTGATGATTCCTCTCTGTCCTCTTCGGATTCATGGCCTAACTCCAACTTCCTTTTTCGTGACGCTCTCTGCTCAATAGGCGCGTTCTCCGCGGATTTGGAAGATTTTGAAAGGACCATCTTTCCCTTCGAAGAATGTCGAGAATTCTCTACCATATCAGCTGAAAAAGAAATTAATCATAAATTATGTACCTTCCCAATAAATGATATCATCACAACTCTAAGATCAAATAAATTACTAACCAAGAGGTTCAGACGGTGAATTGATGGGAAAACTATGAATGCTTAACCCCGCCTTGCGAAGGAAAGCTTCCCCAATCAAAAGAGCACTTTGAAATTTGTTTGCACGCAATTCGGAGATATCAGCGATAAACTTAGCATCATCAGGAATCAGTTCGCCTGTCGCTAAGCGACCTCCGGAAATCCAACTAGAATCATGATCCCATGAAAAAGGCACACTCGTACCATCCGCTAAGCGAAGATTAGATGGAGAACGAACGAAGAAGAAATGAGATTTCCATGAGGGATTACTAGAAACAGGGGCATCAAAGATTGCTCGGCTAGGTCGTTGACTAGCGAAAAAATATCCACGATTTGAAGAACTAGAAATGTTAAAGCGAAAAAGTTGTGTAAAATTACGGAAAGAAGGTTTAAACCCCTTGGCGATCATCAAAACCGAAAAGCAAACTACAAAAGCGACGGAATTAGGGACCAGCTGTGTCAAGCACACACTAAAAGTTTTCAAAACTTCCAGAAAAAGGGGAGACAAAGGAAGACGAAGTCCACTATTAAAGTGAGCCGTATAAAAGGCTCGACATCCTTCCGGGGGAGTTGTGACCCTATCAGCAGAGGAAGGAAGAATTAACTCAGAACCTTCCGGAAAATATTTGGTATAGTTATTCACAACCTCTGGAAATGTCTCCGCCGTATAAGCGCAAGCAACATCCTCAATTGGTTCAGAAATTTGAGGAACAGTACCTTTGCCCTTTTTGGCTCGGGCCGCCACATCCGCGTCAGTAAGGATCCGTACCTTAAACGTATCCTCCACAGGGACGACAAAATCAATTACACTAGATTGCAACTCCTCCTCATTGTCGGGGGCGACAACCTCTCTAGAAGAAGATCTCCTTACAGAAGCCATATATTCTGGTTCTCGGAAAATGAAGGTCGATAAACGAAAAAACTTAGCGTGATGAGCGACTAGTCAAGAAAGTGATTACGAGTTGTAAGGAAGTATAAAAGGGAAATGGCGAACTATAGAGTCACCTATTTATAAGAAAATGAGAAATAACGTTTCGGAGTTATGGCAGCTACTGATATTCCCGCCAAGAAATGGAAGGATATGAAAAGCTTCCAAAATAGATGCGTGGCGATTCGTAACTAGAGAGAGAAAACGACTATCTATGATATGTAGCACTCTTTTCCTTATTTAAGATTTTTTTCCCACTGGGTTTTTTCTTAAGTAAGGTTTTTAACGAGGCTCCATTCATAGAAAAGAAACAGTCGTAAAGATCTATCTACTTCTACGAGCTTCTATTATCTATACGCTCGAAGAAGTGAGGGAGTACTGATGGGGGCTATTTCGCACCCCACATATTACTCGAATCGGACAAAGATGTTAAGATCGATTAGACCAATCCGAGCAGTTCAAGATCGTCTAACAGACCCGGCCAAGCACGGCTCTCTTCGGTCTAAAGATAATACTCCAGACCCATGAAGGATATTTGGGCCGAGTCCTATTAGGACTATGATTCCTTGTAAAACTAGGTTAAAACATTGTATAAATACCTAGTTAATCATTGTATGAGACAACTACAAAATCCTTTACTTTAAGGATACACAAATATTCTCTGCCAAAGGCATTGCAACTGAATAAGAATCTATATTATTCATAGTATTTTGCTCTCCATATTGATGTGTTATTAGCTTTACTTGTGGTTACACTTCTTGTTCTTAATCATTGCTTTCCTTTGTGAGTGATCCATCCGGAATAAAGTAACGGAGCCCTACTAAATATACAAATTCACTGATATACAATTAACCCGACGAAATCCGGCTAAATCACGGACGCTTTCTTTATTTTCCGACCATGAGCTAAAAGGATCTATGGGATACCACGGGGACAATTTCCAAGGAACATATCCAACAATTTGGAAAGTGAAGGATCAAGAATGCAATTCTCAGAAGGATAACTTTAAATTTTTAGCCAGAGTAAGTTCAACCGTCACGGTTACTCGGGGACCTGTTTGCAATTTTACCTTTTTAACCCCGTATATATATGTTGACTCGTTGAAAAATTTCTTACATATCACATCCTTTCTTGAGCTCGGAGCATTCGAGTCAAAAAAGCACTTACTTTAGTATATTTGTTTCCCAATTCATAATGTCAAGTTCCAGAAGTTCAAGGGGTAAGAATAAGGTCGGAGAGAACCAAGAATCCGATCATTTGTTAAAGCTTGTCGACGATTACGAAGATGGAGAATTTCGTCAAGAAGACGAGGATGATGACCTGACCGAAGATCTTGAGGAAAATGTGGTCGAGAAGCTCAACATCGGCGAGGGAGCCTTTGTCAGGATTTTTAAACATACGCTTCCTTCTGACATCGCTACCTCGAACAGGTTAGAACTTCCCGCCGCGCAAACTTCCTGTTATTTTTCCAAAAAGGATCGCGTTTACCTCGAGGCGGAGTTCGGGAAGTTTCTTCCTAAGGGTTTTTCGATCGTCATTCCCTCTTACACCGAACGTGTTACCGAGCCTTCGGCTGGCTGTCAAGCCTTCTACGAGAATCAATTTTCTTGTGGCTTGCGTATTCCGTTCATTCCCCTTATCAGAAACATCTTGACTTTCTTTTCGCTTTCTCCCGCACTCGGTTGCGTATATTGTAGCGTTCAGCGCTCTTATGGAGGCCAAGGGGGTAGAGGCCTCCTTTAGTAACTTTTGGCAAATATTCCGAATGGACCTATGCAAGGGTTCCAATGTGGGGTTTGTGTCCATCCGCCAGCGGTCGAAGTGGCCTTTTCTTACGAATATAACAACGGAAAAGAGTAAAGGTTGGAAGAGGAGGTTCTTTTTTGTGAAAGGTCCTGATGTTCCAATATCAGAAGGTAGCTCGAAAACGAGACCATATCGATGGGATGGTGTAAACTCTTGGTCATATGGTCCTCGTAGGATTAAAGAAAAACTCAACCACTGTCTTTCCGACAATTTTCTTGAACAGTTACGGTCCAATCCTTACCAAACCAGGCTCTTAGTTCAGGAAGATGTTTTGCAGTTGGCTGGCTTGAGCCATTGTGATTATCCTGCCCCAATGATCAAATATTCTCATCCTTTATCCAATCAGTCCTTTGAAGGATCCCTTCCGCAGTTTAGTGACTTGCCAGCTTCTGCTGCTCCGCCTCTCGCCCCTCTTTCTTTGGGTATGTTTTCTAGCGTCTTCCTATTTTGAGGTGTGACAGATCAATTCTTCTTGTTTAAACTCATATACACCTTGTATTTCCTTTGCAGGTCGAATTGTTGAGAAGTTCCGACTGTCCACTGCCGACTCGATTGAAGATAAGCCATTTTATTTCGACCCGTTACCATATACTTCCGAAAGAAGAGCGGATACAAGTAATTTAGGCAGAAACTCAGTTGATTTACCAGTTACAATTCCCGATCTGAGAGGGCTTGGCACTATGAGTTCCTCGAACTCTGCCACTGCCGGACCTCTTCGAACTCTGTTTTCCCCTGATACTTCTGCTCTTTCGTCCGTCGGCTATAGTCAACATTCCTGGAACCGGATTCTAGGTATTCAGGAGTATGAGAAGTTTCTGAGTCAAAAGAGGAAAGCTGACCATCCGGGACCCTCGAGGAGGGTAAAACCCTTTGGTGTGAGTTCTGACTCGCTTCCATGTCGAGAGGGTAGGTCGGAGCCCAATGTGGTGGATTTCATGGACGAGCATTTCCGTGGTAGCAGGGCTGCTGGATACCCTGAAGACGGTACCATTCTAACCGATCTGGACTTGGGTGGTGAGAATGAATTTGACAAAGCCGCTAGAATTTATATGGCTAGTCAGTTTAAGCGGGATATGCTGCTTCAAACTGTCAAAGGTAATTTTGAGGTTCTGAGTGATTTCTCCCGAACGTATCATGAGGTAAGAACTTGTCCTTTGACTATCTCTTCTTTCTTTAGAGTTCCTAACATTTGCTGATATCTTAAATTATCTTATAGGTCGGGGATTTGTTCGCTCTTCAAACCTATCGCTTAGCAATGCTAGAGCAGGAGTCGCAGGATGCTCACGATGCATATGCACAAATTTTCGTTGATAATCAAAACCTTCGATCTCAACTGGCAGAGAGTCAACGAGAATTATCTCAAGTAAGGAAGGAGCTCGAGAAAGCAACTATGAAGCATTCCTTATCCGTGGAAGAGGATTTGTTATCATCCGTTAAAGAGAAAAGTGCCCTCGAGGAAGAGCTCAAGAAGGTAAAATTCGAACTTGAGCTAGCAAAGCAAGATTCCGAGCGAGCATATGCCCAAGGCCGGGAAGAGGCTGTGATTCCAGCCATTCGAGAATTTTTGAAGTTCCCTGTTTTAGATCCCTTAGTCCAAAGAAAAGTGGGAGGGATTCTTCAAACGATCTTCTATAAAGGGGTTCAACAGCTAGTTTCGGCCAAGAAAATTCCAGATAACATGGACGAATATTTTCGATATATGAATCCTTTTAAGAATGCTGAAGGGAAGGATTACAAAGCTTCCTCTTTACCCAAGACAGATATGAACTGGCAGGATCATCACTTTGCCCCCTTAGTTGAGGAGTTTGGCATTCCGATGCCTAACCCAGATTTGCTCGAGCGCTCCGACGACGATCATCCTTCTGCCTCAGGGGAAAAGAACGAAGATGTCAACATAGATGACAGATCGGATAAGGAAGATGATCGACCCTTTGACCAGACTGATCCATTAGGCGGCGGCGGCGAAGATGGCGTTGGTCCGAATGCTGGGTTCGAGCATGCCGGAGGGGGCGATTCATAGTCTTGTAGTTAGGAATCAAATGTATATATGCATGTAACCCATTTTTGTAATCGGACTTGTTTTATTTTTGATTTGATTCGTGTAACTTGTAAATTCCAATCTTACAAATATTTGGACATCACTTGCCTTTCAGAGTTCGATATCTTCTCGTGTTCTATGCTCGATATCTATTTATTCCATATAGAATCTTTCTTGAAAGTCGCGTCGATTCCATTATTGTAATCATAGGGTCTAGCGCCTATAAATATGAGGATCTCTTCAATTTTTGTCAGAAATTATTTTCAGAGATCGGAGCTCTTCCTCTATATTCTGCATTCTTCTAATTTCTTAACTTGCTCCCCGTATATCATGGAAAATATACTAG
Source organism: Penstemon barbatus (assembly GCA_003313485.2). NCBI lineage: Eukaryota > Viridiplantae > Streptophyta > Magnoliopsida > Lamiales > Plantaginaceae > Penstemon > Penstemon barbatus. Next base: position 34,369,852 of record CM064880.1, read on the forward strand.
GCAAGGCTATCGACCCCAAACTGCTATTTGGTGGTTTGAAGAATAAAAATTCGTCCAAAGAGCAAAAACCTGCCAAGGAGGCCAAGCCCTCCAAATCCTCTTCTAAGACCTCTGTGTCTTCCCCGAAAGCTCCTAAAGGAGGGGAAAATAAGAAAGAGAAAAGCGCTTCATCAAAGCAAACTAAGGGCAGTTCCAACAAGTCCATTTTGGATGAAGAGCTTGAGGCTGAGCTCGGGGGCTCTTCCCCGAAAGTTGTCGATTCTTCGAGTGAAGATCCTGTTAGACAGAAAACTCCCGTTCCTTCTTCGAACAAAAGGCCTTATTCCGATGGGGTCACTCCCATTGAAGCTTTGCAGAATCTTGTTATTGGTAGCAAGCCATCCTCTGATGATTCTTCAGCCGTTCCCCCCGCAGGAGGTTTTAGCAAAAAACCTAAGTTGGAGATTGGTGGAGAGGCTTCTGCTGAATCTTTAAGAATTGATAATCCTTCCGAACCCCGCGTTGATTCCGCTCCTCCAAAAGTTACTCCTTCCCCGCCCAAGGAGTTGAAAGACGGGTCTGCTTCTAAGGTTGATCCCATAGATAGTCTGTTGCGGGTTGACCTTATTTCTTCCGAAACTGATATGTCCAAGGAGAGAAATTTAGAAGAGTTGTTCGAATCTGGGTCGCACTTCCTGTTTCAGGTTTAATAATCTTTTTTTTTTAACTTATCTGAACCTTTTAATAGGCCGGACAGGATTTTCTCGAACTTAAAACACTTGCTGAGCGGGAAACAAATTGGCATGCTGCTATTTCCCTCGAGCTGGAGAAGAAGAAAACCAAATTCGACCGTGTCTTTTGGGAGAAGCTCGCTTTAGAGAGAGAAAAGACTGCTAAAGAACATGGAGAAGAAATCCACAAGAAGCTGAATGAGGAGCTCGAGAAACTGAAGAGTCTTCACGAGCAGGAGAAACAAGACTTTGAGCGCCGAGAAAAGGAGGCTTACGACCGTGGATATGAAGTGGGATATGAGGCTCGTAATGCTGAACTTCGGAAGATTTTCTCCGACAATAAGCTTCTCTAGATGTTGTCTTTTTATTTTTCCGGACCTGCTGTTAGGCTGTACCGTTTCATGTAATCATGAATAATCTCTGACATTTCTATCTTCTATGGTTTGTAATAATTTATTTATTTCTCGGATGCCCTGCTCTTGTATAATTTGATGTGTTCTTTTTCATTCGTATCTTAGCCTGCTTTCTTCGTTCGAACTTGAGGTCCCGCACGTCGGGATTTTCGATCTTGGTATATTAACTTCGCTCGTTTCCCAAGATCAGATCATTTTCTTTTTCCCGCTCAAATTCTCGGGAAGCGTAACAGTCTTTTGATCTTGATCGTTCCTTTTGTTTTCGAGAGAATTTCACTTTTGATACCATAACTCAACCTCCTTTAGGGATTTGATACCACAATTTTTTCTCCCGACACATTTGATACCATAACTCAAATCAACTCGACACATTTAATACTTCCATCAAATTGGAAACAGAATTGTCACGTGATTGTCACGTGGCCGTTAAAACTTTGCACATTTGATACCATAACTTATGTTGACTGATAATTTTACCCCATAACATTTCAGGTTACCAAAAAAACCCCACATCTCCAAATTTAGTGACGATTTTAGTCCACATTGTTGCAAAATTTCCAAATTGACTCGAATAAGACCACGTGCTGACCAATTTAGAACTGTACACATTTGATACCATTACTTATGTTGACTGATAATTTTACCCCATAACATTTCAGGTTACCAAAAAAGCCCCACATCTCCAAATTTAGTGACGATTTTAGTCCACATTGTTGCCAAATTTCCAAATTGACTCGAATAAGACCACATGGTGACCAATTTAGAAAATTTTACTTATTTTATTTAAATAACTAATTTAATTTATAAACAATATTAATAAATTAAATAATACACTAACATACCAAAATTAAGAAAATATATTCTTTTTAAATATTAATTTTATATAATAGAATTAATATATTTAATATTTATTAAAATAATAAATTATATAATTTAAAACTATTTAATATTTATTAAAATAATAAATAATAAATAATTTTAATTTTTAAAAAAAATCCCCACCCCACCCACCACCTCCCCAGCCTTCCCCCCTACCCCCCGATTCCCAGGCCGGCGGCGGCCTGGGAATCTGGGGGTAGGGGGAGGGGTGGGTTGGGTTGGGTGGGGTGGGGTGGGGATTTTTTATTAAATTATAATTATTTCTTATTTAATATTTTAATAAATATTAAATAGTTTTTAATTATATAATTAATTATTTTAATAAATATTAAATAGATTAATTCTATTATATAAATTTTATTTTTAAAAAGAATATGTTTTCTTAATTTTGGTGATAGTTATGTTAATGTATTATTTAATTTATTAATATTGTTTATAAATTAAATTAGTTATTTAAATAAAATAAGTAAAATTTTCTAAATTGGTCAGCACGTGGTCTTATTCGAGTCAATTTGGAAATTCGGCAACAATGTGGACTAAAATCGTCACTAAATTTGGAGATGTGGGGCTTTTTTGGTAACCTGAAATGTTATGGGGTAAAATTATCAGTCAACATAAGTAATGGTATCAAATGTGTACAGTTCTAAATTGGTCAGCACGTGGTCTTATTCGAGTCAATTTGGAAATTTTGCAACAATGTGGACTAAAATCGTCACTAAATTTAGAGATGTGGGGCTTTTTTGGTAACCTGAAATGTTCTGGGGTAAAATTATCGGTCAACATAAGTTATGGTATCAAATGTGCAAAGTTTTAACGGCCACGTGACAATCACGTGACAATTCCGTTTCCAATTTGACGGAAGTATCAAATGTGTCAAGTTGATTGAGTTATGGTATCAAATGTGTCGGGAGAAAAAGTTGTGGTATCAAATCCCTAAAGTAGGTTGAGTTATGGTATCAAAAGTGAAATTCTCTCTTTTGTTTTCTGTTAACCGTTGGATTTTTGAAAATAGCACCTATAAATGGGATCTTTCGTTTTGTATCCTTATAAGATTTTTTTGAAAGCAGATTCCTTCGAACATGCTGATTAAAAGACCTCGTCGCATGGCTCAACATTTTGAATTTCGAGTTAGGATCTATTTTGTAGATTATAGGCTGATTAATACTTCAACTTCGACTAGGATACCTGCAGGCGAATGCTTTTCCGACCTTCGAGGCCAATAAGCCTTATTGCTGACCACCCACGACCCAGGTAGCCCCCACGACCTTCTATTGTTTTGGGGAGGCTCAAGCATTAAGTTTTTCAAGGGTGTTCGGCGGTTTGTTTGGTTCTTCCTCGGGGATGTTAGGGGTGGTGCTTCGAGGATCAAGGTCCTCAATAAAGTATTCACGTTACATCTAGAAAAAGATGCATTACCCCTCTCCTTTTTGAAGAATTATAAATAAAGACAAAAGCCTGTTGGCTTGATAGGCTCCTCCTATTCGAGTAAGGACATTATCGTCCGCCGAAAATTTCATAGGATTGCCTGGTTATGAAGTTCCTCTCACATTCGGATATATAGATTAGTTCTTTGTCAATGTTCTCAAAACTGTAAAATGTACTAGTATCAAAAAATTGGTCTGATATGTAATAGGAGTTGATATTTTGTAATTTGTAATTGCTTGATATGTCAAGCTCGGAAATTAATAGTCTTTTTGATCAATCCTTACGATCGTTTTACTCAGATGTTGTACTTCATTGGTCTCAGCCATTCTCGGATGAATTACTGATAACGCTTTGTTTATAAGCTATACTCCGAATTTTTCTTCATGATTCTCTTTTGATGGCCGGAACTGAGATTATAACGAATTCGAACAGGACGAACTCGAGCAGGAATAATTTTGAGATTTTCTTCACTTACCCAAACGGTTTCTGTATTCTCGGGAAATGTAACGGTTGGCGTATTTATTGCTTGTATCTCAGCCGTTAGTTTTATCAAATCTGGGTCGTCGATTGCCTTTTCTTTTCACTATATATAGTTCCATAGTTACCTTCATATTTTTACGTTTCAGTAATTGTTTTGATCGGCTCTATGATCGAGCTTTTACTTCCTTTGACTACTATGTTTAGCTTTCTATCTTCAATAACACGTTTTGAGGTTCGAGTTCGAACTATTTTCCTTTATTACTTTGGCTGCCTCTCGTGGCGATTTACTTCGACTAGGGTATCGACAGGCGAAAAGAATTGCGACAGGGGTGCCGGCAGGCGACCAGCTCTCTCTGATTCCATCCATTTAGGGCCGGTTCGAACTCCCGTATCCTGTCAATCCACTCGGTCGGATAGTGGGTCAACTTGTGGAAGGATCTTTAAGCTTTTGATCTCAACTTCTTTAAGATACTTCCGAAGCTGGTTCACAGTATCCCGGCTCGGGTTAGTGCGCACGGAAATCGTCTGAGATTCTTCTCGCGCGCCGGTCCTTCATCAGCGGATCTTAAATTATTGGCATAGCCGTCATTACTTACTGATGAAGACCTAAGATCGGTTAAGAGTCCGGGGCATGCTCCGATCCGTTCTCCTCTGTTCCCTTTCCGAATTCGAAGGCTTTCAACTTTATTGTAGTACCTGTAGTAGGACGTGATAAATGTAATCCTTTTTGTGTTTTGGATTCGAACTTCATTTTTGTATTCGTAGAAAAGAAATACTCATAAATGTACTGAAGACTATGAATGAAAAATTTTCTTCTATATTGTTGTCGATACTTTTAATTTCGACCTCTGTAACTTGCAGTCTTATGCGATGATTTGAGAGCCATGATTGATTTGAATTTTATTTCTGTAATATTTGATCCTTCCGTGAGATATCTTCCATAGTTCAGACTTTTCTGGGATTATAGATCTTTCACTCTTAGTCGAATCAACAGTCGTGGAGAAATAAGATGATAGAACTTAGATCGATCTTGAATATACTTCGGACCTTAGGGGCCTAGCAAAGGCTTTAACCCTTAGTCGAATAAATAATCGTGAAGAAATAACATGATAGAATTTAGATTGATCTTGAATAATAACTTCGATCTAAGGGGCGTAGCAACGGCTTTCACCCTTAGTCGTATAAATAATCGTGGAGAAATAACATGATAGAATTTAGATTGATCTTGAATAATAACTTCGATCTAAGGGGCATAGCAACGACTTTCACCCTTAGTCGTATAAATAATTGTGGAGAAATTACATGGTAGAATTTAGATTGACCTTGAATAATAATTTCGATCTAAGGGGCGTAGCAACGGCTTTCACCCTTAGTCGTTTCAGAGCATTTTTAGCCCAGGGTCGTAGCAACATCTTTCACCCATTTAATAATTTCGATCTAAGGGGCGTAGCAACGACTTTCACCCTTAGTCGTTTCAGAGCATTTTTGGCCCGAGGGTCGTAGCAACAACTTTCACCCATTTAATAATTTCGATCTAAGGGGCGTAGCAACGGCTTTCACCCATAGTCGTTTGGGGCGTAGCAACGGCTTTCACCCATAGTCGTTTCAGAGCATTTTTAGCCCGAGGGTCGTAGCAACAACTTTCACCCTTTTTTAATAGTAAATGGAGACAAGTAGAGATAGATAATAGATGAACAGAGATCGATAATATCGGAATATGACGAATAAATATGAATATTGGCGAAATGAATTTTCACTGAATATATAACTCTGATCGAAATAAACTTTGATGAAATAATAGTCTTCTGTAATCATGAGAAAAGATGAATCATGGCGAAATAGCAAATAGTAAATAACCTTAGAACTTAATAAATAATCCTTTTGTCTAGTTAAGAAAATTCTTTGTGAGGTTCTTGCTGTGCTTGATCCAAAGCCCTTTGCTCTCTATTGTTGTGTATATGTTCCCAATTTTGACAAGTTTGATTTTTTCCAAACGGTTCCTTATTTATCGAGAATTGTAACAGTCGACAAATCTCATCCATTAACTTCGCGGATCCTATGCCGTTCGATTTCTTTCAAATTTCGCTATAAAAGGTAGTCGTGCCTTTGGAGATATCTCATTCGTTGTGCTGGCATTTTATTCATCCGATCATGGTGATCAAGATTTTTATTCAATTAATTCAACTATTTGAGCTCAGACTTCGAACAATCTTTAAGCGGAATAATCTTCGAGCGGAAGAAAAATTAACCCGACCTCGCTTAGAATATCGACAGGCAAATACAATTTCCATCTGGAAGGCCAATAAGCCAGAATCACGGAGTTCGCAGGTCATCGCGCAGGTCTTCGACCAGGGACCTATTGCTACAATGCATTTAGGAAGACATACTGGGGAGATAACGATCCAGAATACAGTTACCCGATAAACCGTGCGTTCGCCCCTTTGTCTTCGGAAGATCGTAAATAAAGTTAAAAGCCTGTGGATCCAAAGGAGATTCCATGCTCGGAGCTAAGTTACTTCGAATAAATGATAGGAGAGGAGATCGAAAATTTCATTTGATTGTAGGAAATGAAGGGGTTCTTGTGTAATATACTAGCTTGTGCTACGCTCGAAACGTGTCTCCTCATATTTTTTCCTTTGAACTCTTGTATCTTTTTAATAATATTCATGAATGGAATTTTCTCTTTTCCTTGTTGATAAAATAGAGCACAATCAGACACGTTCTTATTTCCAATAACCCAATCTCGAATATCTAAAATTAACAATGAAATAACCGAACAGTGGTCTCTTGAGTGAGTAACAAACTAATATCTTGGTAGACTTGAAATTAATAAAGAACTCGTTGTAATTGATCCTTGCTATCGCCGAATTTCCAAAGCTGTCGAATTTTTCAGTTCTAGAGTTTTGTTCGAGTAGATCAATCATAGCTTTTTCGATTCGAACATCACTAGTTGGTTGTAAAAAATAGCGGTTTCATATTTAGGATATTATGTGCACGAGGGTTGAACTTTTAGACAAGTATTCCTGATCCTTGGGCTGTTTTTCGAGTAGGATAGTAAGTAAAGAATTTGTTCGAATGAACTTTTCGAATAAGCCTTTCTTTGCACATTGTTAGACCGTAGGTTCTCCTAACCAAAGAGGACCCTATTTCTCGGGAAACGTATCGGTCAGTTCATTTAATACGTACATCCTAACCGTTTGCGATCTGTTATCTGGGCCGTTGGTTCAAAACCCTTCACCGCTATAAATAGGTCCATTTATTTATACGACATTCCTCACTTTTTCCTTTCTGCTTCCTCCGATCCCCATGGGTCAAGTTTTAGATTTGATTCATATTATCTCTAAGATAAAGGAGTTTGAGATTAGACTTCGAACCCTGTTTTCCGACCTTAGTTCCTTTGGTATAAGCTTTTTCGCTTAGAATATCGATAGGCAAAAGAAATCGCGCCTAGAATACCGGCAGGCAACCTGTTTTCCAAGATATACCTTATCTGGTGCGGGTTAGAATTCCGATTTTCTGGCGTAGCATCTGATCGGGCAGCTGGTTAATCTGAGAGGAGTTCTTTAAATCTGAAGCACCAGCTTCCTCGAGGGCTTTCTTGAAGTATAGTTCCCTTGAGCTCGCTTGGGGCGCCTCCATCGATATAACCCTTCGCTGCACCGGTTCGGATTAACCTGCAAGTAATGATTGAGTATTTCAATCATTATTTACAGATGAAGACCTAAGGTCGGTCTGAAGCCCTGGAGAGGAGCTCCCATCCGGCCTTTGTGCCGTACGAAGATGGATGTGCGACACGTGGCGAGTGATGGCCATGAAGAATCACTGCTGAGTTCTGCATCTGGAGCAATCTAAAGGGAATGATGACCGAATATATACCAGGGTAGAATTACTCGTAGAATTTGTAGTAGGGTAGGAATGATTGTACTGTATCTCGGGGGCTCGAGATTTTATCCGAGGCATTATTTGTACTTGTTTGAAGAATATTAATAATAAAACTTTGGTTATCTGCTCGAATTTCATTGTTTTCTTCTTTTGTGTCTTTCCAATTTTTCCGATCGAATATGAGCGAGACTCGTTGGAACTTGTATTTAGTATGAAGTTATTTACTCCTTACTTTTGGAACCATAATTTTCCTTTAATGATCGAACGACTGCGCGTCCTCGGTTTTGACCCCCAGGATCTATATAACTTGTTGCCCTTCTACTAACCCTGAGATTACTAAATATGATGATCGGAAAAATAAATTCCGAACATTAATAAGTTGTAACTCCATTGATTCCCTCAACCTTTTATCTTTAGCTGACCGGGCTGTGGAAAATAAATCCAATGTAGGAATAAATGAACTGAACAATCGCAGAATGGAATCATCGATTTAAAAGTCTGATATCCGCCCCGTTGGTCTTATCTTCGACCTTACATTGACGAATGCTCCGCTGGTCGGAGGTTTGTTCTAGAAAGTAAATGGCTGATTTTCTGGTTAGTTAGGCTCTCCGCTGATATGTGTATTTCTCGTCTAAGAGAGCATATTTCGATCTAATACTCGAATAAGGCCCCTCGGTGGGCGCCAATTGATCTTACGCGTTTTTGTTAGTTCGATAAGGGTGTTGTAAAATGCCGTGCTAATGTATGTAAATGGAGGTAAAAGATCAATAGTATTGTATTCAGAATAATCGAGTACAGATTACAAGAATTGAGAGTCCTATCCGAGCATTATTGGATGCCGTACAAGCTAGAGGGTGAAATACACATAAGAAAGCCCATACTATACTTCTAATTCCGAGCAGTAGCCTCGGAGGAAGAGCACCTGTGAAGTCGTCTTGTCATAAATGCTTGGACTATTTATAGCTGAGTTGATGGGCTTGGGCCTGGGCTCGGCCCAACAGTACCCCTCGATCTCGGATTCTCTTTATAGGCTCGGAACAGTTTACTTAAAACCCTGGCTCGGCTCGTTGTTCCTGGGGACAAGAACTGGTGTTATTCGTTCCACATCGAGCTTGTGAGGGCAGGGGATCCAAATTACCCCTCATCAAGTGGTGTAATTAGGACCCTACGATCAAACTTTACATGGTAAGCTCTCTATCATTTTTGTGTCCAAAGAAACTACCTCTAATGCATTTAAATGTATAATATCCAAGAGTTTGCTGTGTATTACTTACACTTTAATTTTACATTACGGCTAGAAATATCTCTTTAATTAAAGAAAAGAGAATGGTTGTCATGAAAAGATGTCGTGAGTATCATTTTTGTATTGATGAAATTCAAATGTTTGAAAATTTTGAAACCATGTGAATTTCACTTAAAAATTAAATTAAGGTAAGAAAATAAAGTCTTTTTGAAGATTTGGTGGTCCAAACCGCCTTCGAAAATTACAGAGGCATCCCCTCTGGTTAAAAACCTATCACAAAACCTCCTCTACAAGGGATTGGGCCATTATCTTCCCAGATTAAATATATTTTAATGTGTTTGGGCCGAATAAATTGGGTATTGAATAAAATGCTAAAAAATAAAAACCATGTTCTGAATAATGATGGGTGGAACAAGCCCAAAATTGGTTTCATATAAGGACTACTTTTGGATATGGAGCATATAAATCCACCCGATCGATGAAGACTCAAACCGAACTCGCCAATCCGCTCCAAGATAAAGATGGGCTAGATTTAAAGCGGAACGAATTGGTTTTGATTAGTATATAATCAATCAATAAAAATATTACTATGTACTATATGTTTGAAATTCTTTTTCATATTCATAATTGAATATTAATCTCATTTAAAGTTTCAATACACCCATGTTTACGTAATTGTTTTGAGAAACTTTATAATTAAATGTAACATGATATTACACGTGTGATATAAAGGGACACACATAATCTAATTTGCTCAATTATTTTCTAGGTAAGTGATGTATATCATATATTTTGCATAAACTCGCCACTTTTCCATCACAAAATTATGGAATATACATATCCAATGACAAAATAATATCTTTAAAATGAGCAATGTAAGGACGAAGAAAAATCTTGAAATTTTCAGCTTAGAGCCATTTATTATAATAACGGCAAATACTTCTGCAGGTTTCACCCCAGCTTGTCAAGGGCTCCTCAATAGGTTCGGATACCAATTAGGAGAAGTGCGCAAATAATGTACCCGTCCTACCTGTCTCAAAATATAACTCATGCCTAAAACTTATAAATTTCTAGGAAAAAAAAAAGGAAAGAGAAAAGAATCCATTCAAACATTTGACTTTTTCCAGATATTTTCCTTTAAATCTCCTCTGGATTACAAGAACAATAAAACTGGCAATGAAAAATGAATGCCTTGCCTAAAAATGAAGGTGTTGATTTAGGCAATTTTAATGGAATTATAGATTACCAGCATCCCATTCACAAATCACAGTCCTCTGTTCTGCCAGAAAAAAATAAAGTCCTTATAAATAGGACCATCTTTTCACTTATTTTTCCAAAGGCAAGAATTAGTAGTGAAAAAAAGAAAAAAAAATGGAGTGTAATAAAATCCCAGAAGTAATACTAAATTATGGCCATAGGATGCCTTTAATTGCCATGGGGACTATAGGTGACCCCCTTCCACCACCCGAACAACTAACATCAATCTACACCGACGCCATAGCCACCGGATACCGTCATTTTTACACGGCTTCCATCTATAACACAGAGGAGCCTCTTGGCAAAGCAGTGGCCAAAGCTTTAGAACTCGGCCTAATCAATAACCGCGATGAATTGTTTATTACTTCCAAGCTATGGTGCACGGATGCACACCACGATCTCGTTCTACCTGCCCTCAAAGAAACACTCAGGTACCATATTCTAAATAACATGGCATTTTTTCATCAATTGAAATGGTACGTGTTTTATTTTTATTGCAGGAAATTGGATCTAAGTTATGTGGATCTTTATCTGATACACTGGCCGGTAAGAGTCACGAAAGACTCGAAATTTTTAGAAATTTAGAATGAAAACATCCTTCAATTTGATATTAACGCAACATGGAAGGGCATGGAAGAGTGTTGTGAATTTGGCTTGGCTAAATCTATAGGTGTAAGCAATTTCAGCTGTGTAAAACTCAAGAAAATTCTCGATCAAGCCACCATACCACCCGCGGTTAATCAGGTAATTAACCACGGAGAGGCATTAATTATACTTTATATATAGCGCCCTCACGTGTAGGCGGTACACATTTTACTCGAGCCTATGACGTGGAATTAAGGATCGGGTGGAAGAGAGATTCGAACATGTACAAGACCTCTTTTGGGCCCTCGCCCATATTGAATATCCAACTTATCTAAGAGTCAGAGAGGAGAGATGTTTAAAATTTACACTTGAACGTATAATTTGAATTTTCAGGTGGAGTTGAATATTTCCTGGCAACAAGAAAAGCTACTAGAGTTTTGTCGAGCGAATGGCGTTCATTTAAGTGTATGGTCACCGTTAGGATCTCATAATTGATATTAGGGATCATATAAAGTGTTGGAGAGTCCAGTTCTTCAAAATATTGCATCTGCTAAAGCAAAATCAGTGGCGCAGTATCCTTTTGATGCACATAAATTTGTTCTTGAATTTGTGTTTAAATTTCTTATCCATTCGTCTGATTGGTTTAAGATGGATATATGAGCAAGGCGCAAGCATGGATGTGAAGAGCTTTAACAAGGAAATGATGAAGGAAAACATTCAAATTTTCGACTGGGAACTGAGCACGAAAGAACTGAAGAATATAAAGCAAATAGCTCAGTGCAGAGGATCTTTTGGTGAATGGTTTGCTCATGGGAATGGTCCATACAAATCTGTCGAAGAACTTTGGGATGGTGAAATATGACTTTAGAATACTTCCTTATCAGTTAGTTCATTGTGTACCGACAATTTCTAGAACTAAGACCATAATATATTAGAGCTTCATTTCTTCTTATAGCTAAGAATACTTTTAGTGCTTGTTGGAGCTCGAAATTTGTTCGTTCAATTTAACCTTTTTAAGTCTGCTCTTTTGGAGATCGGTGAGTGTTTATCGAGCAGGTCGATTTTACTCAATTTAGGACATAGGTTGTTTACCAATAATTGGCTTTAACATTTTTTAAGTCGTTGATCGTTTGTAGGTCGACGAATGTTTACCGACCTAATCGGTTTTACTTAGTCAAATATTTAGGTTGTATACCAGTTATTGGTTTTAACCTTTCTATCGTAAATGGCTAGTGATGTACCACCTTGAAATGTACTTAGAAGAATTTAAGCAAAGGCTTTTATTGCATTAAACTGTACTGAGTATTTGAGTAAACAAAATAAATGACGAGTATTACGTAAATAATAAAAGTAACTAGAAAGGGTGACTTTTAGGAGTAATTTTTTAACGTCCATAGTATCTTCTCAGGTTGACAGCATTCCAAGTTCTGGGTAAGGGTGTTCCATCCATATGCGCAATTTTGTATGAACCTTTCTTTCCTACACCAACAATGACGTAAGGTCCATCCCAATTCTGTTGCAGTTTCCCGACGTTCTTGGATACCTCCACTTTTTTCAATACTAAATCCCCTTCTTTGAAGGTTCGTATACGCACCTTTTGATTGTAGGCCTTTTCCATGTTGGATTTGGCGACATGTAAAAGTATTGCAGCTCTTTCTCTTAAAGCTTCAGTTAAGTCGACATCATCCTTCCTAGTCTTTTCATTCTCCTCGCCATCGTACATCTCAATCCTCGGTGTTAGGACTAATGCTTCGACCGGAATAACAACCTCCGAGCCGTAAACTAAACTGAACGGGGTCTCACCAGTTGAGGCTTTCACAGTTGTCCGGTTGACCCAAAGTACTCCGGGAAGTTCATCTAACCATCTTCCCTTTGCTGCCCCTAATATTTTTTCTAAAGATTTGACTATTTCGCGGTTAGCCACTTCAGTTTGTCCATTTGCCCTCGGGTGTCCTACCGAGGTAAAATTTTGTTGAATTCCGAACTTAGAGCACCAGTCCAATACTTGTTTTCCCGCGAACTGAGTTCCATTATCTGAGATTAGGATTCTTGGGATGCCAAATCGACATACTATGGATTTCCATAAGAAATTAATTACTTGAAATTGTGTTATTCGCGCCAGAGCGACACACTCTATCCATTTGCTGAAATACTCCACTATGACTAAAACATAGCTTTTCTTTGACCTTGCAACTGGGAAAGGTCCAACAATATCTATTCCCCATTGATCAAAAGGCCAGCATACCGGTATGGAGTGCATCTTCTCAGCAGGTTGATGACTTATATTTGCATGAACTTGACAGTGATGGCACTTCTTTACATATTCAGTTGCATCATTTTTTAAATTCGGCAAGTAGTATCCTGTTCGGAGACATTTTAAAGGTAACGCCCTGGCTCCACTGTGATTTCCTGCCTCCCCTTCATGTATTTCTCGAAGTATCTCAGCGATTTGGGATTCGGAAATGCATTTTAGTAGGATCCCGGAGACCGATCTTCTATAAAGCTTCCCATCTAATATCGTGTATCTAGGTGCTCGGTATTTTATTTTCCGAGCCTCATTCTGATCGGTTGGTAGGGTTCCTTCCAAAAGATAATCCATCATTGGAGTCATCCAGTTCTTTTCAGCTATATCGATTTCCATCATCTCGGTGATTGGTGTGTTGTCAATGGCAATCGCGGGGGTATTCGAGATCAACCAAGTGATTACTCTTTCTCTTCGTCCATCTCTCGATCTCGTGAATCGGGAGAGTTGGTCTACCCATTTGTTTTCTGAACGGGGAACGTTCTGAATTTCGAACTTCTCGAATTTTTCTGCCAGTTCTTTTACCTTGGCGAGGTACTTTACCATGTTGAATTCTTTTGCCTCGTATATACCGTCTATTTGTCATTGCACCAATTCCGAATCAGTTAATACCTTTAGGCATCTGATGTATGCTTTTATTGCCATTTCCATTCCTGCGATCAACACCTCATACTCTGCCTCATAATTGGTTACCATGAAGTACAAACTTATCGCATAATTCAAGTCTTCTTTCTCTGGTCCGGTAAAATTAATCCTGGCTCCGCCTCCCTCCCTGTTTGAGGCACCGTCGACATGCATCAACCACGTGTGATTTTCGACAATCAAAATATCATTATCACCGTTGGTCGAGTCGTTAGTATTTTGTATTGAGGTCGGAGTTTCCAATACGAAATCAGGGAGTACTTGAGCCTTAATCGCAGTCCCTTGTCTATACTCAATCTCGAATTGTCCTAATTCGATCGCCCATTTAGTTAATCTTCCAGAGGCTTCTGGTTTTGCCAATACTTGTCTTAGTGGTTGATTTGTAAGCACTACTATTTAATATGTCAAGAAATATGGTCGGAGCTTCCGTGCTGCTACCACTAAAGCTAAAGCAAATTTTTCTATCTTCAAGTAATTCTTTTCTGCTCCTTGTAATAATTTACTTAGATAATAAACAGGCTTATGCTTTGTGCCTTCTATCTTTACCAATACCGAACTAATTGCAGCCTCGGAGATTGATATGTAGATGTATAAAGGTTGTCCTTCGGTTGGTTTGGCCAGTAAAGGAGAAAAAGTTAGATACTCCTTTAATTGGTTGAAAGCTTGATCACATTCTTCCGTCCATACAAAGTTCCTTGCTTTTCGCAAGGTTTGAAAGAAGGGCAAACTTCTATCTGCCGATTTGGATATGAATCTGTTAAGTGCAACAATCTTTCCTACTAAGCTTTGCACTTGGGAGATCGTTCTAGGTGTTTCATTTCTGTTATGGCTCGAATCTTTTCGGGGTTGGCTTCAGTTCCTCATTGATGAACCATATATCCCAGGAATTTTCCTGATTTGACCCCAAAAGTGAATTTGGTGGGGTTCAGTTTTATGCGGTATTTTCTCAAAATTTTGAAGCATCGGTCTAGATGTTTGACGTGGTCTGCTTCATTCATGCTTTTTACCAACATGTCATCTACGTAGACTTCCATTATTTCTCCAATTAATTCTCGAAACATCAAGTTAACTAATCTTTGATAAGTTGCCCCTGCATTCCTTAATCCGAATGGCATCACAATAAAGCAGTAAACTCCCTGCTCTGTGACGAAAGCATTTTTTTCTTGGTCTCGCTCATCCATGTTAATTTGATAGAAACCCTAGAAGGCGTCCATCATGATAAAATATAGCAAATCCTGCAGTTGAATCGACTAGTAGGTCAATTCTAGGGCGAGGGTAAGGATCTCGTGGACACAACTTGTTTAGGTCAGTGAAATCGTTACACATCCTCCATTTGTTGTCTTTCTTATCCCCTTTTGCCACTAAGACAACATTGCATAGCCATTCCGAAAAATGTATTTCCCGAATTTGTTTGGCTTTGAGCAGTCTTTCAACTTCTGCCTTGATTATTTTATCTTTGGCAGGCCCATGATTCCGCTTCTTTTGTATTGCGGGTTTTGCCATTGGATCTATCTTTAGAGAGTGAGTAATTATTCTCGGGTCGATGCCCTCTATGTCATCTGCACTCCATCCAAAAATGTCCACGTTATCTCTTAGGAAGTTTACTAGCATAACTTCCCTTTCCGTACTGAGTTCAGTCCCAATCCTGTTCTTCTTTAGCGGATCGCCTTGCACAAGCATAATATCTTTGTGTTCTGGTGGCTTTATGGTTAAGTCGACCTTCTCCTTCCCTTTTCGATCTATTTTGTCTGTACTGGGTATCTCGACTTTAGCTTTCTCGACATCAATCTCGAGTTTTCTTTGACCGGAGTAAAGGATTTAGGTTTATTTCCCAATGCGAAGGAGGTGTTATAACAATCACAGGCCATGCCATGGTCATTCACTATTTTACCAACGTCTGAGGCAGTCGGAAACTTTATCTTCTAATGGTAGGTCGATACTACTGCGCAAAAAAGGTTGAGCGCTGGTCGTCCTAATATTGCATTATATGCAAATGGGGTTTCAATGACCAGGAATTTTATCATCTTCACTGCTCGTTCTGGTCTTTTTCCCAATGAGACACTTAAGTTCACGGTCCCAGAGGGGACTATTTCCGATCCTCCAAAGCCTACCAATGGAGTTGCCACCTTTTGAAGGGTTATTTCCCCCAGATTCATTTGCGTTAGAACCTCCCTCGAAATGATGTTCGCCAAACTGCCATTATCGATTAATATTCTTTTCACATTGTAGTTTGCTATTTCTATAGACACTACCATTGGAAAGTCAGGATTATCTTCTTTGAAATCCCAGACGATATTTCTCGGCACTTCATTTTCATTAAAGCTAATAGGTTGTTCTTTTGATAACTTGCTTTCGAGAGTCCATACTTCCATCGGATTTCTAAAATTTCCTTCAATTAACCTGGAGGTTCTACGGCGGGCATTACGGCTGTCTCCCCCTGCCGGTCCTCCTGAGATCGTGTGTATAGTCCCGTTGATTTGATCGTTATTCAGTTCTTGGGCGGACCATTGTTATGGGTTCTTATCACGGGGGTTCTTCTCCGATTATGAGTCTAAGGACTCCTGCTTCTATTACTCTTTTTCCCGTAACGTTCGACGTAATCGTCTAATTTTCCTTGTTCAATTAACATTTTGATCTCCTGCTTTAGGTGGAAACAATCTTCGGTCCGATGTCCATGCGGCCGATGATATCGACAATATAAGTTGTAGTTTCGGGCTCCTGGCTTCGGCTGTGCAATTCTTTTCGCTGGTGGAATCCAATTGTTCCTTTCGAGCACTACCAAGATTTCTTCGACAGGGACTATCAACTTGGTATATTCCACGTGATCTACTCGATTTCTATGAGGCAGTTCAGCCGATCCCGATCTTGTATAGACATTAGGTCTTTTGTCTCGATCGTTTTGATTATAATCCAATCTTTGGAAAACGTTTCCTTTTCTAAAAGATCGGTCGTAATCCATTGGCCTAGAGATAGGGGTTTTATCCTGTCGTCTCGGGCCGGAAGTTGATTCCTTATTCCTACTCTTATCTTTGAAAGAGTTCATCTCTTCTTGAGTCATATATTTAGAAGCCAAGGTCATTATTTCTGCAAACGTCCTTGGTTGTTTTCTACTCAAGGCATTTCCAAACTGCCTGTTTTTGGTTAGGCCGAACAGAGTAGGGATTATGTAATCAGTATTTGGCGAGTCAATCTTAAGTAGTTCCACATTGAATCTTGCCAACCAGCTTCTCAGGGATTCTCCTTCTTGCTGATGAATGGTTCCTAAGTAGCTCATAGGGAGTTTTTGCCTTTTCTGGCTGGCGAACTGTTGAGTCAGCTTGTTGCACAGCTCGTGAAAACTTTATATGGAATTGGTGGGTTGTTTCACAAACCAATCCAGTGCCAATCCTTCAAACATTGTGACCATCAATTTGGCAGTATTCAGCAGAATGTGCATACAAATTCATTATGTTCGTAAAGCTGAATATGTAATCATCCGGATCAGTTGTGCCGTCGTAACGCGGTAGTCGTCCTGGAACTTGTCTGGATGATTGTGCTTCTTTTATTTCCCTACAGAAAGGAGAGCATGCTGCTAAACCTTCCTGGACTTCCTTGCTCCTTGCCCATGGATGTTGAACAATCAATAGGCGTTGTTCAAGACGTTCTTGTTCCATCTTTTCAATCTCTCTTTCCAAGACGTGAACAGTTTTGTTGGGTCAGTGATGTCATCGTCGATGGGAATTAAAGTGTTTCCCTTTGATCCTCTATCTGGTGGGTGTACGTATGGTTTTGTTCGATCCGTTCTTCTTCGGACCCGGTTGTCCATAGGTTTTGCGTTGCTCCTTTGTGGACTAGGTAGTGATTGCTGCTCGGTCCCAGGGCTATCTGCCTGTTCTGATACTTGATCGAGCTGCCTTTGAGCTCTTCTTCCTGGTTGCACTCTAGTCACTCTTAGCTCTCTGGGCTCCTGTTCAGGAATTACTTGGCCTCCTGGACATAAGGAGTTAAACAGTAGCGCAAATTGTCTAAATTTTTCCTCCGTTTCCGCCAATGGGACGGGGATGGTGGGAACCCTAGGACCTTCAGGTATGGTATCGGCGGCAATCTCTTGCTATCCTTGAGAAATCTGGACATTAGCCTCCTGACGCTCTTGTTGATTTGAAGGACGATCATTTTCTTGCTGATTATCGACATCGTTGACGATTGGTTCATTATTTGTTAAATCGTTCGACATCATAGGTGGGTGCGTTGTGTTGCTTCTCGTCTCGTTGCGAGCGTTCTTCTTCGGGCGAACCATGTGTCTATCGAATAATTAACTTAGCCCCTCGGTGGGTGCCAGCTGATTTAACCATTTTTCGTGTGGTTCGATTAAATCAATGATATATGCTTAGGGTTAGATTTATATCGCAATTATAGGGCTTAGTTACTTTATTCCGGATGGATCAATCTCAAGGAGGAACAATACGTAAAGAGATTAGAATAAGAATAAGAATAATAAAGATCAATAAGTATAGCAAAAGCTCTTGTATTAGAATAATCTTGAATTGTACAAGTATGTAGGCGTAAACTCTATTCTTGCCCCCCCCTAATACAACATTGATCTAGGTATTTATAAGATATAAACCCTAGCCATACAAGGAAACATAATCCTACAAGGACTCTGGTATTTGTTCTTCTCAGGCTCGGATTGCAGCCTGATCGCTGAGGAACATCTTTACTGATCGGGCAGAATCATAATAATGACGGAGACGTATGGTCGGGCCGATCAAATATCTCTTAGTCACTCCGAGTATCATATATGGTATAAAATAGCCCCCATCAAGAGGGGATGCCTCTGTAATTTTCGAAGGCGGTTTGGACCACCAAATCCTCAAAAAAGATGTTGTTTTCTTACCTTAATTTTAATTTTAAGTGAAATTCACATGGTTTCAAGATTTTCAAACCTTCGAATTTCATAAATAGAAAAATGATACTCACGAAATCTTTTCATGACAACCATTCTCTTAGCTTTAATTAAAGAGATATTTCTAGCCGTAATGTAAAATTAAAATGTAAGTAATACACCGTAAACTCTGGGATATTATACATTTAAATGAATTAGAGGTAGTTTCTTTGGAGACAAAAATGATAAAGAGCTTATCATGTAAAGTTTGATCGTAGGGTCCTAATTACCCCACACATGCAATTCTCGTAAAAATTTGGTTAAATTTTCAGTGACCGACTCCTATAAACAAATTCTATCTATCGAGTAGTATGTCTTTAGTTTAAAAGGGCCTACGACAGGTAATGCTAATCCACCAAAGAATAGAACATCCCGTGGCCTTGAATGAAGTTTAATCACTGATGCTATACGTATTATGCGGTTTTGCCACTAGATTTTGTTTTTGTTGTTAACTAGTTTTTTTTTATGTCATGTATTGTCCACATAAATTTTCAAGGATTAGACATTTGGATTTGGAATTTGGAAAGATAGAGAACGCCTGATCAGTTAGCATCGACAATATCAATGAATATCAATGATAAATGTGACAGCTGTTTTGGCTTTAAGCGATCAATTGAAGAGATTGAACGAACAAATTTCGAGCTCCAACAAGCACTACAAGTATTCTTAGCTATAGAAAGAAATGAAGCTCTAATATATTATGGTCGTAGTTCTAAAAATTGTCGGTACACAATGAACTAATTGAAAAGGAAGTTTTCTGAAGTCATATTTTACCATCCCAAAGTTCTTCGACAGATTTGTATGGACCATTCTCATGAACAAACCATTCACCAAAAGATCCTCTGCACTGAGGTATTTGCTTTATATTCTTCAGTTCTTCCATGCTCAGTTCCGAGTCGAAAATTTGAATGTTTTCTTTCATTCTTTCCTTGTTAAAGCTCTTCACAACCATGTGTTGGTCCCAAGTGGTCAGATGAGGTCTAGAGAGGGGGGGGGGGGTGAATAGACCTCTGAAAATTTTTAGACTTAAAAACTTTTTAGTCTTCTGTCAGCAGACTAAGCTTATGAAGAACAATAAGCTGACTATGCTGATCGTGAACAAATCTTGAACAGCAGAGTGACCACACTTCTTATAATAACTTAGCTGATTTCAGCAAAATCAGTTTTACAAGAGTATACTTGTAGCGGATAATTTGAAAGTGTTTTTCACAAGTAAACTAAGTCTTTTAAAGATTTTATCCCCAGTTTTTAAAAACTCCTTCAAAATCTTTAAAGTAATTCAAAGTGTTTATGCAATTTGAAATATGCAAGAAAACTCAAAAGCAAAAGTAACACAAAGAATTTTTATAGTGGTTATATGGATAAAAATCCTTTAGTCCACTCTTCCAGATCACTTAGATTCTGGGTTATACTATAAACACTAAGTTTACAATATCTCCACTTACACCTAAACAACAAATGAAAAGGCTGTAAGCTCACAATAGGAAATCACTCAGAAAACCTATCCTCTGAAGTTAGATCACTCACAAAGATGGATCTCAACTCCGTACAACACTCAGCTAACACAAATTCACTCAGAAAGTGTTTTCTATTTGGCTTCAACTTGGTTTCTGTCAACAGATGACTTCACCAGACGAGTGAGTTGTTCTTGAGCTTCTTGAGACTTAGAAAAATTTCTGCTTCGGAAACAAAATATGACCGTTGAAGGAAATATGACCGTTGAAGGAAATCACAATTCAAATCCATAGCCTTAGCCCAAATTCAGAACGGCTCCCTACTACAGTCCTTTCTCTGCTGTACTTTCCTGTAGCAGCATTAAATGCACCATGCTGATCCGAGTATAAATTCCAATCATTTGCCATTACTACCCTTCTATTACAGCATTTATTACACCAAGTGCATTTAGTACCGTTGAATTATCTCATGATCTCTTCTACTCTGCTGATCGAAACAACCCTTCTGATAGATACTCTGCTGATCAAACTCTGAACTAATCTGATTTGATTCAGCTGATGGTCTACCCTTCTGATTGCTGTTTCAGCATGAGATCAGTAGTCTTCTGGGCTTTAAATTTTGAACTCTTCTGATGTCTTCTTTGCTTGTTCAAAATTCTTCTAAGGGAACTAAGCATTCCATACTTAGCTGATTTTGATGTTTTGGAAATCATCAAAACCTTCCCTCATCTTCTTATCTTCATTGCACTTCATCTTCATCTTCATCTTCATCCAACACCATGCTTGCGCCTTGCTCATATATCCATCTTAAACCAATCTGACGAATACATAAGAAATTTAAATACAAATTCAAGAACAAAGTTATGTGCATCAAAAGGATATATGTATATAAAAACCTACGCCACTGATTTTGCTTTAGCAGATCCAATATTTTGAAGAACTGGACTCTCCAACACTTTATTTGATCCCATATGAATTATGAGATCCTAACGGTGACCATGCACTTAAATGAACGCCATTCGCTCGACAAAACTCTAGCAGCTTTTCTTGTTGCCAGGAAATATTCAACTCCACCTGAAAATTCAATTTATACGTTCAAGTGTAAATTGTAAACATCTCTCCTCTCTGACTCTTAGATAAGTTGGACATTCAATATGGTATTAAAGTGAGGGCCCAAAAGAGGTCTTGTATAGGCTCAAGTAAAATGTGTACCGCCTACACGTGAGGACGCTATATATAAAGTATAAATATTAAATTAATGCCTCTCCGTGGTTAATTACCTGATTAACCGCGGGTGGTATGGTGGCTTGATCGAGAATTTTCTTCAGTTTTACACAGCTGAAATTGCTTACACCTATAGATTTAGCCAAGCCAAATTCACAACACTCTTCCATGCCCTTCCATGTTGCGTTAATATCAAATGGAAGGATGTTTTCATTCGAAATTTCTAAATATTTCGAGTCTTTCGTGACTCTTACCGGCCAGTATATCAGATAAAGATCAACATAACTTAGATCCAATTTCCTGCAATAAAAATAAAACACGTACCATTTCAATTGATTAAAAAATGCCATGTTATTTAGAATATGGTACCTGAGTGTTTCTTTGATGGCATGTAGAACGAGATCGTGGTGTGCATCCGTGCACCATAGCTTGGAAGTAATAAACAATTCATCGCAGTTATTGATTAGGCCGAGTTCTAAAGCTTTGGCCACTGCTTTGCCAAAAGGCTCCTCTGTTTTATAGATGGAAGCCGTGTCAAAATGACGATATCCGGTGGCTATGGCGTCGATGTAGATTGATGTTAGTTGTTCGGGTGGTGGAAGGGGGTCACCTACAGTCCCCATGGCAATTAGAGGCATTCTATGGCCATAATTTAGTATTACTTCTGGGATTTTATTACACTCCATTCTTTTTCTCTTTTTTCACTACTAATTCTTGCCTTTAGAAAAATAAGTGAAAAGATGGTCCTATTTATAAGGATTTTATTTCTTTCTGGCAGAGCAGAGGATTGTGATTTCTGAATGGGATGCTGGTAATCTATAATTGCATTAAAATTGCCTAAATCAGTGCCTTCATTTTTAGGCAAGGCATTCATTTTTCATTGTCAGTTTTATTGTTCTTGTAATCCAGAGGAGATTTAAAGGAAAATATCAGGAAAAAGTCAAATGTTTGAATGGATTCTTTTCTCTTTCCTTTTTTTCCCTAGAAATTTATAAGTTTTAGACATGACTTATATTTTGAGACAGGTAGGACGGGTAGATTATTTGTGCACTTCTCCTAATGGGTATCTGAACCTATTGAGGAGCCCTTGACAAGCTGGGGTGAACCCTGCAGAAGTATTTGCCGTTATTATAATAAATGGCCCTAAGTTGAAAATTTCAAGATTTTTCTTCGTCCTTACATTGCTCATTTATAAGATATTATTTTGTCATTGGATATGTATATTCCATAATTTTGTGATGGAAAAGTAGCGAGTTTATGCAAAATATATGATATACATCACTTACCTAGAAAATAATTTAACAAATTAGAATATGTGTGTCCCTTTATATCACACGTGTAATATCATGTTACATTTAATTATCAAGTTTCTCAAAAAAATTACGTAAACATGGGTGTATTGAAACTTTAAATGAGATTATTATTCAATTATGAATATGAAAAAGAATTTCAAACATATAGTACATAGTAAAATTTTTATTGATTGAATATATACTAATCAAAACCAATTCGTATTGCTTTAAATCTAGTCCATCTTTATCTTGGAGCGTGCATATGCAAAAGTAGTCCTTATATGGAACCAATTTCGGGCTTGTTCCACCCATCATTATGCAGAACATGGTTTTTATTTTTTAGCATTTTATTCAATAGCCAATTTATTGGGCCCAAACACATGAAAATATATTTAATCTGGGAAGATAATGGCCCAATCCCTTGTAGAGGAGGTTTTGTGATAGGTTTTTAACCAGAGGGGATGCCTCTGTAATTTTCGAAGGCGGTTTGGACCATCAAATTTTCAAAAAGACGTTGTTTTCTTATCTTAATTTAATATTTAAGTGAATTTCACACATGGCTTCAAAATTTTCAAACCTTCGAATTTCATCAATAGAAAAATGATACTCACGAAATATTTTCATGACAACCATTCTCTTATCTTTAATTAAAGAGATATTTCTAGCCGTTATGTAAAATTAAAATGTAAGTAATACACCGTAAACTCTTGGATATTATACATTTTAATGCATTAGAGGTAGTTTCTTTGGAGACAAAAATGATAGAGAGCTTATCATGTAAAGTTTGATTGTAGGGTCCTAATTACACCACTCATGCAATTCTCGTAAAATTTTGGTTAAATTTTCAGTGACTGAATCCTATAAACAAATTTTATCAATCGAGTAGTATTTCTTTAGTTTAAAAGGGCCTACGACAGGTACTTCTAATCCACCCTAGAATAGAACATCCCGTGGCCTTGAATGAAGTTTAATCACTGATGCTATATGTATTATGCGTTTTTGCCACTTGATTTTGTTTTTGTTGTTAACTAGTTGTTATTGATGTCATGTATTGTTTATGGGCACATAAATTTTCAAGGAATAGACATTTGGATTTGGAATTTGGAAAGAAAGTGGACGCCGGATCAGTTAGCGTCGACAATGTCAATGAATACACCGATCTCCAAAAAGCAGACTTAAAAATGTTAAAGCCAATTATTGGTAAACAACCTAAGTCCTAAATTGAGTAAAATCGACCCGCTCGATAAACACTCACCGATCTCCAAAAAGCAGACTTAAAAAGGTCAAAGCCAATTATTGGTAAACAACCTAAGTCCTAAATTGAGTAAAATTGACCCGCTCGATAAACACTCACCGATCTCCAAAAAGCAGACTTATAAAGGTTAAAGCCCATTATTGGTAAACAACCAAAGTCCTAAATTGAGTAAAATCGACCGGCTCGATAAACACTCACCGATCTCCAAAAAGCAGACTTAAAAAGGTTAAAGCTAATTATTGGTAAACAACCTAAGTCCTAAATTGAGTAAAATCGACCCGCTCGATAAACACTCACCGATCTCCAAAATAGCAGGCTTAAAAAGGTTAAAGCTAATTATTGGTAAACAACCTAAGTCCTAAATTGAGTAAAATCCACCTGCTCGATAAATACTCACCGATCTCTAAAAAGCAGACTTAAAAAGGTTAAAGCCAATTATTGGTAAACAACCTAAGTCCTAAATTGAGTAAAATCGACCTGCTCGATAAACACTCACCGATCTCCAAATTTACGCAAGAGAAGGTTAAAGCCAATTATTGGTAAACAACCTACTTATTACATCGAGTAAAATCGACCTGATCGATAAAACACTCAGCGATCTCCAAAATTAAATAATTAAAAGGTAAAACCGAATTTTGGTAAAAAACCTAAGGCTGTATTTGGATGGGTTTTGGCCCGGTCTCGTGGGTTTCGCGAGACCGAGTCAAAACCCATCCAAATGAGTTTTCGTCAAACCCATAAAACCATAAAAAAATCTATAAAACATTGATTTGACACCTGCCATCTACTTTTTTCCTCAAATTTCACTAAAAAAGACATTGATTTGACACCTATAACCTATTTTTTTCCCTAAACTCCAACATCCAAACTCAATTCAAGTGAGGTCTCAAAGGTTTCATCGAAACCACCCAAACCAATTTTTTTAAACCGAGACCCGCGAAACCGAGCCAAAACCCATCCAAATAGACCCTAAGTTTTTGTCAGACTGACTGAAGTGAAGGTCGAAATTACATGAGCAAGAATAAACATATGAGACACAATATAGAGAATATCAAGATTTTATTCATCTGTATACAAAGAACATCTTTCGATTTACAAATCTTTACAAATACAAAAGTGAAAAATCCTATCCAATAGATCGATTTCCTCCCTAGTACCACGACGTTCTTCTTCAACCACCTAAGAAGCATACTGCTCAGGATAGTCGATTTCTTTAGTTCGATGGCCAGGCTCTGAAGATCGATTCTCCCTGTAATCGGAACAACCACTACAAGCCAAATATCTTGCAACGGTCATTCGACCAAAACGAGCTCCCGCTTGAGAGATTGCTGCATTTGTTCTTCCAAAGCAGGATCTCGCGAGGATCGTCGCAAAAGTTAAAATCTACCAGCACACCCCGTCAGAAAATCACTCCGGAGGTAACCTCCAAGAACGGGGATGCCTGGTAGGTATGAACCCTCCATGTGCAAACAAAATACCATGGACCCCAACCCCATGAAGACTAAAGCTGAGGCCACATGGGACTCGTCAGTACTAGGTAGGGCGTTAATGGGACTTGTCAGCACTATGCAAGATGGTGATTGAGTAGTCTAAAATGGGTACTCATAGTAATGCGATTTTCTAAAGATTATGGGATCGCTTGGTAAAGTGAAGCGTGAGGAAACTGAATTCTCTATTTTGTACGGTATAAGTGGAAATGGTGAAATGAATTATTACCTATTTATAAGGAACTCTGATTAGATCCTACGGTGGATACTACTTAAATCAACGGACGAGAAAAGGACCTTTTGACTTTCCCTATTTAATGCGAGTAAGTTTGAACGGCACAAGGATAGTCGATAAAACTGCTCGGTGAGGATGTGATTTAACCGTTTTTCGTTTGTTATGATTAAATCAATATGAAGTGATTAGGAGATCAGGTTTTGTATTAATTATAGGGCTCTGTTACTTTATTCTGGATGGATCAATCTCAAGGAAGAACAATTAAGTAAAAGAACAAAATGGTAAACAAGACAACGAAGGAGTTAATGAGTAAAATAGTATAGCAAAAGCTTTTCTATTCAATATGATATTCTTTGATAGCCCAAGTATGTAGGCGTCCGTTCTTAATTGTCTAATACAACGTTTTAACTAGGTATTTATATGATATTAACCCTAGCTTTACAAGGAAACATAGTCCTAATAGGACTCGGCATAACTATCCTTCTCAAGCCAGGATTGTAGTCAGGTTGCTGAGGAGAAGCGTCTATGATCGGGTCGATGGATGATCCCAGACGAGCTTGTATGGTCGAACCGATCTGATATCCCTAAGTCGATCCGAGTTTTATAAGGGGTACAAAATAGCCCCCATCAGTACTCCCTCACTTCTTTGAGCGTATATGTAGTAGAAGCTCGTAGAAGTAGATGGTGGATTACGACTGTATTTTCTATGGAATGTGCCTCGTTAAAAACCTTCCTTAGGAAAAAACCCTGTGGGAAAAAATCCTAAGTAAGGAAAAGAGTGCTACATCTCATAAATAGTCGTTTTGTTGTTCAATCATGATCTATCACGTGTCTCTTTTGAGAAAGCGTTTCAACCTTTTCTTCCGCTTGGCGGGATTGCGATCAGCCGTGAGGAGTTCGAAACGTCTTTTCATCTTTCTTTATAAATAGGTGATCGTTGTTTCAGTCATCTTTTACTTTCTACTCCCATATTCTGCAATCATTTTCTTATTCGCTCATTTCTTTTCTAATTTGTTCTTATGGACCCGTATTCTTCGAGGATTATAAAAATGGCTTCCATTTCAAAAAAATCTTTTTCGTTAATCAAAGAAAGAGTTACTCCCAATGTCGAGGAGGATGTTCCCCCGAGCTCCCCGATAAAACAGGTTGCAGCGTCTGAATTTACGGTCCCTGACGAGGATAATTTTAGTGTGCAAGTCATATCCGATACGGATGTTGCCGCCAGGGCCAAGAAAGGTAAAGGTACGGTCCCTCAAATTTCTGAACCAATTGAGGAACTCGCTTGTGCCTATACCGAGGAGACTTTCCACGAGGTCGTGGATAACTATGCGAAATACTTTCCGGAAGTTTCTAAGATTATTCTACCTTCTCCTTCGGATAGGGTCACTTCTCCGCCGGAGGGTTGTCGAGCTTTCTATACTGTTCATTTCAATTATGGCTTATGTCTTCCTTTGTCTGCTTTATTTCTTGATATTCTGAAAATGTTCAGCGTATCTTTGACGCAATTGGTTCCAAATTCTGTGGCTTTTGTGGTGGCCTTTTCCGTTCTGATGATAGCAAAAGGATTCCAGCCTTCTTTCCGTAATTTTACGCAATTGTTTCATTTTAATGTTTCTAGTTTGATGAGGGGTAATTTGGACCCCCTGCCTTCGCAGGCTCAATGCAGTTCGAACAACACCAGATCCTGCCTCCTGGAACCAAGAGCTGGCCCAGGGTTCTAAATAAACTGTTCCGAACCATTGAAAAGAACCCGAGCTCAAGAGGTGCTATTGGGCCGAAGCCTGGGCCCAAGCCCATCAATTCTGTTATAAATACCCCACGCATTTATGACGATGGGGGACTTCCCAGGTGCTCTTCCTTCGAGACAGTTGCTCGGACTCACTTGGGAATAGTAGTATAGGCTAGCTCGTATGTATTTTGCCCTCTAGCTTGTACGGCATCCAATAATGCTCGAATAGGACTCCGAATACTTGTAATCTGTACTCTATAATCCTGAATACAAAACTATTGATCTTTTTTTCATCTATTTGTAAGCATTCATACCTTACTACACTTCACCTTGATCGAACCAACGAAACCATGTAAGATCAATTGGCGCCCACCGAGGGGCCTTATTCGAGTATTAGATCGAAATATGCCTACTACGAGGAAAAATATGTATGTCGGTGGAAAGCCTTACTAGTCAGAAACTCCGCCATTCACTATCCGAGGGGATCCTCCGACCATCGGAGCGTTCGTCAATTCATGGTCGAAGATAAGACCTATACGATAAATTTCCAAGCTTAAGATTAGTGGTTCTATTCTATGATTGCACAGCTCTTTTATTCCTTCGATGGATTTATTTTCCATAGAGGATCTATTTTCTAATACATAAGCGAATAAGGAGTTCCACAGATATCGTCCACAGTGGATTAATGTAGAATTAATCCCGTCGACTCGATCATCAGTTAACGTCAAAGGCTTAGAAAATCTATGGAATTACAGCTGTTAATGGTCGGAATTTATTTTTCCGATCATCATATTTATTAAGTTCATAAACAAATTTTGCGAATCAATGATTTGAGAGATCAGTCGCATAATCTGTATACGTTATTTGTCGGTTATCTGTGTTTTTCTCGAGTCAGTTGGGATAAGTTGAATATTTGGAGCTTGAACTCGTGGATGAATATTGGCAATCGTTCGACCGATAAAAGAATAAATAATGAAATTCAATCAGAGAATAAAGCTTTATTATTAATATTCCTCAAACAAGTTACAAAGTGAAGCCTCGAATATAATTTGAGCTCAAGAAGTACAATACGAACACTCCTACCCTATTACAGGCTCTACGAATAATTCTACCCTGTTACGTGCTCGATCTTCATTCCCTAGAATCGCTCCAGATGCAGAACTCAGCAGTGATTCTTCTGGGCAATCACTAGCAACGTGTCGCACATCCGTCTTCGTACGGGATAAAGGCCGGATCGGAGCTCCTCTCCAGGGCTTCAGACCGACCTTAGGTCTTCATCTGAAAACAATGATTGAAATACTCAATCATTATTTACAGGTTAATCCGAACCGGAGCAGCAGAGGTTTATCTCAGCAGAGGCACCCCAAGGAGGCTCGAAGGAACTATACTTCAAGAAAGCCCTCGAGGAAGCTGATGCCTCAGATTTAAAGAACTCCTCTCAGATTAACCAGCTGCCCGATCGGATGCTACGCCAGAAAACCAGAATTCTAACCCGCACCAGATAAGATATGTCTGGGAAAACAGGTTGCCTGTCGGTATTCTAGGCGCAATTTCTTTTGCCTGTCGATATTCTAAGCGAAAAAGCTTATATCTAAGGAGCTAAGATCGAAAAACAGGGTTCGAAGTCTAATCTCAAACTCCTTTATCTGGGAAAAAATACGAACCAAATTTAAATCTCGACCCATTGGGATCGAAGGAAGCATAAAGGAGAAAGTAAGGAGTGTCGTATGCATAAAGGGACCTATTTATAGTGGTGAAGGATTTTGAATCAACGGCCCAGATAACGGATCACGAACGGCTAGGATGTCCGTATTAAATGGACTGACCGATACGTTTCCCGAGAAATAGGGTCCTGTTTGGTTAGCAGAATATACGGTCCAACGATGTGAAAAGAAGGGCTTATTCGAAACATTCGTTCGAACAATGGTTTCACTTACTATCCTACTCCAAAAATAGTGCGAAGATCGGGGACACTTATCTGGAAGATCAGCCCTCATGCACTTGATACTCTAGCTTTTGAAATTCGGCGATAGCAAGGATCGATCACAACAAGTTCTTTATTAACTCCAAATCTACCAAGACATTAATATTCTTAGAGACCGCTGTTCGGGTACTTCGTCGTTAATCTTAGATATTTGTGGTTGAAGTTATTGGAAATAAGAGTGTCTGGTTGTCCTTTATTCTATCAACAAGGAAAAGAGATAATTCTATTCATATATTTTATTAAAAAGATACAAGAGTTCAGAAGGAAAATATGGAAGATACATTTCGAACATAGTACAAGCTAATATGTTACATAAGAACACCTTTACTTTCTACAATCCTATGAAATTTTTGGTTCCCTCTCCTATCGTTTACTCAAAGTAATTAACCTAGCTCCGAGCGGGGAATCTCCTTCGGATCCGGAGGCTTTTAACTTTATTTACGATCTTCCGAAGACAAAGGGGCGAACGCACGGCTTATCGGGTAACTGTATTCTGGATCGTTCTCTCCCCAGTATGTCTTCCTAAATGCATTGTTGCAACAGGTCCCTAATCGAAGACCTGCGCGACAACCTGCGGACTTCATGAATCCGGCATATTGGCCTTCAAGATGGAAATTGTATTTGCCTGTCGATATTCTAAGCGAGGTCGGGTTAGAAGACTGTCCCTCTTGAAAATTGTTCGAAGTCGGAGCTCAAAAAGCTGAATTGATTGAATAACAATCTTGATTACCATGATCGGACAGATAAAATGCCGATACGACGAATAAGATAATCTCAAGAATATGACAGCCTTTTATAGTGAAAGTAGAAAGAATCCAGCGGCAGATAATTCGCGGAATGAACGGATGAGATTTGTCGACCTTTGCAATTCTCGGTAAATGAGGAACCGTTTGGAAAAAATCAAACTTATCAAAATTGGGAACTTACAGACAAAGAATTTTCTTAACAAGGCATAAGGTTTATTTATTAAGTCCTAAGGTTATTCACTATTTGCTGTTTCACTATAATTCATTTTGTCTCATGACTTCAGAAGACTATTATCTTAACAAAATTTATTTCGATCGAGGTTATATATTCAGAGGGAACTAGTCTCGCCAATATTCATATTTATTCTTCTCATTCTGATATTATCGATCTCGTTAATCTATTATTCTATCTCTACGTGTCTACATCTGCTATTAAAAAGGGTGAAAGCTGTTGCTACGACCCTCGGGCTAAAAATGCTCTGAAACGACTAAGGGTGAAAGCCGTTGCTACGCCCCTTAGATCGAAATTATTGAATGGGTGAAAGCTGTTGCTACGACCCTCGGGCTAAAAATGCTCTAAAACGACTAAGGGTGAAAGCCGTTGCTATGCCCCTTAGATCGAAATTATTAAATGGGTGAAAGCCGTTGCTACGACCCTCGGGCTAAAAATGCTCTGAAATGACTAAGGGTGAAAGTCATTGCTATGCCCCTTAGATCGAAATTATTAAATGGGTGAAAGCCGTTGCTACGACCCTCGGTCTAAAAATGCTCTGAAACGACTAAGGGTGAAATCCGTTGCTACGCCCCTTAGATCGAAATTATTGAATGGGTGAAAGCTGTTGCTACGACCCTCGGGCTAAAAATGCTCTGAAACGACTAAGGGTGAAAGCCGTTGCTATGCCCCTTAGATCGAAATTATTGAATGGGTGAAAGCTGTTGTTACGACCCTCGGGCTAAAAATGCTCTGAAACGACTCTGAAACGACTAAGGGTGAAAGGCGTTGCTACGCCCCTTAGATCGAAATTATTAAATGGGTGAAAGCCGTTGCTACGACCCTCGGGCTAAAAATGCTCTGAAGCGACTAAGGGTGAAATCCGTTGCTATGCCCCTTAGATCGAAGTTATTATACGAGATCAATCAAAATTCTATTGCCTTATTTCTCTATGATTATTCATACGTCTAAGGGTGAAAGCTGTTGCTATGCCCCTTAGATCAAAGTTGTTATTCAAGATCGATCTAATATCTATCTCGATTATTTCTCTACGATTATTTATCCGACTGGGGATAAAACCTTTATTTGGCCCCTCAGGTTGAAGTTATTACCCGAGATCGATCTGAATTCTACCGTGTGATTTCTTAATAGCTATGTATTCAATTAAGGGATAAAGCCTTCAACAGGTCCCTTATGTCTGAGGTATATTCAAAATCGATCTAAATTCTATCCTGTTGTTTCTCCACGATTACCTATTCGACTAAGAAGGGAAAGTCCATAATTGATTATGGCCCTAAAGTCAATTATCGCTCTCAAATTGTCTCCTGAAGTTGCGAATTACAAAGGCCGAATTCAAAAGTATCAACAACAATATAGAAAGAAAATTTTTCATTCATAAAACCTTCAATACATTCACGAATACAAAAATGAAGTCCGAATTCAATACAGAAAAAGGATTACATATTCTACTACAGATGCTACATTAGAATTGAGAGCCTTCGAATTAAAAAGGAGAACGGGATCGGAGCATGCCCCGGATTCTTAACCGATCTTAGATCATCATCAGTAAGTATTGACGGCTATGCCTATGATATAAGATCCACTGATGAAGGACCGGAGCACGAGAAGAATCTCGGATGATTTCCGCACGCGCTAACCCGAACCGGGATATTGTGAACCAACTTCGAAAGTTTCTAAAAGAAGTTGAGATCAAAATCTTAAAGATCCATCCACAAGTTGACTCACTATCCGACTGGGTGGATTGACAGGATACAGGAGGTCGAACCACCCCTAATTGGTTGGATTAAGAGAGAGCTGGTCGCCTGTCGGTACCCCAGTCGCAGTTCTTTTTGCCTGTCGATACCCTAGTCGAAGTAAAGCAGCCAAAATAATAAAGGAAAATGGTTCGAACTCGAACCTCAAAACGCGTTATTGAAGATAGAGAGCGACACATAGTAATCAAAGGAAGTAAAAGCTCAGTCGTAGAGTCGATCAAAACAATTACTGAAACGAAAAAAATATGAAGGTAACTATGGAGCTATATATAGTGAAGAGATAAGGCAATCGACGACTCAGATTTGATAAAACTAACGGCTGGGATACAAGCAATAAATACGCCGACCGTTACGATTCCCGAGAATACAGAAATCATTTGGATAAGCAAAGAAAATGTCAAAGGTGTTCCTACTCGAGTTCACCTTGTTCGAATTTGTTATAATCTTAGTTCCAGTCATCAAAGGAGGATCATAAAAAAAAAATTCCGAGTGTAGATTATAAAGAAAGCATTAGCAGTATTTCATCCAAGAAATAGTTGAGACCAAAGAAGTACAACATGTGAATAAAACGATTGTAAGGATCAATCAAAAAGACTATTATTTTCCAAGCTTGACATAACTAGCAATTACAAATTACAAGGGAACTTCATAACCAGGCAGTCCTATGAAATTTTCGGCGGATGATAATGTCCTTACTCGAACAGGAGGAGCCTGTCAATCCAACAGGCTTTTGTCTATATTTATAGCATCTCGAAGAGGAGAGGGGTAATGCATCTTTTTCTAGGTGTAACGTGAACACTTTATTGAGGACTTCGATCCTCGAAGCTCCACCCCTAACATCCTCAAGGAAGAATCGAGCAAACCGCCAAACACCCTTGAAAAACTTAATGCTTGAGCATCCCCAAAGCCAAAAAGGGTCGTGGGGGCTACCTGGGTCGTGGATGGTCAGCAATAAAGCTTTTTGGCCTCCAGGGTCGAAATAGTGTTCGCCTGCCGATATCCTAGTCGAAACTGAAGTACTAATTAGTCTGCGATTCGCAAAATATGTCCTAACTCAAAATTCAAAATATTGAACCATGCAGCAAGTTCTCTTAGTCAGCATGGTCGAAGGAATCTACTCTCAAGAAACCTTATAAGGATATAAAACAAAGAGCCCCATTTATAGGTACTATTCTCAAAAATCCAACGGTTGGCAGGAAGCAGAAGGAACAGTCGAGATCAAAAGACTGTTGCGCTTACCGAGAATTTGAGCGGGAAGGGAAAGTGATCTAATTTTGAAAATTAAGCAGAGTTAATATACCAAGATCGAAGATCAAGAATTCCGAGGGCAAATTCACGACCAAAAAGTCAAACGAAGAAAGCAAACTAAAGCATGAACAGAAAAGAACACATTAAATTATAGAAGAACATGCAATCCGAGAAGTAAATAGATTATTACAAACCAGAGGAGATAAAAATGTCTGAAATTATTGAGGATCACACAGAAGTAAAAACAATATAGCCATACAGCAAGTCTGAGTAAATAAAAGACAACATCTAGAGAAGCTTATTGTCGGAGAGAATCTTTCGAAGCTCGGCATTACGAGCCTCACATCCCGCTTCATATCCACGGTCGTAAGCCTCCTTTTCTCGACGTGTGAAGCCTTGTTTCTCCTGCTCGTGAAGACTTTTCAGTTTTTCGAGCTCCTCATTCAGCTGCTTGTGGATCTCTTCTCCGTGTTCTTTAGCAGTCTTCTCCCTCTCTAGAGCAAGCTTCTCCGCGAAGACACGGTCGAATTCGGCTTTCTTCTCCTCCAGCTCGAGGGAAATAGCAGCACGCTGATTTGTTTCCCGCTCAGCAAACGTTTTGAGTTCGATAAAATCCTGTCCGGCCTGTTAAAAAGATCGGCAACGTTAAAAAACAAATATATATATATATATATATATATATATATATATATATATATATATATATATATATAATATCATTGTTAAAACCTGAAACAGGAAGTGCGTCCCAGACTCGAACAACTCTTCTATATTTCTCTCCTTGGACATGTCGGTTTCGGAAGAAGTAAAGTTAACTCGCAACAGACTATCCATGGGATCAGCCTTAGAAGCGGACCCATCTTTCGACTCCTCGGGCGGGGAAGGAGTAACTTTCGGTGGAGCAGAGTCAACGTGGGGTTCGGGAGGATTATCAATTTTTAAAGCTTCAGCAGAAGCCCCTCCACCAATATCTAACTTGGGTTTTTTGCTGAGACCTCCTGCGGGGGGAACGGATGAAGCATCGGAGGATGGTTTGCTACCGATAGCAAGATTTTGCAAAGCCTCAATGGGAGTGACCCCATCGGAATAAGGCCTTTTGTTCGAAGAAGGAACGGGAGTCTTTTCTCTGACAGGATCTTCACTCGAAGAATCGACAACTCTCGGGGAGGAACACCCGAGCGCAGCCTCGAGCTCTTCATCCAAAATGGACTTGTTGGAACCGTTCTTGGCTTGCCTCGAAGAAATGCTTTTATCTTTCTTGTTTTCCCCTCCTTTAGAGGTTTTCGGGGAAGACACAGAGGTCTTAGAAGAAGATTTGGAGGGTTTGGCCTCCTTGGCAGGTTTCTGCTCTTTGCTCGGATTCTTATTTTTCAAGCCACCAAACAGCAGTTTGGGGTCGATTGCCTTCCCTAGAATATTTTCCATGATAAACGGGGAGAGAATTAAGAAAATTAGAAAAGCGAAGAAATTAGAGGAAGAGCTCCGATCTCTGAGAATATTTTCTGACAAAATTTGAAGAGGCCCTCATATTTATAGGCGCTAGACCCTATAATTATAATAGTGGAATCGACGCGACTTTCGAGAAAGATTCTATATGGAGTAAATAGATATCGAGCATAAATTACGAGAAAATATCGAACTACGAAAGGCAAATAATGTCTAAATATTGGCAAGGTTGGAATTTACAAATTACACGAATTAAACCGAAAGGAAAACTAGTCCGATTACAAAAGTGGGTTACATACATGTATACATTCGATCCCTAACTACGAGACTATAGATCACCCCCTCCGGCATGATCGAACTTAGCATTCGGACCGACGCCATCTTCGCCGCTGCTGCCTAATGGATTAGTCTGCTCAACAGGTTGATCATTTTCCTTATCTGATCCGCCCTCTATGTTAACATCTTCCTTTTTCCCTGAAGGAGAAGGGTAATCGTCGTTAAAGCGCTCGAGCAAGTCAGGGTTAGGCATCGGAATGCCAAACTCCTCCACTAAGGGGGCAAAGCGATGATCCTGCCATTTTATATCTGTATTGGGTTACGAGGAAGCTTTGTAATCCTTCCCTTCATCATTCTTAAAAAGGGTTCATATGCTGATAATATTCGTCCATATTATCTGGAATTCTCTCGGCCGAAACCAATTGTTGAACCCCTTTATAGAAGATCGTTTGAAGAATCCCTCCCATTTTCCTTTGGACTAAGGGATCTAAAACAGGAGATTCCAAGAATTCTCGTATGGCTGGAATCACAGCCTCTTCTCGGCCTTGGGCGTATGCACGCTCGGAATCTTGCTTTGCTAGCTCAAGTTCGATCTTTACCTTCTTTAGCTCTTCCTTAAGGGCACTTCTCTCTTTATCGGATGACAGCAAATCCTCTTCCACATATGAGGAACGTTTCATAGTCGCTTCTTCGAGCTCCTTCTTTACTTGAGATAATTCTCGTTGGCTTTCTGCTAATTGAGATCGAAGAGTTTGATTATCAATGAAAATTTGCGCATATGCATCATGAGCATCCTGCGACTCCTGCTCCAGCAATGCTAGGCGATAGGTTTGGATAGCGAACAAATCCCCGATCTAGAAGGCAATTAAAGATAGCAGCAAAGTGTTAAGGACCCTAAAGAATGAAGAGATAGTCAAAAGACAAATATTTACCTCATGATACGTTCGGGAGAAATCACTCAAAACCTCAAAATCACCTTTGACGTTATGAAGCAGAATATCCCGTTTAAACCGACTAGCCATATAGATTCTAGCGGCTTTGTCGAACTCATTCTCACCACCCGAATCCAGATCAGTTAGAATGGTACCGTCTTCAGGGTATCCAGCAGCCCTGCTACCGCGGAGGTGCTCGTCCATGAAATCCACCACATCGGGCTCCGACCTACCTTCTCGACATGGAACAGAGTCAGAACTCACATCAAAAGGTTTTACCCTCCTTGAGGGTCCGGTGTTCAGCATTTCTCTTTCGACTCAGAAGCTTCTCATATTCTTGGATACCCTGAATCCGGTTCCAGGAATATTGACTATAGCCGACGGACGATAGAGCAGAAGTATCAGGGGAAAACAAGGTTCGAAGAGGTCCGACAGTGGCAGAGTTCAAGGAACTCATGGTGCCAAGCCCTCTCAAATCGGGAATCGTGACTGGTATGACGACCGAATTTCCACCCAAATTACTTGTGTCCGCTCTTCTTTCGGAGGCATAAGGTAACGGGTCGAAATAAAATCTCTTATCTTCGACCAAGCCGACAACGGACAGTCGAAACTTCTCGATGACACGACCTGCAAAGAAAATACAAAATATGCACGAGTTTAGACAAGAAGAATTGTTCGGTCACACCTCAAAGTAGGCAGAAGCTAAGAAGCATACCTAAAGAAAGAGGGGCAAGGAGCGGAGCACTAGAGGCTGGCAGGTCACCGATCCGCGGAAGGGATCCTTCGGAAGATTGACTGGGATATTTAATCGCCGGGGCAGGATAATCACAGTGGCTCAACCCAGCCAGTCGCAAAACGCCTTCCTGAATTAGGAACTTGGTCTGATAAGGATTGGACCGCAACTGCTCGAGAAATTCATCAGAGAGACGGTGGCTGAGCTTCTCTTTAATTCTACGAGAACCGTATGTCCAAGTATTTGCACCTTCCCATCGATATGGTCTTGTTTTTGAACTACCTTCTGATATTGGAACATCAGGGCCTTTCACAAAGAAGAACCTCATCTTCCAGCCTTTACTCTTTCCCGTTGTTATGTTTGTAAGAAAAGGCCGTTTCGACCTCTGGTGGATGGACACAAACCCTGCATTCGAACCTTTACATAGATCCATTCGGAATGTTTGCCAAAAGTTGCTAAAGGAGGCCTCTTCCCCTTTTGCCTCCATAAGAGCACTGAACGCTACTATATACGCAACAGAGTGCGGGAGAAGCTGAGCGGGGGAAAGCGAAAAGAAGGTCAAGATGTTTCTGATAAGGGGCACGAACGGGATACGCAAACCACAAGAAAATTGACTCTCATAGAAGGCTTGACAG
The DNA here is from genome assembly GCA_003313485.2 of Penstemon barbatus. NCBI lineage: Eukaryota > Viridiplantae > Streptophyta > Magnoliopsida > Lamiales > Plantaginaceae > Penstemon > Penstemon barbatus. The sequence goes on from CM064880.1 coordinate 34,407,253, forward strand.
CCAGCCGGGGGCTCGGTAGCATTTTCAGTATAAGAAGGAATGACGATCGAAAACCCTTTGGGAAGAAATTTCCCGAACTCCGCCTCGAGGTAAACACGATCCTTCTTCGAGAAATAACAGGAAGTTTCTCTAGCGGGAAGTTCTAACCTGTTCCAGGTCGCGGCCTTAGAAGCATGCGTATGTTTGAAAATCCTGACAAAGGCACCCTCGCTGATGCTGCGTTTCTCGACCTTATTTTCTTCGAGATCCTCGCTCGGATCATCATCCTCGCCTCCTTGACGAAATTCTCCACCTTCGTAATCATCAACAAGCTTTAACAAAGGATCGGACTCTTGGTTTTCTTCGACCTTATTCTTGCCTTTCGAATTTCTAGAACTTGACATTATGGATTCGGAAATGAATGTATTAAAGTAAGTGCCTTTTTGATTCAAATACTCCGAGCTCAAGAGAGAATGCGATATGGAAGTAATTTTTCAATGGGTCAACATATATATACGAGGTTAAAAAGGTAAAATTGCAGACAGGTCCCCGAGTAACCGCGACGGTTGAACTTACTCAGAGTAAAAATTTAGAGTTATTCTTCTGAGAATTGCATTCTCGGTCCTTTACTTACAAATTGTGGAGTAAACTCCCCAGAAATTGTCCCCATGGTATTCCGTTGATCTCTTTATTATGATTGGAAAATTTAGAGAGTATTCATCAAGGAATTGAATGAAGCATCGTGGGATAATAAAGAATATTGCTATTTCGAGGTCCTACGCAGACGTCAGATGACGAGATTATCTTTAACAACACGCCGGTATCCTGTTTCTTATATATGCACTCTTTTTCCCTGGCTCGATTTTTATCCCAATGGGTTTTTCCGAATTAGGTTTTTAACGAGGCATATCTGAAACACATTATGAGCGTCTCATCTCGTAATAACGAACGACATAACTTGTACTTCTTCGAGCGCAAGCTCCACTTCACGCTCGAGAAGTGGGGGAGTATTGATGAGGGGTAATTTGGACCCCCTGCCTTCGCAGGCTGGATGCAGTTCGAACAACACCAGATCCTGCCTCCTGGAACCAAGAGCTGGCCCAGGGTTCTAAATAAACTGTTCCGAACCATTGAAAAGAACCCGAGCTCAAGAGGTGCTATTGGGCCGAAGCCTGGGCCCAAGCCCATCAATTTTGTTATAAATACCCCACGCATTTATGACGAGGGGGGACTTCCCAGGTGCTCTTCCTTCGAGACAGCTGCTCGGACTCACTTGGGAATAGTAGTATAGGCTAGCTTGTATGTATTTTGCCCTCTAGCTTGTACGGCATCCAATAATGCTCGAATAGGACTCCGAATACTTGTAATATGTACTCTATAATCCTGAATACAAAACTATTGATCTTTTTTTCATCTATTTGTAAGCATTCATACCTTACTACACTTTACCTTGATCGAACCAACGAAACCATGTAAGATCATAGTTCTTCCAATCGCGGATATTTCTTTGCCAGTCAGAAGACTAGTTGTTCCATTTTTGATTTCCCGATTTCTAGCAATCCTTGCTGGAAATCTCATTTTTTCTTCGTTCAACCTCCTTCTCATGTTTCTTTGGCGGACGGCTCAACTGGGGCCTTTTCGTGGGACCTTGATTCCAAATGGATTTATGGTGGTCGCTTGGCGACTGGCGATCTTATCCCTGACGACCCTCAATTGATTAGTGAAATTCAGGGAATGCGCGCCAACAAATATCAAAGTGCTCTTCTTATTGGTGAGAATCATCCGGAGCCCACTCTTGTTGAGATGATCGAGGACCATCTGCAAGGGAGGAGAGCCGCCGGTTATCCTGAGAACGATTCTTTAGTTCATGATGAGAGCGAGAATGCGGTGGACAAGGCAACTCGTGTGCTTCTATCTGGTGTGTTTACTCGCGATATGAATAAGCTCCTTCGGAAGGATCCTTTGGAGAAATTTCAGCGAGCTTCTCTTTATGCTGAAAAGGTGATCTCCTTTTATGTGCGCTAGTAGGGTAATTTTACTTAACGAGTATTTTAGCTTGCTAATTTATCTCATTTATCATTTCCTCTTTCAGACTAAGACTTGTTTGGCATCGTATGCCTATGAAGCCGCTCTCTGGAAACAACAATGTGAGTTTCTGGATGAGAAATATAAGACTTTACTTCATAAGACTTCTGGTTCAGAGGTTGGTCCCTGAATGTCCTTTTCTCTTCCGGCCATGTAGATTCAGGCTACGGGGACTGACGACCAGGAGATCATAGATAGGGTTCTGGAGACTTCCCGCGCTCAAGGACAAGTCAATCAATTGGCTAAAAGGTTGGAAGATCATCAATTTCAGAGTACTGCTCGAATTAGCGAGCTGGAATCTCAGGTATTAAGCCTTCAAGCCTCCTTGGAGGAGTACGATAAGGATATTCCCCTTAGTGGTCTAAAGGATCGCTATGGTCGAAATCCTGATGAAAGAGTCGTTCGTGAATTCCTTAATTCTCCTGTTCATACCGCTCTGGTGTATCGAATGGTCGGTCCATTCTTAAAGAGTACTTTCAAGAAGGCGATCCATCAGCTGGTGGCTCAGGAACTGATTGAAGATCGTCGAATGGAGTATTTCAAAGCAGCGCATATCAGGCTGAATCGTTACGGCGAGGAATATTCTCCTTCCGAGCTGCCAGATGCCATTTATCAACAATTTCCTTTAGCCTATCTTGTCGAAGAGTTTGGGAAGCCATTGCCGATTCCTCCCTCGGACATTAATGATGAGGTCGATAATAATTTTATCGAACCGGAGGAAGATTGTGACAATGAGGAGGCAGCGGACGATGGGGCGGACGAAGGTGTGGTCGCTGGTGAACAGGGAATCCTAAATGTTGATCGGTCTATATGAGGAGGAAGTGATCCATTAACCTTGGGAACAATTTTCGTGACAGTTAATATTACATGGCTTATAATATTACCTTTTTATCCTCTTGTACAATAAACAATTCATATTCTGTCAGTTACGTATTTTCGGCTTCTCTGTAATAATTTAGACAAGTTATTAATTTTGCCGTAATCATTATGCTTGTGTCTTTTGGAATTCTTGCGGCTGTTTGTAGGCTAGTCTTTGCAATTCGCGCCCATTCTTTAGCTATCCGGCGACTTTTCGTATACTATAAATACAAACGGTGAAAATTTTACTCGCTATTTACCGCTTTTACTCGGCTTCAATAGAATACTCTCTTGCTAAGAGGTCGATAAGCTTTCTCGATAACTAAAAATTCTTTTTTTATTTTCGAACATGAGTAATCTCTTTGGTAATACTTCAAAGCGTCCTTCCCGCAAAAATAATAGGAATGTTAGACCTAAAAGGTCTCGTACAGAGGGGCCTTCGATAGACCCTCCTCGTCCATCCTCAACTAGAAGGTCGGGGATCGAGACTCCCGTTGTCCCTTCTGAAGCTTTTCCTGTAATAAGTTCAAGTTTTATTCAGGAAAATTTTCCCACTTCTGGCGAGGTAGAAAGGAGGCCTTCCCCCAGTCGGGTGGCTTTTGGCGATTTGTCTTTCATGGAGCAAACTCTCAATGTACCCGTTTCTTCAGGTGTTTCCTCTTTTGAACAAGGTTTAAATGACCATGTACCTGATAACTCCATTCCTTCCTCTACTTCCACTGCCCCGGTCGCTAGCAAAAGCCAGGTGAGAGTCGCTGCTGAGGCAATTAGTGGGAGTGTCTTTTTGAATTCATCGATAACACAATCCATTTCCCAAGATTTTCCTGAGTTTTTGTTTAATGATACTACTGTGGTATCTACTTCTTTTGAAACCGGCGACCCTTCTGGAGGTCGGGCCGGCAATAGGTCCGGTCGGCGGACTGTTATTTCTGCATCGGGCAAGGAGACTTCGGTGAGTCCTAGCGAGAGGGATTCTCCTCGTGTGTTAGATGACCGTTGCATCCTTGAGCAAGTTAAGGATATAATGCATTCGGTTAGTCCTCGGCCTGATCGAGTTCCTCTTGATAGTGAACTACCCGGCTCTGTTGAGCCTGATGCTTTGTCCTGGAATTTGGGCCTAAGCACAATTCTGCCCGGCGAGTTGAGGAAGCACGAAGGTATTCCCAATGTTCGCCTTGTTCAGTCGCTGGTTAAGTTATGCGAGCAGGTAATCATATTTATAACTTTCTTTGTTGCTTTATCTGGGTTGCCTTGTCACTTATGAGCTTTCCACTTTTTTTTTTTAGGCCAAGTACTTTGCACTCCAGCTGGGTGTGCAAAATGATGATTTGTGGATTGGTAGGGATGCCCAGCAACGTCGCTTAGATTCGGAGATGGCGAAGGTCGCGGGGCACACCCTCCAGTTGCAGCTCGTCAGCGATGATCTTCAGAAATCGCAAGAGGAGGAGTCTGTCCTTGAAAAGGAAAAATGTGACTTAGTTCAGGCTCTAGCTCTTGCCGAGGAGTCTCAACGGCAGGCACATGAGCAAGGTTATGATGCCGGTTATCAAAAGCGTCAGGCGGAATTGATGGCATTTGTAGGTAACGCGACTCCTCGGAGGGGTGCTTCTGCTAGTCGGCCCGGCGATAGTAGCCTATCTCAATGACCTATTCTGCTCCAGCTGATTAATTCTCTCTCTCTTTTTTTTTTTTAGGGCCTCAACCTTTATGCGGTTGTTTTGGGCTGAATTTTTGTATGGGAAATACGAATTAATGACAATGATGGTTTTTCACGACCAGATTCATGCCTTGGTTAATTTCAATTAATAGATATATTTTGTTATGCATATCTTATTGCTATGAATAAGTATAATTTTCTTTACTAAAGAGGAGAGTTTAGTTTTACTTATCTGATGTTGATCCTCTGAGAGATTAGCCTTTGTACGAAAAAGTAGCTCGGTCTGGCTCGATCAGTCTTAAGTAACTGAAATATATAATATTTGTTCTGCAAATCAAAACTTTTTAATCAAGTATAAGAATGACGATTGACCAAGTATGGTTCCTTAGGCTTGTCTTAAAATCACTTTAGACACTAAAATGTGGAGTGTAGGCCATTCATGTAAGTAATTGATTGAACAACTGTGAAAGAATCCTTATCGTTCTTGTCGATGATCGATCAATTCCTTGTAGATTTGTCCTTTTGCTAAGGATATCTTTTTTAAGGATGCTGTCATTTCCTCTGTTGAGCTCTGCTCATAGGTTTAAGTTCGCTGAATCTTGTGAAAAGATATCGTTCTAGGTATCTTCTTAAAATCCATGTTTCTCTGTACTGATTGTGAGTTCCATGTTCCTCAAATAAAGCAACCAGTGTATCAAATATGTCAAATTTCTTTGATATGGGAGGAATTGGAAAATGTAGACTTATTTGGTAGATCCAGCCTGTTCAGACCTCCTTCAGCAATTCTTTGGAATGTTAGGCAGTGGCGATAGTGCAGAATGGAATGATGATAATTATTGCCTTAACATCGGTGTCAGGCTTCTTGGACTCCAGTGGAGTTCTTGTATAGCCAATCAAACCAGTATTTTATCATAATGGTGTAGACTTGTATGACTTTGTCGAGGATCTCAAGCTCTTTATTTAAGCAACTGATATTTGTAAGTGTGTAAGCTTTTTCAATCTGGAGCTCTTTAGATCCGCGTTCTTATTATACTAATCGCTTCGATCTTGATTTGTCTCCGTAAGCGAATAATCTTCTCGACCTCAGATGAGCCGTTCCAACTTACTCGCATTAATTATTGGCAGTCAAAACGGCGCGTTTTCATCCTGTGCTCAGTGCTTCATCTGACCGTTGGATTAGCGTCACGCTTTCCCTATAAAAAGGGATTCAGTTTCATTCCATATTTACATCATACGAAATGAATATATCATATATTGTGGACTTCATCTTGCCCAGTGATCCCATATCCTTAAAAAAGTCTCATTATCGCGAGTCGTTATCATATGATAACTCAAATATTACTTGCCTTGTACTGACAGGTCCCATTGATGCCCTACCTTGTACTAACGGGTCCCATGTGGCCTCTGCCTTATTCTTCATGGGTTTGAGGTCCCTGGTTTCTGTTTGCACATGGTGGGTTCATATTTACCAGGCACCGCCGCTCTTCAAAGTTACCTCCGGATTGATAGACCGCTGGGGTGTGCTGGTAAATTTTCACTTTTGCGACGGTCCCGAAGAGATGCTGCTTTAGAGTAAAATTCAACCCCTAATGTAGAAGCAGTATCTTGTTGTGGGTGAATGAGTATTGCCGGTTATTTAGCTGGTAATGGTAATTTCGTCCGGAAGAACATTTGATCTTCAGAGCCTGGCCATCGAACTAAAGAAGTCGACCATCCTGGGCAGCCTGCTTCTTAGGTGGTCAATTCCAACCATCGAGGTACTAGGGAGGAGATTGATGTTTCCATGGACATTGTCGTGAAGAGCACCAATCTATAGAATAGGATTATTTTATCTAAGCAGTTGTAGCGATGCGTAGAAAATTCTTGTATTCTGATTAAAACGTCGTATGTAATTTTATACTTGTTCTTTGAACTCGGATGAATAAAACTTTATTTATTTATCTTGATATCTTTTGGTTGTTGATTTCTTCTTTATCTGCTTCTTCTATTGACGTCGAGGTCGATTATACCTGACCGGTTCTAGGACTTATGTATTTCTCCTAAATCTTTTTGATCATTTAGATATAAGATCGAGGAGCGTTTATTGAGCGGATCAATTTTTACTCAACTCGTATTAAGCTTTAAGGTTTATTAACCTTTTTGTGGAGATAGAGGAGTGTTTATTGAGGGAATCAATTTTACTCAACTCATTTGGTCGTTGTTGTTATGTAGGCCGAGGAGCGTTTATTGAGCGAATCAATTTTACTCAACTCGTCTTAAAACCTGGGTATTTTTCCCAAATCTTTTAGATCGTTAGATATAGATCGAGGAGCGTTTATTGAGCGGATCAATTTATACTCGACTCGTTTTAAAGACTTAGGTATTTTTCCCAAATCATTTTAGATTGTTAGATATAAATCGAGGAGCGTTTATTGAGCGGATCAATTTATACTCGACTCGTTTTTTAAGACTTAGGTATTTTTCCCAAATCTTTTAGATCGTTAGATATAAATCGAGGAGCGTTTATTGAGCGGATCAATTTATACTCGACTCGTTTTTTAAGACTTAGGTATTTTTCCCAAATCTTTTAGATCGTTAGATATAAATCGAGGAGCGTTTATTGAGCGGATCAATTTATACTCGACTCATTTTTTAAGACTTAGGTATTTTTCCCAAATCTTTTTAATCGTTATATATAAATCGAGGAGCGTTTATTGAGCGGATCAATTTATACTCGACTCGTTATACTTCATGATCAACTTATTGGATTAAACCAAGTTGATTGTAGAAATCCAAGGAGCGTTTATCGAATTGATCGATTCATACTCAACTCTTGTTAATAAACTTCCGATTTTGTATTAAAATTCTTTGATAATAAATTTCAGGCCAAAGCCTTTGTTACAGCTAATTTAAATAGAAATATCATGAAAATAAAACAAATGAAATAAAGCAGGATAATTTTACTAGGATTCATCTCCCATAGTATTTCCGAAGGTTGACTGCATTCCAAGTCCTTGGTAGGGGTGTTCCGTCCAAGTGTGCAATCTTGTATGAACCTTTCTTTCTACATTGATGACAATGTATGGTCCATCCCAATTCTGTTGTAATTTTCCCACGTGCTTGGATACCTCTACCTTTTTTAACACCAAGTCTCCTTCCTTGAAGGTTCGTATGCGAACTTTTTTATTGTAGGCTTTCTCCATATTTGTTTTAGTGACCTGTAATCGTACCGCTGCTTTTTCTCGTAAAGCTTCTGTTAGATCGATATCACTTTCTCTTGCCTTTTTGTTTTCCTGGTCGTCATACATTTCAATTCTCGGTGTTGGAATTAGTGTTTCGATCGGAATAACAGCTTCAGAGCCATATACTAGGCTGAATGGGGTTTCCCCGGTTGAAGTTCTGACTGTGGTTCGATTAGCCCAAAGTACTCCTGGGAGTTCATCTAGCCATTTTCCTTTGGCTGCCCCTAATCTTTTCTCCAAAGATTTTATTATTTCTTGGTTCGCTACCTCAGTTTGTCCATTCGCTCTAGGATGCCCAACTGAAGTGAAATTTTACTGAATTCCTAACTTTGTACACCATTCCATTACCTGTTTTCCCGCAAACTGGGTTCCGTTATCTGAGATTAGAATTCTAGGGATGCCAAATCGACATACTATGAACTTCCATAGGAAATTGATCACTTGGAATTGAGTTATTCAAGCAAGGGCGATGCATTCTATCCATTTGCTGAAGTATTCGACAGCGACTACAACATATGCTTTCTTGGATCTAGCCGCTGGGAAAGGCCCCACGATGTCCATTCCCCATTGATCGAACGGCCAACATACTGGTATTGGGTGCATGTTTTCGGCTGGTCGATGACTTATATTAGCATGGATTTGGCAATGATGACATTCTTGGACATATCGGACGGCATCATTGTTGATGGTAGGCCAATAATAACCTGTTCGAAGGCATTTTAAAGCCAAGGCCCTTGCTCCGCTATGATTCCCTGCATCTCCTTCGTGCACCTCCCGGAGGATATCGTTGGTTTGAGATTCGGAGATGCATTTCAGAAGAATTCCTGATACTGATCTTCGGTAAAGTTTTTCTTCTATCAATGTATATTTTGGGCCCGATGATTCATTTTGGTCAAACGGCAATTTTCCTTCTCGAAGATAGTCTATCATTGGAGTCATCCAGTTTCTTTCAGCTTTTTCGATTTCCATCATTTCGGCGACCGGTGTCTCATCGATATCGATTGCCGGTGCATTGGAAATTAACCAGTTAATCACCCTTTCAGTTTTTCCGTCGTGGAATCCTGTGAACCTAGACAGTTGATCGGCCCATTTATTTTCCGAGCGTGGAATGTTCTGTATACCAAAACTTTGGAATTTTTCAGCCAATCTTTTTACTTTGGCGAGGTATTTGATCATATTAAACTCCTTTGCCTCATACATACCTTCTACTTGTCTCTGAATTAACTCTGAATCGGTTAATACCTTAAAGCTTTTTATGTTGGCCTTGATCGCCATTTCCATTCTTGCGATCAGCGCTTCATATTCTGCTTCGTTGTTTGTTACGACGAAGTCCAACGTTATCGCATAATTTATATCCTCCTTATTTGGTCCGGTAAAGTTGATTCCGGCAACTCCTCCTTCTCGGCATGAAGCACCGTCGACATGCATCTACCAGGTTTGATTTTCTACGATCAAGATATCGTTGTTATGGCTGGTTGATTCGGTATGTTCGGTTGCCTGGGTTGGAGTTTCTAGCAGGAAATTAGCTAATACTTGGGCTTTAATCGCAATTCTTGGTTTGTACTCGATTTCGAACTGACCGAGTTCGATCGCCCATTAGATCAGTCTTCCAGAGGCTTCTGGCTTTGCTAAGACCTGCCTTAGAGGTTGGTTTGTTAAGACCACAATTTTGTAAGTTAAAAAATAAGGTCGGAGTTTTCGTGCTGCTACCACTAAGGCCAAAGCGAATTTTTCAATTTCTAGTAGTTCTTCTCGGCCCCTTGTAATAACTTGCTTAAGTAATAGACAGGTTTATGTTCTAAATCTTCCACTTTAACCAGAACTGAACTAATGGCCACATCGGAGATTGATATGTAGATGTATAATGGTTCCCCTTCGGTTGGTTTGGCCAACAACGGGGATGTCGTCAGATATTCCTTTAGCTGGTCGAAGGCCCGGTCGCATTCTTCGGTCCAAACAAAGTTCTTTGCTTTTCCAAGAGTTTGGAAGAAAGGCAAACTTCTGTCAGCCGATTTGGATATGAATCTATTCGACGCTACGATTTTCCCTACCAAGCTCTGTACTTGGACGATCGTTTTGGGAGGCTTCATTTCAGTTATGGATCGATTTTTTTCTGGATTGGCCTCGATTCCTCGTTGATGTACCAAATATCCAAAAATTTTCCCGACTTAACACCGAAAGTGCATTTTGCAGGATTTAGCTTCATTTGGTACTTTCTCAATATTCGGAAACATCGATCAAGATGACTTACGTGATCCGCTTCATTCATGCTCTTAACCAGCATATCGTCTACGTAAACTTCCATTATTTCTCCAATTAATTCTTTGAACATCAGGTTTACTAACCGTTGGTAAGTGGCCCCGGCGTTTCTCAACCCAAATGGCATAACTATGAAGCAATAGACTCCCTGCTCTGTTACGAAAACAGTTTTCTCTTGGTCTCGCTCATCCATGTATATCTGATAAAAACATTGGAAAGCATCCATCATGCTGAAAATCGCAAAGCCAATGGTTGAGTCGACTAACAAGTCGATCCTTGGGAGGGGATATAGATCGTGCGGACATAATTTATTAATGTCGGTGAAATCATTGCACATTCTCCACTTGTTATCCTTTTTATCCCCTTTTGCTACTAGAACAACATTACATAGCCATTCCGAGAAGTGTATTTCTCGAATTTGTTTTGCTTTGAGTAGCCTTTCTACTTCTGCCTTGATTATTTTATCCTTTATTAGCCCATGGTTCCTCTTCTTTTTTCTAGCAGGTTTTGCCATGGGGTCAATTTTTAACGAATGACTGATTATTCGGGGGTCAATCCCTTCAATGTCGTTCGCGCTCCAAGCGAAGATATCTACATTATTTCTGAGAAAGTTGATCAGCATTACTTCCCCCTCTTCGCTTAATTCAGTTTCAATTCTTGTTGTTTTAGTTGGGTCCCCCTGCACCAGTAGGACATCTTTGTGTTCCGGCGGTTTCAAAGCTAGATCCACTGGTTCCTTTCCCTTCTTATCTATTCGGTCAGTGCTAGGGATTTCAACTTCGATTCTGTCAACGTCGACTTCTAGCTTTCTTTTGCTTGGGGTAATTGATTCAGGGTGGTTTTTCAAAGTTAATGATGTGATGTAGCAATCCCATGCCATACAATGATCATTCACTATTTCTCCGATACATGTGTCAGTTTGAAATTTTATCTTCTGATGGTAAGTTGAAACAACTACTCGGAATAGATTGAGGGCAGGTCGCCCTAAGATCGCATTGTAGGCAAAGGGAGTTTCTACGACTATAAATTTTACCAGCTTCACCGTCAGATGTGGTTTCCTCCCAAGTTAGACACTTAAAGTTATTGTGCCACTGGGGACAATCTCGGATCCTCCAAATCCCACTAAAGGCGTAGCTACCTTTTGGAATGTTATTTGTCCCAAGTTCATCTGGGCTAAGACCTCTCTAGAGATGATATTTGCTGAGCTTCCATTATCGATCAGGATCCTTTTGACGTTTTAATTTGCTATTTCTAGCGATACCACCATCGGGAAATCGGGGCTATCCTCTTTTGTGTCCCAAACAAGGTTTTTGGGTACCTCGCCCTCGTTGAAACTGATCAGCTAGTTGTTTGTTGATTTGTTTTCTAGAGTCCATACTTCTTTTGGGTATTTTAAGCCTCCAATTATGGATCTCGCAGTCCTTCGTCGAGCATTACGACTGTCCCCGCCGGCGGGTCCTCCTGAGATTGTATGGATGGTACCGTTAATCTGGTCATTGTTCAACTCCTGAGGGGGACCATCCTCAGGAGACCTTCGAGGGGAATTCCTTCTTTAATTACTATTCCGAGGACACCTACTTCTTCCTCTCTTGCGGTTATTCCGCTCTAAATAGTCATCTAGTTTTCCTTGTTCGATTAGTTTTTCAATTTCTCTTTTGAGGTGAAAACAATCTTCAGTGCGATGCCCATGTGCCCGGTGATATTTGCAGTATAATTCATAGATTCGTGCACCTGGTCTGGGTTGAGCGATTCTCTTTGCCTCCGGGATCCAATTGTTCCTTTCTAGTACATCCAAGATTTCTTCTAGTGGAGCAGTCAGCTTTGGGTGTTCTAGCTGATTAACCCTGCTCTGGATTGCCGGCTCGGCGGTTCTAGGTCTTTGATAGGTATTAGATCGTCTGTCCTGGTCGTTTCGATTGTATTCTAATCGCTGGAAAACGTTGCCCTTTCTAAAAGATCGTTCATAGTCCATGGATCTTTGAACAGGAATTCTATCTTGCCGTTTGGAGCCTGAAGTCGTAGCTTTAATTTTGTTCTTATCTTTAAAAGAGTTCATCTTTCCTGGGTCATATATTTCGATGCCAAGCTCATGATCTCAGCGAACGTTCTTGGTTGTTTCCGGCTGAGGGAATTTCCAAACTGCCTATTTTTGGTGAGGTCGAAGAGAATGGAAATTATGTAATCGATATTTGGGGAATTGATCTTGAGCAATTCAACATTAAACCTTGCCAGCCAATTCCTTAGGGATTCGCCCTCTTGTTGATAATTGGTTCCTAAATAGTTCATTGGAAGTTTTTGTCTCTTCTGGCTGGCGAACTGCTGTGTCAGTTTGTTGCATAATTCCCGGAAACTGAATATGGAGTTAACGGGTTGCTTGGCGAACCAATCCAAAGCGAGTCCTTCCAACATGGTCACCATTAACTTAGAGGTGAATTCCGCCGAGTGAGCATATAAGTTTATTATGTTCGTAAAGCTAAAAATATAGTCATCTGGATCAGTAGTTCCGTCATATCTGGGTAGTCGACCTGGAACCTGTCCGGTTGACTGAGCTTCTTTTATTTCTCTGCAGAAGGGAGAGCATGCTGCTAAGCTCTCCTGGAGTTCTGTGGTTCTGGTCCATGGGTTTTGAACGGATCGTAGGCATTGCTCAAGTCATTCCTGTACCATCTTTTTGATTTCGCTTTCCGAGAATCGCATAGCTCGTGGTCGATTTGGGATTGCCCCATCAACGTTATCCTCAATGGGGATTATGGTATGTTCCTTGGATCCGCTCTGCCCTGGTTGCGGTTTCCTTCGATCCGCTTTTCTTCGGACGTTGTCATCGGAGGGTTTTGAATTGCCCTTCTACGGACTGTGTAGCGAGCGACAGTCCTTTGAGTGGGATTTGCCCTAGCAGTTCTAGGGTTTGGAGGAACCTATTCGAGTACGAGTAATTCCTCTGGGCAGAGTGATTTAAGGAGCATAGCAATCTGTCGTAGCTTCTCCTGAGTGTCCGATAGGGGAACCGGGATCACTGGAGCCGCGCGTTCTTCCGGTACCGCACCAGTAGGAATCCCCTGTGGTTCCTCCTAGTTCTGATGATGCTCGTTCTGTTGCTGATTGTCGTTGGTTATTGGGGCGTTATTATCGGTATTGCCTTGCGGATCCTCAGACGTATTATGCTGGTTCGTCGTGTTACTTCTTGCTCCTAACGGAGCGCTCTTCCTTGGGCGAGCCATATGTCGATTGAATAATTAACCTAGCCCCACGGTGGGCGCCAACTGATTTAACCGTTTTTCGTTTGTTATGATTAAATCAATATGAAGTGATTAGGAGATCAGATTTTGTATTAATTATAGGGCTTTGTTAATTTATTCTGGATGGATCAATCTCAAGGAAGAACAATTAAGTAAAAGAACAAAATGGTAAACAAGACAACGAAGGAGTTAATGAGTAAAATAGTATAGCAAAAGCTTTTCTATTCAATATGATATTCTTTTATAGCCCAAGTATGTAGGCGTCCGTTCTTAATTGTCTAATACAACGTTTTAACTAGGTATTTATATGATATTAACCCTAGCTTTACCAGGAAACATAGTCCTAATAGGACTCGGCATAACTATCCTTCTCAAGCCAGGATTGTAGTCAGGTTGCTGAGGAGAAGTGTCTCTGATCGGGTCGATGGATGATCCCGGACGAGCTTGTATGGTCGAACCGATCTGATATCCCTAAGTCGATCCGAGTTTTATAAGGGGTACAAAATAGCCCCCATCAGGATGGGATATTGAGATCGAAACAAGTAGCATGTCAGAACCGATACATAATCAGGATGATTTGACGACTAACAACTTAGTAACTTGAGAACGGTAAATCAACTGACGATCAACCCAAAATGAGCATTTCCACCCAAAATGCCAGATCCGTTCTTTTTACAAGGAGTTTTGAAATAGTTGATCATTTTAAAACTTGTGGGAACCCAACAATGCAGAATCCAGCTTTCTTCTTAGAGTCCGAGAAATCGGCCAGAATACTAGAAGGGACTGATGGGGGCTATTTCGCACCCCTTATAATGTACGGATCGACTGAAGAACTGAAGATCGGTTCGACCAAACAAGATAGTTCGGGATCACCTTATCGACCCGGCCGAATACAGCTCTCTTCGACAAGAAGACTACACTCCGGACTCAAGAAGGATATTTGGGCCGAGTCCTATTAGGATTATATTTCCTTGTAACGCTAGGTTTAGTATGATATAAATACCTAGTCAATCATTGTATTATACAACTCTGGATCACAAGGCAAATACGCCATTGAATTCTGCGTAAACAGCAGAACCCAAAATTATTCAATAAAGAAAAGAGCTTTTTCTTCATATTTTTGTTATTTTTACGTTGGTTACGATAATTACTTGTTGTTCCTACGAAATTGCTCTTCCTTGAGATTGATCCATCCTAAATAAAGTAACAGAGCCCTATAAATCATTTATATTGAGAATCACCAATATCCCATATTCACTGATACAATTAACCCGACGAAAACAGGTTAAATCAGTTGGCGCCCACCGTGGGACTAGGTTAATTATTCGATCGACATATGGCTCGCCCAAGGAAAAGCGCTCGTATTGGAGCAAGAAGTAACACAACCACCGGTCATAACACATCTGAATACCCACAGGACAATAATGATAATAACCCCCACGACACCAACGAGAATTTGCAGGGTCCTCTTTCTCATCAGCAGGAACCCCAAGGAGATCTTCCCGGTACAATACCGGAAGAACCGGAAGTCCCTGCGATCCCCGTTCCTCTCCCAGACGCTCAGGAGAAATTGCGACAGATTGCTATGCTCGTTAAATCACTCTCCCCAGAGGAATTACTCGTACTTGAACAAGTTCCTCGAAACGTTAGAACTGCTAGGGCAAATCCCGCTCAAAGAGCGCCAAGGCAAAACGATCAAATCTCTCAACAAGCTGACAGCCCGACAAGCGAGCGGCGCTCGCTACACAGTCCTTCGCAGGGCAATTCAAAACCCTCCGATAACCATCCCCGAAGGAAACCAGGACAAAGAAAACCACAGCAGGGACGCAGCGGGTCCAAGGAACGTACAATAATCCCTATCGAGGATGACATAGATGATGCAATCCCAGATCGACCACGAACAATGCGATTCTCGGAAAGAGAAATCAAAAGGATGGTACAGGAACGACTCGAACAACGCCTACGATCTGTTCAAAACCCGTGGGCACGAACCACGGAACTCCAGGAGAGCCTTGCGGCCTGTTCTCCCTTCTGCAGAGAAATAAAAGAGGCACAGTCAATCAGACAGGTCCCGGGTAGACTACCCCGATACGACGGAACCACTGATCTAGATGACTATATTTTTAGCTTCACGAATATAATGAACGTATACGCTCACTCGGCGGAATTCACCGCCAAATTAATGGTGACCACATTTGAAGGACTTGCTTTGGACTAGTTCGCCAAGCAACCTGCCAACTCCATATTCAGTTTTCGGGAATTATGCAACAAATTGACACAACAGTTTGCCAGTCAGAAGAGGCAAAAACTTCCGATGAGCTACTTAGGAACTATACACCAACAAGAGGGAGAATCCTTAAGAAACTGGTTGGCAAGATTTAACGTAGAATTACTTAAAATCGATTCCCCAAATATCGATTACATAATCTCTATTCTCTTCTACCTCACGAAGAATAGGCAGTTCGAAAATGCCCTCAGTCGAAAACAACCAAGAACGTTCGCCGACATCATGAGCTTGGCATCTAAATATATGACCCAAGAAGAGATGAATTCCTTTAAAGATAAAAACAAAAATAAAGTCACAGCCTCAGGCTCCAAACGGCAAGATAGGATTCCTGCCCAAAGATCCATGGATTATGAACGATCTTTTAGAAAAGGTAACGTTTTCCAGCGGTTGGAATACAATAAAACCGACCAACACAGACAACCTAATTTCTATCAAAGACCAAGAAACCCCGAACTAGCAATCAGAGGCAGGGTTAATCAAGTAGAACACCCGAGGCTAACTGTTCCGATAGAAGAGATATTGGAAGTACTAGAAAGGAATAATTGGATCCCGGAAGCAAAGAAAATCGCTCAGCCCAGACCAGGATCACGAAACTATGAGTTATACTGCAAGTACCATCGGGTACATGGACATCGAACAGAAAATTGTTTTCACCTTAAAAAAGAAATTGAAAACTAATCGAACAGGGAAATCTAGATGACTATTTAGAGCGAGATAACCGCAAGAGTGGAAGAAGTAGAAGCCCTCGGAATAATAATCAAAGAAGGAGTTCCCGTCGAAGGTCACCCGAGCACGGTCCTGCACATGAGTTGAACCATGACCAGATCAATTGTACCATCCATACAATTTTCGGAGGACCCGTAGGCGGGGATAGTCGTAACGCTCGACGAAGGACCGCTAGATCCATAAAGCTTAAAATACCCAAAAGAAATATGGACTCTAGAAAGCAAATCAACAAACGACCAGCTGATCAGCTTTAACGAGGGCGAAGTACCCAAAAATATTGTTTGGGACACAAAAGAGGATAACCCCAATTTCTCGATGGTGGTGTCGCTAGAAATAGCAAATTATAACGTCAAAAGGATCCTAATCGATAATGGGAGCTCGATGAATATCATATCCCCGGAGGTTTTAGCCCAGATGAACTTGGGACAGATAAACCTACAGAAAGTAGCTACGCCTTTAGTAGGGTTTGGAGGATCCCAAATTGTCCCCAGCGGAACAATAACCATAAGTGTATCACTCGGGAGGAAACCGCACCGGACAGTAAAGCTAGTAAAATTTCTAGTGGTAGAAACACCTTTCGCTTATAACGCAATTTTAGGGCGACCAGCCCTCAACCTATTTCGAGCCGTTGTCTCTACTTATCATCAGAAGATAAAATTTCTGACCGACAGAGGTATCGGGGAAATACTGAATGACCACTGTATGGCATGGGATTGCTACAGCACCTCATTAACTTTGAAAAACCACCCTAAATCAATTACCCCGAGCAAAAGAAAGCTCGTAGACGATGTCATTAGAAACGAGGTTGAAATCCCTAGCACTGATCGAATAGATAAAAAGGGAAAAGAGCCGGTAGATTTAGCTTTGAAGCCACCGGAACATAAGGATGTAATTCTAGTGCAAGGGGACTCGTCGAAAACAACAAGAATAGGTACTGAATTAAGCAAAGAAGGGGAAGTAATGTTGATTGACTTTCTCAGAGATAATGTCGATGTCTTCGCTTGGAGTGCGAATGACATTGAAGGAATTGATCCTCGAGTAATCAAGCATTCGCTAAAAATTGATCCCTTGGCAAAACTTGCTAGACAAAAGAAGAGAAATCACGGGCTAGTAAAAGATAAAATCATCAAAGCAGAAGTAGAAAGGCTACTTAAAGCAAAACAGATTCGAGAAATACACTTCTCAGAATGGTTATGTAATGTCGTTCTAGTAGCAAAAGGGGATAAAAAGGATAACAAGTGGAGAATGTGTAACGATTTTACCGACCTTAACAAATTATGCCCGCGTGATCCATAACCCCTCCCAAGGATCGACTTATTAGTTGACTCAACCGCTGGCTTCGCGATCTTCAACGTGATGGATGCCTTTCAAGGGTTTTATCAAATATACATGGATGAGCGGGACCAAGAGAAAACTGCGTTCATAACCGAGCAGGGAGTATATTGCTTTATAGTAATGCCGTTCGGCTTGAGGAATGCCGGGGCTACTTACCAAAGGTTAGTAAACCTAATGTTCAAAGAGTTAATCGGAGAAATAATTGAAGTCTACGTAGACGACATGTTAGTCAAAAGCATGAACGAGGCGGATCACGTAAAACATCTTGATCGATGTTTCCGAATATTGAGAAAATACCGCATGAAGTTAAATCCCGCGAAATGCACTTTCGGTGTTAAGTCGGGAAAATTCTTGGGCTATTTGGTACATCAACGAGGAATCGAAGCCAACCCAGAAAAAATTCGAGCCATAGCTGAAATGAAACCTCCCAAGACCATCTCCCAAGTACAAAGCTTGGTAGGGAAAATAGTAGCGTTGAATAGATTCATATCAAAATCAGCAGACAGAAGTTTGCCTTTCTTCCAAACGCTTCGAAAAGCAAAAAACTTTGTTTGGACCGAAGAATGCGATCGGGCCTTCGACCAGCTCAAAGAATATTTGACAACATCCCCGTTGTTGGCCTAACTGACGGAAGGGGAACCATTGTATATCAACATCTCGATCTCCGATGCGGCTGTTAGTTCAGTGCTGGTCAAAATAGAAGGTTCAGAACATAAACCTGTCTATTATTTAAGCAAATTA
The DNA here is from genome assembly GCA_003313485.2 of Penstemon barbatus. NCBI lineage: Eukaryota > Viridiplantae > Streptophyta > Magnoliopsida > Lamiales > Plantaginaceae > Penstemon > Penstemon barbatus. The sequence goes on from CM064880.1 coordinate 34,425,637, forward strand.
CTGCAAGGGGCGGAGAAGAATTACTTGGAAATTGAGAAATTCGCTTTGGCCTTAGTAGAGGCAGCACGAAAACTTCGACCCTACTTTTTGACCTACAAAATCGTGGTTTTAACAAACCAACCACTAAGACAAGTCCTAGCAAAGCCAGAAGCTTCCGGAGGACTAATCAAATGGGCGATCGAACTCGGTCAATTTGAAATCGACTACAAACCGAGAATTGCGATTAAGGCCCAAGTGTTAGCTGATTTCCTACTGGAAACTCCGACACAGGCAACCGAACTATCGAACAGCCTCAACGACGATATATTGATCATAGAAGATCAAACTTGGTTAATGCATGTTGACGGTGCTTCGTGCCGATAAGGAGGAGGCGCCGGAATCAACTTCACCGGACCGAATAAAGAGGATTTAAATTATGCGATAACATTGGACTTTGTCGTAACAAACAATGAAGCAGAATATGAAGCGTTAATCGCAGGAATGGAAATGGCGATCAAGGCCAACATTAAAAGCCTTAAAGTATTAACCGATTCAGAGTTAGTGCAAAGACATATAGAAGGCCTATACGAGGCTAAGGAATTTAATATGGTTAAATACCTTGCCAAAGTGAAAACACTAGCTGAAAAATTCGAAAGCTTCTGTATACAGAACATTCCACGTTCGAAAAATAAATGGGCCGATCAAGTATCTAGGTTCACAGGAGCCCATGACGGAAAAACCGAAAGGGTGATCAACTGGTTAATCTCTAATACACCGGCCATCGACATCGATGAAACACCGGCGGTCGATATAATGGAAATCGAAGAAGCAGAAGAAAACTGGATGACTCCAATGATAGACTATCTTCGAGAAGGAAAATTTCCGCTTGACCAAAATGAAGCTCGGAAAATAAAATATCGGGCTCCAAAGTATATATTGGTAGAAGAAAAACTCTACCGGAGATCAGTATCAGGAATTCTTCTGAAATGCGTCTCTGAATCACAAACCACTGATATTCTACGAGAGGTACATGAAGGAGACGCAGGGAATCACAGCGGAGCAAGTGCATTGGCTTTAAAATACCTCCGAACAGGTTATTATTGGCCTACCATCAACAATGATGCCGCTCAGTATGTCCAAAAATGTCATCACTGCCAAGTCCATGCTAATATATGTCATCGACCAGCAGAAAACATGCACCCAATACCGGTATGTTGGCCTTTCGATCAATGGGGAATGGACATTGTGGGACCGTTCCCAGCGGCTAGATCCAAGAAAGCTTATGTCCTGGTCGCTATTGAATACTTCAGCAAATGGATAGAATGCATCGCCCTTGCACGAATAACTCAATTCCAAGTGATCAATTTCCTATGGAAATTCATAGTATGTCGATTTGGCATCCCAAGGATTCTAATTTCTGATAATGGAACCCAATTCGCGGGAAAACAGGTAATAGAATGGTGTTCAAAACTAGGGATTGAGCAAAATTTTACTTCGGTCGGACATCCAAGAGCGAACGGACAGACTGAAGTAGCAAACCGAGAAATAATAAAATCCTTGGAAAAAAGATTAGAAGCGGCCAAAGGAAAATGGCTCGATGAACTCCCAGGAGTACTTTGGGCTAATCGAACCACAGTCAGGAGCTCAACCGGGGAAACCCCATTTAGCTTGGTATATGGTTCGGAAGCTGTTATTCCTGTTGAAACTCTAATTCCAACACCAAGAATCGAAATGTACGATGATCAGGAAAATGAAAAGACGAGAGAAAATGATATCGATTTAACATAAGCTTTAAGAGAAAAAGCCGATGTACGTTTGCAAGTCACTAAAGCAAATATGGAAAAGGCGTACAATCAAAAGGTACGTATCCGAACCTTCAAAGAAGGAGACCTGGTCTTGAAAAAGGTAGAAGTATCCAAGCATGTGGGAAAATTACAACAAAATTGGGATGGACCTTACGTTGTCATTGGCGTAGGAAAGAAAGGCTCATACAAAATTGCACACTTGGATGGAACAGCCTTACCAAGAACCTGGAATGCAGTCAACCTTAGGAAATACTATGGTAAATAAATTTTAGCAGATTATGCTGCTTTATTTTATTTTATTTTATTATGTTTTAATCTTTGTAATAAGGGCCTTAGCCTACGGTTCGATTATTAAAGATTTTAGCAATTTTAAATATTAAGTCAAGATTGAGTATAAATCGATTGTTTCGGTAAACACTCCTTGGAATTCTACTATCATATTGGTTGAGATCGGGACAAAAGGAGTTAAGTATACATTGATCCGCTCAATAAACACTCCTCGATCCAACCATACAAACGAGTCGAGTATACATTGATCCGCTCAATAAAAACTCCTCGGTCAATTTTTCAACAATCAAAAGACTTAAGGTATTAAAAACCTAAGTCCAAACAACGAGTCGAGTATACATCGACCCGCTCAATAAACACTCCTTGATCTACTTATGACGATTAAAAGACTTTTGGTATTAAAACCTAAGTCCAAATAAACAACGAGTCGAGTATACATTGATCCACTCAATAAAAACCCCTCGATCAATGTTTCAACGATCAAAAGACTTTTGGTATTAAAAACTAAGTCCAAATAAACAACGAGTCGAGTATACATTGATCCGCTCAATAAACACTCCTCGATCTACTTATGACGATTAAAAGACTTTTGGTATTAAAACCTAAGTCCAAATAATCAACGAGTCGAGTATACATTAATCCGCTCAATAAACACTCCTCGATCTGTTCTCAACGATCTAAAAGGCTTTTGGTATATAAAACCTAAGTCTAAATTATAACGAGCCGAGTATACATTGATCCGCTCAATAAAAACTCCTCGATAATTTTTCAACGATAAATAGGCTTTTGGTATTTAAAACCTAAGTCTAAAACAAAAAAGAGTTGAGTATACATTGATCCGCTCAATAAACACTCCTCGATTACTTTTAACGATTAAAAGGCTTTTGGTATATAAAACCTAAGTCTAAATTATAACGAGCCGAGTATACATTGATCCGCTCAATAAAAACTCCTCGATAATTTTTCAACAATAAATAGGCTTTTGGTATTAAAAACCTAAGTCTAAAACAAAAAAAGAGTTGAGTATACATTGATCCGCTCAATAAACACTCCTCGATTACTTTTAACGATTAAAAGGCTTTTGGTATTAAAAACCTAAGTCTGATAAAAAACAGTTGAGTATACATTGATCCGCTCAATAAACACTCCTCGATTATTTTCAACGATAAATAGGCTTTTGGTATTAAAAACCTAAGTCTAATAAAAAAGAGTTGAGTATACATTGATCCGCTCAATAAACACTCCTCGATTATTTTTAACGATTAATAAGGCTTATGGGTTAAAAACCTAAGTCTAGACAAAGAAGAGTCGAGTATACATTGATCCGCTCAATAAACACTCCTCGATCTGTTTTCAACGATATAAAAGGCTTTTGGTATAAAAACCTAAGTCTAAATAAATAAGAGTTGAGTATACATTGATCTACTCAATAAACACTCATCGATCTATTCCTAACGATCTAAAAGATCTGCTAATACACCTAAATCTTGAAGATGAATTGAGTATGAATCCATCTGCTCGGAAAATGCTCCTCATAAATAAAATTATGACCAAATAAAAAACAAGGAGAATGCAAGGGATAAAAGTAATATTTTATTCATCAAATCAATTACATACAAAAGTCCTAACTTACAGAGGTCTACATACTACTTAAACATCGTTACAATGGTTTAGATGAAATGATCCTATAGATCGGCGATCTTCACGACAATGTCCACGGAAACACCAATCCCCTCCCTAGTACCTTGTCGATTATGATAGATCACCTAAGAAGCATGCTGCTCAGGATGATCAACTTCTTTAGTTCGATGGCCAGGCTCTGAAGATCAAACGTTCTTCCAGAGGAAATGATCATTACCAGCCAGATGACCGGCAATACTCATTCACCCACAACAAGATACCGCTTCTACTTTAGGAATTAATGTTTTATCCTAGCGCAGCATCTCTTCAGGACCGTCGCAGAAGAAAAAATTTACCAGCACACCACAGTGGACGACCACTCCTGAGGTAATATCCAAGAACGAGGATGCCTGGCAAATATGAACCCTCCATGTGCAAATAGAAACCTCGGACCTCAAATCTGTGAAAACAAAGATTGAGGCCTCATGGGACCCGTTAGTACAAGGAAGGGCTTCCATGGGACCCGTCAGTACAAGGCAGAAGAACATTAAGCTATTATGGTATGAATCATGATAATGTGACTTTTTGAATATTATGGGATCTGAAGGTAAAATAAAATCCAAGGAAACTGAGATCTCCATCCTTTTTGAGAAATTGCAAATGAAGTATGCAAATCACTTCCCTATTTATAGGGATAGACCTAAGCAATCCAACGGCTGAAAAAGTATTTGATCAAGGGACGGAAATGCGACCGTCTGACTTCCTATAATTAATGCAAGTAAGTTGGAACGACACTATCTAATCGACTCAACAAGTCGATAACAAAAGAAGCCGTAGATCGAAGCGATCAGCGAAATAATCCAAGCGGACCTAAAGGAGCTCCGGACCAGAAAGGTCTGCACACTCATATATGATAGTCGATCGCTTGAAAACCTAGGATCCACAACGAGGGCATACAAGTCTAAAACCGTTGTAAAAAGGATACTTGCTCGTCTAGAGATAAAAGACCAAACCCTCCACCATACGAGGGTCGTCACTGCCTTATACGTCATGTGGAGAGCCATTAACTTAGCCATACAAGAACTCCATTGGGGTCCAAGAAATCTGACGTCGTTACTAAGACGATTAATACCACCATGCTAGAATGCAAGGTCGTCACTGCCTAATTTTCCAAAGAATTGCTGAAGGAGGTCTAAACAGGTCAGATCTGGCCAAGACTTCTACATTTTCCAATTTCTCCCATATCAAAGAAATGATATGATGATGCACTGGTTGTTCTGTTTAAGGAACATATAACTCACAGTCAGTACAGAGAAACATAAAGTTTAGGAAGATACTTAGAGAGATATCTTCTCTTCAAACTTAATCCTATGGAAAGAAAAGTAGAGTTCAACAGAAGGAATAATAGCCTCCTTATATAAGATATACATCACAAAAAGACAAATTTACAAGGCATGGATTGAACATCGACCAAGATGCTGAACCAACTGATGAACCGCCTTCTTGAAAGTACTCTCTAGGAGAGGACCGACCATCTGGTATACCAACGCCATATGGACAGGAGAATTAAGGAATTCACGAATCACTTTTTCATCAGGATTCCTGCCATATCGATCCCTAAGTCCACTAAGGGGAATGTGCCCCTCATACTCCTCTAAAGAGGCTTGAAGACTTGACACTTGAGATTCCAACTCGCTAATTCGAGCAGTACTCTGAAACTGGAACTCCTCTAAATTTTTAGCCATTTGATCGGCTTGCTCTTGAGCACGGGAAGTCTCCAGAACCCTGTTTATGATCTCCTGGTCTTCAGTCCCCGTAGCCCTAGTCTCTACGACCGGAACGGAAGAAGACGTTGATGGGCCTACCTCTGGACCAGAGGACTTATGGAGTAAAGCTTTGTATTTCTCATCCAGAAACTCACATTGTTGTTTCCAGAGAGCAGTTTCATAGGCATATGAGGCTAAACAAGTTTTAGACTGAAAAAGTAAAAGGGTAAAAAAAAAAAAAAAGTTAGCAAAATAAAAAGATCTTCGAAGGAAAATATCCTATAAAGCAAACTTAAAAAAGAGGTTACTTTTTCAGCATACAGAGAAGCTCGCTAAAATTTCTCAAGAGGATCATTCCGAAGAAGCTTATTCAGATCGCGAGTAAAAACGCCGGATAAAAGAACACGAGTTGCCTTATCGACCGCGTTCTCGCTCTCGTCGTGGACAAGAGAATCCTTCTCAGAATAACCAGCAGCTCTCTTTCCCTCTAAATGATCCTCAATCATTTCGACCAAAGTAGGTTTTGAATGATTATCGCCAGGTAAAGAGAGATGGTTACCAGAACGACCATAGTAGCTCCTCTTTCTCTCCACCGGATTATCATTAGGATGCGGCATCGACCAGCTGCGACATCCACGAATACCTAAGGATGTCCTAAGCTGAAGGGGGGGGGGATAACCGGATCCAATCCCTTGACGAATAGGGGAATCTTGGGAAGAATCTGGAGATTCCTCTCCATTCTCCTCGGAGTCATGACTTAACTCTAGCTTTCTCTTCCGAGACGCTCTCTGCTCGATAGGGACGTTCTCAATGGATTTGGAGGATTTGGACAACACCATTTTTCCCTTTGAAGAATGTCGGGAATTTTCTACCATATGAGCTGAAAAAGAAACAAGATGAAAGTCAGTTTCTCTGTATAGAAGGTATCATCACAACACTAAGCTAAAGTTAAATGCTTACCAAGTGATTCAGATGATGAACTGATTGGAAAATTATGAGCACTCAATCCCGCTTTACGAAGGAAAGCTTCCCCAATCAGAAGAGCACTCTGATATTTGTTGGCACGCATAGCGGGGATTTCACCAATAAACTGAGCATCATTAGGAATGAATTCACCAGTCGGCAGGCGACCTCCGTAAACCCATTTGGAGCCATGATCCCACGAGAAGGGCATAGTCGAACCATCCGCCAAACGAAGATGAGGTGGGGGGGCGAACAAAGAAAAAATGAGATTTCCAAAAAGGGTTGCTAGAAACGGGGGAATCGAAGATTGCTCGACTAGGCCTCTGACTAGCGAAGAAATATCCGCGATTGGAAGAACTGGAAATATTGAACCAAAAAAGTTGTGTAAAGTTACGAAAGGAAGGTTTGAACCCTTTCGCGATCATTAAGACAGAAAAACAAACCACGAAGGCCACAGAGTTTGGAACTAATTGTGTCAAGGACACACTGAATATTTTTAGAATATCAAGAAAGAGGGGAGACAACGGAAGACGCAAACCGCTATTAAAATGGGCCGTGTAAAAGGCTCGACATCCTTCCGGTGGAGATGTAACCCTATCAGAAGGAGTAGGGAGAATTATCTCAGAACCCTCAGGGAAATATTTGGCATAATTATTCACAACCTCCGGAAAAGTGTCCACCGTATAAGCACAAGCTAGGTCCTCAATTGGTTCAGAAATTTGAGGAGCAGTACCTTTGCCCTTTTTGGCTCGGGCAGCGACATCTGTATCGGAAAGGATTTGTACCTTAAAAGTGTCTTCAACAGGAACAACAAATTCAAGAACTGCAGTTTGTTCGCCCGAAAGATTAGAATGCAACTCCTCCTCCTTATTAGGAGCGACGTTCTCCCTAGAGGAAGAGGAATATTTTCTTAAAGAAGCCATATTTTCAGATTCTCAGAGGATATAAGTCGATAAAAGGAAAGCTCTATATGATGAACGACTAAGCAAGAAAATGACTACGAACAATAAAAAAGTATAAAGGAAAATGACAAACTCAATAGTCACCTATTTATACTGAAAAGAGAAAAGACGTTTCGAACTCGTCACAACTAATCACATTCCCGTCAAAAACGGAAGAAGATCAAAAGCCTCCCCGAAAGGACGCGTGGCGATTCGTAATTGGAGAGAGAAAATGACTATCTCTGATGCGTAGCACTCTTTTCCTTACTTAAGATTTTTTCCCACAGGGTTTTTTCTTAAGTAAGGTTTTTAACTAGGCACCATTCATAGAAGATACACAGTAGTAAAAAATTATCTACTTCGCTCGAAGAAGTGAGGGAGTACTGATGGGGGCTATTTCGCACCCCTTATAATGTACGGATCGACTGAAGAACAGAAGATAGGTTCGACCAAACAAGATAGTTCGGGATCATCTTATCGAGCCGAATACAGCTCTCTTCGACAAGAAGACTACACTCCGGACTCAAGAAGGATATTTGGGCCGAGTCCTATTAGGATTATATTTCCTTGTAACGCTAGGTTTAGTATGATATAAATACCTAGTCAATCATTGTATTATACAACTCTGGATCACAAGGCAAATACGCCATTGAATTCTGCGTAAACAGCAGAACCCAAAATTATTCAATAAAGAAAAGAGCTTTTTCTTCATATTTGTGTTATTTTTACGTTGGTTTCGATAATTACTTGTTGTTCCTACGAAATTGCTCTTCCTTGAGATTGATCCATCCTGAATAAAGTAACAGAGCCATATAAATCATATATATTGAGAATCCCCAATATCCCATATTCACTGATACAATTAACCCGACGAAAACAGGTTAAATCAGGGACGGTCATCCTCGCTATGACATATGAACTCGTTACTGCCTAATATAACCAAGAATTGCTTAAGGAGGTCCTGACAAGCTGGATCTAACTAATGGTTCTACATTTTCCAATTCCTCCCATACCGAAGATACGACACGGTTGTATAAAAGGTTGTTTTATCTCAGGAGAATGAAGCTCACAGTCAGTACATAGAAACATTGATTCCGAAAATAGCGGACAAGCTATACTAAGAGATTAACTCTGATGAGAATAATGTGTGCGAAGGAGTTACAAAGAAAGCTTTATATAGATCTTTATAATAGACAAAATAATGTCTGACTACTTCGATTGATCGACTATCGATAAGAATGGCAAACCTACTACCCGGCAATTTTGAAATTTGAACAAATAGAAGAACTGTTCAGATAAAATCAAACTTACAATTAAAAGTTCTAACGACCTACATGGTTCGGCCGAGTGACATACAGGGACTTTGGACTCATGTTCTAATATCCACAAAACTCAGCAACAAATTAAAACATATTGCAACGATCGGCAATTTTGAGATTGAATATGAGTCCGAGATTTAAACAAAGTTCAAGAACAGTCAGAGAAATGATGAACACAATTTGTTTTATTACGAAATTACATTCAGCAGTATTATAGGATGACACTTCCCTACCACATCATTTACACAAAATCAGTTTAATCCTATAACTATGATCGACTATAATCTTCGACTTGCTGGTATGCCTCTAGAGATTGCCACCATGAGGGTGAAATATATTGCTTGATCAAAAGAGGACACTACCCACTAGTAGTGCACCCTTGACCAAAGGGGCATACATTTTCAACAAGGGCTTTTGCAAGGTCGCCAAATAAAGAAATTAGTAACAACGCTTCATCTCTCTCACATACGGTAATCGCCATAATCGAATGCAATACCGAGGAAGGGTAGTGTGGGCCCTTTTGATGAATTGACCTGCTTTCCGTTAAAACTGGTCATGAAACAAAAGGATGGACCCTCCATTTTTCCAATTCCACCCAAACCAAAGTAAAAAGGATATCCCAGAAACCTAAAACGCCACTTGGATCGACAAACGATCTCCTGATTTCTTCTTTCTGCAGAAAGAATTGGTGCAAATGCGTAGGAAGCCATTTTAAATAAGTTATGCGGCCTTTGCATATTTATAAGCACAGAAAACATTACAACTAAGGGACAGACGAAACGTCGCGTATTACAAGTGACTTCTCGAACCCCAAGAAGGACTCATGTCTAATCGATGGCAATAACTTAATTATTTCCGACCTACGATGCTAGTTGATACGGAGCGAGCACATTGACATAACTGAAGCACTTCTACACAAAGTCCAACAAAATAACCTTTTACAAAGCTCTATGCTCGAACATCTTACTGACAAACAGATGAAACATTGCTTAACAGTAAATTGGTTAGTATCCCTCAGTTCACATTCAAATTATGTCTACTCGATCAAGTACGACAAAGGTTGAAGACAACAAAAATATATTTACACCAAAATAAGGAGTTTTATACAAATATTCCTTAACAAATCTGCAATAAGTCACCCCCTACTACTTATAAAAAAAATATTAAAAAAAAGAAAAGAAGACAAGGCTAGCTAAAGCTTTAGGGCTGATCGGGACCGGTAGGCCTACTCGAGGAAGCACTTTTTCTGGGAGTTGGCGTATCCAGAAACGCCACCAGCTCTTCCTGGCGCTTCTGGTAACCTTGATCATAGCTTCATCAAAAGCTCCTTGACAAGACTTCTCCAGATTAGCATTCAGCTAAGTAAGGTCATCCCTCTCCTTTTGAAGAACCAAATTTTCATCACGTAACTTTTGGATATCGTCCTCAAGAAGCTGATTCTGAAGACTGAGTCTGTCAGACTTAGCCACCTCCACATCCAAACGATGCCTCATGCTATCTTTGCTGAACCACATCTCATCGTTCTGAACACCTAACTGGAAAGCACAGTACTTCCTCGGGAAGGATAAAAGATATAATCAATGAACAATATAAGCAATAAAGGAATAGCTCAAGAAAATGAGTACCTGCTCAAAAAGTTTGAAAAGGGACTGAACGAGGCGAACGATGGAAGTACCTCGTGTCTCTTCAACTCGCCCGGCAGAATAGTACTAAGGCCCAGATCCCCTGATAAAGCATCAGGTTCACAAGAATCAGACAGGACAGAATCAAGGGGAATCTTGTCATGACGAGCAGATTCGGACTCAATTATATCCTTAATCTGCTCCAATATACAACGATCATCCAACTGGAGGGGGGATTCCATCGTGTTGGGACTCACAGAAAATTCTTTCCCCGTGGCAAAAATCTTGGTCACCCGACCTGACCTTTGCTCGGTCCGACCCCGGGAAGAAGCACCGGCCTCGACCGAAGTAGTCATTACAGTAGTATCAGAAAACAAAAAATCTGAAAAACTTTAGGTAACAGGCTGCGGTCTAGAACTATCCAAAGGAGGATCCAAAAACAATCCACTGCTAACTGGCCCAGTAGTGTTATCTACCCGACTCTGAACAACGGTTGAATCTGCCAAAGGGTTAATATGACTTGGTTCGATATAAGCATGACATTGAAGACCATAAACAAAACTCGAAATGGGAATGTCAAAGGATGGCTCCTCATTAGACATATCCCCAAAAGCAACCTGACCCGGGGAAGTCCTTGTCTGAAGATCATCAGAAGAGGAAAGGTTTTGTTGTACAGAACTTGGATTAGTGGTCGCGTTAGGCTCGCCACTCAGTCTACTCGGAGAAATAGTAGACTCCTGTGCTCCCGAGCTGGCAGAAGATCAGGATTCGGGAGGACCAGAGGAAGGCCCCTCGGTGCGGGACCTTTTAGATCTAGTGTTTCTATGATGGTCGCAGCGAACGACTTATTGGGGAGAATATTTTATCTGAGTAGGGACGCGCAGTAAATAGCGAAGAACTTTTTACCTCAAGTATTTATACTAAGGGAAAAGACTTGACGGACCTTAGAAAGAAGCGCGAAACAAATTATCTAGCCAATGAACAGTTGCGCAGACTTTGAAAACATATATATAATAAATATTCAGAAAATAAAGACTTATGTATGAACTTGTCTAATAAATGAGGAAGTTAAACCGTGAAGACAGAATATGAATCGTCTCAGTACAAAGGTTAAAATCGTAAAGTTACAAATTACATTGTGGCAATTACTCTTCCTAAAAAAACTACTGCTCGCCTTCATCCCGGATCTACTGGTCGCCCTCACCTATTATATGCTTGTTGCCTTCACCTCTGTCTTGTTGGTCGCCTTCAACCTGATGCTGCTCGTTGACATTATTCACTGGCTCAGGGTTCTCCTCTTCCTCTTCGGGTCGCTCAAATCTTTATCCTGCTCGGAATCAACGTCGGGAGGAGGCACCGGCAAGGGTACTCCGAACTCCTTTACCAAATACGCCAAAGGGAGATGCTCAAAATTCACAGTATGAACGTCAAAAGAAGAATAATTCTGACCATGACGATCAAGGCTAACATGAATGGCCCTGAAATACTCCCTTCGACGATCCTCGATCAAACCCATGGCAACCATCTGATGAACGGCTTTCTTAAAAGTACACTCCAAAAGAGGGCCCACCTTTTGATAAACTAAAGCCGTATGAACTGGGGAGCTGATAAACTAAAGCCGTATGAACCTTCTCCATAGGGCATTTACCACACCGATCAGTAAGACCATCAAGATTGAGGTCTTCTTCCTGCTCATCGAGAGAAGCTTGAAGACGTGCGACCTGTGATTCCAACTCGCTGACACGAGTGGCGTACTGAACTTGATGATCTTCTAGGTCCTTGGTCAATTGATCAACTCACTCCTGGGTACGAGTCGCTTCCAAAACAGTGTTTATTATGTGAGGATAGTCTGTCCCCAAACCATGCTCGCCATCGACCCTAGATGGAGGAGAGGAAAAAGGACCAGCTCCAGTCACACCACGTTCCAAGTCAGCCACTTTCTGAAGAAGAACCTTGTTCTTCTCCTCTAAAAATTCACATTGCTGCCTCAGAAGGGCCGCTTCATAAAAGGAAGGTAACATACAAGTGCCAGTCTGAAAATTCAAAAGAACAAGCAGATTAGTTAAAATCTTCTCGAATGCAGAAAATGCAAAAAGAATGATCTGGTTATTTACCCTGGCGTAAGAGAGAGAGGCTTTCTCCAACTTCTCCAATGGATCTTTCACGAGCAACCTCTGAACATCCCGAGTAAAAACGGAAGAAAGGAGAATCTGTGTAGCTTTATCTGCAGCATTCTCCTTCTCATCGTTGACCAGAGTATCACGCTCAGAGTAACCTGCAGCTCTTTTCCAACAAGATGATCCTCGATCATCTCTACTAGCGTAGGCTTGGGATGCGGCTCACCCAGCAATGTGAGATCCTCCCCTGAACGATTATAGACCTGCTTCCTTCTCTTTGCCATGGGATTAGTTGAATTAGGCAACAACCACATGCGGCATCCACGTATACCGAGGGAAGATCTAAGTTCTAGGGGAGGATAACCTTGTCTGGTCCTGGTATAAATAGGAATCTGAGAAGAAGACGGTTCGTCAGGAATCTCTTGGGAAGGCTCTGGAGTTTCCTCTCTGTTATCGTCTGAGTTAAGGCCTTGATCCAATTTCCTCTTCCTAGAAACCCGTTTCTCTATGGGATGGTTCTCTACCGTTTTGGTAGATTTTGACAAAACCATTTTTCCCTTTTTAGAACGCCTAGAATTTTCAACCATAGAAGCTGAGGGAGAAACAAAAATTTGTTGTAAATATTAATGGAATAAAGACAAAGAAAATATATTGCAACTATGAAAATAAGCTTACCAAGAGGCTGAGAAGAGGTAGAAACGGGGAATGTATGAGAACTTAGGCCCGCTTTGCGAAGAAAGTCCTCCCCAATAAGGACTGCGCATTGATATTTGTCCAAACGCATCTCTTTTATTTTATCCAGCAGGATGGGATCATCGGGAATCAGTTGACCATCAACAGAGCGACCACCAAAAGTCCACTTAGAATCATGGTCCCAGGTAAAAGGTTCTCTCGATCCATCAGCTAAAGTCCTATGTGTCGGAGGACGAACAAAGAAAAAGTGGAATTTCCAGTCGGAATTACTGGAAACGGGTGAATCAAAAATGGAAAGACCAGATCGTTGACTTGTAAAAAAGTAACCATGATTAGAGGAACAGGAAATGTTAAAATGAAATAACTGATAAAAATTGCGGAAAGAAGGCTAGAATCCTTTGGCAATCATCAAAACCGAAAAAGAAACAACGAAGGCCACAAAGTTAGGAACTAATTGTGTCAAGGAGACACTAAAGATTTTTAATATCTCGAAGAACAAAGGAGACAATGGAAGTCTGAGGCCATGATTAAAATGAGCTGTGTAAAAAGCGCGACAGCTTTCAGGGGGTGAAGTAACATTTTCAGTTGGGGATGGGAGAAGAATGTCAGAGCCTTCTGGAAAATACTTCCTATAATTATCTAGTACCTCATGAAAATTATCCTCGGTATAGGCACAAACGAGGTTCTCAACCGGATCGACACCTGAGGATTGGCGCCCTTGCTCCTCTTAGTCTTAGCAGCCACCTCGGCATCGGAAAGAATTTTCACCTTGAACGTTTTTGGGGATATTTACATAGGACGTCCCCATTTGCTCTGGAGGAGGGCTTGGAGAAGCCTCCACATCGATAACAGGATTAGCATCATCGGTTGAGGAGGAGATGGGATTTCTTGGATTTGAAGCCATATTAAGGATCCTCGAAAAATAATTGTCGATAAATATGATATTTGGGAAAATAATCGACTAGGAAATTTACTGCTAGGAGACAGAAGGAGGAAAGTAAAAAATGTGGGTGAAACCAGGAATGCCTATATATATATGAGGTCAAAATGACGCTTTGATCCCTTTCACGACTATTCGTTTTCCCGCCATCAAACGAAGATGACTGGCTCCTCAAAACAAAATAACGGCACAGCTCGGAAACGACAAAACGACTATCTATGAAACGTCGCACTCTTTTCCTTACATTGGATTTTTCCCATAGGGTTTTTTCCATGTAAGGTTTTTAATGAGGCATAATTCATAGAAAAGTCAGTCGAACAATGTTCAAAACTTCTACGATCTTCTATTACATATCCGCTTGAAGAAGTGAGGGAGTACTGATGGGGGCTATTTTATACCCCATATGATACTCTGAGTGAGTCAGATATATTTGATCGGCCCGACCATACGTCTCCGTCATTATTATGATTCTGCCTAATCAGTAAAGATGCTCCTCAGCTATCAGGATGCAATCCGAGCCTGAGAAGGACAAATACCAGAGTCCTTGTAGGATTATGTTTCCTTGTATGGCTAGAGTTTATATCTTATAAATACCTAGATCAACGTTGTATGAGGGGGGGGGGGGCAAGAATAGAGTTTACGCCTACATACTTGTACAATTCAAGATTATTCTAATACAAGAGCTTTTGCTATACTTATTGATCTTTATTACTATTATTCTTATTCTAATCTCGTTACGTATTGTTCCTCCTTGAGATTGATCCATCCGGAATAAAGTAACTAAGCCCTATAATTGCAATATAAACCTAACACTAAGCATATATCATTGATTTAATCGAACCACACGAAAAACGGTTAAATCACCTCTGGTTAAAAACCTATCACAAAACCTCCTCTACAAGAAATTGGGCCATTATCTTCCCAGATTAAATATATTTTAATGTGTTTCGGCCCAATAAATTGGGTATTGAATAAAATGCTAAAAAATAAAAACCATGTTCTGCATAATGATGGGTGGAACAAGCCCAAAATTGGTTCCATATAAGGACTACTTTTGCATATGCACGCTCCATGATAAAGATGGGCTAGATTTAAAGCAATACGAATTGGTTTTGATTAGTATATATTCAATCAATAAAAATTTTACTATGTACTATATGTTTGAAATTCTTTTTCATATTCATAATTGAATAATAATCTCATTTCAAGTTCCAATACACCCATGTTTACGTAATTATTTTGAGAAACTTGATAATTAAATGTAACATGATATTACACATATGATATAAAGGGACACACATAATCTAATTTGTTCAATTATTTTCTAGGTAAGTGATGTATATCATATATTTTGCATAAACTCACCACTTTTCCATCACAAAATTGTGGAATATACATATCCAATGACAAAATAATATCTTTAAATGAGCAATGTAGGACGAAGAAAAATCTTGAAATTTTCAACTTAGAGCTATTTATTATAATAACGGCAAATACTTCTACAGGTTTCACCCCAGCTTCTCAAGGGCTCCTCAATAGGTTCGGATACCCATTAGGAGAAGTGCGCAAATAATGTACCCGTCCTACCTGTCTCAAAATATAAGTCATGTCTAAAACTTATAAATTTCGAGGAAAAAAAAAGGAAAGAGAAAAGAATCCATTCAAACATTTGACTTTTTCCTGATATTTTCCATTAAATCTCCTCGGGATTACAAGAACAATAAAACTTGCAATGAAAAATGAATGACTTGCCTAGAAATGAAGGCGCTAATTTAGAAAATTTTAATGCAATTATAGATTACCTGCATCCCA
Source organism: Penstemon barbatus (assembly GCA_003313485.2). Lineage (NCBI taxonomy): Eukaryota > Viridiplantae > Streptophyta > Magnoliopsida > Lamiales > Plantaginaceae > Penstemon > Penstemon barbatus. Next base: position 34,441,502 of record CM064880.1, read on the forward strand.
TTCACAAATTACAATCCTCTGCTCTGCCAGAAAGAAATAAAGTCCTTTTAAATATGACCATCTTTTCACTTATTTTTCCAAAGTGATTTAACCGTATTTCGTCGGGTTAAAAAAGGGTATCAGTGAATTTGTGTTATTGGGGAATTTCAATATATTATAGGGCTCTGTTACTTTATTCAGGATGGATCAATCTCAAGGAAAAGCAATATTGTATAAGCTAGAAATAAAACCATAAAACAAAGCTAAAAACACACCAATATGGAGATATAAAACTCTTTCTTTTCTTTATTGAATGATATAGAGTTATGCTGTTGTAAGCAGCCTTCAATGGCGTATTCAGGAATTTTCGGAGTTGGTTCATACAATCATTAACTAGGTATTTATATCACGCTAAACCTAGTGTTACAAGGAAACATAGTCCTAATAGGACTCGGCCCAAATATCCTTCTTAGGTCCGGAGTATAATCTTCTAGTCGAAAAGGACTGTATTCGGCCGGGTCGATAAGATGATCCCGAGCTGTCTGATTTGGTCGAATCGATCTTATGCTCTTTAGTCGATCCGTACAGTAGAGTGCGAAATAGCCCCCATCAGTACTCCCTCACTTCTTCGAGCGTATAGATAATAGAAGCTCGTAGAAGTAGATAAATCTTCACGACTGTTTGCTTTCTATGAATGGAGCCTCGTTAAAAACCTTTCTTAAGAAAAAACCCAGTGGGAAAAAATCTTAAGTAAGGAAAAGAGTGCTTCATATCATAGATAGTCGTTTTCTCTGTCCGATTACGAATCGCCACGCGTCTATTCCAGAGGCTTTTCATATCCTTCCGTTTTTGGCGGGAATTTGATTAATTGTGAAGAGTTCGAAACGTCTTTTCTCCTCTTTGTATAAATAGGTGACTCTTGAGTTCGTCATTTCTCCTTTATACTTGCTCACAGTTCATAGTCATTTTCTTGCTTAGTCGTTCGTCGTATAAAGTTTTCCTTTTATCGACCTATATCCTTTGAGAGTCTGAAAATATGTCTTCTTTAAGAAAAACTTCTTCTTCCTCGAGGGAGAATGTTGCTCCTAATAACGAGGAGGAGTTGCGCTCTAATTTTTTGGGCGGACAGTCTGTAATTTCTGAATTCGTTGTTCCTACAGAAGACACTTTTAAGGTACAGATCCTTTCTGACACAGAGGTTGCTGCCCGAGCCAAAAAGGGCAAAGGTACTGCTCCTCAGATTTCTGATCCAATCGAGGACCTCGCTTGCGCTTATACAGTGGATACTTTTCCGGAAGTTGTGAACAATTATGCAAAATATTTTCCGGAGGGTTCTGAGATAATTTTTCCTTCCCCTTCTGATAGGGTTACTTCTCCCCCGGAAGGATGTCGTGCCTTTTATACGGCTCACTTCAATAGCGGCCTCCGTCTTCCGTTGTCTCCTTTTTTTCTTGACATCTTGAGAATATTCAGTGTGTCCTTGACACAATTAGTACCAAATTCTGTGGCTTTCTTGGTTTGTTTTTCTGTTCTGATGATCGCGAAAGGGTTTAAACCTTCCTTTCGTAACTTTACACAACTTTTCCGATTCAACATTTCTAGTTCTTCTAATCGCAGGTATTTATTCGCCAGTCAGAGGCCTAGTCGAGCGATCTTTGACGCCCCTGTTTCTAGCAATCCTTTTTGGAAATCTCACTTTTTCTTTGTTCGCCCCCCACCTCATCTTCGTTCAGTGGATGGTTCGACTATTCCCTTCTCGTGGGATCATGATTTTAAATGGGTATACGGAGGTCGCTTGCCGACTGGTGAATTTATTCCTGACGATGCTCAGTTTATTGCTGACATCCCCGATATGCGTGTAAACAAATATCAGAGTGCTCTCCTGATTGGGGAAACTTTCCTTCGTAAAGCAGGATTGAGTGTTCATACTTTTCCAATTAATTCATCATCAGAACCACTGGGTAAGCATTTCTCTTTAAATTAGTGTTACGATAATATTTTCTTATATGGAGAAACTAACTTTAAATTTGTTTCTTGTTCAGCTCAAATGGTAGAAAATTCTCGACATTCTTCAAAGGGAAAGATGGTCTTATCCAAATCCTCTAAGTCTATAGAGAACAACCCAATCGAGCAGAGAGCTTCTCGGAAGAGGAAACTGGAGTTGAGTCATGAGTCCGAGGAGAATGGAGAGGAGTCTCCAAATTCTTCACAAGATTCCCCTGTTCATCAAGGGACTGGGCCTGGTTATCCCCCACTTCAGCTTAGATCATCCTTGGGAATTCGCGGATGTCGTAGTTGGTCGATGCCTCATCCTAACGATAACCCGGTGGGGAGAAAAAGGAGCTATTATGGTCGTTCCGACAATGATCTTTTTCTTCCTGGCGACAGTCATCCGAAACCTACTTTGGTTGAGATGATCGAAGATCACTTAGAGGGGAAGAGAGCTGCTGGTTATTCCGAGAGAGATTCTCTTGTCCATGATGAGAGCGAGAACGCGGTTGATAAGGCAACTCGCGTTCTTTTATCCGGGGTTTTCACTCGTGATTTGAATAAACTTTTCCGTAAGGATCCTTTGGAGAAATTTCAGCGAGCTTCTCTTTATGCTGAAAAGGTAAATTCTTTCGAGCTCGCTTTATAGGCCATTCTTTATTTCGAAGATATTCCTGCTAACTTATTTCTCGTTTTACCCCTTTGCTTTTTCAGACTAAGACTTGTTTAGCCTCATACGCATATGAAACTGCACTCTGGAAACAGCAATGTGAGTTTCTAGATGAGAAAAATAAAGCTCTTCTTCGTAAGTTTTCTCGCTCAGAGGTTGGTCCCTCAACGTCTTCTTCCGTTCCTATCGTAGAGTCTCGTGCTACTGGGACAGAGGATCAAGAAATCATAAATAGGGTGATGGAGGTTTCTCGTGCTCAAGAGCAGGCCAATCAAATGGCTAAAAAGTTAGAGGAATTCCAGTTACAGAGCACGGCTCGGATTAGTGAGCTAGAATCTCAAGTATCAAGTCTCCAAACTTCTTTAGAGGAGTATGAAAAGGATGTCCCTCTTACTGGACTTAGGGATCGATACGGTAGGAACCCTGACGAAAGAGTTGTTCGCGAATTCCTTAATTCTCCTGTTCATACGGCGTTAGTGTATCGGATGGTCGGTCCTCTTCTGGAGAGTACTTTTAAGAAGGCGGTTCATCAGCTGGTCGCCTTAGAGATGATCGACGATCGTCGGAAGGAGTATTTTAAGGCGGCGCACATTCGGTTGAATCGTTACGGTGAACTTTATTCTTCTTCCGAGCTTCCAGATGTCGTATATCAAGGTTTTCCTTTGGCTCACCTAGTCGATGAATTTGGAAAACCACTGCTGATTCCTCATTCTGATGTTAACGATGAGCTCGATAATACTTTTATCGATCCGGAAGACGAAGAAGATGACGATATTGGCATGACCGAGAACGTCGGTAGTGAACAGAGAATTCCGGATAGCGAACAGGCTTCTTGAAATAGTGATTTTTGGAATAATCTTTGTAATTATTTGCCCGTAGGTTTAATTGTAATTTTACATTTTTATCCCTCTGAATGCTAAACGTTTCATATTCTGACAGTTACGTCTTTTCATCTTCGCTGTAATAATTCGGGCAAGTCATTAAGTTCGCCGTAATGATTATGCGTGCGTCTTTTCAAATTCTAATGTTTGTCCCAAGGTCAGTTTTTCTGTTTCGCGCCTTTTCTTTAGGTCTGTAGTGTCTTTTCGTGTAGTATAAATACTAAAGGTAAAAACTTGACTTGTTATTTACCGTTATACTCGTCTCTTCTAATAGAATACTTTTTCTTTAGCTAGTCGATAAGCTTCCTCGTTACTTTACTTTATACTTTTCAACAATTCGATCATGAGTAATCTTTTTGGCAATACTTCAAAACGACCTTCTCGTGAGAGCGCTAGGGAAAATAGACCCAAAAAATCTCGAAGAGATGGGCCGTCGATGGAACCTCCTCGTTCGTCCCCAATAATTAGGTCGGAGATTGATGCTCGTGTCATCGCTTCCGAACCTTTTTCTATAGTAAACTCGTCGTTCTCAGAACCAATCTTTTCTTCTTCTACTCAAATAGGAAGCATGCCTTCCCCTGGTCGGATAGCTTTTGGCGATATGTCCAATGAGCAACCGACCTATAATATACCTGTTACTTCAAGTGCTTCCTCCTTCGAGCATGTTTTTCATGGAGGGGATTTTGCTAATTCCCTTCCTTTGTCTACTTCTACTGCCCCAGTCGCCATCGGAGGGCAAGCTGGTGATGGCCTTTTTGTTAATCCTTCCACAACACAATCAATTTTGCAGGATTGTCCTGACTTTTTATTTCAGGATACAACGGTGATGACTACTTCTTTTGAGTCTGGGGGACCTTCTGGGGGTCGGTTTGGTTCGAGGTCTGGTCGTCGGACCGTTATTTCTGCTTCGGGCAAGGAGACCTCCGTTAGCCCCAGTGAGAGAGACTCTCCTCGTCTGTTAGATGATCGATGTATCCTTGAGCAAGTTAAGGATATTATGTTGTCAGAGACTCCACGCCCTGACGGTGTCGCTCCTAACAGCGAATTGCCTGGCTCAGTTGAGCCTGATGCTTTGTCTTGGGATCTGGGTTTAAGCACTATCTTGCCTGGTGAGATGAGGAAACTTGAGGGTACTTCCAATGTACGCCTTGTTCAGTCGCTGGTTAAAATATGCGAGCAGGTAGACATATCTTTCGGCAATTTTCCCTACTTTTATTTCGATTTTCATGTTGTGTAAGGGTTTTTCTCATTCTTCTTCTTTTTCAGTCCAAATATCTTGCTCTTCAGCTGGGTGTGCAGAATGATGATTTATGGAATAGTAAGGATGCTTACCAAAAACGGTTGGAGTCGAAATCGGCGAAAGTCGCGGGGCAGACTCTCCAGCTGCAGCTTGCCAATGATGATTTGAAAAAATTGCAGGAGGAGAAGTCTGTCTGGGAGCAGGAGAAAAACGACTTGGTTCGGGCTGCTGCCCTTGCAGAGGAGTTTCAACGGCGGTCCTATGAGGAAGGATATGACGCTGGTTATCTAAAGCATCAAGAGGAGTTGATGGCGTTTGCTGGCAACTTGACTCCTCGGAGGACTGTTTCTAGTAGTCGACCTACTGACCGTTCTTCTTAGTGACCTTTGTTCGACCAGGCAGGCCTTGGACTGTCTCTTTTTTTTTTTTTTTTTATTATGCCCAACTTTTGTGCATTTGCTCGGGCTGAAATAGTTGTAATGGGAGAAACTCTAAATTGCAAATTATGACCTTTTTGTAGGCAGATTCTTGCCTTGATGAATTTTCTTCTGTTGATATACGTTGTTGTGTACACTTTGCCTTTATGCATAAATATAATTATCATGAAATAATCAGTATTGATTAGCATACTTATCTGAAATTGATTTTCTGCGGAGAATATTCAGGATAGAGAAAAGGTAGCCTGATCTTGCTTGGTCACTTTTTAAGTAACTGAATGGTATAATGTTTCCCCTGCAAACCAAGTCTTTTGTTGATCAACCCAGTATAGTTCTCTGGATTGTATGCACCAACATGTTTTACGTCAAAATTTAGACAATAGGTCGTTTGTATCGACAATAGTTGTTAAGGAACGCTCATCATCTTGGTCGATATTCAATCTATGCCCTGTACTTTTGTCTTTTTGTGATTTAAATCTTATATAAGGAGGCTATTGTCTCTTTCGCTGAACTCTGTTGTTCCTTACATCAGACTAAGAAAAAATATCCCGCAAAGCATCTTCCAAACCTTTATGTTTCCCAGCATTAATTTTGAACTATATGTTCCTCAATTGGTGTATCATTACATCATTTCTTTGATATGGGAGGAATTGGAAAATGTAGAATTTCTTGGCGGATATGTTCTGTTTAGACCTCCTTCAGCAATTCTTTGGTGTGTTAGGCAGTGACTTCTTTGCAGCTTCGAATAAGGAGGACTATTCTCCTGATTTCTATGTCAGATATCCTGGACTCCAAAGGAGTTCTTGTATGGCTTAGTTAATGATTACCCATATGATGTATTAGGCAGTGACGGCCTTCGCATGGTGTAGGGTTTCATCTTTTATCTTTTATCGAGCAAGTAATCTTTTCACGACGATCTTAAACTAGTATGCCTTCATTTGTGGCTGGTCTATTTGATCCGGAGCTTCTTTAGGTCTGTTTGTTTTATTTCGATGATCGCTTCGATCTACGTCTTTCTGGTTATCGACTGGTTGAGTCGACTTAATAGCGCCGTTCCAACTTACTTGCATTTACTACGGGGAGTTAAAGAGTCGCATTTATGTCCGCTGATCAAATATTTTTTCAGCCGTTGGATTGCTTAGATCTATCCCTATAAATAGGGCGGTGGTTTGCATTCTTCATTTGCAATTTCCCAAAGATAATGGAGACCTCAGCTTCCTTAAACTTTATTTTGCCTTCATATCCCATAGTATTCAAAAAGTCACATTATCGTGATTCACTTTGTAATAGCTTGATTATCTTCTACCTTGTACTGACGGGTCCCATGTCAGCCCTTCCTTGTGCTAACGGGTCCCATGAGGCCTCAGTTTTTGTCTTCATCAATTAGAGGTCCGTGGTTTCTGTTTGCACATGGAGGGTTCATACTTGCCAGGCACCCTCGTTCTTGGATGTCACCTCAGGAGTGATAGACCACCGGGGTGGCTGGTAAACTTACCGTTTCACGACGGCCCCGAAGAGATGCTGCTCTAGAGTAAAATGTTTTATAGATAATGTAAAGGCAGTATCTTCTTGCGGGTGACTGAGCATTGCTAGTTATCTGGCTGGTAATGCTCATTTCGTCTGGAAGAACATTTGATCTTCAGAGCCTGGCCATCGAACCAAATAAGTCGACCATCCTGAGCAGCATGCTTCTTAGGTGGTTCATTATGATCGACGAGGCACTAGGGAGGAGATTGTTGTTTCCGTGGACATTGTCGTGAAGATCGCCGATCTTATAGGATCATCTCATCTAAATCATTGTAATGATCTTTTAAGTAGTATGTAGACGTTTGTAACGTAGGACTTTTTGTATGTAACTGATTTGATGAATGAAATATTACTTTTATTCTTTACATCCTCTTTGTCGTTGATTCTGTCATAATTTTATTTACGAGGAGCAATTTTTTGAGCAGATGGATTTTATCTCCCCTTGATAACTTTGGGAGTATTACCAGATCTTTTAGATCTTTAGGAATAGATCGAGGAGTGTTTATTGAGCGGATCAATGTATACTCAACTCGTTATAATTTAGACTTAGGTTTTTAATACCAAAATCTTTCTGATCGTTGTACAATATATCAAGGAGTGTTTATTGAGTGGATCAATGTATACTCAACTCTGTTTGATTAGACTTAGATCGAGGAGTGTTTATTGAGCGGATCAATGTATACTCAACTCGTTTTGTTTAGACTTAGGTTTTTAACCTAAAAGCCCTTTAATCGTTGAAAAAATATTCGAGGAGTGTTTATTGAGCGGATCAATGTATACTCGACTCGTTTTTACTTAGACTTAGGTTTTTAATACCTGAAGTCTTTTTGAATTGTCATGAGTAGATCGAGGAGTTTTTATTGAGCGGATCAATGTTTACCCAACTCGTCTTGTTTAGACTAAGGCTTTTAACCTGAAAGTCTTTTAATCGTTGTAAATATGTCGAGGAGTTTTTATTGAGCGGATCAATGTATACTCAACTCGTTTTTACTTAGACTTAGGTTTTTAATACCTGAAGTCTTTTTGAATTGTTGAATATATATCGAGGAGTGTTTATTGAGCGGATCAATGTTTACTCAACTCGTTTATAATTTAGACTTAGGTTTCTAACCCAACAGTCTTTATTGAATGTTGAATATGTAACGAGGAGTTTTTATCGAGCGGATCGATGTTTACTCGACTCGTTTATAATTTAGACTTAGGTTTTTATACCAAAAAGTCTTTTTGATCGTCGAATATATATATCGAGGAGTGTTTATTGAGCGGATCAATGTATACTCGACTCGTTTATAATTTAGACTTAGGTTTTTATACCAAAAGTCTTTCTGATCGTCGAATATATATATCGAGGAGTGTTTATTGAGCGGATCAATGTATACTCGACTCGTTTATAATTTAGACTAAGGTTTTTATACCAAAAGTCTTTTTGATCGTCGAATATATATATCGAGGAGTGTTTATTGAGCGGATCAATGTATACTCGACTCGTTTATAATTTAGACTTAGGTTTTTATACCAAAAGTCTTTTTGATCGTCGTGAATAACGGACGAGGAGTTTTTATTGAGCGGATCAATGTATACTCGACTCGTTTTTATGGTCGGCTTGAGGAGTGTTTATTGAGCTGATCAATGTATACTTAACTCCTTTTGCCCCAATCTCGATCAATATGATAGTAGAGTTCCAAGGAGTGTTCTCCGAAACAATCGATTTATAGAAATTGCTAAAATCTTTTAATAACTGAACTGTAGGCCAAGGCCTTTATTACAAAGACTAAAACTTAATGAAATAAAATAAAAAAACGCAGTATAATCTGCTGAAATTTATTTACCATAGTATTTTCTAAGGTTGACTGCATTCCAGGTTCTTGGTAAGGCTGTTCCATCCAAGTGTGCAATTTTGTATGAACCTTTCTTTCCTACGCCAATGACAACATAAGGTCCATCCCAGTTTTGTTGTAATTTTCCCACATGCTTGGATACTTCTACCTTTTTCAAGACCAGGTCTCCTTCTTTGAAGGTTCGGATGCGTACTTTTTGATTGTATGCCTTTTCCATATTTGCTTTAGTTGCTTGCAAGCATACATCGGCTTTTTCTCATAAAGCTTCTGTTAAGTCGATATCATTTTCTCTTGCCTTTTCATTTTCCTGATCGTCGTACAGTTCAATTCTTGGTGTTGGAATCAGAGTTTCAACAGGAATAACAGCTTCTGAACCATATATCAAGCTAAACAGGGTTTCTCCGGTCGAGCTTCTTACTGTGGTTCGATTCGCCCAAAGTACTCCTGGGAGTTCATCAAGCCATTTTCCTTTGGCTGCTCCTAATCTTTTTTCTAAGGATTTTATTATTTCTCGGTTCGCTACTTCGGTTTGTCCGTTTGCTCTGGGGTGCCCGACCGAAGTGAAGTTTTGTTGAATCCCAAGTTTTGAACACCATTCTATTACCTGTTTTCCCGCGAATTGGGTTCCATTATCAGAAATTAGGATCCTAGGGATGCCGAATCGACAAACTATGAATTTCCATAGGAAGTTGATCACTTGGAATTGAGTTATTCATGCGAGAGCGATGCATTCTATCCATTTGCTGAAATATTCTACCGCGACCAGGACATAAGCTTTCTTGGATCTAGCAGCTGGGAAAGGTCCCACGATGTCCATTCCCCATTGATCGAAAGGCCAACATATCGGGATTGGGTGCATGTTTTCTGCCGGTTGATGACATACATTTGCATGGACTTGGCAGTGATGACATTCTTGGACATACTAAGCTGCATCTTTATTGATGGTAGGCCAATAGTAACCTGTTCTGGGACATTTTAAGGCCAATGCCCTTGATCCGCTGTGATTTCCCGCATCTCCATCATGTATCTCTCGCAGTATATCGGTGGATTGTGATTTAGAGACGCATTTCAGAAGAATTCTTGATACTGATCTTCGGTAGAGTTTTCCTTCTACAATCGTATATTTTGGAGCTCGATATCTTATTTTTCGAGCTTCATTCTGGTCAGGCGGTAGTTTTCCTTCTTGAAGATAGTCTATCATTGGAGTCATCCAGTTTTCTTCAGCTCCTTCAATTTCCATAATATCGAGTGCCGGTGTTTCATCGATATCGATCGCCGGTGTATTAGAGATTAACCAGTTGATCACCCTTTCTGTCTTTCCATCATGGGATCCTGTGAACTTAGATAGTTGATCGGCCCATTTGTTTTCCGAACGTGGAATGTTCTGTATGCCGAAACTTTCAAATTTCTCAGCTAGTGTTTTCACTTTGGCGAGGTATTTGATCATATTGAATTCTTTAGCCTCGTACAGGCCTTCGATTTGTCTTTGCACTAACTCTGAATCGGTTAATACTTTAAGACTTTTTATGTTGGCTTTGATCGCCATTTCCATTCCTGCGATTAACGCTTCATATTCTGCTTCATTGTTTGTTACGACGAAATCCAATGTTATTGCATAATTCAAATCTTCTTTATTTGGACCGGTGAAGTTGATCCCGGCACCTCATCCTTCTCGGCATGAAGCACCATCGACGTGCATTAGCCAAGTTTGATCATTTATGACCAAAACATCGTCGTTGAAGCTGCTCGATGGTTCAATTGCCAGTGCCGGTGTTTCCAATAGAAAATCAGCTAACACTTGGGCCTTAATTGCGATTCTTGGTTTGTAATCGATTTCGAACTGGCTTAGTTCGATCGCCCATTTAATCAGTCTTCCGGAGGCTTCTGGTTTCGCTAAGACTTGTCTTAGTGGTTGATTTGTCAAAACCACTATTTTGTAGGTTAAAAAGTAAGGTCGAAGCTTTCGGGCGGCCACCACTAAGGCCAGAGTGAATTTCTCAATTTCCAAATAATTCTTCTCCGCCCCTTGCAATAATTTGCTTAGATAATAGACAGGCTTATGTTCCGAGCCTTCTATCTTAATTAGTACAGAACTAATGGCTGCTTCGGAGATGGAGATGTAGATATACAATGGTTCTCCTTCCGTTGGTTTGGCCAACAACGGTGGAGTTGTCAGATACTCTTTGAGTTGTTCGAAGGCTCGATCGCATTCTTCAGTCCAAAGGAAGTTTTTTGCTTTTCGAAGTGTTTGAAAAAAGGGCAAACTTCTGTCTGCTGACTTTGATATGAATCTGTTCAATGCTACGATTTTCCCGACCAGGCTTTGCATTTGGGAGATGGTTTTGGGAGGTTTCATTTCAGTTATGGGCCGGATTTTTTCCGGGTTGGCTTCTATTCCGCGTTGGTGGACTAAATAACCCAAAAATTTTCCTGACTTAACACCAAAAGTGCATTTCGCGGGGTTTAACTTCATACGATATTTCCTTAAGATCTGAAAACATCGATCAAGGTGTTTTATATGATCCGCTTCGTTCATACTTTTGACCAACATGTCGTCCACATAGACTTCCATTAACTCTCCGATTAACTCTTTGAACATTAGGTTTACTAACCTTTGGTAAGTAGCCCCGGCATTTCTTAAGCCGAACGGCATTACTATGAAGCAATATACTCCCTGTTCGGTTACGAACGCAGCCTTCTCTTGGTCCCGCTCATCCATGTATATTTGATAAAACCCTTGAAAAGCGTCCATCATACTGAATATCGCGAAGCCCGCAGTTGAGTCCACTAATAGGTCGATCCTTGGGAGGGGGTATGGATCGCGGGGGCACAATTTATTAAGGTCAGTAAAATCATTGCACATTCTCCATTTGTTGTCCTTTTTATCCCCTTTTGCTACCAGCACAACATTACACAGCCATTCTGAGAAGTGTATTTCTCGAATTTGTTTTGCTTCGAGTAGTCTTTCTACCTCGGCCTTGATAATTTTATCTTTTACTGGGCCATGATTTCTCTTCTTTTGTCTGGCGGGTTTTGCCATAGGATCAATTTTTAGGGAATGTTTGATTATTCGAGGATCGATTCCCTCGATGTCATTCGCGCTCCAGGCGAAGACGTCGACATTATCCTGAGGAAGTCGATTAACATTATTTCCCCTTCCTTGCTCAATTCAGTACCTATTCTTGTCGTTTTAGAAGAGTCCCCTTGTACCAGAATTATATCCTTATGTTCTGAGGGCTTTAGGGTTAAATCTAGCGGTTCTTTTCCCTTTTTGTCCATTCGATCAGTAACGGGGATTTCGACCTTGTTTCTAACAAGATCTTCTTCAGGTTTTCTTTTGCTCGGAGTGATTGATTTTGGATATTCCTTCAAGGTAAGTGGGGTGCTGTAGCAATCCCACGCCATACAATGATCATTTGTTATTTCTCCAATACCTCCATCGGTCGGAAATTTTATCTTCTGGTGATAAGTAGAGACAACTGCTCGGAATAGGTTGAGAGCAGGTCGTCCCAATATCGCGTTATAAGCGAAGGGAGTTTCTACCACTAGAAATTTCACTAGCTTCACCGTCCGGTGCGGTTTCTTCCCGAGCGACACACTTAAGGATATCGTCCCGCTGGGGATGATCTCGGACCCTCCAAAACCTACTAATGGCGTAGCTACTTTCTGTAGGTTTATCTGCCCCAAGTTCATTTGGGCTAAAACCTCTCGGGAGATAATATTCGCTGAGCTTCCATTATCAATTAGGATTCTTTTTACATTATAATTCGCTATTTCTAACGACACCACCATCGGAAAATCGGGGTTATCCTCTTTTGTGTCCCAAATGACGTTTTTAGGTACTTCTCCTTCGTTAAAGCTGATCGGCTGGTGGTTCGACGACTTGTTTTCTAGAGTCCATATTTCTCTCGGGTATTTCGAGTTTCCAATTATAGATCGGGTTGTTCTTCGTCGAGCGTTACGACTATCTCCACCCGCGGGTCCCCCGGATATTGTATGGATAGTCCCATTGACCTGGTCGTGGTTCAACTCCTGTGCAGGTTGACGCTCAGGTGACCTTCGATGAGAACTCCTTCTTTGATTACTGCTCCGAGGGCTTCTGCTTCTTTCCCTTTTGCGGTTATCTCGCTCTATGTATTCGTCTAGTTTCCCTTGTTCAATCAATTTTTCAACTTCTCTCTTAAGGTGAAAACAATTTTCTGTTCGATGTCCGTGTGCCCTATGGTACTTACAGTATTGGTCGTAGTTTCGAGATCCTGGTCTGGGCTGAGCGATTTTCCTCGCCTCGGGAATCCAGTTATTTCTTTCTAGAACTTCCAATATTTCTTCCATTGGAGCGTTTAACCTTGGGTGTTCCACTTGATTCACCCTTCTTCTGATCGGTTGTTCGGGGTTTCTTGGTCTTTGGTAGAAATTAGGTTGCCATTCTTGGTCGGCTTTGCTGTATTCCAATCGCTGGAAAACGTTACCTTTCCTGAAAGATCGCTCATAATCCACGGATCTTTGGGCAGGAATCCTGTCATGCCTTTTGGAGCCTGAAGTTGTGGCTTTGTTTTTGTTTTTATCTTTAAAGGAATTCATCTCTTCTTGGGTCATATACTTAGACGCCAAGCTCATGATGTCGGCAAACGTTCTTGGTTGTTTTCGACTGAGGGCGTTTCCGAACTGCCTGTTTTTAGTGAGGTCGAAAAGGATAGAAATTATGTAATCGATATTTGGAGAATCTATTTTGAGTAGTTCTACATTAAATCTCGCCAACCAGTTCCTTAAGGATTCTCCTTCTTGTTGATGTATGGTTCCTAGGTAGCTCATCGGGAGTTTTTGTCTTTTCTGACTGGTGAACTGCTGCGTCAGTTTATTGCATAATTCCCGAAAACTGAATATGGAGTTGGCAGGTTGTTTGGCGAACCAATCCAACGCGAGTCCTTCGAATGTGGTCACCATTAACTTGGCGGTGAACTCGGCAGAGTGGGCGTATAAATTCATTATATTCGTGAAGCTAAAAATGTAATCATCCGGGTCGGTGGTTCCATCATACCGGGGTAATCTACTTGGGAGCTGTCCCGTAGATTGTGCCTCTTTTATTTCTCTGCAGATAGGAGAACAGGCCGCAAGGCTTTCCTGGAGTTCCGCGGTTCGGGCCCACGGGTTTTGAACAGATCGTAGGATTTGTTCGAGTCGCTCCTGTACCATCCTTTCGAATTCCCTTTCCGAGAATCGAGTCGTTCGCGGTCGATCTGGGATTGTATCATATATGTCATCCTCGATAGGGATTATTGTTCGTTCCTTCGATCCACTGCGCCCCGCCTGTGGTTTTCTTTGTCCTGGTCTTCTTCGGGGATGGTTATCAGAGGGTTTAGAATTGCCCTGCTGTGGGCTGTGTAGCGAGCGTCGCTTACTTGCTGGGCTGTCAGCTTGTTGAGAGGTTTGTTCGTTTGGCCTTGGCACTCCTGGAGCGGGAGCTGTTCTGGCGGCCGTAACGTTTCGAGGAATTTGATCTAGTACTAGCAATTCTTCTGGAGAGAGTGATTTGAAAAGCATTGCTATTTGTCGCAATTTCTCCTGAGCGCCCGGGAGAGGAACGGGGATTTCAGGGCCTTCCGGTTCTTCCTGTATGGCACCGGGAAGGCCCCCTTGGGGTTCCTGCTGTCGGGGGCGTGCATCTTGGAAATTCTCGTCGGTGTTGGGAACGTTATTATCGTTGTTATCCTGTATGTCTTTCGATGTGTTATGGCCGGTGGTTGTATTACTTCTCGCTCCAATACGAGCGCTTTTCCTTGGGCGAGCCATGTGTCGATCGAATAATTAACCTAGCCCCACGGTGGGCGCCAACTGATTTAACCGTATTTTGTCGGGTTAAAAAAGGGTATCAGTGAATTTGTGTTATTGGGGAATTTTAATATATTATAGGGCTCTGTTACTTTATTCAGGATGGATCAATCTCAAGGAAAAGCAATATTGTATAAGCTAGAAATAAAACCATAAAACAAAGCTAAAAACACACCAATATGGAGATATAAAACTCTTTCTTTTCTTTATTGAATAATATAGAGTTATGCTGTTGTAAGCAGCCTTCAATGGCGTATTCAGGAGTTTTCGGAGTTGGTTCATACAATCATTAACTAGGTATTTATATCACGCTAAACCTAGTGTTACAAGGAAACATAGTCCTAATAGGACTCGGCCCAAATATCCTTCTTGGGTCCGGAGTATAATCTTCTAGTCGAAAAGGACTGTATTCGGCCGGGTCGATAAGATGATCCCGAGCTGTCTGATTTGGTCGAATCGATCTTATGTTCTTTAGTCGATCCGTACAGTAGGGTGCGAAATAGCCCCCATCACAAAGGCAACAATTAGTTGTGAAAAAAAGAGAAAAAAAATGGAGTGTACTAAAATCCCAGAAGTAATACTAAATTCTGGCCATAGGATGCCTCTAATTGCCATGGGGACTGTAGGTGACCCCCTTCCACCAACCGAACAACTAACATCAATCTACATCGACGCCTGATGGGGGCTGTTTTACACCCCTTATAATACTCGGATCGACTCGAGGACATCAGATCGGTTCGACCATACAAGCTCATTCGGGATCATCTATCGACCTGATCAGAGACGATTCTCCTTGGCGAACCAGACTACAATCCGGACTCAAGAAGGGCAGATATGCCGAGTCCTAGTAGGATTATGTTTCCTTGTAAGCTTAGGTATTACATCTTATAAATACCTAGATCAACATTGTATTACGGACAACAATATTCTGGATCTTGCGCCTACATACTTGTGCAATCTATTATCATATCAATAGAAAAGCTTTTGCTATACTATATATGATTTCCATTGCCTCGTGTTCTTATTGCTCTTTATATATTGTTTTTTCTTGAGTTTGATCCATCCGGAATAAAGTAACTAGACTCTATAATCACTATATAATTACACCCCATAAACCTTATCATTGATTTAATCAAGTCATACGAAAAACGGTTAAATCAGTTGGCGCCCACCGAGGGGCTAAGTTAATTATTCGAAAGACATATGGTTTGCCCAAGGAAGAACGCTCGTAACGAAGCAAGAAGCAACACGACGCACCCACTTATCGCGTCGAACGACTTGCAGAACAACGCGATCGATAACGAT
Organism: Penstemon barbatus; assembly: GCA_003313485.2. Lineage (NCBI taxonomy): Eukaryota > Viridiplantae > Streptophyta > Magnoliopsida > Lamiales > Plantaginaceae > Penstemon > Penstemon barbatus. Next base: position 34,457,197 of record CM064880.1, read on the forward strand.
CCACTCGTTAACAACGATTATAATCAACAAGAAGACGATCAACTGCCAAATCATGAAGAGCGCCAAGGGATCCGAGTCCAAAATTCTCAAGGACAGCAAGAGGTCGCCGCCAATACAATACCAGAAGCCCCCGTGGCTCCAACACTCCCTGTACCTCTGCCGGAAACAGGGAAAGTTGGACGACTATCTAGAGCGAGATAGTCGCAAGAGAAACAGAAGCAGGAGTCCTCGAATCAACAATCAGAGGAGAACCCCGAGAAGAAGGTCCCCCAATAATGGTCCGCCACAAGAATTGAACAATGACCAAATTAACGGCACCATCCATACAATCTCCGGGGGACCGGCCGGGGGAGACAGTCGTAATGCTCGCCGTAGAACCGCGAGGTCCATAGTGGGAAGTATTAGATATCCAAAGGAAATATTAAAAAGCAAACTACCAAGAGAACAACTCATTAGTTTCAACGAGAATGAAGTACCAAGAACATCGTTTGGGATACAAAGGAAGACAACCCTGATTTCCCAATGGTAGTATCGCTTGAGATAGCCAACTACAACGTTAAAAGGATCCTAATTGATAATGGAAGCTTTGCGAACATCATGTCTAAGGAAGTTCTAACGCAGATGAACTTGGGAGAAATAACATTTCAAAAGGTGGCCACTCCCTTAGTAGGATTCGGAGGCTCAGAAATAGTCCCCTACGGGATAATAAATGTAAGTGTCTCGCTGGGGAATAAACCACAGCGCGCAGTAAAGATGATAAAGTTCCTGGTCGTAGAGACCCCCTTTGCATACAATGCAATACTAGGACGACCTGCCCTCAACCTTTTCCGAGCAGTAGTATCGACATATCATCAGAAGATAAAATTCCCAACAGACTCGGGAATCGGTGAAATAGTAAATGATCATTGCATGGAATGGGATTGTTACAACACCTCCTTAACACTGGGGAACCGATCCAAATCGTTTACCCCAGCTAAAAGGAAGCTCGAGGACGACATCGAAAGAGCCGAAATTGAGATTCCGAGCACTGACAGGGTAGATCAGAAGGGAAAAGAGCCGGTCGATTTAACCATAAAGCCACCATAACACAAGGATATTATGCTCGTGCAAGGAGATCCTTCAAAAACAACCAGGATCGGAACCGAACTCAGTTCGGAAGGGGAAGTAATGTTGATAAACTTTCTCAGAAATAATATTGACATCTTCGCTTGGAGCACAGAAGATATTGAGGGCATCGACCCAAGAGTAATTACTCACTCGCTAAAAATTGATCCAACGGCGAAACCAGCAAGACAAAAGAAGAGGAATTATGGACCAATAAAAGACAAGATAATCAAAGCAGAAGTCGAGAGGCTGCTTAAAGCTAAACAAATTCGGGAAATTCACTTCTCGGAATGGTTATGCAATGTTGTCTTAGTAGCTAAAGGGGATAAAAAGGATAATAAATGGAGGATTTGCAATGATTTCACCGACCATAATAAGCTATGTCCACGTGATCATTACCCTCTCCCGAGGATCGACTTGTTGGTCGACTCAACTGCCGGTTATGCTATTTTCAACATAATGGACGCCTTTCAAGGTTTCTATCAAATATATATGGACGAGCGAGACCAGGAGAAAACTGCCTTCGTGACAGAACAGGGTGTATATTGCTTTATTGTCATGCCATTCAGACTAAGAAATGCAGGTGCTACTTATCAACGATTAGTTAACCTATTGTTTAGGGAGCTGATCGGAGAAATAATGGAAGTATACGTGGATGATATGTTGGTCAAGATTATGAATGAAGCCGACCACGTAAAACACCTCGATCAATGTTTTCAGATACTAAGAAAATATCGCATGAAGCTCAATCCCGCGAAATGTACTTTTGGGGTTAAATCTGGGAAATTCTTAGGCTATATGGTTTATCAACGAGGGATTGAACAGATTCATCTCCAAATCAGCAGATAGAAGTTTGCCTTTCTTTCAAACTTTAAGGAAGGTGAAAAACTTTGTATGGACTGAAGAGTGCGACCAGGCGTTCAACCAACTAAAGGAATACTTGACCTCTTCTCCATTGTTAGCAAAGCCAACTGAAGGTGAACCATTATACTACTATATATCTATCTCTGCAGTTGCCATTAGTTCGGTCTTGATAAAGAAAGAAGGCATTGAGCATAAGCTTGTTTACTACCTAAGTAAGCTACTACAAGGAGCGGAGAAGAATTACTTGGAGATAGAGAAATTTGCTTTGGCCTTAGTGGTAGCAGCACGCAGACTCCGACCATACTTTTTAACCTATAAGATAGTTGTGCTTACAAACCAACCGCTAAGACAAGTCCTAGCGAAGCCAGGAGCCTCTGGTAGATTGATTAAGTGGGCGGTCGAACTAGGACAGTTCAAAATTGAATATAAACTGCGAATCGCTATCAAGGCTCAAGTGTTGGCCGACTTCCTATTGGAAACTCCGACCTCAATACAAGAGCCCAACGACTCGATCGATCGCGATAACGATATATTGACTGTAGAAAGTCACACCTGGTTAATGCACGTCGATGGTGCATCGAGCAGAGAAGGAGGAGGAGCTGGAATCAATTTTACCAGCCCAAATAATGAGGATATAAACTATGCAATCACATTAGACTTCGTGGTGACCAACAATGAAGCCGAATATGAGGCGTTAATTGCAGGAATGGAAATGACGATCAAAGCCAACATAAAAATTGTCAAAGTATTAACTGTTTCAGAGTTGGTAAAAAGACAAATTGAAGGACTATACGAAGAAAAGAAATTCAATATGATCTAGTACCTCGCCAAAGTAAAAGAATTGACTAAAAAATTCGAGAATTTTGAAATATAGAACGTTCCCCGCTCGGAAAACAAATGGGCAGATCAGCTTTCTAGATTCACAGGATCACATGATGGCAGAAACGAAAAGGTAATCAATTGGTTGATCTCAAATACACCGGCAATCGACATCGACGGCACACCCGTCGCTGAAATGATGGAAATTGAAGAACCAGAGAAGAACTGGATGACTCCAATGGTGGATTACCTTCGAGAAGGGAACCTGCCGCCCGACCTAAATGAGGTTCGGAAAATAAAATATCGAGCGCCAAGGTACACGATGTTAGAGGGAAAACTCTATAGAAGATCGGTATCCGGAGTTCTGCTAAAATGCATTTCCGAAACACAAACCAATGAGGTACTTCGAGAAATACATGAAGGGGAAGCAGGAAACCACAGTGGAGCCAGGTCTTTAGCTTTGAAATGCCTCCGAACAGAATACTATTGGCCTACCTTAAACAAGGATGCTGTCCAATATGTGCAAAAGTGTCATCATTTCCAAGTTCATGCTAATATAAGCCATCTAGCGGCCGAAAACATGCACCCGATACCTGTATGCTGGCCATTTGATCAATGGGAAATAGATATTGTGGGACCTTTCCCAGTAGCCAGATCTAAGAAAAGTTATGTCCTTGTTGCTGTCGAATATTTAAGCAAATGGATAGAATGTATCGCTCTCGCTCGTATAACGCAGTTTCAAGTAATTAATTTCCTATGGAAGTTCATAGTATGTCGATACGGCGTACCACGGATTTTAATCTCTGATAATGGAACTCAATTCGCAGGTGAACAAGTATTGGAATGGTGCTCTAGGTTGGGAATTCAACAAAACTTCACCTCGGTAGGACACCGTAGAGCGAACGGACAAACTGAAGTAGCGAAACGTGAAATAATAAAATCTAGGGGCAGCCAAAGGAAGATGGCTGGATGAACTCCCTGGAGTGCTTTGGGCAAACTGGACAACAGTCAAAGCCTCAACCGGCGAGACCCCATTTAGTCTGTTATACGGCTCAGAGGCTGTAATTCCAGTCGAAACATTAGTCCCGACACCGAGGGTCGAGATGATTGATAACAATGAAAATGAAAAGGCTAGAGAAAATGATATCGACTTGACTGAGGCCTTAAGAGAAAAAGCTGCAATACAATTGCAGGTTGCAAAATCGAATATGGAAAAAGCCTACAACCAAAAGGTGCGCATCCGAACCTTCAAAGAAGGTGACTTAGTACTAAAGAAAGTAGAGGTATCCAAGCATGGAGGAAAATTGCAATAGAATTGGGATGGACCATACATCGTTATTGGTGTAGGAAAGAAGGGTTCATACAAAATTGCACACTTGGACAGAACACCCCTACCAAGGACTTGGAACGTGGTCAACCTAAGAAGATACTATGGAAAATAAATCCTAGTGCTTATCCTTATTATTATTATCTTTTTATTTAGTTTAAACTTTTCTTTCATATTGTTTGCTGGAATAAAAACTTTTGCTTGAAGATTATTTTGAAATACAATCGATGATTATGAATTATTAGCCGAATCAAAGATTCAAAGGGTTAAAACCAATATTTGGTAAACAACCTAAGTCACAGAGTTGAGTAAAATCGATCCACTCGATAAACACTCCTCGATCTCCATAACAACGATTAAATAGGTTAAAACCAATATTTGGTAAACAACCTAAGTCACTGAGTTCAGTAAAATCGATCCGCTCGATAAACACTCCTCGATCTTCATAACAACGATTAAATACGTTAAAACCAATATTTGGTAAACAACCTAAGTCACTGAGTTGAGTAAAATCGATCCGCTCGATAAACACTCTTCGATCTCTGAAAAAATTACAGAGTTGAGTAAAATCGATCCGCTCGATAGACGCTACTCGATCTCCAAAAGACGCAAGGACTTACTGGTTAAAACCAATATTTGGTAAACAACCTAAGTCACAGAGTTGAGTAAAATAGATCCACTCGATAAACACTCTTCGATCTCCGAAAAAATCACAGAGTTGAGTAAAATTGATCTGCTCGATAGACGCTCCTCGATCTCCAAAAGACGCAAGGACTTACTGGTTTGATCTTACGAGTTTTCGCTTGTTCGATCTGAGTGGTGTAAAATGTCGTGCTAATGTATGTAAACAGAAGTAAAAGATCAATAGTATTGTATTCAGTATGATTGAGTACAAATTATAAGTATCGAGAGTCCTATCCGAGCATTATAGGATGCCGTACAAGCTAGAGGGTGAAATACACATATGAAAGCCTATACTATACTTCCTAAGTAGTTCCGAGCAGCAGCCTCGGAGGTAGAGCACCTGGGAAGTTGTGTCATCGTCATAAATGCTAAGGGTATTTATAGCTGAGATCTGGAGCTAGGTGATCCACCCGCAGATGTGCATTTCTCGGCCCACAGGCCTGGGCCTGAACTCGGCCCAACAGTGATTATGGACCCTACGCTTCATTTGTCGAATCAGCGTAGGATTCTTGAGCTTTGGGCTCGAATTTATGTTCAGGAGATCGAGATCTTTGAGTTTCGACCTCGCAAGGCGGTAGAAATGCTGAATCCAAGATACCCCTCATCAATACTCCCCCACTTCTCGAGCGTAAAGAGGAGCTTAAGCTCGAAAAAGTACAAATTGCTCCGAACGGTGGGGTGAGATGAGCTATTTTTAGAATAGGTTTCGGATGCGCCTCATTAAAAACCTAACTCGGAAAAACCCTTTGGGATAAAAACCGAGCTAGGGAAAAAGAGTGCATATTCCGGAAACGATATAATGGCATCGTCTTGATATTACCTCGGTTGTCCGTGGTTTACATACGACTTCCAGATCAGGATTTTTTTACTGTTACTTGTTATCCTGCTTTAGTTGATCTTTAACAGTATCTCTTTATCCCTTTGATCTTAACATGACGGATCGGTGGGATAATATGGAATTGATATCCAAGAAAAACATCTTTTCAAATGTGGGACTTCAGTTCATGATTCCGGAAAGTATAGGGGTCATACGTGCAATTATTGGAAATATAATTTTGAATTCACCTTGAGGGAGTCCTACCGTCGCGGTTACTCGGGGACCGGTTTGCAATTTCCCATTTTGTCCCTGTATATATATATGTTGATCGTGGGCCGCTGATCTGCATAAGTTCTAAGAAAACCCTAGATCGGAGCGCACAGATCGATAAGAGAATTTTAGCAACTTCTTCGACCAATATCCATACATTCAATATGTCCAGCACCGTAGATCTGAAAGGTAAGTCCCAAGTAATGGAAGGTCGAGAGAGTGGTCCTGAGGAGATGCAGACCGAGGATATTCGACCGTCCCCTGTGGAGAATCCGAGCCTCAATTCCGATTCCAACAGAGAGGAAGGAGAATCGGATAACGAATCAGAGGACAGCAGAAATGATAGTTCGAGCGAGGTGACAATCTCTAACGAGGAAGTCGAAGAGGACGACAACCTTCCATTAGGGAAGAACGAGCAAAAGAAGTATAGAATAGGCGGTAGGGTCGTGGTTACGATCCTTAACTGGGTAGAGCCGTCGACCAGTGCGGGGCTAAATATGACCGAGGATAGGGCAGATGAAACCGTTTGCCGCTACACTGAAGGGGACCGGGAGGAATTGGAGGCAGAATTTGGCAAGTATATTGGCACCGGGTACTCGATCGTCATTCCGACCCCCGAACAGCGAGTCACCGATCTTCCTGAAGGGTGTCAAGCTTTTTATGCTAAACAGTTCCTCTATGGTTTACGTATTCCTTTCCCACCTTTGATACGCAGTATTCTGGAGGCTTTCAAGCTTACTCCCTCTCAAATCCTGCCGAATTCGATCAGGCTTATAATAGCCTTTTGCATCCTGATGAAAGCTAAAGGAAAAAAGGCAGCTTTCCAAAATTTTTGGCGAATTTTCCAAATTAGTTCCTCCACGGCTTCGAACGCCGGTTATGTATACTTTTCTCAGAGGCCGAATATATCAATTTTATCGACCAACGTTAGTAGCAATTCAAAAGGCTGGAAACAGGAATTCTTTTTTGTTCGTGGTCCAGACTCTCCGCCTTCTGCGGATAATCCCGAGCCTATTCCACACAGATGGCACGGGGCGAAGTCGTGGATCTATGGCAGACGACGCCTTAGGGGAAGCATGAGCCACGAGATCTCAGATGAATTCTTGCGGTCCCTTCGAATCGACCTTCATCAGACTCCTTTGATGACTCAAGAGGTGGTTTTGCATTTAGCTGGGCTCAACTAGTGCTCTTTTCCTGCGCCTGAGATTAATTACGGAAAAGCTCTGATCACCCCAGATAACAATCCAACCGAGCAACCTGGAAGGGTCGAAGGAGAGGCCAACCCTGATGTTGATCCCTCCACTTTAGGTATGTCAAGTTATCATATACATTTCGATTTATCTTTCTATAATCAAAGCTAATTCCTTTGTATTTCATAGCTGCGATCGTTGATAAGTTCCGGATGTCGATAGCTGGTTCGGTTGTCATTTCCTTTTCGAAGGGTAACCAAGGTCGACCTCGCCATCAAAAGTCAAAGGTTTCCCGGAAGGTTGTAAAATCCGCTCCTGGGGTCGATACCGCCGTGGTTTCAAACGCTATGGTGACTTTTCCCCTAACTGCTATTCCGGGAACTTCCCAACCTCATGCTGCGATCGAGGGAACTTCCCAATCTCGAGCTTTCGATCTTCGGTCCGTTTTTCCAACCGGTTCTTCTGATCCGAATGAGGTGGGATTTAGCCATTATACCCTAAAAGAGGTCCGAGCTCGGGAGATATCGGAAGCGAGAATGGCTCGTAAAAGGAGTAGCGATGCCCCCGAGTCTTCTAGAAGGGTGAAGCCTTTTGGTCGAGGACCGGGTCCGATCCAATGCCTGGCAGGCCATTCCGAGCCAGACTTGGCTGATTTCATAGAGGACCATCTTCAAGGACCGAGGGCTGCTGGATTCGCTGAGAATGGAACCATCGAGTCCGATTTGGGCCCTGATGGTGAACATGCAGTGGATAAGTCTCTTCGGATATTCATGGCCGGGAGATTTAAGGATGATAACACCGCGCTGTTTCTTAAAAACGACTTCGAGATCGCGGGTGATTACGCCTATGCTCTTCAAAAGGTATATGAGTTTTCAAACATACTAATTTTACCTCGAAACCTTTGCTTCGTTATTAAAATTTACTTTATTCCTTAGGTCGGAGACTTATTCAATCATCAGGCCTACCGACTGGCCATGTTAAACGAGGAGTCTCAGGTGGCCCAGAATGCCCTTCACGATATCCTGAGGGAAGAAGCTACTAAGGCTGATCAGTTGAGGGATAATACGACTAAGTTATCTGAGGTCGAGAAGGAGCTCGGGGAAGCTAAGAAGGACCTTGATGGAAAGAGAGCCCTCGAGGAAGATGTAACCAAATTAAAATCGAATCTTGAGCAGGCTAAGGCATTATCCAAACAGGCGTATGCTCGAGGCCGAGAAGAAGGCAGACTTCCCGCCATAAGAGAATTTTTAAAGTCGCCCTTCCTTGATGCATTGGTTCGTTTACGGTCGGGCGAAGTTAATCAAGCCTTATTATAAAGGAATTCAGCATCTCCTCACAGCCGGAAGGGTTCAAGGCACCCTCGACGATTATCTTCCTTACATGGATCCTTATAAGAACATTTATGGAAAAAATTATAAGGCTTCTTCTCTTCCTCCAAAGCTCGAGGGTTTAGCCGACCATGAGTTCGCTCCGTTCCTTGATGAATTCGGAGTGCCGATGCTGAACCCTGATGTGCTCGAGGCGCAATCTGAGGATGAAGACGTGGATATTGAAGGGGATTCCCGTGACCAGGAAAAGCAAGGCACTCCGTCTTTCGAGTCAAGTAAATCTGCAGCCGATGTCCAAAGTAATGATGAAGAAGAAGGTAGCTCAGCTCGGAGGGCGATTCTAGTGAAGGGAATGAGAAAGAGAGATCGGATAATGGTTCTGGCGTGAAGGAATCTAGCCAATAACAATTATCATGTAATAGAATTTATTTAGTGAACTATTGTAATTGCAGATTTGTTTTTCTTGTATTCTTACGCCTTTCTTAATTTGTGGATGCTTGAATTTACACTTTTCCCTTTGTGCCATGTTTAATCTAATGCCAGCTCGACCATTTTACTGAACTTTATAACGTCATTTTTGCATACTTGGTTGCGTCATCGAATCTTTCTTTGGGAACAGTGATTTATCAATCATTGTGGCCCGTATGACGCCGCGTCTCTTATAAATACTAAGGACATTTTACCTTGCCTTTACGATAACATCATACACAGTGATCGGAGCTCCAGAAAATTATTATGGTCGAATAATTATCCGAAAGCCAAGGATGAATGAAAATTCGAACGTTTCTATAATTTCTTCCGTGCCTTTCCCCAAACCCAATGACCGTAAAAATATAACGAAAAAGAGACAAGCTCCAATTAAGTCCATTACTTCCGACGAGCTGATCTTCCATGAAGGAGATAAATCTTCGACTATCGCCCTTTCTTCATGCTTGAAAACCGGGGGCTCAAGCAAGAGAACAAAAAAGGTTTCTTTTGGGGAGGATGTCTCTGCGCGCGCACCTTTTCCTGTTCAATCCGTGCCCTCGAAGGTCGGAGAATCTTTCAATTTATTGTTTCCTTCTGGTGTCTTCCCATTTAAGAGGGACATAATTCATTTTGACAAAGTACCACATGAGAAATCCGATCTGGCCCTTCTTCGGGCCAATATCTCTATCTCCGAGGTAATTCTATCAAACGGAGAATATTCTTCATTCCTGTTTCAATCTGGGTCGGATTTCCTTGCCCGGGTAATTCTTGCTAACTTCCTTATCCTGGCTTTCTAGTCTCTTTATTTTAGCCTTGACATGTCTTCTTACAAGTTTAGGCTGGCGAAGACTTTTCTAGGCTCTATGCGTTGGCAAAGCGTGAGATCAAACAAGGAGCTACTATTACTCTCGAGCTGGCCAAGAAGAAGATTGAGCTGGATCGCGCACTGGAAGCTAATAGATTCCTTAAGGAGAAATTATCCCAGGACAAATTGAGTTCGGAATTAGAGAGACTCAAAGATGTCTACGAACGTGAAAAGAAAAATTCGGAGCTTCGTGAGAGGGAAGCTTATATCCGCGGGTATGCTGATCGCAGTGCTGAAGTTCGAAAAATCCTTTCCGAGAATAATTTTGTTTAGTTGTACTAAGATTTTCCTTCGTTGTAACATAAGCTCGCTAAGATTTTTCTTTGTTGTAACACCACCTTGTTGTAACGGTAATATTGTTGAAATGTTGTTCCTTCTTGCTTCCGAGACTCTTTTTATTTTTTTAGTACGCTAACTCTTCGGGTTTTCGGCCTTAGAGTCGAGCGTTGATTCCTATATTCTTTAGCCAAACGATCCCTGATTTTTTTTGGGAAGTGGGACGGTCAGAGCGTTTAATGCTCGTATCGTGGCCGTTCATCCCACGAGATCTACACCGTTGCTGCGAAATTCCTCCCCCTATATATAGTTCCAAAATTACCTTCATATTTTTACTTGCCTGTAAATGTTTTGTTCGATCGACATGGTTGTGTTTCTACTCCCATCGATCAACTCCATGTTCCACTTGATCTCTGCGATTAAAGCGTTCGAGATTCGAATTCGAACTTTCTTTCTCGACCTCCTCTGCGTCCCTATATGGGAAACAATTTCGACTAGGGTATCGACAGGCGAAAAGGATTGCGACTAGGGTACCGGCAGGCGACCTGCTTCTTTGGAGTCATCTCTCCTGAGATGGGTTAGAATTCCGATATCCTGTCGCTTTATCCGGTCGGTTAGTGGGTTAATATCTAGAGGATTTTTTATATCCCGAGAATCAACTTCTTCGAGGTGCTTCTCGGGGAATGATGTCGCTCTTAGACTACTCTAACTGGATATGCTCCCTTCTTGCCTTGACCGGATAATAGTCTTAGAGAGCCAGCGGGTTCGGTAGCAAGAATGCTGGAAAACTGTTTTCTCGCAGCTGGTCTGTCATTGTTTATGGACGAAGGTATCTTGGATTTGCTACGAGTGCGGTAGGCAAGTTCCAATCTTGTTCCCCTATTTTTCCTCATTTGGCTCGAAGACCTCTAGCTTATTTGTAGTATTTGTAGCAGGATAGGAACGAATGTAACGTTTTTGAATTTGAACCTTCTTGTTGTATCTTTATCTCTGTATTTCGATGAATCATTTGTAATTGTTCGAACAGCTTATAAATGCAAGTATTTATCTTTATATTTTTCTTTCCCTATCTTTACTTTAATGGATCCTTGATCTTACGCGATTTCGTTGGAGATCAAAATAATTTAAGTTGAGCATGCAAGATATGCTATGATATGAGATTGAAGATCAATAAAATATATTTTGAATATGAGTGTACATATTACAAGTAATGAGGGTCCTATTTGAGCATTATAGGATGCCGTACAAGCTAGAGGCTAAGTACATACAAACTAAGGTGATTTAATCTAGCCCAAGAGAAAATCCGAGCAGGAGGCTTCGATCAAGGAGCAGCCCCCCCAAAAATCTCCTTCTTGTGTCATAAATGCTTGGGGTATTTATAGCTGAGGATGGGGATTGGCCCATGGGCTTGGGCCTGAGGTTGGCCCAATGATAGATTCGACCATGAGCCCCTCTGCTGGCGATCGGACTGAGCTAATTGGAGTTCAAAGCTTCGGGGTTGGAAATATGCACCCAGGGTCGAAATTAGGCCTTCAAGGTCGAAGTTAGGCATCCCAGGGTTGGAAATATGCACCCAGGGTCGAAATCAGGGTCTTCAAGGAGCTCAAGGTCGAACTCAGGGTCATCATGGAGCTCAAGGTCGAACTCAGGGTCATCATGGAGCTCAAGGTCGAAATTTAGAGTCTTCAATGAGCTCAAGGTCGAAATTATGCCTTCAGTGAGCTCAGGGTCGGATTTTAGGGTCTTCCAAGAGCTCAGGGTCGAAATTTGTGCCTTCAGGGTTGGATCCAGGGTCCTTTATGAGCTCAAGGTCGAAATTTATGTTCTTTGATCCATCATGAGCTCCAAGAATAAAGATTCCAAAGTACCCCTCATCAATACTCCCCCACTTCTCGAGCGTAAAGTGAAGCTGAAGCTCGGAGAAGTAGAAAATCCTTGAGGATCCGTTTTTTAGTGTTTCGGATATGCCTCGTTAAAAACCTAGCTCGGAAAAACCCAGTGGGATAAAAACCGAACCAGGGAAAAAGAGTGCATATCTTAGAAACTCCAAAATGTATTAGGGATCGAAGTTATGCATTCGGGGTTGGATTTTCTAGTGTTTGATCACACATGATTTCAATTAGCATAAGGTCAAAATTTAGGACCTTCAATGAGCATAAGGTCGAAATTTAGGACCTTCAATGAGCATAAGGTCGAAATTTAGGACCTTCAATGAGCATAAGGTCGAAAATAGGTCTTCAAAGAGCATAAGGTCGAAATATAGCTCTTCAAAGAGCATAAGGTCGAAATTTAGGACCTTCAATAAGCATAAGGTCGAAATTTAGGTCTTCAAAGAGCATAAGGTCGAAATATAGCTCTTCAAAGAGCATAAGGTCGAAATTTAGGACCTTCAATAAGCATAAGGTCGAAATTAGGTCTTCAAAGAGCATAAGGTCGAAATATAGCTCTTCAAAGAGCATAAGGTCGAAATTTAGGACCTTCAATAAGCATAAGGTCGAAATTTAGGTCTTCAAAGAGCATAAGGTCGAAATATAGCTCTTCAAAGAGCATAAGGTCGAAATTTAGGACCTTCAATAAGCATAAGGTCGAAATTTAGGACCTTCAATAAGCATAAGGTCGAAATTTAGGTCTTCAAAGAGCATAAGGTCGAAATATAGCTCTTCAAAGAGCATAAGGTCGAAATTTAGGACCTTCAATAAGCATAAGGTCGAAATTAAGGTCTTCAAAGAGCATAAGGTCGAAATATAGCTCTTCAAAGAGCATAAGGTCGAAATTTAGGACCTTCAATAAGCATAAGGTCGAAATTTAGGACCTTCAATAAGCATAAGGTCGAAATTAGGTCTTCAAAGAGCATAAGGTCGAAATATAGCTCTTCAAAGAGCATAAGGTAGGGTCATAGCAGAGGATTTCACCCATTTTGATAATTTTCGATCTAAGGGGCATAGCAACGGCTTTCACCCTTAGTCGTTTTCAGAGCATTTTTAGCCCTAGGGTCATAGCAGAGGCTTTCACCCATTCAATAATTTCGATCTAAGGGGCATAGCAGAGGCTTTCACCCTTAGTCGTTTTTAGAGCATTTTTAGCCCTTGGGTCATAGCAGAGGATTTCACCCATTCAATAATTTCGATCTAAGGGGCATAGCAGAGGCTTTCACCCTTAGTCGTTTTTAGAGCATTTTTAGCCCTTGGGTCATAGCAGAGGCTTTCACCCATTCAATAATTTCGATCTAAGGGGCATAGCAGAGGCTTTCACCCTTAGTCGTTTTTAGAGCATTTTTAGCCCTTGGGTCATAGCAGAGGCTTTCACCCATTCAATAATTTCGATCTAAGGGGCATAGCAGAGGCTTTCACCCTTAGTCGTTTTTAGAGCATTTTTAGCCCTTGGGTCATAGCAGAGGCTTTCACCCATTCAATAATTTAGGGTTTAGGTCGAAATTTAGGACCTTCAATAAGCATAAGGTCGAAATTTAGGACCTTCAATAAGCATAAGGTCGAAATTAGGTCTTCAAAGAGCATAAGGTCGAAATATAGCTCTTCAAAGAGCATAAGGTCGAAATTTAGGACCTTCAATAAGCATAAGGTCGAAATTTAGGTCTTCAAAGAGCATAAGGTCGAAATATAGCTCTTCAAAGAGCATAAGGTCGAAATTTAGGACCTTCAATAAGCATAAGGTCGAAATTAGGTCTTCAAAGAGCATAAGGTCGAAATATAGCTCTTCAAAGAGCATAAGGTCGAAATTTAGGACCTTCAATAAGCATAAGGTCGAAATTTAGGTCTTCAAAGAGCATAAGGTCGAAATATAGCTCTTCAAAGAGCATAAGGTCGAAATTTAGGACCTTCAATAAGCATAAGGTCGAAATTTAGGACCTTCAATAAGCATAAGGTCGAAATTTAGGTCTTCAAAGAGCATAAGGTCGAAATATAGCTCTTCAAAGAGCATAAGGTCGAAATTTAGGACCTTCAATAAGCATAAGGTCGAAATTAAGGTCTTCAAAGAGCATAAGGTCGAAATATAGCTCTTCAAAGAGCATAAGGTCGAAATTTAGGACCTTCAATAAGCATAAGGTCGAAATTAAGGTCTTCAAAGAGCATAAGGTCGAAATATAGCTCTTCAAAGAGCATAAGGTCGAAATTTAGGACCTTCAATAAGCATAAGGTCGAAATTTAGGACCTTCAATAAGCATAAGGTCGAAATTAGGTCTTCAAAGAGCATAAGGTCGAAATATAGCTCTTCAAAGAGCATAAGGTAGGGTCATAGCAGAGGATTTCACCCATTTTGATAATTTTCGATCTAAGGGGCATAGCAACGGCTTTCACCCTTAGTCGTTTTCAGAGCATTTTTAGCCCTAGGGTCATAGCAGAGGCTTTCACCCATTCAATAATTTCGATCTAAGGGGCATAGCAGAGGCTTTCACCCTTAGTCGTTTTTAGAGCATTTTTAGCCCTTGGGTCATAGCAGAGGATTTCACCCATTCAATAATTTCGATCTAAGGGGCATAGCAGAGGCTTTCACCCTTAGTCGTTTTTAGAGCATTTTTAGCCCTTGGGTCATAGCAGAGGCTTTCACCCATTCAATAATTTCGATCTAAGGGGCATAGCAGAGGCTTTCACCCTTAGTCGTTTTTAGAGCATTTTTAGCCCTTGGGTCATAGCAGAGGCTTTCACCCATTCAATAATTTCGATCTAAGGGGCATAGCAGAGGCTTTCACCCTTAGTCGTTTTTAGAGCATTTTTAGCCCTTGGGTCATAGCAGAGGATTTCACCCATTCAATAATTTCGATCTAAGGGGCATAGCAGAGGCTTTCACCCTTAGTCGTTTTTAGAGCATTTTTAGCCCTTGGGTCATAGCAGAGACTTTCACCCATTCAATAATTTCGATCTAAGGGGCATAGCAGAGGCTTTCACCCTTAGTCGTTTTTAGAGCATTTTTAGCCCTTGGGTCATAGCAGAGGCTTTCACCCATTCAATAATTTCGATCTAAGGGGCATAGCAGAGGCTTTCACCCTTAGTCGTTTTTAGAGCATTTTTAGCCCTTGGGTCATAGCAGAGGCTTTCACCCATTCAATAATTTCGATCTAAGGGGCATAGCAGAGGCTTTCACCCTTAGTCGTTTTTAGGGTCGTCACCCATTTTCTGAATCCAAGGGTCATAGCAACGGCTTTCACCCTATTTGAATAATAGATTAGAGGTCAATCGTGATTCGATGATACTTGCAAGAGCATGCAATAGAAATAATAAGATCTCTGGAGATCACAGATTGAAGATAATAAAATTTTGATCCCGAAGATCGTAGATTGGAGATAATAAAATTCGAAGATCATAGAATTCGACCATGGGAGCATGAAATTCGACAAAGAGAGTATAAAATTCAACCAAGAGAGTATAAAACTCAACCATGAGATCATAAATTCGACCATGAGATCATAAAACCCGATCAGAAGATCATAGCAAAGGCTTTCAGCCTTGGAGACATAAGAATTTCGACCAGAGGATCCTAAAATTCGATCAGAAGATCATAGCAAAGGCTTTCAGCCTAGGAAACATAAGAATTTCGACCAGAGGATCATAAAATTCGATCAGAAGATCATAGCAAAGGCTTTCAGCCTTGGAGACATAAAAATTTCGACCAGAGGAACATAATAATTCGATCAGAAGATCATAGCAAAGGCTTTCAGCCCTGGAGACATAAAAATTTCGACCAGAGGATCATAAAATTCGATCAGAAGATCATAGCAAAGGCTTTCAGCCTTGGAGACATAAAAATTTCGACCAGAGGAACATAATAATTCGATCAGAAGATCATAGCAAAGGCTTTCAGCCTTGGAGACATAAAAATTTCGACCAGAGGAACATAATAATTCGATCAGAAGATCATAGCAAAGGCTTTCAGCCCTGGAGACATAAAAATTTCGACCAGAGGATCATAAAATTCGATCAGAAGATCATAGCAAAGGCTTTCAGCCTTGGAGACATAAGAATTTCGACCAGAGGATCATAAAATTCGATCAGAAGATCATAGCAAAGGCTTTCAGCCTTGGAGACATAAAAATTTCGACCAGAGGAACATAATAATTCGATCAGAAGATCATAGCAAAGGCTTTCAGCCTTGGAGACATAAAAATTTCGACCAGAGGAACATAATAATTCGATCAGAAGATCATAGCAAAGGCTTTCAGCCCTGGAGACATAAAAATTTCGACCAGAGGATCATAAAATTCGATCAGAAGATCATAGCAAAGGCTTTCAGCCTTGGAGACATAAGAATTTCGACCAGAGGATCATAAAATTCGATCAGAAGATCATAGCAAAGGCTTTCAGCCTTGGAGACATAAGAATTTCGACCAGAGGATCATAAAATTCGATCAGAAGATCATAGCAAAGGCTTTCAGCCTTGGAGACATAAAAATTTCGACCAGAGGAACATAATAATTCGATCAGAAGATCATAGCAAAGGCTTTCAGCCCTGGAGACATAAAAATTTCGACCAGAGGATCATAAAATTCGATCAGAAGATCATAGCAAAGGCTTTCAGCCTTGGAGACATAAAAATTTCGACCAGAGGAACATAATAATTCGATCAGAAGATCATAGCAAAGGCTTTCAGCCCTGGAGACATAAAAATTTCGACCAGAGGATCATAAAATTCGATCAGAAGATCATAGCAAAGGCTTTCAGCCATGGAGACATAAGAATTTCGACCAGAGGATCATAAAATTCGATCAGAAGATCAATTGTAATTAGTATGGCCGGTCTGGTCTTATAGTGTTTCTTATACCTGCAAACATTGATAAATATTAATGACTTGTTAATATAAAAATATAATATAATTAATTTTTTGCCATATGGGTGTTTTTGAAGATTGAGAGTTTGATCCTGGAGATAATAAATTTTGATCCTGAAGATCATAGAACTTGATCTTGTAGACCCAAGAATTCGATCTCGGAAATCCAAGAATTTTATCCTGGAGACATGATAATTCGACCCTGTAGATCTGAAAATTCGACCTTGGAGGTCTAACACTTCGAGCTGGAGAGTAAGATCTTGGAGATCTGATAATTTGACCATGGAGCTCCAAAAATTCGACCAGAAGAGGTCTAAAAATTCGAGCTGGAGAATATGATCTTGGAGATCTGATAATTTGACCATGGAGCTCCAAAAATTCGACCAGAAGAGGTCTAAAAATTCGAGCTGGAGAATATGATCTTGGAGATCTGATAATTTGACCATGGAGCTCCAAAAATTCGACCAGAAGAGGTCTAAAAATTCGAGCTGGAGAATATGATCTTGGAGATCTGATAATTTGACCATGGAGCTCCAAAAATTCGACCAGAAGAGGTCTAAAAATTCGAGCTCCTCCTGCATAAGAAGATTCCCCCTTGATCGTACGTGAATTGCCTCGTAGTAGGCATATTTCGATCTAACACCCAAATAAGGCCCCACGGTGGGCGCCAATTGATCTTACGCGATTTCGTTGGAGATCAAAATAATTTAAGTTGAGCATGCAAGATATGCTATGATATGAGATTGAAGATCAATAAAATATATTTTGAATATGAGTGTACATATTACAAGTAATGAGGGTCCTATTTGAGCATTATAGGATGCCGTACAAGCTAGAGGCTAAGTACATACAAACTAAGGTGATTTAATCTAGCCCAAGAGAAAATCCGAGCAGGAGGCTTCGATCAAGGAGCAGCCCCCCCAAAAATCTCCTTCTTGTGTCATAAATGCTTGGGGTATTTATAGCTGAGGATGGGGATTGGCCCATGGGCTTGGGCCTGAGGTTGGCCCAATGATAGATTCGACCATGAGCCCCTCTGCTGGCGATCGGACTGAGCTAATTGGAGTTCAAAGCTTCGGGGTTGGAAATATGCACCCAGGGTCGAAATTAGGCCTTCAAGGTCGAAGTTAGGCATCCCAGGGTTGGAAATATGCACCCAGGGTCGAAATCAGGGTCTTCAAGGAGCTCAAGGTCGAACTCAGGGTCATCATGGAGCTCAAGGTCGAACTCAGGGTCATCATGGAGCTCAAGGTCGAAATTTAGAGTCTTCAATGAGCTCAAGGTCGAAATTATGCCTTCAGTGAGCTCAGGGTCGGATTTTAGGGTCTTCCAAGAGCTCAGGGTCGAAATTTGTGCCTTCAGGGTTGGATCCAGGGTCCTTTATGAGCTCAGGGTCGAAATTTATGTTCTTTGATCCATCATGAGCTCCAAGAATAAAGATTCCAAAGTACCCCTCATCAATCCTGATTTCGATCTTCTGCTATTTTGTCGTTCCACGATTTCGTTAATTTATAAGGCAAGTCGAAAACCTTACCGGAAATGAACTTTTATCCCCGTCACCTAATGATTCACGATCTTGTAATTTCATGGAACAAATTTCAAATAATATTACCTTCGTTGAACATAGAATTCTTGGGGATTCCCCAAGTTCGAAGGAATATTTTCCTTAGCTCGAATAATATTCTTGACCTGTAATTCAATAACCTCGTAGATGGGATGTGATAGAATTTCGACCGATCCTTATTATAATTTCGATCTAAGGGGCGTAGCAACGGCTTTCACCCTTAGTCGTTTCAGAGCATTTTTAGCCCGTGGGTCGTAGCAACAGCTTTCACCCATTCAATAATTTCGATCTAAAGGGTGTAGCAACGGCTTTCACCCTTAGTCGTTTCAGAGCATTTTTAGCCCGAGGTTCGTAGCAACAGCTTTCACCCATTCAATAATTTCGATCTAAGGGGCGTAGCAACGACTTTCACCCTTAGTCGTTTCAGAGCATTTTTAGCCCGAGGGTCGTAGCAACAACTTTCACCCATTCAATAATTTCAATCTAAGGGGCGTAGCAACGGCTTTCACCCTTAGTTGTTTCAGAGCATTTTTAGCCCGAGGGTCGTAGCAACAACTTTCATCCATTCAATAATTTCGATCTAAGGGGCATAGCAACGACTTTCACCCTTAGTCGTTTCAGAGCATTTTTAGCCCGAGGGTCGTAGCAACAGCTTTCACCCATTCAATAATTTCGATCTAAGGGGCGTAGCAACGGCTTTCACCCTTAGTCATTTCAGAGCATTTTTAGCCCGAGGGTCGTAGCAACAGCTTTCACCCATTCAATAATTTCGATCTAAGGGGCATAGCAACGATTTTCACCCTTAGTCGTTTCAGAGCATTTTTAGCCCGAGGGTCGTAGCAACAGCTTTCACCCATTCAATAATTTCGATCTAAGGGGCGTAGCAACGGTTTTCACCCTTAGTCGTTTCAGAGCATTTTTAGCCCGAGGGTCGTCACGCAATTTTATTTTTCGATCCAAGGGGCGTAGCAACGGCTTTCACCCTTGGTCGATCTTCGAGGGTCGTAGCAACAACTTTCACCCTTTTTTAATAGTAGATGGAGACAAATAGAGATTGATAATAGATGAATAGAGATCGAGAATATCAGAATATGACGAATAAATAGGAATTTAGGCGAGATGAACTTTCATTGAATAACTTAGTCGAAATAAACTTTCATTGAACACATAGTTTTCTTAATCACGAGAAACAAAGGAACAGAATGAGATGACTAAACAGTAGTAGCCTAGAATTTAACTATCCACCTCCATTTTCCATAATATCTTCTTAAGTTGACAGCATTCCATGCTCGAGGTAGGACCTCTCCATTAGGATGAACAATTTTGTAAGAACCTTTCTTTCCAACCTCAACGATTATATAGGGGCCATCCCAATTAGGTTGAAGTTTTCCAACATGCTTCGACACTTCCACCTTCTTGAGCACTAAATCTCCCACTTTGAATGTTCGAATTCGAACGTTTCGATTGTAAGATTTTTCCATGCTGGACTTGGTAGCCTGAATTTTCAACTTGGCACGGTCCCTTCGACTGTCTGCGTGATCAACTTCCATTTCCCTTAGAGATTGATTTTCCTCGGGATCATAAAATTCGATCATGGGAGAAGGTATGAGGTTCTCGACTGGAATAACAGCTTCCGACCCATAAACCAGACTGAATGGAGTTTCTCCTGTTGCAGCTTTTACAGTAGTTCTGTTGGCCCATAAAACTCCTGGGAGTTCGTCGAGCCATTTTCCCTTTGCCTCTGATAGACGTTTTTCCAGAGATCGGACGATCTCTCTGTTCACAACTTCGGTTTGTCCATTAGCTTGAGGATGCCCTACTGATGCGAAATTCTGTTGTATTCCGAATTTTTCGCACCATTCTGTGACTCTTTTTCCGGCGAACTGCGTTCCGTTATCAGATATTAAGATCCTAGGAATCCCGAACCTGCAGACAATATTTTTCCATAAGAAATTAATAACTTGGAACTGAGTGATCTTGGTCAGAGCAACACATTCGACCCATTTGCTGAAATATTCTACTGCAACCAATGCATAATTCTTCCGGGCTCTTGCTGTTGGAAATGGCCCAACAATATCGATGCCCCACTTATCAAAAGGCCAACAGATCGGAATAGAGTGCATATGTTCAGCCGGTTGATGGATCAAATACGAATGAATTTGACAATGGTGGCATTTCTTCACATAATCAACAGAATCAGAGAAAAGAGTAGGCCAATAATACCCTAACCTCGAGCATTTAAGAGCTAATGCCCGAGCACCACAATGACTTCCTGCCTCTCCCTCGTGAACTTCCTTTAAAATAGCATTATAGTGCACTTCGGAGATACACTTTAATAAAATTCCCGAAGAGGATCTTTTATAGAGTTGATTATCAATTAGAGTGAACGATGGAGCTCGTTATTTGATCCTTCGAGCTTCGTTTGAGTCTTCTTGAAGCTTCCCTTCTTTAAGATAGGCAATAAGAGGGTCGATCCAAGAGGTCCTTGGCTCATCGATTTCCATGATGTCGACTGAGGGATTCACATCCAGTTCGATAGCAGACGTATTTGATAATAGCCATGTGATTATCCTTTCATTCTTCTCCTCGGCAAGTCCTGTGAACTTCGATAATAGATCTGCCAACAAATTTTCCTCCCTCGGTATAGGTTGAATATCAAACTTGTCGAATTCAGAGATCAACTTTTTTGTTTTGTTCAAATATTTGATCATATTGAACTCCCTGGCCTCGTAAGTGCCTTTCACCTGTCTATGAAGGAGTTCAGAATCTGTTAACACAACAATTGATTTTACCTTTGCCTTTATGGCCATTTCTAATCCAGCGATGAGGGCTTCATATTTCGCTTCGTTTTTTGTAACGACGAAGTCCAAAGTGATAGCATAACTCAAGTCTTCACCATTCGGTCTTTCAAAATGGATTCCTGCTCCACCTCCTTCCCTGGTCGAGGAGCCATCCACGTGCATCAGCCAGACCTGTTCTTCGACTTTTTCGACCATACTTACCTCGGAGATTGCTCCTTCTTCCACATTCGATAGGCCTGTTGACTCGACTACGAAGTCAGCTAATACATGGGCCTTTATAGCGACCCGTGGTTGATATTCAATCTCGAATTGACCCAGCTCGACCGCCCACTTTATCAATCTGCCTGATGCTTCTGGCTTTGACAGGACCTGTCTCAGAGGTTGATTCGTTAAAACGATGATCTTGTATGTCTGAAAATAAGGCCTTAACCTTCGTGCAGCTACCACCAAGGCAAGCGCGAATTTTTCAATCTCCATGTAATTTTTCTTAGCACCCTGCAATAACTTGCTCAAATAGTAAACTGGTTTATGCTCAGACTTATCGAGCTTTACCAAAACCGAGCTAATAGCCTCTTCCGACACGGCTATGTATAAATATAGAGGTTCTCCATCGGATGGCATGGCTAACATCGGTGGTGAGGTTAAGTATGCTTTCAACTCTTCGAAAGCTTTGTCACATTCTGCATTCCACTCAAAGTTCTTAGATTTACGCAATAGTTTGAAGAATGGTAAACTCTTGTCAGCAGATCGTGAGATGAATCTATTCAACGAAATAATCTTCCCAATCATGCTTTGGACATCTGAGAGCTTTCTTGGTGGTTGTAGATCGGTAATTGCTCGAATTTTTTCGGAGTTGGCTTCGATGCCTCTTTCGTGGACGAGATATCCGAGGAACTTTCCCGATCGCACACCAAAAGTGCACTTGGCAGGATTCAACTTCATTCCATATTTCCTTAAGATTCCAAAACATCGATCAAGATGGTTGATGTGGTCCTCCTCTGTCATACTCTTTACGAGCATGTCGTCTACATAGACTTCCATGATTTCCCCTATCAAATCTTTAAACATCATATTGACTAACCTTTGATAGGTTGCGCCCGCATTCCTTAAGCCAAAAGGCATGACAATGAAGCAGTAGACTCCTCGCTCGGTAATGAACGCTGTTTTATCATGGTCTCTTTCGTTCATAAAAATCTGATAAAATCCTTGGAAAGCATCCATCATACTAAAAAATACGAACCCCGCTATCGAATCTACAAGCATATCGATCCGAGGTAACGGATAAGGATCTCTTGGGCACAATTTGTTTAGGTCTGTAAATTCGTTACACATTCTCCATTTGTTTTCAATCTTTTCGCCCTTAGAAACTAGGACCACATTACACAACCACTCCGTGAACTTTATTTCCCTGATCAGGCCCGCTGCTAACAATCTATCGACCTCTGCATTGATTATTTTGTCCTTTTCGCGACCATGATTGCGCTTCTTTTGCCTTATAGGTTTTGCCTTTGGATCGATGTTCAATGAATGTGTTATCACCCGTGGGTTCCAACTATCTCATCTGAACTCCAGGCAAAAATGTCCACATTTTTTTGTAAAAATTCAACGAGCATGGTTTCCATGCCCTCGCTTAACTCTGTTCCAATTTTGGTGAATTTCTCAGGGGATCCCGGAACTAAAGTTACTTTTTTGTGGCCCGGTGCTTGCACACTCATGTCAACATTTTTCCCTTTCTTTCCTTGTAATTTCTCGTAGTCGGGAATCGGTGATTTTGCGCCAGACTCCAATTCAATTATTTTTCTCTTAATCGGGAGCTCGGGCTCCACTTTCATTTTAATGCTTAAAGATGAATTATAACATTCCCAGGCCATGTATTGGTCGTTCCTCATTTCTCCTACCCCTCCCTCGGTCGGGAACTTTATCTTTTGGTGATAGGTAGATACAACTGCTTTGAAGATATTTAGAGATGGTCTCCCTAATCTACCACTAGGAATTTGATCATCCTTGTTACATTCTTTGGCTTGCTTCCTAATGTCGTGCTCAAGAGAATGGTCCCAAGCGGGATGATCTCCGATCCCCCAAAACCAACCAGAGGAGTGGTTACTCGATCCAGATGCGGGTGACAAAGATTCATCCTTGTGAGAGCTTCCGAAGAGATAATGTTTGCCGAGCTTCCATTATCGACCAGCACTCTCTTGACCTCAAAATTAGCGATTTTCAATGTCAACACCCTGGAAAAATCTGGATCGTCTTCGTTTGTATCCCAATTAACGTCCGAAGGTCAATCAGCCTCACTGAAACATATAACTTGATTTTCCATGGAGGGAAACTCCAAGGATAGAATTTCCCTCTTTGTAGAGACCCCAGCCCTTATTGATCTCAGCATTCTTTTTCTAGCATTTCTGCTATCTCCTCCTGCTGGTCCGCCAGCAATCATGTTTATTACCCCGTTTGACCGCTCTTCCGTCTGATTTCGAACCTGCTTCTGTTGAGTATTAAACTTTCGCGGGCTCCTGGACCTATAACGATTGTTATAGTTGCCTCCTTTGACAAATTCTTTGAGTTTTCCTTGTGCAATTAGTTTTTCTATCTCAACTTTCAGTTGGTAACAGTTTTCGGTGCTGTGCCCCCGCCTAGCTTGAGTGATTCTTTGAGCCTCAGGAATCAAATTTCCTTCTTCTAACACAGTTAACACCTCTTCCTTTGAACTGTTAAGTTCGGTAAACTGAATTTTCCCCGGTCTTGGAGGTCGAGCTCGTTCATAGAGAGGTCCATAGGAATTCGACCATTGGGGCGGCACATGTGGCTTATAAGTGTTGATTCGTTGCCAAACAGACCCTCTGGTCGATCCTCCGTAATCACCAGGTTTTGGGATAGGAGACCGATCTTGTTTCTTGCTAAGAGGAAGTTTCACAGTGTGCGAGCTTGTTAACTTATTCATCTCTTGCTGAATCATGTATTTCTCAGCGATCTCCATAATACGCTCGAAGGATTTGGGCTCGAATTTATGTTCAGGAGATCGAGATCTGTGAGTTTCAACCTCGCTAGGCGGTAGAAATGCTGAATCCAAGATACCCCTCATCATGGTTAAAACCAATATTTGGTAAACAACCTAAGTCACAGAGTTGAGTAAAATCGGTCCGCTTGATAAACACTCTTCGATCTCCGAAAAAAACACAGAGTTGAGTAAAATTGATATGCTCGATAGACGCTCCTCGATCTCCAAAAGACGCAAGGACATACTGGTTAAAACCAATATTTGGTAAACAATCTAGGTCACACAGTTGAGTAAAATCGATTCGCTCGATAAACACTCCTCGATCTCCATAGCAACGATTAAATAGGTTAAAGCCAATAATTGGTAAAAAACCTAAGTCCTAAAAAGTTGAGTAAAATCGATTCGCTCGATAAACACTCCTCGATCTCCATAACAACAATTAAATAGGTTAAAGCCAATTAATTGGTAAAAACCCTAAGTCCTAAAAGGTTGAGTAAAATCGATTCGCTCGATAAACACTCCTCGATCTCCATAACAACGATTAAATAGGTTAAAGCCAATAATTGGTAAAAAACCTAAGCACGGATCCAGAGAAATCAAAGCAAGAACAAAAAAAAAAAGTCAAAGCAAGAACAAGCTTATGAAATAAAATTTGTAAATAATTATGAAGTTTTATTCATCTGAATACAAAGAACATTCTTTGATTTACATATCATTACAAATACAAAAATGGAAGATCCTATTTGATAGATCGAAACTTTGCACGACAATGTCCACGGAAACATCGATCTTCATCCCGGTGCCTCCGTATTTCCCTCCAACCATCTAAAAAGCATGCTTCTCAGGATGGTCAACTTCTTTAGTTCGATGGCCAAACTCTGAAGATCGATTCCCCCTTTAGACCGAACGGCCATTACAAGCCAGATGTCCTGTAGCAGTCATTCGACCAAAACGAGCTCCCGCTTGAGAAATTGCTGCAGTTGTTCGTCCAAAGCAGGATCCTGGTAAGTTCGAACCCTCCATGTGCAAACAAAATACCATGGAACTCAACCCCATGAAGACAAAAGTTGAGGCCACATGGGACCCGTCAGTACTAGGTAGGGCATCAATGGGACCTGTCGGTACAAGGCAAATAACGCTTGAGTTATTGTAGGATAATGGATCACGATAATGTGACTTTTTTAAAGCTATGGGATCACTGTGCAAGGTGAAACCCAAAGAAACTAATATCTCCATTTCGTACGATATAGATAGATATGGGAAGAAACTAAAAGTCTATTTATAGGGAAACTTTAAGTTAATCCTACGGTTGGATAGAAGTCTGATCAAGGGACGAGATTGCGACTTTTGACTTCCCGTATTTAATGAGAGTAAGTTGGAACGGCACTAGGATTGTCGATAAAACTGCTCGATGAGAATGAAGTATCAAGGTCGAAACGACCAGAATGGAAAATCCATATACGTTCCAATGGATTCAGTGAGAGACAACTTAGAACTTTACGAAGAATGTTCGACCGACGAACATAGTCCTTAAGAAAAGGAGATTTACAACGAGGAATAATTACTTCTACAAAAAATAAATGATTTATAAGTAGGAGGACAAAATAGTTGATCGTTTTGACGACAAATAAGAGCCTGACGACATAGATTCCAGCTTTCATATTGGAGTCCAAGAAATTTGACGGACTAGTAGAAGAAACAGTCGTCCTTGCTAAGACATACGGACTTGTCACTGCCTCATATATCAAATAATTTCTTAAGGAGGTCTAAACAAGTTAGATCTGACTAATGGTTCTACATTTTCCAATTCCTCCCACACCAATAAATATGACCTGAAGGCATAATGGTTGTTTTATTTGAGGAAAATGAAGCTCACAGTCAGTACATAGAAACATTGAATTTAAAAAATAGTAGCAGACAAGCCTTACTAAGAAATTCAATTTTAAGAAAAAGTAATGCTTGAAGAAAAGATGCAAAGAGGCCCTTATATAGGACTTCATAAAAGACAAAATTATGTCTAACATTGACGACTGGTCGATCATCGATGAACACGACAAGCTTACTACCCAGCTTCTTTGAAAGTTGAATCATATTCCAACAATCAACAATTCTTGAAATCCAAAATGATTACAAGGGTTGGCTAAGGACTATGCATAGTCAACGAATGAGCTTACTAAGTCCAACACTTCGACAGTAAATGACAAGATTGTGAGGAACTTCTTGATTTTGAAAGAATTCATGACTGATCGTCAGCAACAGATTTTGAATCAATACTGGTAACCCTCAAGACAATCCAGATAAGTTTCTATGGAGCCTTATATTTGAACCACTTACTTAACAAGCAGCTTTGATTCGCTTAGAAAAAGTAAGGTATAAAGTTTATTTTTTTTTAAAAACTAAAATTGTCTACTCGATCAAATAGTTCAAATTCATTCCCCAATAAGGAATGGAATTCACATAAGGTATTTACAGCAAAAATTGTGGTTATACAAAATATGCTAAGGATGAAATATCCCCTAGAAACCACAAATCGGCCTTAATCTACCAATAAAAAAAAAGAAGAAGCAAGTCATCAGGACTGATCATCACCAGTGGGCCTGCTCGAAGAAACACCCTTTCGAGGAGTAGCTGTATCAAGAAACGTCCTCACCTCCTCTTGACGCTTCTGATAACCTGCATCATAGCCTTCTTCAAAGGCATGCTGACGAGATTCTTCTGAATTGGTGTTCAATCGAGCCAGATCATCCCTCTCCTTCTCAAGAGCTAACTTTTCTTCACGTAACTTCTGGAGATCATCGTTGAGAAGCTCAATCTGAAG
This sequence comes from Penstemon barbatus, assembly GCA_003313485.2. Lineage (NCBI taxonomy): Eukaryota > Viridiplantae > Streptophyta > Magnoliopsida > Lamiales > Plantaginaceae > Penstemon > Penstemon barbatus. The sequence continues at coordinate 34,484,170 of CM064880.1, forward strand.
AGCTTGCCCCTTGGCCTTTGAAGTCTTCGTATCTAGCCGAAGCCTCAGGTTCTCTCTACTGAGCCACAATTCATCATATTGGGCACCCAGTTGCAGAGCATAATATTTCCCCTGAGAAGAAAGAAACTATAAACGACAAGACAACAAAAAATAAAACAGTATGAGAATAAGTTGAATTAAATAATTACATGCTTGAACTGTTTGAACAGGGACTGAACAAGACGGAGGGAAGAAGAACCCTCATGCTTCTTCAACTCGCCAGGCAAAATGGTACTAAGACCCAGATCCCAGGATAGATGATGGGGGCTATTTCGCACCCTTTATAATGTACGGATCGACTGAAGAACAGAAGATCGGTTCGACCAAACAAGATAGTTCGGGATCATCTTATCGACCCGGCCGAATACAATTCTCTTCGACAAGAAGACTACACTCCGGACTCAAGAAGGATATTTGGGCCGAGTCCTATTAGGATTATATTTCTTTGTAACGCTAGGTTTAGTATGATATAAATACCTAGTCAATCATTGTATTATACAACTCTGGATCACAAGGCAAATACGCCATTTAATTCTGCGTAAACAGCAGAACCCAAGATTATTCAATAAAGAAAAGAGCTTTTTCTTCATATTTGTGTTATTTTTACGTTGGTTATGATAATTACTTGTTGTTCCTACGAAATTTCTCTTCCTTGAGATTGATCCATCCTGAATAAAGTAACAGAGCCCTATAAATCATATATATTGAGAATCCCCAATATCCCATATTCACTGATACAATTAACCCGACGAAAACATGTTAAATCAGTTGGCGCCCACCGTGGGGCTAGGTTAATTATTCGATCGACATATGGCTCGCCCAAGGAAAAACGCTCGTATTGGAGCAAGAAGTAACACAACCACCGGTCATAATAAATCTGAAGACCCACAGGACAATAATGATAATAACGCCCACGACACCAACGAGAATTTGCAGGGTCCTCTTCCTCATCAGCAGGAACCCCAAGGAGATCTTCCCGGTACAATACCGGAAGAACCGGAAGTCCCTGCGATCCCCGTTCCTCTCCCAGACGCTCAGGAGAAATTGCGACAGATTGCTATGCTCGTTAAATCACTCTCCCCAGAGGAATTACTCATACTTGAACAAGTTCCTCAAAACGTTAGAACTGCTAGGGCAAATCCCGCTCAAAGAGAGCCAAGGCAAAACGATCAAATCTCTCAACAAGCTGACAGCCCGGCAAGCGAGCGGCGCTCGCTACACAGTCCGCCGCAGGGCAATTCAAAACCCTCCGATAACCATCCCCGAAGGAAACCAGGACAAAGAAAACTACAGCAGGGACGCAGCGGGTCCAAGGAACGTACAATAATCCCTATCGAGGATGACATAGATGATGCAATCCCAGATCGACCACGAAATGCGATTCTCAGAAAGAGAAATCGAAAGGATGGTATAGGAACGACTCGAACAACGCCTACGATCTGTTCAAAACCCGTGGGCACGAACCACGGAACTCCAGGAGAGCCTTGCGGCCTGTTCTCCCTTCTGCAGAGAAATAAAAGAGGCACAGTCAATCGGACAGGTCCCGGGTAGACTACCCTGATACGACGGAACCACTGATCCAGATGACTATATTTTTAGCTTCACGAATATAATGAACTTATACGCTCACTCGACGGAATTCACCGCCAAATTAATGGTGACCACATTTGAAGGACTTGCTTTGGACTGGTTTGCCAAGCAACCTGCCAACTCCATATTCAGTTTTCGGGAATTATGCAACAAATTGACACAGCAGTTTGCCAGTCAGAAGAGGCAAAAACTTCCGATGAGCTACTTAGGAATTATCCACCAACAAGAGGGAGAATCCTTAAGAAACTGGTTGGCAAGGTTTAACGTAGAATTACTTAAAATCTATTCCCCCAAATATGGATTACATAATCTCTATTCTCTTCGATCTCACGAAGAATAGGCAGTTCGGAAATGCCCTCAGTCGAAAACAACCAAGAACGTTCGCCGACATCATGAGCTTGGCATCTAAATATATGACCCAAGATGAGATGAATTCCTTTAAAGATAAGAACAAAAATAAAGTCACAGCCTCAGGCTCCAAACGGCAAGACAGGTTTCCTGCCCAAAGATCCTTAAATTATGAACGATCTTTTAGAAAAGGTAACATTTTCCAACGATTGGAATATAATAAAACCGACCAAGAAAGACAACCTAATTTCTATCAATGACCAAGAAACCCCGAACTAGCAATCAGAGGCAGGGTTAATCAAGTAGAACACCCGAGGCTAACTGTTCCGATAGAAGAGATATTGGAAGTACTAGAAAGGAATAATTGGATCCCAGAAGCAAAGAAAAACGCTCAGCCCAGACCAGGATCACGAAACAATGAGTTATACTGCAAGTACCATCGGGCACATAGACATCGAACAGAAAATTGTTTTCACCTTAAAAAAGAAATTGAAAAACTAATCGAACAGGGAAAACTAGACGACTATTTAGAGCGAGATAACCGCAAGAGGGGAAGAAGTAGAAGCCCTCGGAATAATAATCAAAGAAGGAGTTCCCGTCCAAGGTCACCCGAGCACGGTCCTGCACAGGAGTTGAACCATGACCAGATCAATGGTACCATCCATACAATTTCCGGAGGACCCACAGGCGGGGATAGTCGTAACGCTCGACGAAGGACCGCTAGATCCATAATTGGAAGCTTAAAATACCCAAAAGAAATATGGACTCTAGAAAGCAAATCAACAAACGACCAGCTGATCAGCTTTAACGAGGGAGAAGTACCCAAAAATATTGTTTGGGACACAAAAGAGGATAACCCCGATTTCCCGATGGTGGTGTCGCTAGAAATAGCAAATTATAACGTCAAAAGGATCCTAATCGATAATGGGAGCTCGGTGAATATCATCTCCCGGGAGGTTTTAGCCCATATGAACTTGGGACAGATAAACCTACAAAAAGTAGCTACGCCGTTAGTAGGGTTTGGAGGATCTGAAATCGTCCCTAGCGGAACAATAACCTTAAGTGTATCACTCGGGAGGAAACCGCACCGAACAGTAAAGCTAGTAAAATTTCTAGTGGTAGAAACACCTTTCGCTTATAACGCAATTTTAGGGCGACCAGCCCTCAACCTATTCCGAGCTGTTGTCTCTACTTATCACCAGAAGATAAAATTTCCGACCGATAGAGGTATCGGGGAAATAATGAATGACAACTGTATGGCATGGGATTGCTATAGCACCTCATTAACTTTGAAAAACCACCCTGAATCAATTACCCCGAGCAAAAGAAAGCTCGTAGACGATGTCATTAGAAACGAGGTTGAAATCCTTAGCACTGATCGAATAGATAAAAAGGGAAAAGAGCCGGTAGATTTAGCTTTGAAGCCACCGGAACATAAGGATGTAATTCTAGTGCAAGGGGACTCGTCGAAAACAACAAGAATAGGAACTGAGTTAAGCAAAGAAGGGGAAGTAATGTTGATTGACTTTCTCAGAGATAATGTCGATGTCTTCGCTTGGAGTGCGAATGACATTGAAGGAATTGATCCTCGAGTAATCAAGCATTCGCTAAAAATTGATCCCTTGGCAAAACCCGCTAGACAAAAGAAGAGAAATCACGGGCCAGTAAAAGATAAAATCATCAAAGCAGAAGTAGAAAGGCTACTTAAAGCAAAACAAATTCGAGAAATACACTTCTCCGGAATGGTTATGTAATGTCATTCTAGTAGCAAAAGGGGATAAAAAGGATAACAAGTGGAGAATGTGTAACGATTTTACCGACCTTAACAAATTATGCCCGCATGATCCATATCCCCTCCCAAGGATCGACTTATTAGTTGACTCAACCGCTGGCTTCGCGATCTTCAGCATGATAGATGCCTTTCAAGGGTTTTATCAAATATACATGGATGAGCGGGACCAAGAGAAAACTGCGTTCATAACCGAGCCAGGAGTATATTGCTTTATAGTAATGCCGTTCGGCTTGAGGAATGCCAGGGCTACTTACCAAAGGTTAGTAAACCTAATGTTCAAAGAGTTAATCGGAGAAATAATGGAAGTCTACGTAGACGACATGTTAGTCAAAAGCATGAACGAGGCGGATCACGTAAAACATCTTGATCGATGTTTCCGAATATTGAGAAAATACCGCATGAAGTTAAATCCCGCGAAATGCACTTTCGGTGTTAAGTCGGGAAAATTCTTGGACTATTTGGTACATCAACGAGGCATCGAAGTCAACCCAGAAAAAATTCGAGCCATAGCTGAAATGAAAGCTCCCAAGACCATCTCCCAAGTACAAAGCTTGGTAGGGAAAATCGTAGCGTTGAACAGATTCATATCAAAATCAGCAGACAGAAGTTTGCCTTTCTTCCAAACGCTTCGAAAAGCAAAAAACTTTGTTTGGACCGAAGAATGCGATCAGGCCTTCGACCAGCTCAAAGAATATTTGACAACATCCCCGTTGTTGGCCAAACCGACGGAAGGGGAACCATTGTATATCTACATCTCGATCTCCGATGCAACCGTTATTTCAGTGCTGGTCAAAATAGAAGGTTCAGAACATAAACCTGTCTATTATTTAAGCAAATTACTACAAAGGGCGGAGAAGAATTACTTGGAAATTGAGAAATTCGCTTTGGCCTTAGTAGTAGCAGCACGAAAACTTCGACCTTACTTTTTGACCTACAAAATCGTGGTTTTAACAAACCAACCACTAAGACAAGTCTTAGCAAAGCCAGAAGCTTCCGGAAGACTAATCAAATGGGCGATCGAACTCAGTCAATTTGAAATCGACTACAAACCGAGAATTGCGATTAAGGCCCAAGTGTTAGCTGATTTCCTACTGGAAACTCCGACACAGGCAACAGAACTATCGAACAGCCTCAACGATGATATCTTGATCATAGAAGATCAAACTTGGTTAATGCATGTTGACGGTGCTTCGTGCCGAGAAGGAGGAGGCGCCGGAATCAACTTCACCGGACCGAATAAAGAGGATTTAAATTATGCGATAACATTGGACTTCGTCGTAACAAACAATGAAGCAGAATATGAAGCGTTAATCGCAGGAATGGAAATGGCGATTGATTTAACCGGATTTCGTCTGGTTAAATGGTATCAGTGAATTTGTGATATTGGGGGTTTTCAATATTTATATATATATTGTAGGGCTCTGTTACTTTATTCCGGATGGATCAATCACAAAGAAAAGCAATATCAAACAGAACAAAAAGTAAATCTTTAAACCAACGCTGAATATAACACAAATATCAGGAGAAATCTCTTTCTTTTATTGAATCATAGTGAGTTGTGCTGTTAAGGCAGCATACAATGGCGTATTCTGGAGTTTTTCGGAGTTCTTTAATACAATGATTAGCTAGGTATTTATATCATGCTAAACCTAGCTTTACAAGGAAACATAGTCCTAATAGGACTCGGCCCATATATCCTTCTTGGGTCCGGAATATAGTCTTCTAGTCGAAGAGAGCTGTACTTGGCCAGGTCGATAAGATGATCTCGAACAGCCTGATTTGGTCGAACCGATCTCAAGTTCTTTAGTCGATCCGTACAGTATGTAGGGTGCGAAATAGCCCCCATCAACGATCAAGGCCAACATTAAAAGCCTTAAAGTATTAACCGATTCAGAGTTAGTGCAAAGACAAATAGAAGGCCTATACGAGGGTAAGGAATTTAATATGGTTAAATACCTTGCCAAAGTGAAAACACTAGCTGAAAAATTCGAAAGCTTCGGTATACAGAACATTCCACGTTCGGAAAATAAATGGGCCAATCAACTATCTAGGTTCACAGGAGCCCATGACGGAAAAACCGAAAGGGTGATCAACTGGTTAATCTCTAATACACCGGCCATCGACATCGATGAAACACCGGCGGTCGATACAATGGAAATCGAAGAAGCAGAAGAAAACTGGATGACTCCAATGATAGACTATCTCCGAGAAGGAAAATTGCCGCTTGACCAAAATGAAGCTCGGAAAATAAAATATCGGGCTCCAAAGTATACATTGGTAGAAGAAAAACTCTACCGGAGATCAGTATCAGGAATTCTTCTGAAATGCATCTCTGAATCACAAACCACTGATATTCTACGAGAAGTACATGAAGGAGACGCAGGGAATCACAGCGGAGCAAGGGCATTGGCTTTAAAATGCCTCCGAACAGGTTATTATTGGCTTACAATCAACAATGATGCCGCTCAGTATGTCCAAAAATGTCATCACTGCCAAGTCCATGCTAATATCTGTCATCGACCAGCAGAAAACATGCACCCAATACCGGTATGTTGGCCTTTCGATCAATGGGGAATGGACATTGTGGGACCGTTCCCAGCGGCTAGATCCAAGAACGCTTATGTCCTGGTCGTTGTTGAATACTTCAGCAAATGGATAGAATGCATCGCCCTTGCACGAATAACTCAATTCCAAGTGATCAATTTCCTATGGAAATTCATAGTATGTCGATTTGGCATCCCGAGGATTCTAATTTCTGATAATGGAACCCAATTCGCGGGAAAACAGGTAATAGAATGGTGTTCAAAACTAGGGATTCAGCAAAATTTTACTTCGGTCGGACATCCAAGAGCGAATGGACAGACTGAAGTAGCAAACCGAGAAATAATAAAATCCTTGGAAAAAAAGATTAGGAGCGGCCAAAGGAAAATGGCTCGATGAACTCCCAGGAGTACTTTGGGCTAATCGAACCACAGTCAGGAGCTCAACCGGGGAAACCCCATTTAGCTTGGTATATGGTTCGAAAGCTGTTATTCCTGTTGAAACTCTAATTCTAACACCAAGAATTGAAATGTACGATGATCAGGAAAATGAAAAGACGAGAGAAAATGATATCGATTTAACAGAAGCTTTAAGAGAAAAAGCCGCTGTACGTTTGCAAGTCACTAAAGCAAATATGAAAAAGGCGTACAATCAAAAGGTACGCATCCGAACCTTCAAAGAAGGAGACCTGGTCTTGAAAAAGGTAGAAGTATCCAAGCATGTGGGAAAATTACAACAAAATTGGGATGGACCTTACGTTGTCATTGGCGTAGGAAAGAAAGGCTCATACAAAATTGCACACTTGGATGGAACAGCCTTACCAAGAACCTGGAATGCAGTCAACCTTAGGAAATACTATGGTAAATAAATTTTAGCAGATTATGCCGCTTTATTTTATTTTATTTTATTAAGTTTTAATCTTTGTAACAAAGGCCTTAGCCTACAGTTCAATTATTAAAGATTTTAGCAATTTTAAATATTAAGTCAAGATTGAATCGATTGTTTCGGTAAACACTCCTTGGAATTCTACTATCATATTGGTTGAGATCGGGACAAAAGGAGTTAAGTATACATTGATCCGCTCAATAAACACTCCTCGATCCAACCATACAAACGAGTCGAGTATACATTGATCCGCTCAATAAACACTCCTCGATCTACTTATAACGATTAAAAGACTTTTGGTATTAAAACCTAAGTCCAAATAAACAACGAGTCGAGTATACATTGATCCGCTCAATAAACACTCCTCGATCTGTTCTCAACGATCTAAAAGGCTTTTGGTATATAAAACCTAAGTCTAAATCATAACGAGCCAAGTATACATTGATCCGCTCAATAAAAACTCCTCGATAATTTTTCAACAATAAATAGGCTTTTGGTATTAAAAACCTAAGTCTAAAACAACAAAAGAGTTGAGTATACATTGATCCGCTCAATAAACACTCCTCGATTACTTTTAACGATTAAAAGGCTTTTGGTATTAAAAACCTAAGTCTGATGAAAAAGAGTTGAGTATACATTGATCCGCTCAATAAACACTCCTCGATTATTTTCAACGATAAATAGGCTTTTGGTATTAAAAACCTAAGTCTAATAAAAAAGAGTTGAGTATACATTGATCCGCTCAATAAACACTCCTCGATTATTTTTAACGATTAATAAGGCTTATGGGTTAAAAACCTAAGTCTAGACAAAGAAGAGTCGAGTATACATTGATCCGCTCAATAAACACTCATCGATCTGTTTTCAACGATATAAAAGGCTTTTGGTATAAAAACCTAAGTCTAAATAAATAAGAGTTGAGTATACATTGATCCGCTCAATAAACACTCCTCGATTATCTTTAACGATTAATAAGGCTTATGGGTTAAAAACCTAGGTCTAGACAAAGAAGAGTCGAGTATACATTGATCCGCTCAATAAACACTCCTCGATCTGTTTTCAACGATATAAAAGGCTTTTGGTATAAAAACCTAAGTCTAAATAAATAAGAGTTGAGTATACATTGATCTACTCAATAAACACTCCTCGATCTATTCCTAACGATCTAAAAGATCTGCTAATACACCTAAATCTTGAAGATGAATTGAGTATGAATCCATCCGCTCGGAAAATGCTCCTCATAAATTATGACCAAATAAACAACAAGGACAATGCAAGGGATAAAAGTAATATTTTATTCATCAAATCAATTACATACAAAAGTCCTAAATTACAGAGGTCTACATATTACTTAAACATCGTTACAATGGTTTAGATGAAATGATCCTATAGATCAGCGATCTTCACGACAATGTCCACGGAAACAGCAATCTCCTCCCTAGTACCTTGTCGATTATGATAGATCACCTAAGAAGCATGCTGCTCAGGATGATCAACTTCTTTAGTTCGATGGCCAGGCTCTGAAGATCAAATGTTCTTCCAGAGGAAATGATCATTACCAGCCAGATGACCGGCAATACTCATTCACCCACAACAAGATACTGCTTCTACTTTAGGAATTAATGTTTTATCCTAGAGCAGCATCTCTTCAGGACCGTCGCAGAAGAAAAAATTTACCAGCACACCACAGTGGACGACCACTCCTGAGGTAACATCCAAGAACGAGGATGCCTGGCAAATATGAACCCTCCATGTGCAAACAGAAACCTCGGACCTCAAATCTTTGAAAACAAAGATTGAGGCCTCATGGGACCCGTTAGTCCAAGGTAGGGCTTCCATGGGACCCGTCAGTACAAGGCAGAAGAACATTAAGCTATTATGGTATGAATCACGATAATGTGACTTTTTGAATATTATGGGATCTGAAGGTAAAATAAAATCCAAGGAAACTGAGATCTCCATCCTTTTTGAGAAATTGCAAATGAAGTATGCAAATCACTTCCCTATTTATAGGGATAGACCTAAGCAATCCAACGGCTGAAAAAGTATTTGATCAATAGACGGAAATGCGACCGTCTGACTTCCTATAATTAATGCAAGTAAGTTGGAACGGCACTATCTAATCGACTCAACAAGTCGATAACAAAAGAAGCCGTAGATCGAAGTGATCAGCGAAATAATCCAAGCGGACCTAAAGGATCTCCGGACCAGAAAGGTCTGCACACTCATATATGATAGTCGATCGCTTGAAAACCTAGGATCCACAACGAGGGCATACAAGTCTAAAACCGTTGTAAAAGGATACTTGCTCGTCTAGAGATAAAAGACTAAACCCTCCACCATACGAGGGTCGTCACTGCCTTATACGTCATGTGGAGAGCCATTAGTTTAGCCATACAAGAACTCCATTGGGGTCCAAGAAATCTGACGTCGTTACTAAGACGATTAATACCACCATGCTAGAATGCAAGGTCGTCACTGCCTAATTTTCCAAAGAATTGCTGAAGGAGGTCTAAACAGGTCAGATCTGGCCAAGACTTTTACATTTTCCAATTCCTCCCATATCAAAGAAATGATATAATGATGCACTGGTTGTTCTGTTTAAGGAACATATAACTCACAGTCAGTACAGAGAAACATAAAGTTTAGGAAGATACTTAGAGAGATATCTTCTCTTCAAACTTAATCCTATGGAAAGAAAAGTAGAGTTCAACAGAAGGAATAATAGCCTCCTTATATAAGTTATACATCACAAAAAGACAAATTTACAAGGCATGGATTGAACATCGACCAAGATGCTGAGCGTTCCTTGACAGCTATTCAATCGATTATCGATACGAATGACCTACTATCTACATTTTGATGTACAACGTGATTTTGGATATAACCCAAGGGACTATACTGGGTTGATCAACAAAAAATTTGATTTGCAGAGCAAACATTATATCATTCAGTTACTTAAACACTGATCGAGCAAGATTAAGCTTCCTTTTCTCTATTCTGAATATTCTCCGCAAAGATCAATATCAGATAAGTATGCTAATCTATGCTGATTATTTCATGATGTTATATTTATGCATAACAACAAAATGTGCATAACAAAACATATCTACAGAATAAAATTGATCAAGGCAAGAATCTGCCTACAAAAGATCATAGTTTCCAATTTAGTCGTTCTCCCAATACAAAAAATTCAGCCCAAGCAACTACACAAAAAGTTGGGCACTAAAAAAAAAAAAAAAAGAGACAGTCCAAGGCCTGCCAGGTCAAACAAATCACTAAGAAGAGTGGTTAACAGGCCAACTAGCGGAAACAGTCTTCCGAGGAGTCAAGTTACCAGCAAACGCCATCAACTCCTCTTGACGCTTTAGATAACCGGCGTCATAACCCTCCTCATAGGACCGCCGTCGAGACTCCTCTGCTAGGGCAGCAGCCTGAACCAAGTCACTTTTCTCTTTCTCCCAGATAGACTTTTCTCCTTGCAATTTTTTCAAATCATCATTGGCGAGCTGCAGCTGGAGAGTCTGCCCTGCGACCTTCGCCGACTCCGACTCCAAACGATGTTGGTAAGCTTCTTTACCATTCCACAGATCGTCATTTTGCACGCCCAGCTGGAGTGCAAAATATTTGGCCTAGAAAAGGAAAAGAATGAGAAAAACACCCACATAACGACGCAGTCAAAATAAAAAAATAAAAATAATGAAAGATTTGTCCACCTGTTCGCACATCTTCACTAGCGACTGAACAAGGCGTACATTGGAAGTACCCTCAAGCTTCTTCAACTCTCCAGGCAGAATAGTGCTCAAACCTAAATCCCAGGACAAAGCGTCGGGCTCAACAGAGCCCGGCAGCTCACTAGCAAGAGAAACACCGTCGGAGCGCGGAGTCGTCGACAGCATAATATCCTTAACCTGCTCAAGGATGGAACGATCGTCTAACGGACGAGGAGATTCCCTCTCGTTAGGACTAATCGAGGTTTCCTTCCCCGAAGCAGAAATAACAGTCCGGCGACCAGACCTTGACTCGCTTCGACCTCCAGAAGGCCCGCCAAATTCGAAGGAAGTAGTCATCACAGTAGTATCATGAAACAAGTAATCAGGAAAATCTTGAGAAATAGGTTGTGTTGAGGAGGGATTTACGAAGGAGCCTTCTTCAGTTTGGCCTCCGCTGATGACCGGGGCAGTAGAGGTAGAAAAAGGAAGGGTATTGACAAAATCCCCTCCATGAAATCCATACTCAAAAGAAGAAACACCTGAAGAAATAGGTATATCGAAAAACTGCTCCACATTGGACGAATCTCCAAAAGCTACCCTACCAGGGGAAGGCCTATTTCCTACTTCTGTAGAAGAAGAAAAATTTGGTTGTACAAAAGATGAACTAACTACAGAGGAAGGTGCGGAAGGGATGACAGGATTATCGGTCATCGAACTACTAACCGAGGACGAACGAGGAGGTTCCATCGAGGGTCCTTCTGTTCGAGACTTTTTTAATCTGGAATTTCTGGCGTTCTCACGCGAAGGACGCTTCGATGTATTACCAAAAAGATTAGTCATGATCGGAATTCAAGAAGTAAATTCAAAATATCGAGAAAGATTATCGACCTAATAAAGGAAGAGTATTCTGTTGAAGAGATAAACAAAGCAGTAAATAGCGAGACAAATTTTTACCTTTTATATTTATACTATACGAAAAGACGCGACAGACCCAAGGAAAGGGCGCGAAATAGAAAAACTGACCTTGGAATAAACACTAGAATTTGAAAAGACACACGCATAATGATTACGGCGAAGTTAATGACTTGTCTGAATTATTACGGCGAAGATGAAAGGACGTGACTGTCAGAATATGAAACGTTTAGCGTACAAAGGGTTAAAAGTGTAAAATTACATTTAAACCTACAATAAATGGTTACAAGGGTATCTTCATGATGTTGGGATAGTGGTTGGGAGGCCTCGATTGTCAGAACAACGACAGTGCGGAATTTAAAATTTTTCGAAGCACCCAAGGTCCCATATTAATTCTCCATATTAATTATACGCAAGCAAGAAACAAAACGCACATAGTAATTAAACAAATGGGTTTTGTGATATACCTCACCACAGGCAAGGTGGTGGAAAACTTCAGTTCTGGATCTGGATTTGGATCTGGTTCACAGAAGTGATCCAAGCATCTCACCTGCAAAGTTAGTCCACACCAATTGGATTCTGGCAACACATCAAGATCTTAGGCTCCGAACTGGATTCAGGAGGTTTGTTATTGCAGGGTTGTGTAGATTCTCTTGACAGGTCAAGATCTAACACAGAGGAATAAAGGGAGAGGGGCGGCGGCACTAGGGCAGCCCACGGCAGCATGTGGCGGCGGCTCTAGGTGGCGGCGACGGCTAGGGTTTCTAGCACAAGGGGGTGGCGGCTACTAGGTCTTAGAGAGGGTAGGGTTTTCTTCTAGGGTGTTAGCTTTTTGAGCTCAAGTAGAACCCCTTTTATAGACTCTCTCTTGACCTAGGTTTGCAAGACTCCTTATGGGCTTTTAATTAAAGGCCCATGTCTTGCAAGCCTTTTCATTTAATTAATTACTTAATTAAATGCCCAGTCCAATTAAATCATTATTTCTTTTATATAATTAATTTAGCAACTCAATTAAGTATTTAATTAATTAAGTTAGCCAATTAATTAATCTCCCACTTGATTTAAATACTTTTAATTCATTTAATTGATTTTATTACCTTTAAATCAATTAATTCCTTTTGTATCCCTTTTAAACAGTCACCGTCCAATTGTATTGTGTGTGACCCTCTGGGTTCACCATCAATTGCCAGCAGGCCCACGAATTCCTCGTGATTTAATTTATGAACAATAAATTGCTCCGGTCAATTAAACAACCTTTAATTGACCACTCCTAGAATCAATTCCTCTATTAACTCAGGAGTACCCACACTTCATGGTCGATGTCTAGCCACAAGCCCATGAAGCCCAACTTCAGGTGAATTGATACTTGTGAACCTCATCTCATATAATCACCATGTACATACGGTCCTTCTATCGACTAATATTCCTGATCAAGACTTAGGGTGTGTGAATTGATCGGCACCTCTAAATTTGTCTCGATTACTATACTTTCTAATTCAGGATAATATTCCATTGTGACCTTCTAAATTGGAAACCCCTCTCCAAATCGTCACCAACTGCGGCCGCAGATTCCTTGGATATATTATCTAAGAATCGTATAGGAAATTCTCTCATCCATTACGATGAGTCAATCGATTCCATATCGGTACTAACCACTCGCGTACATGTCCATACGCACCCAACCTAGGCATGTTATGACCAAGCTACGTGGTCTATACCTAGATCTAAGAACGCACTTTCATGCACCGAATTCGCCCTAGTACCTCAAGTCAAAGGACTAAATCGTACACTATTATAATCCTTGAAAAACATCCCATCACCGATGTGCGTCATGCGCTTCCACAATGGGTTTCTCTGTTCGGGTCGTTCGATGCGTTCAATCCTCCATTGAACCACCTACTCATATGCACTGGCCTCAAATGCCTTGCTCATGAAACGCTACAAATTCACTCCATGTGAATCATGCATACTTGTACAAGTCCTTGCGATTCCTACGATACCCCGTCTCGTTCGGAATCTATGACTTTGAACAGTTTTAAGATCACGACCTTTGAGACTGTTTCATGATTGCACTCAATATTGAAGTGAATCGTCCCATAGTCTATTGTGATCTAAGGATTTCATCCAATCGCTTAAATGTATTCGCGAGAGATGAAGTTGGCCATTGTTTATCTTTATACACATATAAATAAACGTGCGTATTATTATAAAATCAAAAGATTGTTTCTTACAGAATAGTCCTATTACAAGCTAATTGAACTGGCTTGCAGGGCACTATCCTATCACATGAATCAATATATCATACAGCCTGATCGCCCTCCGGAATCGTTTGCTCGCTAACGAAGTCTTCTCCTTTTGCTGGCTCAAAAACCTCTCCCTCTTCCTCTGGATCGATAAAATTTTCATCAAGCTCATCGTTAACATCAGAAGGAGGAATCGGCAATGGGTTTCCGAACTCTTTGACGAGGTGAGCCAAAGGAAAATTTTGATATACGACATCTGGAAGCTCGGAAGGAGAGTATACTTCGCCATAGCGGTTCAACCGAATATGTGCCGCCTTAAAATATTCGTTTCGACGATCCTCGATCATTTCAAAAGCGACCAACTGATGAACCGCCTTCTTGAAAGTACTCTCTAGGAGAGGACCGACCATCTGGTATACCAACGCCATATGGACAGGAGAATTAAGGAATTCACGAATCATATTTTCATCAGGATTCCTGCCATATCGATCCCTAAGTCCACTAAGAGGAATGTGCCCCTCATACTCCTCTAAAGAGGCTTGAAGACTTGACACTTGGGATTCCAACTCGCTAATTCGAGCAGTAATCTGAAACTGGAACTCCTCTAACTTTTTAGCCATTTGATCGGCTTGCTCTTGAGCACGGGAAGTCTCCAGAACCCTGTTTATGATCTCCTGGTCTTCAGTCCCCGTAGCCCTAGTCTCTACGACCGGAACGGAAGAAGACGTTGATGGGCCTACGTCTGAACCAGAGGACTTATGGAGTAAAGCTTTGTATTTCTCATCCAGAAACTCACACTGTTGTTTCAAGAGAGCAGTTTCATAGGCATATGAGGCTAAACAAGTCTTAGTCTGAAAAAGTAAAGGGGTAAAAACAAAAAAATAAGTTAGCAAAATAAAAAGATCTTCGAAGGAAGATATCCTATAAAGCAAACTTAAAAAAGAGGTTACCTTTTCAGCATACCGAAAAGCTCGCTGAAATTTCTCTAGAGGATCCTTCCGAAGAAGCTTATTCAGATCGCGAGTAAAAACGCCAAATAAAAGAACACGCGTTGCCTTATCGACCGCGTTCTCGCTCTCGTCGTGGACAAGAGAATCTTTCTCAGAATAACCAGCAGCTCTCTTTCCCTCTAAATGATCCTCAATCATTTCGACAAAAGTAGGTTTTGGATGATTATCGCCAGGTAAAGAGAGATCGTTACCAGAATGACCATAGTAGCTCCTCTTTCTCTCCACCGGATTATCGTTAGGATGAGGCATCGACCAGCTGTGACATCCACGAATACCTAAGGATGTCCTAAGCTGAAGGGGGATAACCGGATCCAATCCCTTGACGAATAGGGGAATCTTGGGAAGAATATGGAGATTCCTCTCCATTCTCCTCGGAGTCATGACTCAACTCTAGCTTTCTCTTCCGAGACGCTCTCTGCTCGATAGGGACGTTCTCAATGGATTTGGAGGATTTGGACAATACCATTTTTCCCTTTGAAGAATGTCGAGAATTTTCTACCATATGAGCTGAAAAAGAAACAAGATGAAAATCAGTTTCTCTGTATAGAAGGTATCATCACAACACTAAGCTAAAGTGAAATGCTTACCAAGTGATTCAGATGATGAACTGATTGGAAAATTATGAGCACTCAATCCCGCTTTACGAAGGAAAGCTTCCCCAATCAGAAGAGCACTCTGATATTTGTTGGCACGCATAGCGAGGATTTCACCAATAAACTGAGCATCATCAGGAATGAATTCACCAGTCGGCAGGCGACCTCCGTAAATCCATTTGGAGCCATGATCCCACGAGAAGGGCATGGTCGAACCATCCGCCAAACAAAGATGAGGTGGGGGGCGAACGAAGAAAAAATGAGATTTCCAAAAAGGGTTGCTAGAAACGGGGGAATCGAAGATTGCTCGACTAGGCCTCTGACTAGCGAAGAAATATCCGCGATTGGAAGAACTGGAAATATTGAACCGAAAAAGTTGTGTAAAGTTACGAAAGGAAGGTTTGAACCCTTTCGCGATCATTAAGACAGAAAAACAAACCACGAAGGCCACAGAGTTTGGAACTAATTGTGTCAAGGACACACTGAATATTTTTAGAATATCAAGAAAGAGGGGAGACAACGGAAGACGCAGACCGCTATTAAAATGGGCCGTGTAAAAGGCTCGACATCCTTCCGGTGGAGATGTAACCCTATCAGAAGGAGAAGGGAGAATTATCTCAGAACCCTCCGGGAAATATTTGGCATAATTATTCACAACCTTCGGAAAAGTGTCCACCGTATAAGCACAAGCTAGGTCCTCAATTGGTTCAGAAATTTGAGGAGCAGTACCTTTGCCCTTTTTGGCTTGGGCAGCGACATCTGTATCGGAAAGGATTTGTACCATAAAAGTGTCTTCAACAGGAACAACAAATTCAGGAACTGCAGTTTGTTCGCCCGAAAGATTAGAATGCAACTCCTCCTCGTTATTAGGAGTGACGTTCTCCCTAGAGGAAGAAGAAGATTTTCTTAAAGAAGCCATATTTTCAGATTCTCGGAGGATATAAGTCGATAGAAGGAAAGCTTTATATGATGAACGACTAAGCAAGAAAATGACTACGAACTATAAGCAAGTATAAAGGAGAAATGACAAACTCAATAGTCACCTATTTATACTGAAAAGAGAAAAGACGTTTCGAACTCGTCACAACTAATCACATTCCCGCCAAAAATGGAAGAAGATCAAAAGCCTCCCCGAAAGGACGCGTGGCGATTCGTAATTGGAGAGAGAAAACGACTATCTATGATGCGTTGCACTCTTTTCCTTACTTAAGATTTTTTCCCACAGGGTTTTTTCTTAAGTATGGTTTTTAACGAGGCACCATTCATAGAAGATACACAGTCGTAAAAAATTATCTACTTCTACGAGCTTCTATTATCTATACGCTCGAAGAAGTGAGGGAGTACTGATGGGGGCTATTTCGCACCCCTTATAATGTACGGATCGACTGAAGAACAGAAGATCGGTTCGACCAAACAAGATAGTTCGGGATCATCTTATCGACCCGGCCGAATACAGTTCTCTTCGACAAGAAGACTACACTCCGAACTCAAGAAGGATATTTGGGCCGAGTCCTATTAGGATTATATTTCCTTGTAACGCTAGGTTTAGTATGATATAAATACCTAGTCAATCATTGTATTATACAACTCTGGATCACAAGGCAAATACGCCATTGAATTCTGCGTAAACAGCAGAACCCAAAATTATTCAATAAAGAAAAGAGCTTTTTCTTCATATTTGTGTTATTTTTACGTTGGTTACGATAATTACTTGTTGTTCCTACGAAATTGCTCTTCCTTGAGATTGATCCATCCTGAATAAAGTAACAGAGCCCTATAAATCATATATATTGAGAATCCCCAATATCTCATATTCACTGATACAATTAACCCGACGAAAACAGGTTAAATCAATAGAGGATCAGGCTCGCAAGAATCAGGCAAGACATAATCTATAGGAATCTTATCATGACGAGGGATTTTAAACTCAGTTATATCCTTAATTTGCTCCAAGATACAACGATCATCAACAAGTGCGAGGATTCCCTCTCATTAGGACTCACAGAGGTTTCATTCCCCGAGTAAGAAATTACCGTCCTCCAACCGGACCTATGTCCGGCCCGACCACCAGAAGAACCACCAGCCTCGAAGGAAGTAGTCATTGCAGTAGTATCAGAAAGTAGGAAATCCGTAAAACTTTGACTGACTGACTGAGGGTGGAAACTAACCAAAGAAGGATCTATAACCTGGCCACTATTCGCTAGCTCAACGGTATCGTTTACTTCACCTTCACCAATAACGAACTCAATAGCAGAAGAGGAAGGATTTGAGTCGTCGAGAACGTAACCATTCAAACTATGATCGGAGGAAGGAACAGTCGAAGAAACAGGAATATTAAAAGATTGCTCCAGGTTGGACATATCCCCAAAAGCAACCCTACCAGGGGAAAGTCTCCTTTCGAAATCAGAAGGGATAATGGGATTTTGTTGAGAAAACTACAAGTTAACATTCACGTCGTTCGAACGATCAGAGGGGACAACAGAAGTATGAGTCCCCGACCTTCTAACGGTCTGGAGTCGAGGAGGGTCAACTGAAGGCCCCTCGTTGCGAGACCTCTTTGGTCTAGGATTTCTGGAGTTATCGCGTGAAGAATGCTTGGAAGTGTTACCGAAAAGATTGCTCATTCTCGGAAATCCGAAGAAAACTTTAAAATATCGAGCGGAATTATCGACCTGCTGGGGAGAATATTTTATCTAAGCAGGAATGTGCAGTAAAATAGCGAAGAACTTTTTACCTCGGGTATTTATACTAAGTGAAAAGACGCGACAGACCTTCGGGACAGGCGCGAAATAGAAAACCTGACCAATGAACAATCACATGAATTCGAAATGACACAAACATAATGATTATGCTAGAATTAATGACTTATGTCTAAATTATCGAAATAAATGAAGAAGCTTAAACAAGTCGAGAATATGAATCGTCTTATTCAAAGAGTTAAAAAAGTAAAATCACAAATTACACAGTAATTGTTATTATCAAAGTTATTCATCGCATTTATCCAGGGTCCCATGATCACTCTCTACTACGTCTTGATCGCCGACAAAAGCTTCTGATCGGGGCTATTTCGCACCCCTTATAATAATCGGAATGATTGGTCCATATACGTTCGGACCGACCAGGAGTCTAATTCATTAAAAAACTGCCAGGTTCGATCTGCGTTATCAATCCTCGGCGACCAAGAGTAATGTCCGACTTCCACGAGGATTGCTATGCCTAGTCCTATTAGGATTATGTTTCCTTGTAAAGCTAGGGTTATTGTCATATAAATACCTAGTTAAACATTGTATTTGAGACAGCTAACAATCTGAGCTCACGCCTACACATTTGGCTAATCTAATATCATACTTAATAGAAAAGCTTTTGCTATACTATTTGCTAATACATCGTCTTATTACTTATTGTTCTTTGCGTATTTGTTCTTCCTTGAAAACGATTCATCCTAAATAAAGTAACAGAGCCCGATAATCATACTGAATCTGACCTCCTAAATATATTATATATATCATTGATTTAATCTAACACAGCGAAAAACGGTTAAATCAGTTGGCGCCCACCGTGGGGCTAGGTTAATTATTCGATCGACATGTGGCTCGCCCAAGGAAGAGCGCCCGTAACGGAGCAAGGAGTAACATGACGAACGCTCGTAACACATCCGATGATCAACCGGACGATACTAACAACAACGTCCTTTTAAGTAATAACAATCAGCAAGAGAGCGAGCGGCTGCCAAATCAGGAGGAACCACTAGGGACAAATATCCAAAACCCACAAGGACAACAGGGGATCCCCGCCAATACGGTACCTGAAGACCATGTGGCTCCAGCAATCCCTGCTCCCTTGTCAGATACTCAGGAGAAGCTGCGACAAATCGCTATGCTCTTTAAGTCACTCTGTCCAGGGGAATTACTGGTACCCGAGCAAGTTTCTAGAAACCCTAGAGCGACTAGGGCAAATCCTATTCAAAGGACACCGAGGCAGGTCGATTAGATCTCTCAACAAGCGGACAGCCCCGCAAGCGAACAATGATCGTTGCACAGTCCGCAAAAGAGCAATTCGAAACTATGCAATGAGCGTATCCGAAGACAAACGGGTCGGACAAGGCCGCAACCCATCGGCCCCGATAAAAGGAACATACCGTAATTCCCATCGAAGATGATATAGTTGGCGTAATTCCTAATCGACCACGAACCATGCGATTCTCGGAAAGAGAAATTGAAAAAATGGTACAAGAACGTCTGGAACAACGCCTACGAACTGTTCAAAATCCATGGGCCAGAAGTACTGAGATCCAAGAGAGCCTAGCAACATGCTCCCCCTTCTGCAAGAAAATAAAAGAAGCCCAATCCTCGGGACAAGTTCCGGGACGACTGCCCAGATACGATGGAACAGCCGACCCAGATGATTATATATTCAGCTTTACTAACATAATAAATCTATATGCTCACTCGGCTGAATTCACTGCAAAATTGATGGTCACCACATTCGAGGGGCTAGCTTTGGACTGGTTTGCAAAACAACCCACCAGTTCCATATTCAGCTTTAGAGAATTATGCAATAAGCTAACTCAGCATTTCGCTAGCCAGAAGAGACAGAAATTGCCAATGAGCAAGTAAACTACCTTTTCATAACCAAACTCATTTGACCTGATGGGTGGATTTCCTTTCCCTATAGGTTCAGGTACACCTGGACGCGCACACCCATTCCTGACTTATTAAGGGAAAAAAGAATAAGACTTACTTGGATAATGAAATCGAGAAGATTGCGTTCAGTTCAATTCACGTCGAAACGAAAGAATGAATCTCGTACCAACCCACGGGCAATCATCTTCTGAGCTCTGGTCTGCGACCACCTTTGATTTAACGTAGAATTGCTTAAAATCGACTCCCCAAATATCGATTACATAATCTCCATTCTTTTCGATCTCACGAAAAACAGTCAATTCGGGAATGCCCTCAGTAGAAAGCAACCTAGAACGTTTGCTGATATTATGACCTTGGCATCAAAGTACATGACCCAAGAGGAGATGAACTCTTTTAAAGACAAAAATAAATATAAAGCTCCCGCCTCCGGTTCCAAACGGCAAGATAGAATTCTCGATCAAAAATCCATGGATCACGATCGATCCATTAGAAGAGGCAATGTCTTCCAGCGATTAGAATATAATCGAAACGATCAAGACAGACGACCTAATGTCTATCAAAGACCTAGATCGGACGAGTCAGCGAACAGGAGCAGAATCAACCAAGTAGAATACCCCAGGCTGACCGTTCCAATAGAAGAAATCTTGGTAGTACTTGAGAGGAACAATTGGATCCCGGCAGCATAGAGAATCGCTCAACCAAGGCCAGGGGCACGAAACTATGATCTATATTGTAGATATCACCGCGCACATGGGCATCGCACTGAAGATTGTTTTCACCTTAAAAAAGAAATTGAAAAACTGATTGAACAAGGAAAATTAGATGATTATTTAGAGCCGAACAACCGCAAGTGTGGGAGAAGTCGGAGCCCTCGGAATAATAACCGAAGAGGAAGCTCCCGAAGAAGGTCCCCTAACGATGGCCCCCCACAAGAGTTGAATGATGGTCAGGTCAATGGCACCATCCATACGATCTCAGGAGGACCAGCCGGCGGGGACAGTCGCAATGCTCGTCACAGGACCGCCAGGTCCATACTGGGAAGCGCCAGGTACCCAAAGGAAATATGGACGCTAGAAAGAAAATCACCTAAGCACCAGCTGATCAGTTTCGACGAGAGCGAAGTACCAACGAACTTTGTTTGGGACACAAAAGAAGACAACCCTGATTTTACAATGGTGGTATCGCTAGAAATTGCGAACTATAATGTTAAAAGAATCCTGATCGACAATGGAAGCTCGGCCAACATCATCTCTACAAAGGTTTTAGCCCAGATGAACTTGGGACAAATAACATTTCAAAAGGTAGCTACGCCTCTAGTAGGGTTTGGAGGTTCCGAAATTGTCCCCTGTGGCACAATAGCTTTAAGTGTATCACTCGGAAGGAAACCACATCGTACGGTGAAGCTAATCAAATTCTTAGTAGTAGAAACCCCCTTTGCCTACAACGCGATCCTAGGGCGACCTGCCCTCAACCTATTCCGAGCGGTTGTTTCAACTTACCATCAGAAAATAAAATTTCCAACTGACGCAGGAATCGGAGAAATAGTAAACGATCATTGTATGGCATGGGACTGCTACAACACCTCCTTAACCTTAGGGAACCGCTCCAGAACGTTTACCCCAGCTAAAAGAAAACTTGAAGAAGATGTTGACAGAGTCGAGATTGAAATCCCCAGCACAGACCGAGTAGATAAAAAGGGAAAGAAACCGGTCGATTTGGCTTTGAAACCACCAGAACACAAAGATGTCCTACTAGTGGGAGGAGATCCAACGAGAAAGACCAGAATAGGAACCGAACTCAGTAAGGAAGGGAAAGTAATGCTGGTGAATTTCCTCAGAGAAAACATAGATATCTTCGCTTGGAGTGCGGACGACATTGAAGGGATCAATCCCAGAGTAATCAGTCACTCGCTGAAAATCGACCCCATGGCAAAATCCACTAGACAAAAGAAGAGGAATCATGGGCCGATAAAAGATATATAATCAAGGCATAAGTAGAAAGGCTACTCAAGGCAAACAAATTCGAGAAATACACTTCTCGGAATGGCTATGTAATGTCGTATTAGTAGCAAAAGGGCATAAGAAGGATAATAAGTGGAGAATGTGTAATGACTTCACCAACCTAAACAAGCTATGTCCGCGCGATCCATATCCCCTCCCGAGGATCGACTTATTGGTCGACTCAACCGCTGGCTTTGCAATTTTCAGCATGATGGACGCCTTCCAAGGTTTTTATCAAATATACATGGATGAGCAAGATCAAGAGAAAACGGTCTTCATAACCGAGCAGGGTGTTTACTTCTTCATAGTCATGCCTTTTGGCCTGAGGAACGCCGGGGCCACCTACCAGAAGATAGTAAACCTAATGTTCAAGGAGTTGATTGGAGAAATAATGGAAGTCTACGTAGACGACATGCTGGTCAAAAGCATGAATGAAGCTGACCATGTGAGGCATCTCGATCGATGCTTCCGAATATTGAGAAAATACCGAATGAAGCTGAATCCTGCAAAATGCACCTTCGGAGTTAAGTCGGGAAAATTTTTGGGCTATTTGGTACATCAACGAGGAATTGAGGCCAATCTAGAAAAAATTCGAGCCATAACCGAAATGAAGCCTCCTAAAACGATCTCCCAAGTACAAAGCTTGGTAGGGAAGATCGTGGCGTTAAACAGATTCATCTCCAAGTCGGCCGACAGAAGTTTGTCTTTCTTTCAAACTCTTCGAAAAGCAAAAAACTTTGTTTGGACCGAGGAATGCAACCAGGCCTTCGACCGGCTAAAGGAATATCGGACGACCTCCCCACTATTGGCCAAACCAACCGAGGGAGAACCATTATACATTTACATATCAATCTCCGATCTGGCCATTAGTTCAGTTCTAGTGAAAATAGAAGGCGTGGAACATAAGCCTATTTATTACTTAAGTAAGTTACTACAAGGGGCGGAGAAGAACTATTTGGAAATAGAAAAATTCGCTTTGGCCTTCGTAGTGGCGGCGCGCAAACTCCGACCTTACTTTCTGACCTACAAAATTGTGGTGTTAACCAACCAACCTCTAAGACAGGTCTTAGCGAAGCCGGAAGCCTCTGGAAGGTTGATCAAGTGGGTAATTGAGCTCAGTCAGTTTGAAATCGAGTACAGACCAAGAATTGCAATTAAGGCCCAAGTCCTAGCTGATTTCCTATTAGAAATTCCGACCCAGACAACTGAACATACAGAATCAACCAGCCATGACAATGACATCTTGATCATAGAAAATCATACCTGGTTAATGCATGTCGACGGTGCTTCATGCGGAGAAGGAGGAGGTGCCGGGTCAACTTTACCGTACCAAATAAGGAGGATATAAACTATGCTATTACATTGGACTTCGTAGTGACGAAAAACGAAGCAGAATATGAAGCGCTAATCGCAGGAATGGAAATGGTGGTTAAAGCTAACATAAAGAATCTTAAAGTTTTAACCGATTCTGAGTTGATACAAAGGCAGATAGAAGGTCTATACGAGGCAACGGAATTTAACATGATCAAATACCTCGTCAAAGTAAAGGAATTGGCTGAGAAATTCAAAAATTTAGGATACAGAACATCCCACGATCAGAAAATAAATGGGCCGATCAATTATCTAGATTTACAGGGTCTAACGACGGTAAAACAGAAAGAGTAATCAATTGGTTAATTTCCAAAACACCGGCAATAGATATCGATGATACACCGATCGCTGAGATGATGGAAATTGAAGAAGCTGAAAGAAACTGGAGGACTCCGATGATAAACTATCTTCGAGAAGGAAGATTACCGCTTGATCCAAATGAAGCTCGGAAAATAAAATATCAAGCTCCAAAATACACATTATTAGAAGAAAAACTTTACCGAAGATCGGTATCGGGAATTCTTCTAAAATGCATCTCCGAATCTCAAACCAACGATGTCCTTCGAGAAGTACATGAAGGAGAAGCAGGAAATCACAGTGGAGCAAGGGCCTTAGCTTTAAAATGCATTAGAACGGGCTATTATTGGCCTACCATTAACAATGATGCCATACAATATTTTCAAATATGTCATCATTGTCAAGTTCATGCTAATATAAGTCATCAACCAGCTGAAAACATGCACTCAATACCGGTATGCTGGCCATTCAATCAATGGGGGATGGACATCGTGGGACCCTTCCCAGTAGCCAGGTCTAAGAAAGCATATGTTCTAGTCGCTGTCGAGTATTTCAGTAAATGGATAGAATGCGTCGCCCTTGCTCGAATAACTCAATTCCAAGTGATCAACTTCTTATGGAAATTCATAGTGTGTCGATTTGGCATCCCAAGAATCCCGATCTCTGATAACGGAACCCAATTTGCGGGAAAACAAGTAGTGGAATGGTGTACCAAACTAGGAATTCAGCAAAACTTCACTTCAGTTGGGCATCCAAGAGCAAATGGACAAACTGATGTAGCGAACCGAGAAATAATAAAGTCTTTGGAAAAAGATTAGGGGCAGCCAAAGGAAGATGGCTGGATGAACTGCCAGGAGTACTTTGGGCTAATCGAACGACAGTCAGAACTTCAACTGGGAAGACCCCATTCAGTTTAGTTTATGGCTCGGAAGCTGTGATTTCGGTCGAAACACTAATTCCAACACCAAGAATTGAAATGTATGATGATCAGGAAAACAAAATGGCGAGAGAAAGTGATATCGACTTGACAGAAGCATTAAGAGAGAAAGTTGCCGTGCGATTACAATTCGCTAAATCAAACATGGAGAAAGCCTATAATCAAAAAGTCCGCATACGAACCTTCAAAGAAGGGGACTTGGTGCTAAAAAAGGTAGAGGTATCCAAGCATGTGGGAAAATTACAACAGAATTGTGATGGACCATACATTGTCATTAGTGTAGGAAAGAAAGGTTCATACAAAATTGCACACTTGGACGGAACACCCCTACCGAGAACATGGAATGCAGTCAACCTAAGACGATACTATGGAAAGTGAATCCTAGTAAATTGTTCTGGTTAATTTCTTTTGATGACGTATGCTTTATTTTTATTCATTGTAATAAAGGCCTTGGCCTGAGTTTCCTACTCAAAGAATTTTATCAATGATTACGACTTTGAACACCAAATCTAAGGATCACTTGAGTTAAAGGCGACGTATCCTAACGAGTTGAGTATAAATCGATTAATCCGATAAACGCTTGTTGGATGAAGATGAAGTTGAAGAGCAAAGAAGACAAGTGATTAAGGGAAAGTTTTGATGATTTCCAAAACATCATAATCAGCTAAGTATGGAAAGCTTAGCTCCCTTAGAAGAACCTTGAACAAACAAAGAAGATATCAGAAGAGTTCAAAGTTCAAAGACCAGAAGACTAGTGATCTCATGCTGAAACAGCGAACAGAAAGGTAGGTCATCAACCGAGTCAAATCAGATTAGTTCAGTATTTGATCAGCAGAGTGCCTATCAGAGGGGTTGCTTCGATCAGCAGAGTAAAAGAGATCAAGAGTTCAGTCCAACGGTAATAAATGTGTTTGGGCCCAATAAATTGGGTATTGAATAAAATGCTAAAAAATAAAAACCATGTTCTGCATAATGATGGGTGGAACAAGCCCAAAATTGGTTCCCTATAAGGACTAATTTTGCATATGCACGCTCCAAGATAAAGATGGGCTATATTTAAATAAATACGAATTGGTTTTGATTAGTATATATTCAATCAATAAAATTTTTACTATGTACTATATGTTTGAAATTCTTTTTCATATTCATAATTGAATAAGAATCTCATTTAAAGTTTCAATACACCCATGTTTACGTAATTTTTTTGAGAAACTTGATAATTAAATGTAACATGATATTACACGTGTGATATAAAGGGACACACATAATCTAATTTGTTCAATTATTTTCTAGGTAAGTGATGTATATCATATATTTTGCATAAACTCGTCACTTTTCCATCAAAAAATTATGGAATATACATATCCAATGACAAAATAATATCTTTAAACTGAGCAATGTAAGGACGAAGAAAAATCTTGAAATTTTCAACTTAGAGCCATTTATTGTAATAACGGCAAATACTTCTGCAGGTTTCACCCCAGCTTGTCAAGGGCTCATCAATAGGTTAGGATACCCATTAGGAGAAGTGCGCAAATAATGTACACGTCTTACCTGTCTCAAAATATAAGTCATGTCTAAAACTTATAAAATTTCTAGGAAAAAAAAAAGGAAAGAGAAAAGAATCCATTCAAACATTTGACTTTTTCCTGATATTTTCCTTTAAATCTCCTCGGGATTACAAGAACAATAAAACTGGCAATGAAAAAGGAATGCCTTGCCTAAAAATGAAGGTGCTGATTTAGGCAATTTTAATGCAATTATAGATTACCAGCATCCCATTCACAAATCACAATCCTCTGCTCTGCCAGAAAGAAATAAAATCCTTATAAATATGACCATCTTTTCACTTATTTTTCCAAAGGCAAGAATTAGTAGTGAAAAAAAGAGAAAAATAATGGAGTGTAATAAAATCCCAGAAGTAATACTAAATTCTGGCCATAGGATGCCTCTAATTGCCATGGGGACTGTAGGTGACCCCCTTCCACCACCCGAACAACTAACATCAATCTACATCGACGCCATAGCCACCGGATACCGTCATTTTGACACGGCTTCCATCTATAACACAGAGGAGCCTCTTGGCAAAGCAGTGGCCAAAGCTTTAGAAATCGGCCTAATCAATAACCGCGATGAATTGTTTATTACTTCCAAGCTATGGTGCACGGATGCACACCACGATCTCGTTCTACCTGCCCTCAAAGAAACACTCAGGTACCATATTCTAAATAACATGGCATTTTTTCATCAATTGAAATGGTACGTCTTTTATTTTTATTGCAGGAAATTAGATCTAAATTATGTGGATCTTTATCTGATACATTGGCCGGTAAGAGTCACGAAAGACTCGAAATATTTAGAAATTTCGAATGAAAACATCCTTCCATTCGATATTAACGCAACATGGAAGGGCATGGAAGAGTGTTGTGAATTTGGCTTGGCTAAATCTATAGGTGTAAGCAATTTCAGTTGGGTAAAACTGAAGAAAATTCTCGATCAAGCCACCATACCACCCGCGGTTAATCAGGTAATTAACCACGGAGAGGCATTAATTTAATATTTATACTTTATATATAGCGTCCTCACGTGTAGGCGGTACACATTTTACTCGAGCCTACACAAGACCTCTTTTGGGCCCACACTTTAATACCATATTGAATGTCCAACTTATCTAAGAGTCAGAGAGGAGAGATGTTTAAAATTTACACTTGAACGTCTAATTTGAATTTTCAGGTGGAGTTGAATATTTCCTGGCAACAAGAAAAGCTGCTAGAGTTTTGTCGAACGAATAGCGTTCATTTAAGTGCATGGTCACCGTTAGGATCTCATAATTCATATTGGGGATCACATAAAGTGTTGGAGAGTCCAGTTCTTCAAAATATTGCATCCGCTAAAGCAAAATCAGTGGCGCAGGTTTTTATATACATATATCCTTTTGATGCATATAAATTTGTTCTTGAATTTGTATTTAAATTTCTTATGTATTCGTCAGATTGGTTTAAGATGGATATATGAGCAAGGTGCAAGCATGGTTGTGAAGAGCTTTAACAAGGAAAGGATGAAGGAAAACATTCAAATTTTCGACTGGGAACTGAGCACGGAAGAACTGAAGAATATAAAGCAAATACCTCAGTGCAGAGGATCTTTTGGTGAATGGTTTGTTCATGAGAATGGTCCATACAAATCTGTCGAAGAACTTTGGGATGGTGAAATATGACTTTAGAAAACTTCCTTTTCAGTTAGTTCATTGTGTACCGACAATTTCTAGAACTAAGACCATAATATATTAGAGCTTCATTTCTTTCTATAGATAAGAATACTTGAAGTGCTTGTTGGAGCTCGAAATTTGTTCGTTCAATGTCATCGATTGATCGCTTAAAGCCAAAACCACTGTCACATTTATCATTGATATTCATTGATATTGTCGACGCTAACTGATCAGGCGTCCATTATCTTTCCAAATTCCAAATCCAAATGTAATCCTTGAAAGTTTATGTGCCCATAAACAATACATGACATCAACAACAACTAGTTAACAACAAAAACAAAATCTAGTGGCAAAACCGCATAATACATATAGCATCAGTGATTAAACTTCATTCACGGCCACGGGATGTTCTATTCTATGGTGGATTAGCATTACCTGTCGTAGGCCCTTTTAAACTAAAGAAATACTACTCGATTGATAGAATTTGTTTATAGGATTCAGTCACTGAAAATTTAACCAAATTTTTACGAGAATTGCAAGAGTGGTGTAATTAGGACCCTACGATCAAACATTACATGATAAGCTCTCTATCATTTTTGTCTCCAAAGAAACTAGCTCTAATGCATTTAAATGTATAATATCCAAGAGTTTACGGTGTATTACTTACATTTTAATTTCACATTACGACTAGAAATATCTCTTTAATTAAAGATAAGAGAATGGTTTTCATGAAAAGATTTCGTGATTATCATTTTTCTATTGATGAAATTCGAAGGTTTGAAAATTTTGAAACCATGTGAATTTCACTTAAAAATTAAATTAAGGTAAGAAAACAACGTCTTTTTGAAGATTTGGTGGTCCAAACCGCCTTCGAAAATTACAGAGGCATCCCCTCTGGTTAAAAACCTATCACAAAACCTCCTCTACAAGGGAATGGGCCATTATCTTCCCAGATTAAATATATTTTAATGTGTTTGGGCCCAATAAATTGGGTATTGAATAAAATGCTAAAAAATAAAAACCATGTTCTGCATAATGATGGGTGGAACAAGCCCAAAATTGGTTCCATATAAGGACTAATTTTGCATATGCACGCTCCAAGATAAAGATGGGCTATATTTAAATAAATACGAATTGGTTTTGATTAGTATATATTCAATCAATAAAATTTTTACTATGTACTATATGTTTGAAATTCTTTTTCATATTCATAATTGAATAAGAATCTCATTTAAAGTTTCAATACACCCATGTTTACGTAATTTTTTTGAGAAACTTGATAATTAAATGTAACATGATATTACACGTGTGATATAAAGGGACACACATAATCTAATTTGTTCAATTATTTTCTAGGTAAGTGATGTATATCATATATTTTGCATAAACTCGTCACTTTTCCATCAAAAAATTATGGAATATACATATCCAATGACAAAATAATATCTTTAAACTGAGCAATGTAAGGACGAAGAAAAATCTTGAAATTTTCAACTTAGAGCCATTTATTGTAATAACGGCAAATACTTCTGCAGGTTTCACCCCAGCTTGTCAAGGGCTCATCAATAGGTTAGGATACCCATTAGGAGAAGTGCGCAAATAATGTACACGTCTTACCTGTCTCAAAATATAAGTCATGTCTAAAACTTATAAAATTTCTAGGAAAAAAAAAAGGAAAGAGAAAAGAATCCATTCAAACATTTGACTTTTTCCTGATATTTTCCTTTAAATCTCCTCGGGATTACAAGAACAATAAAACTGGCAATGAAAAAGGAATGCCTTGCCTAAAAATGAAGGTGCTGATTTAGGCAATTTTAATGCAATTATAGATTACCAGCATCCCATTCACAAATCACAATCCTCTGCTCTGCCAGAAAGAAATAAAATCCTTATAAATATGACCATCTTTTCACTTATTTTTCCAAAGGCAAGAATTAGTAGTGAAAAAAAGAGAAAAATAATGGAGTGTAATAAAATCCCAGAAGTAATACTAAATTCTGGCCATAGGATGCCTCTAATTGCCATGGGGACTGTAGGTGACCCCCTTCCACCACCCGAACAACTAACATCAATCTACATCGACGCCATAGCCACCGGATACCGTCATTTTGACACGGCTTCCATCTATAACACAGAGGAGCCTCTTGGCAAAGCAGTGGCCAAAGCTTTAGAAATCGGCCTAATCAATAACCGCGATGAATTGTTTATTACTTCCAAGCTATGGTGCACGGATGCACACCACGATCTCGTTCTACCTGCCCTCAAAGAAACACTCAGGTACCATATTCTAAATAACATGGCATTTTTTCATCAATTGAAATGGTACGTCTTTTATTTTTATTGCAGGAAATTAGATCTAAATTATGTGGATCTTTATCTGATACATTGGCCGGTAAGAGTCACGAAAGACTCGAAATATTTAGAAATTTCGAATGAAAACATCCTTCCATTCGATATTAACGCAACATGGAAGGGCATGGAAGAGTGTTGTGAATTTGGCTTGGCTAAATCTATAGGTGTAAGCAATTTCAGTTGTGTAAAACTGAAGAAAATTCTCGATCAAGCCACCATACCACCCGCGGTTAATCAGGTAATTAACCACGGAGAGGCATTAATTTAATATTTATACTTTATATATAGCGTCCTCACGTGTAGGCGGTACACATTTTACTCGAGCCTACACAAGACCTCTTTTGGGCCCACACTTTAATACCATATTGAATGTCCAACTTATCTAAGAGTCAGAGAGGAGAGATGTTTAAAATTTACACTTGAACGTCTAATTTGAATTTTCAGGTGGAGTTGAATATTTCCTGGCAACAAGAAAAGCTGCTAGAGTTTTGTCGAGCGAATAGCGTTCATTTAAGTGCATGGTCACCGTTAGGATCTCATAATTCATATTGGGGATCACATAAAGTGTTGGAGAGTCCAGTTCTTCAAAATATTGCATCCGCTAAAGCAAAATCAGTGGCGCAGGTTTTTATATACATATATCCTTTTGATGCATATAAATTTGTTCTTGAATTTGTATTTAAATTTCTTATGTATTCGTCAGATTGGTTTAAGATGGATATATGAGCAAGGTGCAAGCATGGTTGTGAAGAGCTTTAACAAGGAAAGGATGAAGGAAAACATTCAAATTTTCGACTGGGAACTGAGCACGGAAGAACTGAAGAATATAAAGCAAATACCTCAGTGCAGAGGATCTTTTGGTGAATGGTTTGTTCATGAGAATGGTCCATACAAATCTGTCGAAGAACTTTGGGATGGTGAAATATGACTTTAGAAAACTTCCTTTTCAGTTAGTTCATTGTGTACCGACAATTTCTAGAACTAAGACCATAATATATTAGAGCTTCATTTCTTTCTATAGATAAGAATACTTGAAGTGCTTGTTGGAGCTCGAAATTTGTTCGTTCAATGTCATCGATTGATCGCTTAAAGCCAAAACCACTGTCACATTTATCATTGATATTCATTGATATTGTCGACGCTAACTGATCAGGCGTCCATTATCTTTCCAAATTCCAAATCCAAATGTAATCCTTGAAAGTTTATGTGCCCATAAACAATACATGACATCAACAACAACTAGTTAACAACAAAAACAAAATCTAGTGGCAAAACCGCATAATACATATAGCATCAGTGATTAAACTTCATTCACGGCCACGGGATGTTCTATTCTATGGTGGATTAGCATTACCTGTCGTAGGCCCTTTTAAACTAAAGAAATACTACTCGATTGATAGAATTTGTTTATAGGATTCAGTCACTGAAAATTTAACCAAATTTTTACGAGAATTGCAAGAGTGGTGTAATTAGGACCCTACGATCAAACATTACATGATAAGCTCTCTATCATTTTTGTCTCCAAAGAAACTAGCTCTAATGCATTTAAATGTATAATATCCAAGAGTTTACGGTGTATTACTTACATTTTAATTTTACATTACGGCTAGAAATATCTCTTTAATTAAAGATAAGAGAATGGTTTTCATGAAAAGATTTCGTGATTATCATTTTTCTATTGATGAAATTCGAAGGTTTGAAAATTTTGAAACCATGTGAATTTCACTTAAAAATTAAATTAAGGTAAGAAAACAACGTCTTTTTGAAGATTTGGTGGTCCAAACCGCCTTCGAAAATTACAGAGGCATCCCCTCTGGTTAAAAACCTATCACAAAACCTCCTCTACAAGGGAATGGGCCATTATCTTCCCAGATTAAATATATTTTAATGTGTTTGGGCCCAATAAATTGGGTATTGAATAAAATGCTAAAAAATAAAAACCATGTTCTGCATAATGATGGGTGGAACAAGCCCAAAATTGGTTCCATATAAGGACTAATTTTGCATATGCACGCTCCAAGATAAAGATGGGCTATATTTAAATAAATACGAATTGGTTTTGATTAGTATATATTCAATCAATAAAATTTTTACTATGTACTATATGTTTGAAATTCTTTTTCATATTCATAATTGAATAAGAATCTCATTTAAAGTTTCAATACACCCATGTTTACGTAATTTTTTTGAGAAACTTGATAATTAAATGTAACATGATATAACACGTGTGATATAAAGGGACACACATAATCTAATTTGTTCAATTATTTTCTAGGTAAGCGATGTATATCATATATTTTGCATAAACTCGTCACTTTTCCATCAAAAAATTATGGAATATACATATCCAATGACAAAATAATATCTTTAAACTGTGCAATGTAAGGACGAAGAAAAATCTTGAAATTTTCAACTTAGAGTCATTTATTGTAATAACGGCAAATACTTCTGCGGGTTTCACCCCAGCTTGTCAAGGGCTACTCAATAGGTTTCAATAACCGCGATGAATTGTTTATTACTTCCAAGCTACGGTGCACGGATGCACACTACGATCTCGTTCTACCTGCCCTCAAAGAACACTCAGGTACCATATTCTAAATAACATGGCATTTTTTCATCAATTGAAATGGTACGTGTTTTATTTTTACTGCAGGAAATTGGATCTATGTTGTGGATCTTTATCTGATACACTGGCCGGTAAGAGTCGCGAAAGACTCGAAATATTTAGAAATTTCGAATGAAAACATCCTTCCATTTGATATTAACGCAACATGGAAGGGCATGGAAGAGTTTTGTGAATTTGGCTTGGCTAAATCTATAGGTTTAAGCAATTTCAGCTGTGTAAAACTAAAGAAAATTCTCGATCAAGTCACCATTCCACCCGCGGTTAATCAGATAATTAACCACGGAGAGGCATTAATTTAATATTTGATGGGGGCTGTTTTACACCCCATATAACACTCAGAAGGACTAGATGATACTCGATCGGCTCGACTAGGAAGCTGATTCGTTAACAAGCCATTCGGTCCGACCAGAGATATCTGTCCATATCGATCAAGACCGAAATCCGAGTTCCTGAAGGATAAATACCCCGAATCCTAGTAGGATTATGTTTCCTTGTAAAGCTAGGGTTAATATCATACAAATACTTAGATTATCATTGTATTTGGGGAACGACAATTAAGAGCTTACGCCTACTTACTCTGGCTATCTGATATCAAATTAATAGAAAAGCTTTTGCTATACTATATTCTATATTCTATGTTTCGTGTTCTTATTGTTTTATACATATTGTTTCTTTCTTGAGATTGATCCATCCGGAATAAAGTAACTAGGCCCTATAATCTCTATCTAATTACACCCCATAAACAATTATTATTGATTTAATCAAGCAATACGAAAAACGGTTAAATCAGTTGGCGCCCACCGTGGGGCACAGGTATAATTATTCAATTGACAAATGGCTCGCCCAAGGAAGAACGCCCGTAATGAGGCAAGAAGTAACTCGAGGCATCCACATATTACGTCGGACGATTTGCAGAATGATACGACTAATGACAACCCAATCGTCAACAATGAAAATAACCAACGAGAACGATCAACTACCAAGTCAAGAGGAATGTCAAGGGAACCAGGTCCAAAATTCTCAAGGACAACAAGAGATCGCCGCCAATGTAGTACCAGAATTCCCTATGGCCCCAACTATTCCTGTTCCTCTGCCAGAAACACAGGAGAAATTAAGACAGATCGTGATGTTATTTAACTCATTATGCCCAGGGGAACTGCTAGTTCCCGAGTAGGTTCCCAGACACCCTAGAGCAACTAGGGCAAACCCAGTTCTAAGAGCTCCTAGGCAGGTCGATCAAATGTCAGATCAAGCAAATAGCCCTGTGACTGAACAATGATCATTACACAATCTACAAAAGAGCGATACAAAACCTACCGACGAGCGAATCCGGAGAAAAACTGATCGGACCAACCCGCCGAGGATCAAAGGAACATACCATTATTCCCCTCGTTGAGGACGTTGTGGACGCAATCCCTAATCGACAAAGAGTTGTTCGCATCTCGGAAAAAAGAAATTGAAAAGATGGTACAAGAGCGTCTGGAGCAACGTCTATGGACCTTTCAAAATCCGTGGGCCAGGA
Source organism: Penstemon barbatus (assembly GCA_003313485.2). Classification (NCBI taxonomy): domain Eukaryota; kingdom Viridiplantae; phylum Streptophyta; class Magnoliopsida; order Lamiales; family Plantaginaceae; genus Penstemon; species Penstemon barbatus. The sequence goes on from CM064880.1 coordinate 34,518,792, forward strand.
GCATGGAGATCCAAGAAAGCCTAGCAGCGTGCTCTCCCTTTTGCAGGGAAATAAAAGAAGCTCAATCATCCGGGCAGGTTCCGGGACGACTGCCAAGATATGATGGAACCACGGATCCCGATGATTATATATTCAGTTTTACGAATATAATGAATTTATATGCTCACTTGGCAGGGTACACAACCAAACTGATGGTTACCACATTTGAAGGACTAGCTTTGGATTGGTTTGGGAAACAATCTACCAACTCCATATTCAGTTTCTGTGAGTTATGCAACAAACTGACTCAACAATTCGCTAGCCAGAAAACACAGAAACTACCGATGAGATACCTTGGGACCATTCATCAACAAGAAGGAGAGTCCTTACGAAACTGGTTGGCAAGATTTAACGTGGAATTATTAAAAATTGATTCCACGAACATTGACTATGTAATGTCCATCCTCTTCGATCTCACCAAAAATAGACAGTTCGGGAATGTCCTAAGTAGAAAGCATCCGAGAACTTTCGCGGATATTATGACCTTGGCTTCGAAATATATGACTCAAGAAGAGATGAACTCTTTCAAGGATAAAAATAGGAATAAAGCTCCCGCCTCCGGCTCGAGGCGGCAAGACAAGGCTCCGGTTTCCAGACCTTTGGATTACGATCGATCCTTCAGAAAAGGAAACGTTTTTCAATGACTAGAGTATAATCGGAATGAACAGGATAAAAGACCTAACGTCTATCCTAGATCAAGGTCGGCCGAATTAGCAAACAGGAATCGAAAAAACCAGGTAGAATACCCCCGATTGACCGTCCCTATTGAAGAAATCTTGGTAGTAATTGAAAGGAACAATTGGATTCCGCCAGCAAAAAGAATTGCACAGCCCAGGCCAGGTGCTCGAAACTACGATCTATATTGTAGATATCACTGTGCACGAGGGCATCGTACCGAAGACTGTTTTCACCTGAAGCAGGAAATCGAAAAAGGAAAGTTGGACCACTATCTAGAACGAAACAATCGCAAGAGAGACAGAAGCAGAAGTCCTCGAGTTAATAATCAAAAAAGAACCTCAAGAAGAAGGTCCCCAAACAATGGTCCGCCGCACGAATTGGACAATGATCAAATTAACGGCACCATCCATACAATCTCCGGAGGACCGGCCGGGGGAGACAGTCCTAATGCTCGACGTAGAACCGCGAGGTCTATAGTGCGAAGTATTAGATATCCAAAAGAAGTATGGAATCTAGAAAGCAATCTACCAAGAGAACAACTCATTAGTTTTAATGAGAATGATGTACCAAGGAACATTGTCTGGGATATGAAGGAAGACAACCCCAATTTCCCAATGGTGGTATCACTTGAGATAGCAAACTACAATGTTAAAAGGATCTTAGTTGATAATGGAAGTTCGGCTAACATTATATCTAAAGAAGTCTTGACGCAGATGAACGTGGGAGAAATAAGATTTCAAAAAGTAGTCACTTCATTAGTAGGATTTGGAGGTTCAGAAATAGTCCCCTACGGAACTATAAATTTGAGTGTCTCATTGGGAAGGAAACCACAGCGTGTAGTAAAAATGATAAAGTTTCTGGTCGTAGAGACGCCCTTTGCATACAATGCAATATTAGGACGACCTGCCCTCAACCTCTTCCGAGCGGTAGTATCGACATACCATCAGAAGATAAAATTTCCAACTGAGTTGGGGATCGGAGAAATAGTAAATGATCATTGCATGGCATGGGATTGTTACAACACCTCCCTAACACTGGGGAACAGATCCAAATCATTTACCCTAGCTAAAAGAAAGCTTGAGGACGACATCGAAAAAGGTGAAGTTGAGATCCCCAGCACCGATAGAGTAGATCGGAAGGGGAAGGAGCCGGTCGATTTAACCATAAAGCCACCAGAAAACAAGGATATTATGCTCGTACAAGGAGATCCTTTGAAAATTACCAGAATTGGAACCGAATTCAGTTCGGAAGGGGAAGTAATGTTGATAAAATTTCTCAGGAATAACGTTGACATCTTCGCTTGGAGTACGGACGACATTAAGGGCATTGACCCAAGAGTAATCACTCATTCGTTAAAAATTGATCCAATGGCGAAACCAGCTAGACAAAAGAAGAGGAATCATGGGCCAATAAAAGACAAGATAATCAAAGCAGAAGTCGAGAGACTACTCAAAGCTAAACAGATCAGGGAAATACACTTCTCAGAATGGTTGTGCAATGTTGTCTTAGTGGCTAAAAGGGATAAAAAGGATAATAAATGGAGGATGTGTAACGATTTTACCGACCTTAATAAACTATGTCCGCGTGATCCTTACCCTCTTCCGAGGATCGACTTGTTGGTCAACTCAACAGCAGGTTTCGCTATCTTCAGCATGATGGATGCCTTTCAAGGTTTCTATCAAATCTATATGGACGAGCGAGACCAGGAGAAAACTGACTTCGTAACAGAGCAGGTTGTATATTGCTTTATTGTCATGCCGTTCGAACAAAGAAATGCAGGTGCTACTTACCAACGATTAGTCAACCTAATGTTTAGGGAGCTGATCGGATAAATAATGGAAGTATACGTGGATGATATGTTGGTCAAAAGTATGAATAAAGCCGACCACGTAAAGCTCCTCGATCGATGTTTCCAGATTCTAAGAAAATATCGCATGAAGCTCAATCCCGCAAAATGTACCTTTGGGGTTAAATCCGGGAAATTCTTAGGATATATGGTTCATCAACGAAGAATTGAAGCCAATCCCGAAAAGATTCGAGCGATAACTGAAATGAGACCACCTAAGACAATTTCCCAAGTACAAAGTTTAGTAGGAAAAATTGTCGCATTGAACAAATTCATCTCCAAATCAGCGGATAGAAGTTTGCCTTTCTTTCAAACTTTAAGGAAGGCGAAAAACTTTGTATGGAATGAAGAGTGCGACCAGGCATTCAACCAACTAAAGGAATACTTAACCTGTTCTCCATTATTAGCCAAGCCAACTGAAGGTGAACCATTATACATCTATATATCAATCTCCGCAGTTGCCATTAGTTCGGTCTTGTTAAAGATAGAAGGCACTGAACATAAGCCTGTTTACTACCTAAGTTGCTACAAGGAGCGGAGAGGAATTACTTGGAAATAGAGAAATTTGCTTTGGCCTTAGTAGTGGCAGCACGCAAACTCCGACCATACTTTTTAACCTATAAAATTGTTGTGCTTACAAACCAACCGTTAAGACAAGTCTTGGCGAAATCGGAAGCCTCTGGAAGATTGATTAAGTGGGCGGTCGAACTAGGACAATTTGATATTGAATATAATCCGCGAATCGCTATTAAGGCTCAAGTTCGGGCCGACTTCCTATTGGAAACTCCGACCTCAATACGAGAACCCAACGACTCCACCGATCGCGATAACAATATTTTGATTGTAGAAAATCACACCTGGTTAATGCACGTTGATGGCGCCTCGAGCAGAGAGGGAGGCGGAGCTGGAATCAATTTTACCGGCCCAAATAATGAAGATATAAACTATGCATTTACCCTAGACTTCTTGGTGACTAACAACGAAGCAGAATATGAAGCATTAATTGCAGGAATGGAAATGGCGATTAAAGCTATCATTAAAAGCCTCAAAGTATTAACTAATTCAGAGTTGGTACAAAGACAAATTGAAGGTCAATACGAAGCGACGGAATTCAACATGGTCAAGTACCTCGCCAAAGTAAAAGAATTAACTGGCAAATTTGAGAATTTCGAAATTCAGAATGTTCCCCGATCGGAAAACAAATGGACATATCAACTTTCTAGGTTCACAGGATCGCGAGATGGCAAAACAGAAAGAGTGATCAATTGGTTGATCTCAAATACCCCGGCAATTGACATTGACAGCACATCCCTCGCTGAATTGATGGATCGAAGTAAGAGGAAAAAATTGGATGACTCCAATGATGGATTTCCTCCATGAAGGAAACCTGCCACCTGATCTAAAGGAGGCTCGAAAAATAAAATATCGAGCACCAAAATACACGATGATAGAGGGAAAACTCTATAGGAGATCGGTATCATGAATTCTACTAAAATGCATTTCCGAACCTCAAACCAATGATATACTTCGAGAAATACACGAGGGAGAGGCAGGAAACCACAGTGGAGCCAAGGCCTTAGCTTTGAAATGTCTTCGCACAGGATACTATTGGCCTAATTTAAACAAAGATGCCGTGGAATATGTGCAAAAATGTCACTATTGCCAAGTTCACGCTAATGTAAGCCATCAACCCGCCGAAAAGATGCACCCTATACCTGTGTGTTGGCCTTTTTATCAATGGGGAATAGACATCGCGGGACCTTTCCCAGTGGCCAGGTCAAAGAAAACTTATGTTCTAATTGCTGTCGAGTATTTCAGCAAATGGATAGAATGCATCGCGCTGGCTCTGATAACACAATTTCAAGTAATTAACTTCCTATGGAAGTTCATAGTGTGTCGATTTGGCATCCCACGAATCCTAATTTCTTACAATGGAACTCAATTTGCGGGAAACCAAGTGCTGGAATGGTGCTCTAAGTTGGGAATTCAACAAAACTTTACCTCGGTAGGACACCCAAGAGCCAACAGACAAACTGAAGTAGCAAACCGTGAAATAGTCAAATATTTGGAAAAAAGATTAGGAGCAACCAAAGGGAGATGGCTGGACGAACTCCCTGGAGTGCTTTGGGCAAATCGAACAACTGTCAAGGCCTCGACTGGCGAGACCCCGTTCAGTTTGGTGTACGGCTCGGAGGCTGTGATACCAATCGAAACATTGGTCCCGACACCCGAGAATCGAGATGTATGATAGAGAGGAAAATGGAAAAACTAGAGAAGATGATCTCGACCTGACCGAAGCCCTAAGAGAAAAAGCTACAGTACGATTATAGGTCGCTAAATCGAATATGGAAAAAGCCTACAACCAAAAGGTCCGCATACGAACCTTCAAAAAAGGGGACTTAGTACTGAAAAAGGTAGAGGTGCCCATACACGTCGGAAAATTGCAACAGAATTGGGATGGACCTTACATCGTCGTCGGTGTAGGAAAGAAAGGTTCATACAAAATTGCACACATGGATGGAACACCCCTACCAAGAACATGGAATGCGGTCAACCTGAGATGATACTATGGAAGATGAATCCTAGTAGTTATCATTATTAATCTTTTTTAATTCTGTTTGTTTTGTTTAAACTTTTTCGTACTATTTGCTGCAATAAAATCTATTGCTTAAGAGTTCTTTTGAAATATAATCGATGCTTATAAGTTATTAGCCGAATCAAAGATTCAAAGGGTTAAAACCAATATTTGATAAACAACCTAAGTCAAAGAATTGAGTAAAATCGACTTATTCGATAAACGCTCTTCTATCTCAGAAAACTGTCTTACAAGTTAAAACCAATATTTGGTAAACAACCTAAGTCACAGAGTTGAGTAAAATCGATCCGCTCGATAGATGCTCCTCGTTCTCCAAACAACGCAAGGACTTACTGGTTAAAATCAATAATTGGTAAACAACCTAAGTAAAAGAATTGAGTAAAATCGACTTATTCGATAAACGCTCTTCTATCTCCAGAAATCTGTCTTACTGGTTAAACCAATATTTGGTATACAACCTAAGTCACAAAGTTGAGTAAAATCGACCCGCTCGATAGACGCTCCTCGTTCTCCAAACAACGCAAGGACTTACTGGTTAAAACCAATAATTGGTAAACAACCTAAGTCATAAAATTTGAGTAAAATCGATCCGCTCGATATACACTCATCGATCTCCAGGATAAAGACTAAAAAGGTTAAAACCAATAATTGGTAAACAACCTAAGTACAAAATTGAGTAAAATCGATCCGCTCGATATACACTCATCGATCTCCAGGAGAAAGACTAAAAAGGTTAAAGCCAATAATAGGTAAACAACCGAAGTCATAAAATCTGAGTAAAATCGATCCGCTCGATATACACTCATCGATCTCCAGGATAAGGACTAAAAGGGTTAAAGCCAATGATGGGTAAAAAACCAAAGTCATAAAATTAGAGTAAAATCGATCCGCTCGATATACACTCATCGATCACCAGGATAAAGACAAAAAAGATTAAAACCAATAATGGGTAAACAACCTAAGTCAAAAAATTGAGTAAAATCGATTCAATCGATAAACACCTATCGATCTCCAAAAGCGACAGACTTACTCGTTAAAACCAATAATTGGTAAACAACCTAAGTACAAAATTGAGTATAATCGATCCGCTCGATAAACACTCATCGATCTCCAAAAACGACGATAAAATAGGCTAAAGCCAACTATTGGTAAAAAACCTAAGCACAAGCGAGAACAAGCTTATGAAGATAAAAGATATAAAGAAATATGAAGTTTTATTCATCTGAATACAAAGAACATTCTTCGATTTACATATCATTACAAATACAAAAATTGAAGATCCTATTTGATAGATCGAAACATTTCACGACAATGTCCACAGAAACATCGATCTTCGTCATGTGGCCTTCACGTTTTCCAGATCCACCCAAGAAGCATGCTGCTCAGGATGGTCGACTTCTTTGGTTCAACGGCCGTACTCTGAAGATCGATCCTCCCTTTAGTCGAAATAGCCATTACAAGCCAGATATTCTGTAGTGATCATTCGACCAAAACAAGCTCATGCTTGAAAGATGGGGGGTTATTTTTACTCTAAAGCAGGATCTCTCGCGGACCGTCGCAAAAGTTAAAATTTACCAGCACATCCCGGCGGCCTATCACTCCGGAGGTAACCTCCAAGAACAGGGATGCCTGGTAAGTATGAACCCTCCATGTGCTAACAAAATACCATGGACCTCAACCCCATGAAGACAAAAGTTGAGGCCACATGGGACCCGTCAGTACTAGGTAGGGCATCAATGGGACCTGTCAGTACAAGGCAGATGATGCTTGAGTTATTATAAGATAATGGATCACGATAATGTGACTTTTTGAAAATTATGGGATCACTAGGCAGAATAAAACCCAAAGAAGCTGATATCTCCATTTCGTACGGTACGGATAGATATGGGAAGAAACTGAATGTCTATTTATAGGGAAATTTTTAAATTAATCCTACGGTTGGATAGAAATCTGATCAAGGGACGAGAATGCGACTTTTGACTTCCCAAATTTAATGTGAGTAAGTTGAAACGGCGCTAGGATTGTCGATAAAACTGCTCGATGAAAATGAAGTATCAAGGTCGAAACGACCAGAATGGAAAATCCATATACGTTCCAATGGATTCAGTGAGAGACAACTTGGAACTTTACGAAGAATGCTCGACCGACGAACATAGTCCTTAAGAAAAGGAGATTTACAACGAGGAATAATTACTTCTACCAAAAATAAATGATCAATAAGCAGGAGGACAAAATAGTTGATCATTTTTGACGACAAATAAGAGCCTGACGACATAGAATCCAGCTTTCCTCTTGGAGTCCAAGAAATCTGATGGACTAGTAGAAGAGACAGTCGTCTTTCCTAAGACATACGGACTTGTCACTACCTCAGATATCAAAGAATTGCTTAAGGAGGTCTAAACAAGCTGGATCTGACTAATGGTTCTACATTTTCCAATTCCTCCCACACCAAAAAATATGACCTGAAGGCATAATGGTTGTTTTATTTGAGGAAAATGAAGCTCACAGTCAATACACAGAAACATTGAATTTAAAAAAGTAGCAGACAAAATAAGAAATTCAATTTTAAGAAAAAGTAATGCTTGAAGAAAAGTTGAAAAGAAGCCCTTATATAGGACTTCATAAAAGACAAAATTATGTCTGACAACGACGACCGATCGATCATCGATGAGCAAGACAAGCTTACTACCCAGCCTCTCTGAAAGTTGAATCATATTCCAACAATCAACAATTTTTGAAAGCCAATATGATTACAAGGGTTAGCTAAGGACTATGCATAGTCAACGAATGGGATTACTAAGTCCAACACTTCGACAGTAAAGGACAAGATTGTGAGGATTTCTTGAAAGAACTCATAACCGATCGTCAGCAACAGATTTTGAATCAATACTGGTTGCCATAGAAAATTTACAGCAAAAATATTGTGGTCATGCAAAATTTGATAAGGATAAATTATCCCCTAGTGGACACATACAGGCTTTGCTCTAAAAAAAAAAAAAAAGAGAGGAAGAAGCAAGTCATCAGGACTGATCGCCACCAGAGGGTTTGCTCGAAGAAGCACCCTTCCGAGGAGTAGCTGTATCAAGAAACGTCTTCAGCTCCTCCTGACGCTTCTGATAACCTTCATGATAGCCTTTCTCAAAGTCACGCCGACGAGACTCCTCTAAATTGGCATTCATTTGAGCCAGATCATCCCTATCCTTCTCAAGAGCTAATTTTTCATCGCATAACTTTCGGAGATCATCATTGAGTAGCTCAATGTGAAGGGTGATGAGGGGTAACTTGGGCACAAACCTTACTAGCAGCATAGTGAGGTCGAAATCCATCTTTTCCGATCTCATGAATATATATTCGAGCCAGGAGCACAAGAATCCCACGTTAACTCTATTACGGAAATTTAGGGTCCAAAATCACTGTTGGGCCGACCTCAGTGTTGGGATTTATGGGTATAATTGTCAAATACAACAGTGCGGAATTTAAAATTTTTTGTTTATACACCAAATCCCAGGGAACACTTATTAGCACATATGAATAAAGGTTGAATTTAATTTCAGCAAGCATATACTAAAATTAAATGAGAAGGTAAAAGCTATTTTACCTCACCACAGGCAAGGTGGTGGTTTTCCTCCGGTCTTCAATTGTTCACTAGAGCACCCCAAGTGTTGTGCCTCTAGAGAAAGTCCACACCAGATGGATTTGAGTGACTTCGCGAAATCCGCAGGCTCAGAACTAGGATTAAGGAATTGTCTCGTCAGGAATTGGATTCAGATCCGGGAAGAAAACTTGGAGAAAAATCCTACACAGGGAGGGGCGATTTTTCTTGACAGGGTTCGGTTATGCAAGGGGCGAGAGAGGGGCTGAAATTTTCGGCCCTATTGTTTTCTTGTGTTGTGATTTTTCTTTCTTTCTTAGACTTAGGGTTTCCAACACACTTCTTAGATTGTGTGTATCTAGTATTTATAGATATCTCTATTAGAAGACTCCTTCTCCTAATAGATATCTAAATCTTGAAAGAATATCTTCTTATCAAGAAACAAGATATACACAATCTTATCACTTTAGGAAACAAGATCTCTTTCAATCTCTTTCCTAGTTACACAAGATAACACAAACTCTTTTATCCCTATCATAATCAAACACAATCAACATTAATTCAAGACTAATTAATCTAAGCAAAAATCGGCCACTTTAATTAACAAAATCGACCCATATGCTTTTAATTAATCCTAAACTTAATTTGATCATTGTTCTCAAAATCGGCCCATGCTAGATTAATTAATCCCAGATTAATTTATCTTTACAATAATTGGCCCATATGCTTAAATTAATTAATCAAAGATCAATTAACTTACATATGGATCGGCCCATGTGTTTTAATTAATTAATCCACTATTAATTAATTAATCCTTTCCAATTAATACTTTAATTGAGGATTTAATCAATCAGAAATTCCAATTGATTCATTAATTAGTTACTCCTAGTTAATGATTCTCCATTTTGAATTAACACTTTAATTCTTGATTAATTAATTAGTTACTTCTAATTAATTATTCTTCTTCATGAATTAATACTTTAATTCATATATTGATTTAATTCCTTAAATCAATTGATTCCTTCCAGACTGTCACTGTCCAACTGTATTGTGTGTGACCCTCTAGGTTCACCATCAATTGGCAGCAGGCCCACGAATTTCGTGATTTAATTAGTGAGCAATTAATTGCTCCGATCAATTAACTACTTTAATTGACCACTCCAGAATTAATTTCCTTATTATTTCAGGAGTACCCACACCTCATGGTCGATGTCTAGCCACAAGCCCATGAGGCCCAACTTCAGGTGAATTGGTTTTCGTGAACCTCCAACTCTTATAAATGCCATGTACATACGGTCCTTCTATCAACTAATTTCCCGATTGAGACCTAGGGTGTGTGAATTGGTCGGCACCTCTAATTGTCTCAATTCTGTACTTTCTAATTCAGGATAAAAGTGTGACTGCTAAATTTGGAAACCCCTTTCCAAATCCGTCACCGACTACGGCCGTAGATTTCTCGGATTTATTATCTAAGAACGTACAGGAAATTCTCTAATCTTATCAAGATGAGTCGATAGATCCTTTATTAGTACTAACTATCCGCGCACACGTTCATACGTACCCAAAGTAGTCGCACAATGACCAAGCTATGTGATCGGCTCCTAAATCAAAGTACGTATTCCCGTGTACCGAATCCGCCCTAGTACCTCAAGTCAAAGGACTAAATCGTACACTATTATAAGTCTTGAGAGACATCCCATTACCGATATGCTTAACGCACTTCCACGATGGGTCTCTCTGTTCTGGTCGTTCGATGCGTTCGATCCCCTATCGTACCACCTAGTCATATGCACTAGCATTCAATGCCTTGTTCATGAAACGACAACAAATTCACTTCATGTGAATCATGCATAATCCTACAAGTCTTGACGATTCATTCGATACCCCGTCTCGATATGAATCTATGACTTGGAACGTTTTTGAGATCACGACCTTTGAGACTGTTTCATGATTAATCGCACCCAATACTGAAGTGAATAATCCCGTAGTCATGAGTGATCTCAGGGTTTCATCCAATCGCTTAGATACGTTCGCGAGAGATGAAGTTGGCCATTGTTTAATTCACGTACTATGAATAAACGGGCGTATTATCATATGAATCATAAGATTGCTTCTAAAGGAAGTTCCTAAACAAGCTTATATTTGTTGGCTTGCTGGGCACTATCCTATCAATCTCCCACTTGCCCTAAAGCCAACCACATACGTTTCTAAGGCCCATCTCTCTCAAGATGTCCGTCGAACCCTTTTGTGATTATGACTTAATTAGTGGATCTGCTATGTTGTCTCTTGACGTGCCCCCACGTCTTATTCTACCTATGATTTTCCAGATCATATGGTATATTTGTGTTTAGATCATGGGTGAGATCTCGATTCCTTTGCTAAAGCATTTGCCTTAAGTCATCATTGAAGATAACTATAGGCCTCGCAATGCTAGGTACTTCTTCCAATTTATTGGAAGAAGTTTTTCGTCCAAACACTTTCCTTCGCTGTATTTAATACTGCGAAATATTCTGTTTTAGTGGTTATCCCGACATCGATTGTCTTTTGAATTTCTTTCAAATCATCGTTGCCCCATAAAACCAGAATATTAAATTCACTTCAGACGGGAAACTCGAATCACTAAATCCTTTGAGTTCCAATTCTTCATTATTACCGTTGACCAGCAATATATCCTCAGAACTCCCAGAGTTGTTTAAGGAATGCTCTTTTCGGTAATCCAGTACTTCTTACTGGTGTTCGACAAACAGTAGCTTTATGATATTCATAGCTTCTGTTTAGTCTGGTCGTGTACATGACATTGCATATACTATGCCACCTTCTAGTTTGGAAGGTGTTTAGAGATATTATCCTCTTTACTCATCAAATGTAGGGCTCATTGACTTTGAGAGAGATTATATTTCTATGGAAACTGTCCTCACTATGACTTTCCATACTGATTTTATTCAGTTTTGTCCATGTACAAAGATTTGGGATTTCAAATATCTTCTCTAATCTAACACAATAGATACGTACTGCCAATACGTGAGATGTATCCCTTAAATCTTTTAAGGAAGAATTGCGTGCATGTACACGCTTTCGTCTGCGTTTAACACTCTTACAACATCTATGTCAACTTTAGTGTTTATATTACGAACAATGCAAAAACTCCTACTGATTCTTTTGTACATTGACATTTACATGCAATTTTGATAAAGTCAACCGCCTTGACTGTCTCATCTAGTTGCATGTTCCAGCTTCGGGATACTGGTCTAGAATTACAGATTCACCTTTGGATTTAAATCCAATGGATATGCTTCGTAGTCATACGAAGCTTCTATGATTCGTTGTCTCCAAACGGATTATTTACAATCCACTTAGATCACATGGCGTTTAAGCTATGTGCCCGAATCTATGTTATACATAGATATTTCGAAAGTTCTTGGATTACTATCCAATCGATCATATTCGTGAACGTACCAGTTCTTTTTCGAATTCGATCGAATCTTCGAAATTTGGTGTACAAAATTTTGGTTCAGTAGGTTGGAAAATATACTCCCACTATTCGTAGGGATGTGTCCAAGTCTAGGACTTCATCAAGTTCCATGGTAAAATCCCATTTCTATTTGCGAGGGTATCGCCCTCTAAGAATTGGGTATCCTTTAGTAACGGTCTCCTTTCGTTCTTTAGGATCATGGAACAGGTATTCAATGGATTTCGTTGAATACCCTACAAATTTTCTCAATTGGATCCACTATCCAATTTTATCATTCATGGATGAAACAATATACTTGATTTAGTACAGTTTTCGTAGGAATTGACTTAAGAAGGTTACAAGTCTAAGTATCCTTCCAGAGTCATAGGGTTGAACCCCAGAATTGATTGAGGAGTTTTAGCAATACTAGTTTAAGGAATGAATCTAGTCTTTCATAGTTCGATTCCTTTTTACTAGATTTAACTTGCTATTCAAGAATTCTATTCTTGATTTAGATAATTTGAGTAATTTAGGGCTTATGTATTAACCACTTCGATTAAATCGAATGATCATACTTTAATGCCCTTAATTGCTTCGTTTTTGGAATCTTTTGAATCCTTTCAACATTTTCATACTTGCACTTTACTTAGTGCCTTTATGAAACACTTTGAACCCTTCGACGTTTCCAAAAACTTGTACCTTCCAAAGTACTCGTATCCTAGATGCTGTCAGGATACTTTATGAAGCAATTAATTACTCGCACTAATGCTTTAGTGATCCACATGTGTATTAACGGTTTTATCCATTAAACACTTGGTATTTAAAATACCTTGTTAATCGATTATTTTTCCTTTTCAGACAGGACTCGCATGTTTTGAATTCATCAATCTTCTATATTTCAAGAGCCATGATTGAAAACAATTCATCGATTCCTTCTTTTAGGAATTATGATCGAATGTGGATAATTATCTAATTTGTTTTTCTTTTCTTGATTTAGCATAATTGTTTAAGTTTTATCAATGCTTATTTCTTTGCTTTATTTACAACAGTAAAGCAATTATGTACGAATTAAAAGCTTTAATTAAAATAACTCCATTCATAATGGTAAAGCTAAGAAGTTTCGTACAGAGTTCGAAATAAATAGAAAAACTCTAACTAATGCTTAAATCCAGAATTTAAAGAAAAACATATGCTAATAAGAAAAATCCAGATGCTCCTTGACCCATTCCCTGAAGTATGTTTCCCTCATGTGCAGTCGAAACCCGAACTTGATTACATGCAGCACGTTCCAGTCATCCTCTGTAAACACTTTTACATAAACCAGAAATGTTAGATGTTTTACATCAAAAGAAAATCTTAAGATGTTTTTCATCAAAAGGAAATAACTTAGGTTATACCTTGGTCAAGTATATTTCGGAATTCCTCATCAGTCATGTTCCTCAGTTCCTCATCTTTCTTACATAAGGGACAATTCTTTCCTTCGATCAATCCTTGTCCTCTTTCGAGGGCTTTCTCATATTTGTCTAACAATTTATGCAAATCATTGGTCTCAATTCCTTTACTTGGAACTTCACAATGATCGATAAAATGAGAGAATGATTCAGGCAGGCCATTTGTGATGATTACCATTTCATCATCTAGAGTCAATTTAGCTCCAAGCTTATCGATTCGTTTTAGCCTTTTGATCAGGTAAGTGCAATATTCACTAATATTGTTGAACCCAGTCATGCCTTTCTCGTGGAGTGATGATATCCAGATTTGCTATATCGTTTGTTCGCAATTGACAGTGAATATTGGCATGGCTAAATATAAATAATAGACAACAATAAGCAGACAGATTTAAGATAATACTTATAATTAACGAAGATTGGTCTTTCTATCGAAAAAGTTCTCCCACTATTTTATCGAAACAATAACCCCTTGCATTGTTCGGGAAATTCTATTTCCTAGTAGGTCTTGACGTCCCAGCAGACATTAATTGCACCCACGACTCGCGGTCATACAATTAACTCCCTAGGTAGGTATACTTTTACCAATTGTGTTACTCCACAACCTTCAAGCTATTTTGCCTCGATTTTCGCATCTATCTAGCACTGCTACATCATAGATGTTACTACTCGTTTAAGTCTAACCCAGTCAATCTTGATGAGCAACAAGCCCGGTCATGAAATCCCCGTAACTGGTTATCGGTCGATTTTCACATCCCGACCAGTCCCCACCCTTGTCGAGTTTAGTTAAAAACAAGAATCAAGGAATTTCGTGTATTGTCCCTTTCTTCGACTCGGGTGCCAGACTCTGGATCACCTCTATCGATAAGTAGACAGCATACACTAGTCCCTATTGATGGAAGGCTTGGATCTATAAAACATCATTTTATAGTTTACCCAATATGACTTAATATTTTAATTCGAGAGGGGATTTTCGGTTTTAGGAAGTTTGAGGTAACTCTCCTCGAGATCTCACCACATTAATTATGCTTTATAATTTATTTTAGTGATCTATATTCTAGCGCGCAAGCCAAAAATAAATCAACAAATAAAATAAAACATTCACACCTAGCATGCATGCTACCACAGTATGTTTTCGATCGGGAGCCTCCTATGCGGACCACCATCGAGCCAAAGACGATGGTCCTATTGGTCAATCTATTGGGTTTCATATAGACCTACTCTATTACACATTTTACCATGCATACATGGCCTTTAGTCTTCTTGGGCTCCCACCTTGCTTGTAACGGGCCTCAATCCTAAACTAATAAAACAGTAAAGCCCTATCTATTACAATGGCTCAAAGTGGCCCAAAAACTTAAGGCTCGCAGGCCCAATAAAACCAATAAGATTAAAATCAACCAATCACATCTAACCTAAAGGTCAAGGCTCGGCGCGATCGAAAACCACGTAAACAATTTCACGTTGAGCAAGAAACAAGCAAAATTATAATTTTCTCATTTCTTATATTATTTTAAAATTACCTTTTAAAATAACTTTAGATTCTAGTTTTAAAGACCCCTTTCTAAAACAATCTCTTAACTATCATTTTAAAACCCCTTTTAAAATGACCCTTTGATTTTATTTTAAAACCCCTTTTAAAATTAAATCACAATTCCTATTTTAAAACCTCCTTTTAAAATATCTCATGGTTCTTACTTTAGTCCACTACTAATTATGAAAAAATTAATCCTTCGGATAATAAAACATCTTTTAAACATAATTCAGGTTCTGGAAATTTCAAATTTTGAAAATTACAGTTTGGTCCTTCAATTTTCGAAAATTACGTTTTGACCCCAGAACTTTCGAAAATGATAAATCAGCCCCAAAATTTCCAGAACTTGCAAATTGGCCCAGAAAATAGAAATTAATATTTTATTTCCAGAAACTTTTATTAATCGCAAAACAGCCTCTGAAGTTTTCTTAAATTGCAAAACAGCCCCACAACTTACGGAAATTGCAAAACAGACCCCTATCGCTTGAAAAACAGATTTTCAGTTTCAGCCCAGATTTTATAAAAATCATAAATTGCAGTTTTAGTCCTGTAATAATCGCAAATTGCAGATCTGGCCCAAATAAGAATTATGCTAATTACCCAAACACATAATTAATCATAATCAGCAAGATCCATGCATTGAACACGACAAATAAACATAATCACGAAAATTTGAAGTGTTCAGGCCTTTTTCATATGTGCATAATAAGTTAGGCTCTGATACCACTGTTGGGATTTATGGGTATAATTGTCAAATACAACAGTGCGGAATTTAAAAATTTTTGTTTATACACCAAATCCCAGGGAACACTTATTAGCACATATGAATAAAGGTTGAATTTAATTTCAGCAAGCATATACTAAAATTAAATGAGAAGGTAAAAACTATTTTACCTCACCACAGGCAAGGTGGTGGTTTTCCTCCGGTCTTCAATTGTTCACTAGAGCACCCCAAGTGTTGTGCCTCTAGAGAAAGTCCACACCAGATGGATTTGAGTGACTTCGCGAAATCCGCAGGCTCAGAACTAGGATTAAGGAATTGTCTCGTCAGGAATTGGATTCAGATCCGGGAAGAAAACTTGGAGAAAAATCCTACACAGGGAGGGGCGATTTTTCTTGACAGGGTTCGGTTATGCAAGGGGCGAGAGAGGGGCTGAAATTTTCGGCCCTATTGTTTTCTTGTGTTGTGATTTTTCTTTCTTTCCTAGACTTAGGGTTTCCAACACACTTCTTAGATTGTGTGTATCTAGTATTTATAGATATCTCTATTAGAAGACTCCTTCTCCTAATAGATATCTAAATCTTGAAAGAATATCTTCTTATCAAGAAACAAGATATACACAATCTTATCACTTTAGGAAACAAGATCTCTTTCAATCTCTTTCCTAGTTACACAAGATAACACAAACTCTTTTATCCTTATCATAATCAAACACAATCAACATTAATTCAAGACTAATTAATCTAAGCAAAAATCGGCCACTTTAATTAACAAAATCGGCCCATATGCTTTTAATTAATCCTAAACTTAATTTGATCATTGTTCTCAAAATCGGCCCATGCTAGATTAATTAATCCCAGATTAATTTATCTTTACAATAATTGGCCCATATGCTTAAATTAATTAATCAAAGATCAATTAACTTACATATGGATCGGCCCATGTGTTTTAATTAATTAATCCACTTTTAATTAATTAATCCTTTCCAATTAATACTTTAATTGAGGATTTAATCAATCAGAAATTCCAATTGATTCATTAATTAGTTACTCCTAATTAATGATTCTCCATTTTGAATTAACACTTTAATTCTTGATTAATTAATTAGTTACTTCTAATTAATTATTCTTCTTCATGAATTAATACTTTAATTCATATATTGATTTAATTCCTTAAATCAATTGATTTCTTCCAGACTGTCACTGTCCAACTGTATTGTGTGTGACCCTCTAGGTTCACCATCAATTGGCAGCATGCCCACGACTTTCGTGATTTAATTAGTGAGCAATTAATTGCTCCGATCAATTAACTACTTTAATTGACCACTCCAGAATTAATTTCCTTATTAATTCAGGAGTACCCACACCTCATGGTCGATGTCTAGCCACAAGCCCATGAGGCCCAACTTCAGGTGAATTGATTTTCGTGAACCTCCAACTCTTATAAATGCCATGTACATACGGTCCTTCTATCAACTAATTTCCCGATTGAGACCTAGGGTGTGTGAATTGGTCGGCACCTCTAGTTATCTCAATTCTGTACTTTCTAATTCAGGATAATAATTCTAGTGTGACTGCTAAATTTGGAAACCCCTTTCGAAATCCGTCACCGACTACGGCCATAAATTTCTCGGATTTATTATCTAAGAACGTACAGGAAATTCTCTCATCTTATCAAGATGAGTCGATAGATCCTTTATTAGTACTAACTATCCGCGCACACGTTCATACGTACCCAAAGTAGTCGCACAATGACCAAGCTATGTGATCGGCTCCTAAATCAAAGTACGTATTCCCGTGTACCGAATCCGCCCTAGTACCTCAAGTCAAAGGACTAAATCGTACACTATTATAAGTCTTGAGAGACATCCCATTACCGATATGCTTAACGCACTTCCACGATGGGTCTCTCTGTTCAGGTCGTTCGATGCGTTCGATCCCCTATCGAACCACCTAGTCATATGCACTAGCATTCAATGCCTTGTTCATGAAACGACAACAAATTCACTTCATGTGAATCATGCATAATCCTACAAGTCTTGACGATTCATTCGATACCCCGTCTCGATATGAATCTATGACTTGGAACGTTTTTGAGATCACGACCTTTGAGACTGTTTCATGATTAATCGCACCCAATACTGAAGTGAATAATCCCGTAGTCATGAGTGATCTCAGGGTTTCATCCAATCGCTTAGATACGTTCGCGAGAGATGAAGTTGGCCATTGTTTAATTCACATACTATGAATAAACGGGCGTATTATCTTATGAATCATAAGATTGCTTCTAAAGGAAGTTCATAAACAAGCTTATATTTGTTGGCTTGCTGGGCACTATCCTATCACTCAGGCCCAGGCCTATGGGCTGAGTAATACACACATGTGGGTGGTGCACCTGGTCCCATATCTCAACTATAAATACCCCAAACATTTATGACGACGACACAACTTCCCAGGTGCTCTTCCTTTGAGGCTGCTGCTCGGACTCACTTGGGAATAATAGCATAGGCTAGCTCGTATGTATTTTGCCCTCTAGCTTGTACGACATCCAGTAATGCTCGAATAGGACTCTAAATACTTGTAATCTGTACTCGATAATTCTGAATACAAAACTATTGATCTTTTTCTTCTATTTGTAAGCATTCATACCACTTTGCATATCACCTTGATCGAACCAACGAAACCACGTAAGATCAATTGGCGCCCACCGAGGGGTCTTATTCGAGTATTAGATCGAAATATGCCTACTACGAGGAGAAATACGTACAACCGAGGGGAACCCTCCCATGCAGTAGGAGCGCAGAATTCGGTCAATAATGAGCCCGATAATCTGTCGCGTGCGGCTCAACAACAGGAGGCCCCGCCGGTTATACCACAGGATAATGTTCCAATTCACACGACAGTTGGAGATCTAAGGTCCATCATAGGCACGATGTGTCGAGAATTTCTGAACGGGGAAAGGGCTGATCAATCACCTGTAGATCAGCCAGCAGTTCACGGGAGACCCGAAATACCATCTTCGAACGTCCAGAGGGAGAACAGTGTACTGCGATCTATATCGCATGCGCCAGTAACAAACCCTCATCGGGGTGTACCATCTCGATCAGAAATTCCGCCGAGATCAGTACATGATGTGGAAGATTCAATAGTGGGGGAGAGCCACCCTTCTGGTGTTGTCAAGGACAAAAAATCGACCTACAAAAGGGTTACTGATGTCGAACTGGAAAAAATAGTGCAAGAAAGAGTGGCTAAGGAGTTGGAGAAGGAAGGTACATTGATAGGAATTCCTCGCGGAAACTATGCCGACAGGCGAGCGGGAAATGTTCCGAATAGAGAGAGTCTGCGAGACAGGGAGATTTCGAACAGTATCATGCATTGTTCGCCATTTTGTCAAGAAATACGCGAAGCTCGAAACGCGGAAACTGTACCAACCAGACTCCCACGGTATAACGGGACTACCGACCCCGGCGAGCACATTAACAGCTTTATTAATGTGATGAACTTGTATGGACATTCTGAGGACTTTTGCTGCAAAATCATGGTTACTACCTTCGAGGGAATTGCCCCCGACTGGTTTGGAAAATTGCCACCTAACTCAATATTTTCCTTCGAGGAATTTTGTGATCAATTAAAACATCAATTTGCTAGTCAGAGGAAACCGAGATTACTTGCTAATCATTTGGGAACTGTAAAACAATTGGAAGGAGAAACTTTGAGGCAATGGTTAGCAAGATTCAGTATCGAACTTCTCAAAGTCGACACTCCGCAGATTGAATATCTCTCCTCATTGATGTTCGAGCTAACAAGAAGCACTCAGTTCGGGAACGCCTTATGTAGAAAACAGCCGAAATCCTTTGAAAGAATTATGGAAATCGCTGAGAAATACATGATTCAGGAAGAAATGAATAAGCTGAAAAGCTCGAATGCTGTAAAACTTCCTCTAAACAAGAAACAGGATCGGGCTCCTGTCCCAAAGCCCGGTGATTACGGAGGATCGAACAGAGGGTCTGTTTGGCAAAGAATTAACACCTATAAACCAAATATGCCACCCCAAGGGTCGAATTCCTATGGACCTTCCTATGAACGAGCTCGGCCTCCTAGAACGGGAAAAATTCAATTTACTGAACTTAAAAGTTAAAAGGAAGAAGTGTTAACTGTACTAGAAGAAGGAAATTTGATTCCTGAGGCTCAAAGAATCACGCAGGCTAGGCCAGGTACGTTGGGCTACGACCAATACTGTCGGTATCACCGGGCTCGGGGGCACAGCACCGAAAATTGTTACCAACTGAAAGTCGAGATAGAGAAATTAATTGCACAAGGAAAACTAAAGGAATTTGTCAAGGGAAGCAACTATAACAATCGTTATAGGTCGAGGAGCCCGAGGAAGTTTAATATTCAGCCAAAGCAAGGTCAAAATCAAACGGAAGAGCGATCAAACGGAGTAATAAATATGATTGATGGTGGACCAGCAGGGGGGGATAGCAGAAATGCTAGAAAAAGAACGCTGAGGTCAATAAAGGCTGGAGTCTCTACGAAGAGGGAAATTCTATCCTTGGAATTTCCCTCCATGGAAAATCAAGTTGTAAGTTTCAGTGAAGCCGATCGACCCGCGGATGTCAATTGGGATGTAAACGAAGATGATCCGGATTTTTCCATGGTATTGACATTAAAAATTGCCAATTTTGAGGTCAAGAGAGTACTGGTCGATAATGGAAGCTCGGCAAATATTATCTCTTCAGAAGCTCTCACAAGGATGAACCTTTGTCACCCACGTCTGGATAAAGTAACCACTTGATTTAGCCGGATTTCGTCGGGTTAAAAATGGTATCAGTGAATTTGTGTTATTGGGTGTCTCCAATATATATTTTATAGGGCTCTGTTACTTTATTCCGGATGGATCAATCACAAAGAAAAGCAATATTGATAAAGCAAGAAGTAAATTACATAAACCAAAGCAAAGAACACCGATCTGGAGAGAAGAATCTTTTCTTTATTGAATAATAAGGAGTTATGCAGTAGTAAGCAGCATATAATGGAGTATTTTCCTTATGCTTCAGAGTTATTTTTTTGGAGTTAGTTCATACAATCATTAACTAGGTATTTATATCACGCTAAACCTAGTGTTACAAGGAAACATAGTCCTAATAGGACTCGGCCCAAATACTCTTCTTTGGTCCGGAATATAATCTCCTAGTCGAAGAGAGCTGCACTTGGCCGGGTCGATAGATGATCCCGAGTTGTCTGATTTGGTCGAATCGATCTTGTCTTCTTTAGTCGATCCGTTTAGTAGGGTGCGAAATAGCCCCCATCAGTACTCCCTCACTTCTTCGAGCGTATAGATAATAGAAGCTCGTAGAAGTAGATAAATCTTCACGACTGTTTGTTTTCTATGAATGGAGCCTCGTTAAAAACCTTCCTTAAGAAAAAACCCTGTGGGAAAAAATCTTAAGAAAGGAAAAGAGTGCTACCTATCATAGACAGTCGTTCTCACTGTCCGATTATGAATCGCCACGCGGCTATTCCGGAGGCTTTTCATATCCTTCCATTTTTGGCGGGAATTTGATTAATTGTGATGAGTTTGAAACGTCTTTTCTCATCTTAGTATAAATAAGTGACTCTTGAGTTCGTCATTTTCCCTTTATACTTGCTCATAGTTCATAGTCATTTTCTTGCTTAGTCGTTCGTTGTATAAAGTTTTTCCTTCTATCGACCTATATCCTTCGAGAGTCTGAAAGTATGGCTTCTTTAAGAAAAACTTCTTCTTCCTCGAGGGAGAATGTTGCTCCTAACAACGAGGAGGAGTTGCACTCTAATTATTTGGGCGGACAGTCTGTAATTTCTGAATTCGTTGTTCCTACAGAAGACACTTTTAAGGTACAGATTCTTTCTGACACGGAGGTTGCTGCCCGAGCCAAAAAAGGGTAAAGGCACTGCTCCTCAGATTTCTGAACCGATCGAGGATCTTGCTTGCGCATATACAGCGGATACTTTTCCGGAGGTTGTGAACAATTATGCAAAATATTTCCCGGAGGGTTCCGAGTTAATTCTTCCTTCCCCTTCTGACAGGGTAACTTCTCCACCGGAAGGATGTCGCGCCTTTTACACGGCTCATTTCAATAGCGGTCTTCGTCTTCCATTGTCCCCCCTTTTTCTTGACATCTTAAGAATATTTAGTGTGTCCTTGACACAAATAGTTCCAAATTATGTGTCTTTCCTGGTTTGCTTTTCCGTTCTGATGATCGCGAAAGGATTTAAACCTTCTTTCCGTAATTTTACACAACTTTTCCGGCTCAATATTTCCAGTTCATCCAATCGCGGATATTTCTTTGCTAGTCAGAGGCCTAGCCGAACTATTTTTGATGCCCCCGTTTCTAGCAATCCTTTTTGGAAATCTCATTTTTTCTTTGTTCGCCCCCCACCTTATCTTCGTTCGGCGAATGGTTCGACTATTCCCTTCTCGTGGGATCATGACTTCAAATGGGTATATGGAGGTCGCTTGCCGACGGGTGAATTCATTCCTGACGATGCTCAGTTTATTACTGAAATCCCCGGAATGCACGCAAATATATACCATAGTGCTCTTCTTGTTGGGGAAGCTTTCCTTCGTAAGGCGGGATTGAGCGTCCATACTTTTCCAATCAATTTATCATCGGAACCACTGGGTAAACATTTCTCTTTAAATTAGTGTTACGATAATATTTTCTTATATGGAGAAACTAACTTTAAATTTGTTTCTTGTTCAGCTCAAATGGTAGAAAATTCTCGACATTCTTCAAAGGGAAATATGGTCTTATCCAAATCCTCTAAGTCTACAGAGAACAACCCGATTGAGCAGAGGGCTTCTCGAAAGAGGAAACTGGAGTTGGGCCATGATTCCGAGGAGAATGGAGAGGAGTCTCCGAATTCTTCTCGTGAGTCCCCTATTCGTCAGGGCACGAGATCTGGTTATCCTCCTCTTCATTTTAGAACATCTTTGGGTATTCGAGGATGTCGCAGCTGGTCGATGCCTCATCCTGCTAATAATCCAGTCGATAGAAAAAGGAGTTATTATGGACGTTCTGGTAACGACCTTTCTTTACTCGGAGATAACATCCAAAATCTACTCTGGTCGAAATGATCGAGGATCATTTAGAGGGAAAAAGGGCCGCTGGTTATTCCGAGAAGGATTCTCTTATTCATGATGATAGTGAGAACGCAGTTGACAAGGCAACCCGTGTTCTTTTGTCTGGTGTTTTCACTCGCGATCTGAATAAACTTCTTCATAAGGATCCTCTAGAAAAATTCCAGCGAGCTTCTCTTTATGCCGAAAACGTGATATCTTTTTCCTTTGATTATAGTAACAGATAATTTTAAGGGACTTCCTTAATTTACTAATCCATCTCTTTTTCTTGCCCTTTTCATTCTTCCAGACAAATACTTGTCTTGCGTCATACACCTATGAAAATGCACTTTGGAAGCAACAATGTGAGTTCCTGGAAGAGAAGTATAAAGCTTTACTTCATAGATCCACTGGTTCAGAGGTTGGTCCCTCAACATCTTCTCCCGTTCCTGTCGTAGAGACTCGTGCTACCGGGATTGAAGATCGAGATATGATAAACAGGGTGATGGAGGTTTCTCGGGCTCAAGAGCAGGTCAATCAAATGGCTAGAAAGTTAGAGGAATCCCAGTTACAGAGTACAGCTCGGATTAGCGAGCTAGAATTTCAAGTATCAAGTCTTCAATCTTCTTTAGAGGAGTATGAAAAGGAGGTCCCTCTCAGTGGACTTAGGGATCGATACGGTAGGAACCCGGATGAAGAAGTAGTCCGTGAATTCCTTAATTCTCCTGTTCATACGGCGTTGGTATATCGGATGGTCGGTCCTCTTTTGGAGAGTACTTTCAAGAAGGCGGTTCATCAGCTGGTCGCTTTAAAGATGATTGACGATCGTCGAAAAGAGTATTTTAAGGCGGCGCATATTCGGTTGAATCGTTATGGTGAAATTTTTCTTCTTCCGAGATTCCAGATGTCGTATATCGAGGTTTTCCCTTGGATCACCTCGTTGAAGAATTTGGAAAGCCATTGCCTATTCCTCCTTCTGATGTCAACGATCAGCTCGATAACACTTTGATCGATCCAGAAGACGAAGAAGAAGAGCAAGACGATATTGACATGACCGAGGACGTCGGTAGCGAACAGAGAATTCCGGATAGCGACCAGGCTTCTTAAAATAGTGATTTCTTGAAATAATTTTTGTAATTATTTACCCGTAGGTCTAATTGTAATTTTACCTTTTCATTCCTTTGTACGCTAAACGTTTCGTATTCTGTCAGTCGTGTCTTTTCGTATTTCTCCGTAATAATTCAGACAAGTCATTTAATTTGCCGTAATCATTATGCGTGTGTCTTTTCAAATTCTAGCGTTTGTTCCAAGGCCAGTTTTTCTATTTCGCGCCCTTCCTTTAGGTCTGTGGCGTCTTTTCAAGTAGTATAAATACTAAAGGTAAAAACTTGTTTTGTTTTTTACTGCTATACTCCCCTCCTTGGATAGAATACTCTTTCTTTGGCTAGTCGATAAACTTTCTCGATATTAGTTTGTACTTTTCCGTAGTCCGATCATGAGTAACCTTTTTGGTAATACATCGAAGCGACCTTTCCGTGAGGGCGCTCGGGATAACAGACCGAAAAAATCTCGAAGAGATGGCCCTTCGATGGAGCCTCCTCGTTCGTCCTTGATTAGCAATTCGACGACCGATAATCCTGTTATCCCTTCCCAACCTTTACCAGAAGTTAATTCGTCGCTTGTTCAGCCAAACTTTCCTTCTTCCACAGAGATAGGTAATAGACCTTCGCCTGGTCGAATAGCTTTCGGAGATTCATCTAACGTGGAGCAGGTTTACGATATACCTGTTTCCTCAGGTTTTTCTTCTTACGAGTATGGAGGAGATTTTGTTAGTTCTCTCTCTTTTTCTACTTCTACTGCCCTGATTGCCAGCGAAAGGCAAGTTGGTGATGGGTTTTCTGTTAATCTTTCCACAACACAATCTATTTTGCAAGATTGTCCTGAATATTTGTTTCATGATACTACTGTAACGACCACTTCTTTCGAATCTGGAGGACCTTCTGAGGGTCGGTTTGGGTCGAGGTCTGGTCGTCGGACTGTTATTTCCGCTTCGGGCAAGGAGACCTCTGTTGGCCCCAACGAGAGAGACTCTCCTCGTCTGTTAGATGATCGTTGTATTTTTGAGCAGGTCAAAGACATTACGTTGTCGGAGACTCCGCGCCTGGATGGTATCCCTTCTAACAGTGAACTGCCTGGCTCAATTGAGCCTGATGCTTTGTCCTGGGACCTGGGTTTGAGCACCATTTTGCCTGGCGAGCTGAAGAAGCTTGAGGGTGCCTCCAACGTACGCCTTGTTCAGTCGCTAGTGAAGATATGTGAACAGGTGGACGAATCTTTTCACTACTTTATTTGTTTTAATTTTTGACTTCTTTTTTTCATAAGGATTGTTTTCTTTTTCCAGGCTAAGTACTTTGCACTCCAGCTGGGTGTGCAAAACGATGATTTGTGGAAAAATAGAAGTGCTTTTCAACGTCAGTTGGAGTCAGAGAAAGCTAAAGCTGCTGGGCTGACGTTGCAACTTCAGCTTGCCAAAGATGATCTCCAAAGATTGGAGGCTGATAAAGTTGTCCTTGAAAAAGAGAAACATGATTTAGTTCAGGCTGTTGCCCTTGCAGAGGAGTCTCAACGGCGGTCCTATGAGGAAGGATATGACGCTGGTTATCTAAAGCGTCAAGAGGAGTTGATGGCGTTTGCTGGCAACTTGACTCCTCGGAGGGCTGTTTCTAGTAGTCGACCTGCTGACCATTCTTCTCAGTGATCTTTGTTCGACCTGGCAGGCCTTGGACTGTTTCTTCTTTCTTTTTTTTTTTTTTTTTTTTTTTCTTGCCCAACTTTTGTGCATTTGTTCGGGCTGAAGTTTTTGTAATGGGAGAAGCTCTAATTTTGAAATTATGATCTTTTTGTAGGCAGATTCTTGCCTTGATCAATTTTCTTCTGTAGATATACTTTGTTATGTTCGTTCTTCCTTTGTGCATAAATATAATCATCATGAAATAATCAGTATAGATTAGCATACTTATCTGAATTTGATCTTTTCAAAGAATTTTCAGGATAGAGAAAAGGTAGCTTATCCTTGCTTAGTCACTGTTTGAGTAACTGAATTGTATAATGTTTGCTTCTGCAAATCAAGTCTTTTGTTGATCAAACCCAGTATACTCCTTCTGGATTGTATGCACCAACATGTTTTACGTCAAAATTTAGACAATAAATCGTTTGTATCGACAATAGTTGTTTAAGGAACGCTCATCATCTTGGTCGATATTCAATCCATGTGTAAAACCCCGAAAATTCATTCATGAATTTTCTTTCCTATAACTTTATTTACTTGAAATTGATAATTTTAATAATGTGGATTTAATAATTGAAACTAAAATTTATATCTATGTTGTTGAAAAATTCAACTAGTGAGCATATTTTTAAATTTGAAGTGATTTAAATTGATATTCATTTGAATTATTATTCATGTTGTGCAAATTAAGAATTATAAATACTCACTCTTATGTTATTTTGAGGATTTAAATGCAAGAATAAAATAAAAAGAGGAATTGATGTATTGCCCCAAGACTTTGAGGACTAAAAAGGAAAAAACTCAAAGTTTGAGGGTGTAAATTGCAAAACACCCATTAATTATGAAGAGAAGTCTAACATTTCCCTCATTTCTCTTCTTCTTCTACAATTACACACACTAAAACACACACAAAACCCCTTTCTTTAATTTGTTCATAACTTTCTCATTTCTTAACCAAATCGAGCAAATAAGTAGTCCAAATTCATCTACTCGACGAGAGGAACACAATGGTGGTGGTAATTGAAGGAATAGAAGCTGTTTTACAGCGGAAATTCGAGGTTGAAGGTGCGGTTTTAAGTGGGTCTTCTTGCATGTCCCTTTTCCGGTCATTTCTTCAACAATCGAGCTTCACCACAGTGTTCTAGGCTTAGAGGAGAGTGGAATGGTGGGTTCGGCTCATTTTCCGGTGTCGGTCAACATCCGGTCAACGGTGGTCAACAGTCGGTCAACGCCGGTCAACGGTGCCTGCTCCGGTTAGCGACTTCGTCTCGGAATGGGTATTCCATTTTCGGTCTTCATTTCTCGATTTGAGTTCGTTAGGTAGTTCTTTGAGCTTAAATGTTATTGTGTGTTTATTTGGTTAATTTTTGGCTTTAAAATTTAATTTGAGCATGAAATTGAGTTCATACTATGTTATGCATGTATCTCGATTAACTCGATTTTTGCTATAAGGTTGGTGTAGTTTTGCTTGGTTTAAATAAATGTTTATTAGATATTTGGAACTTGATTTATTTTTGTAAGAAAGTTATTGTTCATAATTTTTGAAGCTTTAGGGGGTAATTTTGAAAGATTTTAAAAGTTGAAGGTTTAGGGATGCAAAAATTTTGGGAGTATAATGGACTGAGAATCTCTATTTTTGTACAATATTTGATATGAGTTTACTTAAAAATTATTTGTTTTAAAGTTGCTCCAAGTTTGTTTGCAAAAAGGGAGTTTTTGAAACTTTTGGGGTTAGTTTTGCAAATCTGAAAATAAGGGGTGAAATGCGCTGTTTTGTCGCTGTTTTTGCATGGTTCTTTTATAAATTCTTGATTAATTGATTTGAAGTAGTGGTTTATTCATTTTAGTTTTAAGATTGAAAATTTGTAAAAATTTTCGAAGAAACTTATAATTAAAGAACTTTTTTTTCTCATTGTTAGTTTGTAAAAAGTTATTAAACCTTATTGTTAAAGCTCAATTAGAACGGTTTTGTTCTAGTTTATCTCTTTCGTGGCTATGTTTACCTCGGTTCATGAACGAACCATAGAACCTTTAGATCGGACGTAAATGTCCATTTTTTTATCGTGGCTTCGATATTGAACAACCACGATTCAATTGTTTGCTCGACTAAAACATTGCTTTAGTCACTCTAGAATCCTTGTGGTGTGATTAGATTCTAAGATCGTTACATAAACGTGTACAGGAGCCGAAGACGCTACTTTTCCGCAATTTCTCGAGAATCATAAGCTACACAGGTGAGTGTTGTGTGTTACTTGTGTGTAAGTCCGAATGTGCTAGTAGGTCGAGTCATAACTGCTACTTAGTCCTTGAATAAAGGAGCATGCAATGTATGATACAATGAAAAACTCAACTTTTAGGACAAAATATACATCTTGAATTATATGATAATGCCTATGTGCTTACGAGTCCTGGATATCATATATTGAACCATTTTAATGATTGCTATTGAGTTGGTTGCTGATTTCATGTTATTGGATTGTTATTGTACTGTATTGTTATTGTACTGTACTGCTTGCTATTATTGTGTGGGCCCTATTTTGGTGTGCGGAATCAAGGTAACCCGGAAGGTTAGGGCCGGAAGGTTACCTTGATCCACCGCAGACCCGGCTTCACAAACCAAGTGTGGAGGTTACACTTGGGGAGTGAAGTCAAACTCTTGGCATTAGATGTCTATGCGCACAGATAGTAAGGTAGCTCCTTACTTGGAGTGTTCGGTGGTGGTTTTCCTAACTGTGGATTGGAGGGTAAGAGGAGGACGGCATCAACAAATATTGGTTACTTGTTTAACGTGCTTAAATCGTTATAGCATATGTTCATTTCTGTACTGATGTATATGCTCATGTATATTATGTTGCATCCACGCACATGTGCACTATAGCCTCACTAAGTTGGACGATCAACTTATGCATTCCATGTTTCAATCTTTTCAGCTACAGGTGTTTGGGTAAATGATAGTTCATGATGCGGTTAGGTCATCACGGTTGCGGTCCCACCCTAGTTCCAGAGAGTAATTAAACTTTTGTTTAAATTCTTATTTGATTTTAAGATTTTCGTTTGAACTCATGGTTTAAATCTCCTATAATGTTTAAGTTCATTTCTATTATATCTTGTTAAATATCTTGGTATTTTAGCTAATTTTTTAAAATGGGAATATCTATCGAAAATAATTTTTAAATTTTATCAAATATTAATCTTAATGTTCTTTATTTTCTTTTGAGTCCCACAAGTTGTTTCACTATGTCATGTCATCCACTAAAATTTGTTTTAATTACTTTCGCTTTAAACTTAGTAATCAAAATTGTTCTTATATCGTTTTAAACCGCTTCCGCATTTATACTTTTAATTTATCGTTTTCCGTAAAAATAAATAAATAAAGTTTCAGAATTTTTATACCTTTTCAAAATAATAATAGTTTTTCGACCGTTATCCGACGGACCCGCGGAGTCGGGCCATTACAGATGGTATCAGAGCTTCGGCTCATGGCCAGGATATGGTCCTTGGAATTCGTACTGTGGTGCTAGTAAGGTGGGACTAACCGGCAATACTTTAGGCTGTCTACCCACATTGGGTAGTTCATTTTTAAGATAAAACCGCAACCAAAACATAGGTATTGTGCATGGCCTCGGGGGAAGGGGATATGTTTGATTGTTAATGTGATTTCTTGATTTGTTATTTTATTGTTGGTGTACATAATATACTTGACGTTACTTTGACTGAACTATTTGAATTATTGTCTGATGATGATTGTAGATGAATATCCTCCTTGATTTCGAGTTTGGTGAATTACTTAAATCAAGTGACCTTATTTGAAGTATATATAAAATGACTAATATATCCCTGAACATTTTCGAATTCCATCATCAATGAGTTTTTCTTATTCAGAATTCATGTTGATGACTTCAGACATTTCCTCTCCAAATTGATTTATCTACTTTAGTAAGCTTGCGCGAAAGTCTTAAGGTCAACTCAATTCGAATAACTCACTTTGTGGAATAAGGCTGCAATCAAAATTATATGCGTATGTATGATCTCAATGGAGGTTTGATGTCTTGGTATCACTGTTTCGTTACCAAATGACTAGAATGACCTCAAATATTTAACCATCATTATCGTTTGACTACGATTAATTCGGAGAAAGCTCTTTCTTTCTCTATCTTACTCTCGTATTTAGATCCTGGAATCAAGTTTCTTTCTTGGGACACTTGTAAGTTAACTAAAGTAGTCATGGGGGCTCTTAAGATTCCTTTAATTGTGCTTAATTCATTCAAAACTCGTTCTCCTGATTTCAAACATTACTCTTTCGTAACGAGCCATCGAATCTGAATGTATTTGGATTTTCCTTGGGCTCCGTTCCTTGGTTTTAACTCATTCCAGAACCCATCATGTTTTTGAGTTTTGTGTATGGGTTATTCTTGATAGTATGAAATCGATACACGTTTCTTTGAATCTTGGTGATTTACTATAAATTTCATTCCTCCTATACAATTCTTAAAAATCATAGTTCATTTGAACCTTCAGATCGATTTACTTATGTTCATGCCTGACTATGATTCATCTCGCTAGTTCGTGCTCCATGAAAACTCTTTCTTAGTCATTGTTAGTTTGATTGATAATGACTACTTTGTACCTAGTACTTCAGGTGTGTCTCATTCTTCAATTATCCATGGTTCTACTTTTCCTCGAGGTTGAAATATACTCTCATCTGAACTTACATTTGTAGATACTTCCTAAATACGAAGTATTAATTATTTGATATCGATTACTATGAACTGTCACTCTTGATTCTGGCATACTCTTTGTATGTTGATCAAAATTTGTGACCCCTATTTGTTATATATGCGTTTAGACGATGTATTATATAAGTTATTGGGAAAGGTAATTAATGGAGTGTGGCGACAACCAAATAGTCTTTAACATCAAGACTTGCAATCGAAGTTTAAGATAGAATGAAAGACAAGGGTCTAAAAGAAACAAAGGGGTCTATCAAGACGATCGAAATTGAATCTATCGGCATGTTGAAATTTCGAGAAATGATGTTTCCACAAAAGTTAAGTGTATCGATGAACAAGTCAATTGAAGAAGCCTACTCATCCCATTGTTTCCCTGGAGAAATCGAGTGTAACAAATGTCATTGGTTGAAGAAAACGTTGCAACCATCTTCGCATCTAGTAAATCAGCTATCGACTAAGGAAATAAGCCGAAGATACCGTCTTTATTACACAAGAACTTCAAGGATCCGCAATCACTCAAAAGTGAATTAATCCTAACTCTATAAACTTTCTATGACGTGACCGAATTCGTCTCCTAACATCTCCTACTCATTTCTATCAGACGAATATCTCTAATTGAGCTCTAGAATTGTTCACTGTTTATTTTCCATATGCGCTAATGCTATTTCCTTCGCTTCCATGTGCGATACTCAGTTTCTTTCTCGCAATTTTACTTTTGAATTGACCAAAATTTCTTTGATCCTTTCTTGAGCTTTATTCTTGAACTTGCTTACCTTAATCTGATACTTTTAAATATTGTTTCTCACAATTTCTTGAATTTGACAGTTTCTTCTTGAACTGATTGTCATTCTAATTAAAACCCCTCCCTTAATAGTTTATTGACACTTTTAATTCAGCTTCTTGTTGTTCAATCGAAGCTTCCAATTTGATATTTGAGTTGTATATTTGTTCGGAGTTTGTACT
Organism: Penstemon barbatus; assembly: GCA_003313485.2. NCBI lineage: Eukaryota > Viridiplantae > Streptophyta > Magnoliopsida > Lamiales > Plantaginaceae > Penstemon > Penstemon barbatus. Next base: position 34,550,276 of record CM064880.1, read on the forward strand.
CCCTTTTTCTTTCACGAGCTACTTCTTCATGGTGAACTCGTGAATCATATGCTTACCTTAGTTTGATTCAGTGGTTAGTAATATTTCATTATCTTTATTCCCTTAACCTAATTATTGAATTGCGAAAGGTTCAGAAAAAGTCTCTTCCATTTCATATTATTCCTGCTTGTTATTCTAGAAGGAATGTACAATCAACTTCATACTTGTATCATGTTCTTTCTAAATTTGTTTCATCCTATTTGTTATCATTAATCTTGAAATTGGCATTTTCATTTTCCTTGCCTTGTTCTTGAACCTTATTCGCTTTGTCTCTAGTATCATCACTACACTCATTGCTTCTTTAAATGAACCTTTGAATGATTCGTTTTATTCTCGCTTGATATTTAGACGTCCAAAGACACTTTAGCGCTCTGGTTGTTAATACCAAAACTTTTGATTCGATTTTGACATCCCCGATTCAACCTTTTTGTTATTAAGACTTCTGATGTGATAGTCTTGTAATACCCCTAGTGATACTTGTTATTTGATTACATTTGTTCAAATTGAGTTTTTCTTCGAATGACATAACTTATGTTTCCCATTCATTTTCATAAACCTTTTTAAGACTTCTATTCGACTGTGCCTTGTCACATTCATTGAAAATCCTTAATCGACCACTTTCTGGTTATATTATTTGAACAATCCTTGACTCGATCGACCTTTCAGGTCCTCACTACTTTATTCCGAAGTTATTTTTGCTCAGTCTATAAACTCAATTGCTTCCTTTTTTCATGGGCAAAATTTTTGGTTCAACTGTCCTTTATGATCCTTATAGAAATTTATCGTTTCGGTGTTGCTTGATACTTTATTGAACCCCTTTGCTAATATATGGTCATTTCTGAATCGTCTCTTTGATTCCATATCATTCATACTTGTTAACTTCATTGACCATGAAACATTTTCACTCAGTCATCGACTTTCTTTTGAACTCCACACTGTTATCTTGTTCTTTCTAAACATGTCCTTTCATCGTGGTTAGTTTCTCCTATATGGTGTTCTCATTTTTCTTGGATCTCGTTCTTTAACTCTATACGCTTTCTACGTTGTACTTTTGTTACATTCGTTGCTACTTAAAATGAATCTTTGAGTAGCGAATTTTATCTTAGTTCAATTTTTAAATAATCAAAGACATTTCAAAACTTTGATTTCCATTGACAGAACTCTTGAATTAATTTCCATTATCCTTATTGGCACACTTGATTTAACCTTCTTCTTGCTACCCCGATCTCTTGACTTGATTATCATTGTTACCGTTATTCTGTTTTGTTTGCAATCTTCATCGATCTTCTTTTCATTACCGTTATTCAGTTTGACTTTATTATCTACATAAATTGACTCGGTCATCTTTTACAATCTTTATCAAGGCACTTCATTGGGACTGCCATTTTTATTCCTACTGAGAATATCAATTCAGATGTCTTCCACAATCTTTTGAATTTCATTAGCAAAATATCGAATTTTTGTGTTATAACGTGAGAGTTTTCTTTTTGGGAGAATCTAACTACGGCATGTGAGTTTGATTATTCGTCGAACTTTGATTTATCGCGTAAAAATTTCACGTATGAAGTTCCAGAAGGATTTTTCCTGATGCTCGCGACTGCGTATCATCAGACTCCAGAAACATCTAGAGTTAGAGAAAAGATTTGTTCGCATACTCGTCCAGATCAAGAAACCAGTGGACTCCATTGTTTAAAGCCTCACGGTGCTGTCAAAGTATACAAGAAAAGACTTGGAAAATACAAAAAGAGATACGACATCATCATTCGAACTTCTCGAAACTCAAGTGTGAATTTGGGGACCAAATTCTTTTAAGGAGGGAAGAATGTAAAACCCCGAAAATTCATTCATGAATTTTCTTTCCTATAACTTTATTTACTTGAAATTGATAATTTTAATAATGTGGATTTAATAATTGAAACTAAAATTTATATCTATGTTGTTGAAAAATTCAACTAGTGAGCATATTTTTAAATTTGAAGTGATTTAAATTGATATTCATTTGAATTATTATTCATGTTGTGCAAATTAAGAATTATAAATACTCACTCTTATGTTATTTTGAGGATTTAAATGCAAGAATAAAATAAAAAGAGGAATTGATGTATTGCCCCAAGACTTTGAGGACTAAAAAGGAAAAAACTCAAAGTTTGAGGGTGTAAATTGCAAAACACCCATTAATTATGAAGAGAAGTCTAACATTTCCCTCATTTCTCTTCTTCTTCTACAATTACACACACTAAAACACACACAAAACCCCTTTCTTTAATTTGTTCATAACTTTCTCATTTCTTAACCAAATCGAGCAAATAAGTAGTCCAAATTCATCTACTCGACGAGAGGAACACAATGGTGGTGGTAATTGAAGGAATAGAAGCTGTTTTACAGCGGAAATTCGAGGTTGAAGGTGCGGTTTTAAGTGGGTCTTCTTGCATGTCCCTTTTCCGGTCATTTCTTCAACAATCGAGCTTCACCACGGTGTTCTAGGCTTAGAGGAGAGTGGAATGGTGGGTTCGGCTCATTTTCCGGTGTCGGTCAACGTCCGGTCAACGGTGGTCAACAGTCGGTCAACGTCGGTCAACGGTGCCTGCTCTGGTCAGCGACTTCGTCTCGGAATGGGTATTCCATTTTCGGTCTTCATTTCTCGATTTGAGTTCGTTAGGTAGTTCTTTGAGCTTAAATGTTATTGTGTGTTTATTTGGTTAATTTTTTGCTTTAAAATTTAATTTGAGCATGAAATTGAGTTCATACTATGTTATGCATGTATCTCGATTAACTCGATTTTTGCTATAAGGTTGGTGTAGTTTTGCTTGGTTTAAATAAATGTTTATTAGATATTTGGAACTTGATTTATTTTTGTAAGAAAGTTATTGTTCATAATTTTTGAAGCTTTAGGGGGTAATTTTGAAAGATTTTAAAAGTTGAAGGTTTAGGGATGCAAAAATTTTGGGAGTATAATGGACTGAGAATCTCTATTTTTGTACAATATTTGATATGAGTTTACTTAAAAATTATTTGTTTTAAAGTTGCTCCAAGTTTGTTTGCAAAAAGGGAGTTTTTGAAACTTTTGGGGTTAGTTTTGCAAATCTGAAAATAAGGGGTGAAATGCGCTGTTTTGTCGCTGTTTTTGCATGGTTCTTTTATAAATTCTTGATTAATTGATTTGAAGTAGTGGTTTATTCATTTTAGTTTTAAGATTGAAAATTTGTAAAAATTTTCGAAGAAACTTATAATTAAAGAACTTTTTTTTCTCATTGTTAGTTTGTAAAAAGTTATTAAACCTTATTGTTAAAGCTCAATTAGAACGGTTTTGTTCTAGTTTATCTCTTTCGTGGCTATATTTACCTCGGTTCATGAACGAACCATAGAACCTTTAGATCGGACGTAAATGTCCATTTTTTTATCGTGGCTTCGATATTGAACAACCACGATTCAATTGTTTGCTCGACTAAAACATTGCTTTAGTCACTCTAGAATCCTTGTGGTGTGATTAGATTCTAAGATCGTTACATAAACGTGTACAGGAGCCGAATACGCTACTTTTCCGCAATTTCTCGAGAATCATAAGCTACACAGGTGAGTGTTGTGTGTTACTTGTGTGTAAGTCCGAATGTGCTAGTAGGTCGAGTCATAACTGCAACTTAGTCCTTGAATAAAGGAGCATGCAATGTATGATACAATGAAAAACTCAACTTTTAGGACAAAATATACATCTTGAATTATATGATAATGCCTATGTGCTTACGAGTCCTGGATATCATATATTGAACCATTTTAATGATTGCTATTGAGTTGGTTGCTGATTTCATGTTATTGGATTGTTATTGTACTGTACTGCTTGCTATTATTGTGTGGGCCCTATTTTGGTGTGCGGAATCAAGGTAACCCGGAAGGTTAGGGCCGGAAGGTTACCTTGATCCACCGCAGACCCGGCTTCACAAACCAAGTGTGGAGGTTACACTTGGGGAGTGAAGTCAAACTCTTGGCATTAGATGTCCATGCGCACAGATAGTAAGGTAGCTCCTTACTTGGAGTGTTCGGTGGTGGTTTTCCTAACTGTGGATTGGAGGGTAAGAGGAGGACGGCATCAACAAATATTGGTTACTTGTTTAACGTGCTTAAATCGTTATAGCATATGTTCATTTCTGTACTGATGTATATGCTCATGTATATTATGTTGCATCCACGCACATGTGCACTATAGCCTCACTAAGTTGGACGATCAACTTATGCATTCCATGTTTCAATCTTTTCAGCTACAGGTGTTTGGGTAAATGATAGTTCATGATGCGGTTAGGTCATCACGGTTGCGGTCCCACCCTAGTTCCAGAGAGTAATTAAACTTTTGTTTAAATTCTTATTTGATTTTAAGATTTTCGTTTGAACTCATGGTTTAAATCTCCTATAATGTTTAAGTTCATTTCTATTATATCTTGTTAAATATCTTGGTATTTTAGCTAATTTTTTAAAATGGGAATATCTATCGAAAATAATTTTTAAATTTTATCAAATATTAATCTTAATGTTCTTTATTTTCTTTTGAGTCCCACAAGTTGTTTCACTATGTCATGTCATCCGCTAAAATTTGTTTTAATTACTTTCGCTTTAAACTTAGTAATCAAAATTGTTCTTATATCGTTTTAAACCGCTTCCGCATTTATACTTTTAATTTATCGTTTTCCGTAAAAATAAATAAATAAAGTTTCAGAATTTTTATACCTTTTCAAAATAATAATAGTTTTTCGACCGTTATCCGACGGACCCGCGGAGTCGGGCCGTTACACCATGCCCTGTACTTTTTGTCTTTTTGTGATTTAAATATTATATAAGGAGGCCATTGTCTCTTTCGCTGAACTCCGTTGTTCCTTACACCAAACCAAGGAAAAATATCCCGCAAAGCATCTTCCAAACCTTTATGTTTTCCAGCGTTAATTTTGAACTATATGTTCCTCAATTGGTGTATCATTACATCATTTCTTTGATATGGGAGGAATTGGAAAATGTAGAATTTCTTGGAGGATCTGTTCTGTTCAGACCTCCTTCAGCAATTCTTTGGTATGTTAGGCAGTTACCTTTTTGCCGTTTTGAATAAGGAGGACTATTCTCCTGATTTCCATGTGAGATATCTTGGATCGTGAAGGAGTTCCTGTATGGCTTAGTTAGTGGTCACTCGTATGGTGTATGAGGCAGTGACGTCCCTCGTATGGCGAAGGGTTCGATCTTTTATCGAGCCAGTACTCTTCTCACTACGACTTTAAAACTTGTATGCTTGCGTTTGTAATTTGTCTATTTGTCTGGATCTCCTTTAGGTGTCCCAACGATGATCGCTTCGATCCACATCTTTCTGGTCATCGACTATGAGAGTCGACTAAATAGCGCCGTTCCAACTTGCATTAATTACGGGGAGTTAAAGGGTCGCATTTATGTCCGCTGATCAAATACTTTTTCAGCCGTAGGATCGCTATGGCCTATCCCTATAAATAGGGAAGTGACTTGCATACTTCATTTGCAATTTCCCAAAGAGGATGAAGATCTCGGCTTCCTTAGATTTCATTTTGCCTTCAGATCCGATAATATTCAAAAAGTCACATTATCGTGATCCATACTATAATAACTTGACGTTCATCTACCTTGTACTAACGGGTCCCATGTCAGCCCTTCCTTGTACTAACGGGTCCCATGAGGCCTCAGTTTTTGTCTTCATCAATTAGAGGTCCGTGGTTTCTGTTTGCACATGGAGGGTTCATACTTGCCAGCCCCCCTCGCTCTTCGATGTCACCTCCGGAGTGATAGACCACCGGGGTGGCTGGTAAATTTACGGTTTCACTACGGCCCCGAAGAGATGCTGCTCTAGAGTAAAATGTTTTATAGATAATGTAAAAGCAGTATCTTCTTGTGGGTGAATGAGTATTGCCAGTTATCTGGCTGGTAATGCTCATTTCGTCTGGAAGAACATTTGATCTTCAGAGCCTGGCCATCGAACTAAAGAAGTCGACCATCCTGAGCAGCATGCTTCTTAGGTGGTTAATCATAATCGACGAGGTACTAGGAAGGAGATTGGTGTTTCCGTGGACATTGTCGTGAAGTTCGCCGATCTTATAGGATCATCTTATCTAAATCATTGTAATGATCTTTAAGTAGCAAGTAGATCTTTGTAATGTAGGATATTTGTATGTAACAGATCTGATGAATAAACATTACTCTTATTCTTTACATTCTCTTTGTCGTCGATTCTATCATATTTTTATTTACGAGGAGCAATTTTCGAGCAGATGGATTTTATTTCCTCTTGAAAACTTTAGGAGTATTACCAGATCCTTTAGATTGTTAGAAACAGATCGAGGAGTGTTTATTGAGCGGATCAATGTTTGCTCAACTCGTTTATAATCTAGACTTAGGTTTTTGTACCAAAAGTCAGCTAATTGTTGAATAATTGATCGAGGAGTGTTTATTGAGCGGATCAGTGTTTACTCAACTCGTTTTGTTTAGACCTAGGTTTTTAACCTAACAATCTTTGTTGGTCGTTGAATATGTAATGAGGAGTTTTTATCGAGCGGATCGATGTTTACTCAACTCATTTTATTTAGATTTAGGTTTTTAACCTAACAATCTTTGTTGGTCGTTGAATATGTAACGAGGAGTTTTTATCGAGCGGATCGATGTTTACTCGACTCATTTTATTTAGACTTAGGTTCTTAATACCAAAAACCTTTTTTGTTGAATATATATATTGAGGAGTTTTTATTGAGCGGATCAATGTTTACTCGACTCGTATTGTTTAGACTTAGGTCTTTAACCTATCAGTCTTTGTTGAATATGTAACGAGGAGTTTTTATTGAGCGGATCGATGTTTACTCAACTCGTTTTATTTAGACTTAGGTTTTTAATACCAAAAGCCTTTTTTTGTTGAATATATATCGAGGAGTTTTTATTGAGCGGATCAATGTTTACTCGACTCGTATTGTTTAGACTTAGGTCTTTAACCTATCAGTCTTTGTTGAATATGTAACGAGGAGTTTTTATCGAGCGGATCGATGTTTACTCAACTCGTTTTATTTAGACTTAGGTTTTTAATACCAAAAGCCTTTTTTGTTGAATATATATTGAGGAGTTTTTATTGAGCGGATCAATGTTTACTCGACTCGTATTGTTTAGACTTAGGTCTTTAACCTATCGGTCTTTGTTGAATATGTAACGAGGAGTTTTTATCGAGCGGATCGATGTTTACTCAACTCGTTTTATTTAGACTTAGGTTTTTAATACCAAAAGCCTTTTTTGTTGAATATATATCGAGGAGTTTTTATTGAGCGGATCAATGTTTACTCGACTCGTATTGTATAGGCTTAGGTCTTTAACCTATCAGTCTTTGTTGAATATGTAACGAGGAGTTTTTATCGAGCGGATCGATGTTTACTCAACTCGTTTTATTTAGACTTAGGTTTTTAATACCAAAAGCCTTTTTTGTTGAATATATATTGAGGAGTTTTTATTGAGCGGATCAATGTTTACTCGACTCGTATCGTTTAGACTTAGGTCTTTAACCTATCAGTCTTTGTTGAATATGTAACGAGGAGTTTTTATCGAGCGGATCGATGTTTACTCAACTCGTTTTATTTAGACTTAGGTTTTTAATACCAAAAGCCTTTTTCGTTGAATAACGGGCGAGGAGTCTTTATTGAGCGGATCAATGTATACTCGACTCGCTTTTGATGGTCGGATTGAGGAGCATTTATTGAGCTGATCAATGTATACATAACCCCTTTTGTCTCAATCTCAACTAATATGATAGTAGGATTCTAAGGAGCGTTTACCGAAACAATCGATTTATAGAAATTGCTAAAATCTTTAATAATTGAACTGTAGGCTAAGGCCTTTATTACAAAGATTAAAAACTTAACGAAATAAAATAAAGCAGCATAATCTGCAAGAATTTATTTACCATAGTATTTTCTAAGGTTGACTGCATTCCAAGTTCTTGGTGATTTAGCCGGATTTCGTCGGGTTAATTGTATATCAGTGAATTTGTATATTTAGTAGGGCTCCGTTACTTTATTCCGGATGGATCACTCACAAAGGAAAGCAATGATTAAGAACAAGAAGTGTAACCACAAGTAAAGCTAATAACACATCAATATGGAGAGCAAAATACTATGAATAATATAGATTCTTATTCAGTTGCAATGCCTTAGGCAGAGAATATTTGTGTATCCTTAAAGTAAAGGATTTCGTAGTTGTCTCATACAATGATTAACTAGGTATTTATACAATGTTTTAACCTAGTTTTACAAGGAATCATAGTCCTAATAGGACTCGGCCCAAATATCCTTCATGGGTCTGGAGTATTATCTTTAGACCGAAGAGAGCCGTGCTTGGCCGGGTCTGTTAGACGATCTTGAACTGCTCGGATTGGTCTAATCGATCTTAACATCTTTGTCCGATTCGAGTAATATGTGGGGTGCGAAATAGCCCCCATCAGTACTCCCTCACTTCTTCGAGCGTATAGATAATAGAAGCTCGTAGAAGTAGATAGATCTTTACGACTGTTTCTTTTCTATGAATGGAGCCTCGTTAAAAACCTTACTTAAGAAAAAACCCAGTGGGAAAAAAATCTTAAATAAGGAAAAGAGTGCTACATATCATAGATAGTCGTTTTCTCTCTCTAGTTACGAATCGCCACGCGTCTATTTTGGAAGCTTTTCATATCCTTCCATTTCTTGGCGGGAATATCAGTAGCTGCCATAACTCCGAAACGTTATTTCTCATTTTCTTGGTCATCGAACATTTCTACTCTTGGCGTTGGGATTAGGGTTTCCACAGGGATAACCGCTTCCGACCCATATACCAGGCTAAATGGGGTTTCCCCAGTTGAGCTCCTTACTGTCGTCCGATTAGCCCATAATACTCCTGGGAGTTCATCAAGCCATTTTCCTTTGGCTGCTCCTAATCTTTTTTCCAAAGATTTTATTATCTCTCTGTTTGCTACTTCAGTTTGTCCATTTGCTCGAGGATGTCCTACCGAGGTAAAATTTTGTTGAATTCCAAGTTTTGTACACCATTCTATTATCTGTTTCCCTGCGAACTGAGTTCCATTATCGGAGATAAGGATCCTTGGGATGCCGAATCGACAAACTATGAATTTCCATAGGAAGTTGATAACTTGGAATTGGGTTATTCGGGCGAGGGCGATGCATTCTATCCATTTGCTGAAGTACTCTACGGCGACCAGGACAAAAGATTTCTTTGATCTGGCCACTGGGAAAGGTCCCACGATGTCCATTCCCCATTGATCGAATGGCCAACAAACTGGAATAGGGTGCATGTTTTCTGCTGGTCGATGACATATGTTAGCATGGATCTGGCAGTGATGACATTCTTGGACATATTTAGTGGCATCTTTATTGATGGTCGGCCAATAGTAACCCGTCCTGAGACATTTTAAAGACAATGCCCTTGATCCGCTGTGGTTTCCTGCATCCCCATCATGTATTTCTCGTAGTACATCGATGGTTTGTGATTCAGGTACGCATTTTAGAAGAATCCCTGATACTGATCTTCGGTAGAGTTTTCCTTCTACCAATGTATATTTCGGAGCTCGATATCTTATTTTCCGAGCTTCATTTTGGTCGGGTGGTAATTTTCCTTCTCGAAGATAGTCTATCATTGGGGTCATCCAGTTTTCTTCGGCTTCTTCGATTTCCATTATATCGACTACTGGAATTTCGTCGATGTCGATTGCTGGTGTATTAGAGACCAACCAGTTGATCACCCGTTCGGTCTTTCCGTCATGGGATCCTGTGAATTTTGATAGCTGATCGGCCCATTTATTTTCCGAACGTGGTATGTTCTGGGTACTAAAACTTTCAAATTTCTCAGCTAGAGTTTTCACTTTGGCGAGGTATTTGACCATGTTGAATTCCTTACCCTCGTATAGGCCTTCTATCTGTCTTTGCACTAATTCTGAATTAGTGAGTACCTTAAGACTCTTTATATTGGCTTTGACCGCCATCTCCATTCCTGCGATTAATGCTTCATATTCAGCTTCATTGTTTGTCACAACAAAGTCCAGTGTTATCGCGTAATTTAGATCTTCCTTATTTGGTCCGGTGAAGTTGATTCCGGCGCCTCCTCCTTCTCGGCATGATGCACCATCGACATGCATTAGCCAAGTTTGATCTTCAATGATCAAAACATCTTCGTTGGGGCAGCTCGATGATTCAGTTGCCTGTGTCGGTGTTTCTAATATAAAATCGGCCAATACTTGGGCCTTGATGGCAATCCTGGGTTTGTAGTCTACCTCGAACTGACTGAGTTCGATGGCCCATTTGATTAGTCGACCGGAGGCTTCTGGTTTTGCTAGAACTTGCCTTAGCGGCTGATTCGTCAGAACGATGATTTTGTAAGTTAAGAAGTAGGGTCGGAGTTTTCGTGCGGCCACTACTAAGGCCAGTGTGAATTTTTCTATTTCTAAGTAATTCTTCTCTGCCCCTTGTAATAATTTGCTGAGATAATATACAGGCTTATGATCAGAGCCCTCGATTTTGATTAGTACCGAACTAATCGCTGCATTGGAGATGGAGATGTACATGTACAATGGTTCTCCTTCTGTTGGTTTTGCCAACATCGGAGGTGTCGTCAAATATTCTTTAAGCTGTTCGAAGGCCTGATTGCATTCTTCGGTCCAAACAAAGTTCTTTGCCTTTCGGAGAGTTTGGAAAAAGGGGAGGCTTTTGTCCGCAGACTTTGATATAAACCTGTTTAAAGCTACGACCTTTCCAACTAGGCTTTGTACTTGAGAGATAGTTTTAGGAGGTTTCATTTCAGTTATGGCTCGGATTTTTTCTGGATTGGCTTCAATTCCGCGTTGGTGAACTAGATATCCCAAGAATTTTCCTGATTTGACACCAAAGGTGCATTTTGCGGGGTTTAACTTCATACGATATTTTCTTAAGATCTGAAAGCATCGATCGAGATGCTTTACATGATCTGCTTCATTCATACTTTTGACCAGCATGTCGTCCACGTAGACCTCCATCAGTTCTCCGATTAATTCCTTGAACATTAGGTTTACTAACCTTTGGTAAGTAGCTCCGGCATTTCTTAAGCCGAATGGCATTACTATGAAGCAATATACTCCCTGCTCGGTTACGAACGCGGTTTTTTCTTGATCCCGCTCATCCATGTATATTTGGTAAAATCCTTGAAAGGCGTCCATCATACTGAATAACGCAAAGCCAGCTGTCGAATCGACTAGTAAGTCGATCCTTGGGAGGGGGTATGGGTCGCGTGGACACAACTTGTTAAGGTCGGTGAAATCATTACACATCCTCCATTTATTATCTTTTTTATCTCCTTTTGCGACTAGTACGACATTGCATAGCCAATTCGAGAAATGAATTTCTCGGATTTGTTTTGCCTCGAGCAACCTTTCTACCTCGGCTTTGATAATTTTATCTTTCACCGGTCCATGATTTCTCTTCTTCTGCCTGGCGGGTTTCGCCAAAGGATCTATTTTTAGGGAATGCTTGATTATTCGAGGATCAATTCCTTCAATATCATTTGCACTCCAAGCGAAGACATCAGCATTGTTTTTGAGAAAGTCGATCAGCATTATTTCTCCTTGTTCGCTCAATTCTGTACCAATTCTCGTCTTTTTGGATGAGTCACCTTCTACTAGAATTACATCTTTATGTTCAGGGGGTTTCAAAGATAAGTCTAGCGGTTCTTTCCCCTTCTTATCTAGTCGATCAGTACTAGGAATTTCAACCTCGTTTCTAATGAGATCCCCTTCGATCTTTCTCTTGCTCGGAGTAATGGACTTAGGATGTTCTTTCATTGTTAACGAAGTACTATAGCAGTCCCAAGCCATGCAATGGTCGTTTGTTATTTCTCCGATGCCTGTATCGGTTGGAAATTTTATCTTCTGATGATAAGTAGAGACAACCGCTCGGAATAGATTGAGAGCAGGTCGTCCTAATATCGCATTATAAGCGAAAGGGGTTTCTACTACTAGAAATTTTACTAGCTTCACTGTTCGGTGGGGTACTTTTCCGAGCGATACGCTCAAGGTTATCGTTCCGCTGGGGATGATTTCGGACCCCCCGAATCCTATTAATGGCGTAGCTACTTTCTACAAGTTTATCTGCCCCAAGTCCATTTGGGCTAAAACTTCTCGGGAGATAATATTAGCTGAGCTCCCATTATCTATTAAGATTCTCTTGACATTGTAATTTGCTATTTCTAGCGATATTACCATAGGGAAGTCGGGGTTATCCTCTCTTGCGTCCCAAATAATATTTTTGGGTGCTTCGCCTTCATTAAAACTGATATGCTGATCGTTTGACGTCCTGCTTTCCAAGGTCCAAATTTCTTTTGGATATTTTGAGTTTCCAATTATTGACCTGGCAGTTCTTCGACGGGCGTTACGACTATCTCCACCCGCGGGACCCCCGGAGATCGTATGGATAGTTCCATTGATCTGGTCGTGGTTTGACTCCTGAATAGGTCGTCGCTCAGGTGATCTTTGATGAGAATTTCTCCTTCGATCAACATTCCGAGGGCTTCTACTTCTTTCCCTCTTACGGTTATCTCGCTCTATGTATTCGTCAAGTTTTCCTTGCTCGATAAGTTTCTCAACCTCTCTCTTAAGGTGAAAACAATTCTCCGTTCGATGTCCATGTGCCCTATGGTATTTACAGTATTGATCGTAGTTTCGAGAGCCTGGTCTCGGCTGTGCAATTTTCCTTGCTTCGGGAATCCAGTTATTTCTTTCTAGGACATCCAATATTTCTTCCATTGGAATATTTAACCTTGGATGTTCTACTTGATTCACCCTGCTTCTTATTGGTTGATCATGGTTTCTTGGTTTTTGGTAGAAATTAGGTTGTCTGTCATGATCGGCTTTGTTGTATTCCAGTCGGTGGAAAACATTACCTCTCCTGGAAGATCGCTCGTAATCTGAAGCTTTTTGGGTAGGAAACCTATCGTGCCGTTTAGAGCCTGAGGTGGTGGCTTTGTTTTTGTTTTTATCCTTAAAGGAATTCATCTCTTCTTAGGTCATATACTTAGAAGCCAAGCTCATAATGTCGGCAAACGTTCTCGGTTGTTTTCGACTGAGGGCGTTTCCAAATTGCCTATTTTTAGTGAGGTCGAAGAGGATAGAAATTATGTAATCGATATTCGGTGATTCGATTTTGAGTAATTCTACGTTGAACCTTGCCAACCAATTTCTTAGGGATTCTCCCTCTTGTTGGTGTATGGTTCCCAGGTAGCTCATCGGAAGTTTTTGTCTCTTCTGACTGGCAAACTGCTGCGTTAGTTTATTGCATAATTCACGGAAACTGAATATAGAGTTGGCCGGTTGTTTGGCAAACCAATCCAACGCGAGTCCTTCGAATGTTGTTACCATTAGCTTGGCGGTGAATTCGGCGGAGTGGGCGTACAAATTCATTATGTTTGTAAAGCTAAAGATATAATCGTCCGGGTCGGTGGTTCCATCATATTGGGGTAGTCTTCCCGGGACCTGTCCTGCGGACTGTGCTTCTTTTATTTCCCTGCAGAAAGGAGAGCAAGCCGCAAGGCTTTCCTGGAGTTCTGCAGTCCGGGCCCACGGGTTCTGCACAGATCGTAATCGTTGTTCAAGTCGCTCCTGTACCATCCTTTCAATTTCTCGTTCTGAGAATCGAGTCGCTCTCGGTCGATGGGGGATTGTATCATCTATATCATCTTCGATTGGAATGATCGTTCGTTCCTTCGATCCGCTGCGAACTGCTTGCGGTACTCTTCGACCAGTTCTTCTTTGGGGACGGTTGTCGGATGGTTTAGAATTTACCTGCTGTGGGCTGTGTAGCGAGCGTCGCTCACTCGCTGGGCTGTCAGCTTGTTGAGAGGTCCGTTCGTTCGGCCTTGGCACTCCTGGAGCGGGAGTTGCCCCGGGAGCCGTAACGTTTTGAGGAATTTGGTCTAAAACTAGCAATTCTTCTGGAGAGAGTGATTTGAAGAGCATCGCTATTTGTTTCAGTTTTTCCTGAGCGCCAGGGAGAGGAACGCGTATTTCGGGGACTTCGGGTTCCTCTGGTATTGTACCGGTAAGACCTCCTTGGTGTTCTTGCTGACGTGATCGGGTATCTGGGAGATTTTCGTTGGTGTTGGGATTGTTGTTATCGTTGTTGTCTTGTGGATCTTCAGATGTGTTGTGGCCGGTGGTTGTATTGCTTCTCGCTCCAACACGAGCGCTTTTCCTTGGGCGAGCCATGTGTCGATTCGAATAATTAACCTAGCCCCACGGTGGGCGCCAACTGATTTAGCCGGATTTCGTCGGGTTAATTGTATATCAGTGAATTTGTATATTTAGTAGGGCTCCGTTACTTTATTCCGGATGGATCACTCACAAAGGAAAGCAATGATTAAGAACAAGAAGTGTAACCACAAGTAAAGCTAATAACACATCAATATGGAGAGCAAAATACTATGAATAATATAGATTCTTATTCAGTTGCAATGCCTTAGGCAGAGAATATTTGTGTATCCTTAAAGTAAAGGATTTCGTAGTTGTCTCATACAATGATTAACTAGGTATTTATACAATGTTTTAACCTAGTTTTACAAGGAATCATAGTCCTAATAGGACTCGGCCCAAATATCCTTCATGGGTCTGGAGTATTATCTTTAGACCGAAGAGAGCCGTGCTTGGCCGGGTCTGTTAGACGATCTTGAACTGCTCGGATTGGTCTAATCGATCTTAACATCTTTGTCCGATTCGAGTAATATGTGGGGTGCGAAATAGCCCCCATCACTTGGTAAGACTGTTCCATCCAAGTGCGCAATTTTGCATGAACCTTTCTTTCCTACGCCAATGACAACATAAGGTCCATCCCAGTTTTGTTGTAACTTTCCCACGTGCTTGGATACTTCCACCTTTTTCAAGACCAGGTCTCCTTCTTTGAAGGTTCGGATACGTACCTTTTGATTGTATGCTTTTTCCATATTTGCCTTAGTGGCGTGCAGGCGTACATCGGCTTTTTCCCTTAAAGCTTCTGTTAAGTCAACATCATTTTCTCTTGCCTTTTCATTTTCCAAATAATCGAACATCTCGATTCTTGACGTTGGGACTAGAGTTTCAACTGGAATAACAGCTTCCGAACCATATACCAAGCTAAACGGGGTTTCTCCGGTTGAGCTTCTGACTGTGGTTCAATTCGCCCAAAGTACTCCGGGGAGTTCATCGAGCCATTTTCCTTTGGCCGCTCCTAATCTTTTTTCCAAGGATTTAATTATCTCTCGGTTTGCTACTTCGGTTTGTCCGTTGGCTCTAGGATGCCCGACCGAAGTGAAATTTTGTTGGATTCCCAGTTTTGAACACCATTCCATTACTTGTTTTCCCGCGAATTGGGTTCCATTATCAGAAATTAGGATCCTAGGGATGCCGAATCGACAAACTATGAATTTCCATAGGAAGTTGATCACTTGGAATTGAGTTATTCGTGCGAGAGCGATGCATTCTATCCATTTACTGAAATATTCTACCGCGACCAGGACATAAGCTTTCTTGGATCTGGCCGCTGGGAACGGTCCCACGATGTCCATTCCCCATTGATCGAAAGGCCAACATATCGGGATTGGGTGCATGTTTTCTGCTGGTCGATGACATACATTAGCATGGACTTGGTAGTGATGACATTCTCTGACATACTGATCGGCATCTTTATTGATGGTAGGCCAATAGTAACCTGTTCTGAGACATTTTAAGGCCAATGCTCTTGATCCGCTGTGATTTCCTGCATCTCCTTTATGTATTTCTCGTAGTATATCGGCGGTTTGTGATTCGGAGACGCATTTCAGCAGAATTCCTGATATTGATCTTCGGTAGAGTTTTCCTTCTACAATCGTATACTTTGGAGCTCGATATCTTATTTTTCGAGCTTCATTCTGGTCAGGTGGTAGTTTTCCTTCTCTAAGATAGTCTATCATTGGAGTCATCCAGTTTCCTTCAACTCCTTCGATTTCCATAATATCGGTTGCCGGTGTTTCATCGATATCGATCGCCGGTGTATTAGAGATTAACCAGTGAATCACCCTTTCGGTTTTTCCATCATGGGATCCTGTGAACTTAGATAGTTGATCGGCCCATTTGTTTTCAGAACGTGGAATGTTCTGTATGCCGAAATTTTCAAATTTCTCAGCTAGTGTTTTCACTTTGGCGAGGTATTTGACCATATTGAATTCCTTAGCCTCATATAGGCCTTTGATTTGTCTCTGCACTAACTCTGAATCAGTTAATACTTTAAGACTTTTTATGTTGGCTTTGATCGCCATTTCCATTCCTGCAATCAATGCTTCATATTCTGCTTCATTGTTTGTTACGACGAAGTTCAATGTTATCGCGTAATTCAAATCTTCTTTATTTGGTCCAGTGAAGTTGATTCCGGCGCCTCCTCCATTTCGGCATGAAGCACCGTCGACATGCATTAACCAAGTTTGATCTTCTATGATCAAAACATCGTCGTTGAGGCTGCTTGATGATTCAGTTGCCTGTGTCGGTGTTTCCAATAGAAAATCAGCCAATACTTGGGCCTTAATGGCAATTCTTGGTTTGTAGTCGATTTCGAATTGGCTGAGTTCGATCGCCCATTTGATTAATCTTCCGGAGGCTTCTGGTTTTGCTAAGACCTGCCTTAGTGGTTGATTCGTCAAAACGATAATTTTGTAAGTTAAGAAGTAGGGTCGGAGTTTTCGTGCAGCCACTAGTAAGGCCAGCGTGAATTTTTCAATTTCCAAGTAATTCTTCTCCGCTCCTTGCAATAACTTGCTGAGATAGTAGACAGGCTTATGCTCTGAGCCCTCTATTTTATTTAGCACTGAACTAATGGCCGCATCGGAGATGGAGATGTAGATATACAACGGTTCTCCTTCCGTTGGTTTGGCCAACATCGGGGGTGTTGTCAAATATTCTTTGAGTTGTTCGAAGGCTCGACCGCATTCTTCGGTCCAAACGAAGTTTTTTGCCTTTCGAAGCGTTTGGAAAAAGGGCAAGCTTCTGTCCGCAAATTTTGATATGAATCTTTTCAATGCTACGATTTTCCCAACCAAGCTTTGTACTTGAGAGACGGTTTTGGGAGGTTTCATTTCAGTTATGGCTCGAATTTTCTCTGGGTTGGCTTCTATTCCTCGTTGGTGTACCAAGTATCCCAAAAATTTTCCTGACTTAACACCGAAGGTACATTTCGCGGGGTTCAACTTCATACGGTATTTTCTCAAGATTCGAAAACATCGATCCAGATGTTTCACGTGATCCGCTTCGTTCATACTTTTGACTAACATGTCATCTACATAGACTTCCATTATTTCTCCAATTAATTCTCTGAACATTAGGTTTACTAACCTTTGGTAAGTAGCCCCGGCATTCCTCAATCCGAATGGCATTACTATAAAGAAGTATACTCCTTGCTCGGTTATGAACGCGTTCTTCTCTTGATCCCGCTCGTCCATGTATATTTGGTAAAACCCTTGGAAAGCATCCATCATGCTAAATATTGCGAAGCCAGCGGTCGAGTCGACCAATAAGTCAATCCTTGGGAGGGGGTATGGGTCGGGTTTTGCCAAAGGGTCAATTTTTAGGGAATGCTTGATTACCCGAGGATCGATTCCTTCAATGTCATTTGCGCTCCAGGCGAAGACGTCTACATTATCTCTTAGGAACTCGATCAACATTATTTCTCCTTCTTTGCTCAACTCTGTACCTATTCTCGTCGTTTTGGACGAGTCACCTTCTACTAGGATTACATCCTTATGTTCTGGAGGTTTCAAGGATAAATCTAGTGGTTCTTTTCCCTTTTTATCTAATCGATCAGTAGTAGGAATTTCCACTTTGTTTCTAGTGAGATCGTCTTCGATCTTTCTTTTGCTCGGAGTGATTGATTTTGGATGTTCTTTTAAGGTTAACGAGGTGCTGTAGCAATCCCACGCCATACAGTGATCGTTTGTTATTTCTCCTATACCTCCATCGGTCGGAAACTTTATCTTCTGGTGATAAGTAGAGACAACGGCTCGGAATAAGTTGAGAGCCGGTCGTCCCAATATTGCGTTGTAAGCGAAGGGGGTTTCTACCACTAGAAATTTTACTAGCTTTACCGTTCGGTGTGGTTTCTTTCCGAGCGATACACTTAAGGATATCGTTCCGCCGGGGATGATCTCGGACCCTCCAAAGCCTACTAATGGCGTAGCTACTTTCTGTAGGTTTATCTGCCCCAAGTTCATTTGGGCTAAAACCTCCCGGGAGATGATATTTGCTGAGCTTCCATTATCGATTAGGATTCTTCTTACATTATAATTCGCTATCTCTAACGACACCACCATAGGGAAATCAGGGTTATCCTCTTTTGTGTCCCAAATGATGTTTTTAGGTACTTCGCCTTCGTTGAAGCTGATCGGTTGGTGATTTGTCGGTTTGTTTTCCAAAGTCCATATTTCTTTTGGGTATTTTGAGTTTCCGATTATGGATCGGGCTGTCCTTCGTCGGGCGTTACGACTATCTCCACCCGCGGGTCCCCCGGATATTGTATGGATAGTCCCATTGATCTGGTCGTGATTCAACTCCTGAGTAGGTCGACGCTCAGGTGACCTTCGATGAGAACTCCTTCTTTGATTACTGTTCCGAGGGCTTCTACTTCTTTCCCTTTTGCGGTTATCTTGCTCTATGTATTCGTTTAGTTTTCCTTGTTCGATCAGTTTTTCAACTTCTCTCTTAAGGTGAAAACAATTTTCCGTTCGATGTCCGTGTGCCCTATGGTACTTACAGTATTGGTCGTAGTTTCGAGACCCTGGTCTTGGCTGAGCGATTTTCCTTGCCTCGGGGATCCAGTTATTTCTTTCTAGAACTTCCAATATTTCTTCCATGGGAGCATTTAACCTTGGGTGTTCTACTTGATTCACCCTGCTTCTGATTGGTTGTTCAGGGTTTCTTGATCTTTGGTAGAAGTTCGGTTGTCTTTCTTGGTCGGCTTTGCTGTATTCCAATCGCTGGAAAACGTTACCTTTCCTAAAAGATCGCTCATAATCCACCGATCTTTGGGCAGGAATCCTGTCATGACGTTTGGAGCCTGAAGCTGTGGCTTTGTTTTTGTTTTTGTCCTTAAAGGAATTCATCTCTTCTTGGGTCATATACTTAGACGCCAAGCTCATGATGTCGGCAAACGTTCTCGGTTGTTTTCGACTGAGGGCGTTTTCGAACTGCCTATTTTTAGTGAGGTCGAAAAGGATAGAAATTATGTAATCGATATTTGGAGAATCTAGTAGCTCTACATTAAATCTGGCCAACCAGTTCCTTAGGGATTCTCCTTCTTGTTGATGTATGGTTCCCAGGTAGCTCATCGGGAGTTTTTGTCTTTTTCGACTGGCAAACTGCTGCGTCAGTTTATTGCATAATTCCCGGAAACAGAATATAGAGTTGGCCGGCTGTTTGGCAAACCAATCCAGCGCGAGTCCTTCGAATGTGGTCACCATCAATTTGGCGGTGAATTCAGCAGAGTAGGCATATAAATTCATTATATTCGTAAAGCTAAAAATATAATCATCCGGGTCGGTGGTTCCATCATATCGGGGTAATCTACCTGGGACCTGTCCCGTGGATTGTGCCTCTTTTATTTCTCTGCAAAAAGGAGAACACGCCGCAAGGCTTTCCCGGAGTTTCGTAGTTCGGGCCCATGGGTTT
This sequence comes from Penstemon barbatus, assembly GCA_003313485.2. NCBI lineage: Eukaryota > Viridiplantae > Streptophyta > Magnoliopsida > Lamiales > Plantaginaceae > Penstemon > Penstemon barbatus. The sequence goes on from CM064880.1 coordinate 34,570,017, forward strand.
TGAACAGATCGTAGGCGTTGTTCGAGTCGCTCCTGTACCATCCTTTCAATTTCGCTTTCCGAGAATCGAGTCGCTCGTAGTCGATCTGGGATTGCATCATCTATGTCATCCTCGATAGGGATTATTGTTCGTTCCTTCGATCTGCGACCCGCCTGTGGTTTTCTTCGACCTGGTTTTCTTCGCGGATGGTTGTCGGAGGGTTTAGAATTGCCCTGCTGTGGGCTGTGTAGCGAGCGTCGCTCACTCGCTGGGCTTTCAGCCTGTTGAGAGGTTTGTTCGTTTGGCCTTGGCACTCCTGGTGCAGGAGTTGTCCTGGCAGCCGTAACGTTTCGAGGAATTTGATCCAGTACTAGTAATTCTTCTGGAGAAAGTGATTTGAAAAGCATCGCTATTTGTCGCAGTTTCTCCTGAGCGCCCGGGAGAGGAACGGGGATTTCGGGGCCTTCTGGTTCTTCCTGTATGGCACCGGGAAGGCCTCTTTGGGGTCCTTGCTGTCGGGGGTGTGCATCTTGGAAATTCTCGTCTGTGTTGGGAACGTTATTATCGTTGTTGTTCTGTATGTCTTCCGATGTGTTATGGCCGGTGGTTGTATTGCTTCTCGCTCCTATACGAGCGCTTTTCCTTGGGCGAGCCATGTGTCAATCGAATAATTAACCTAGCCCCACGGTGGGCGCCAACTGATTTAGCCGGATTTCGTCGGGTTAAAAATGGTATCAGTGAATTTGTGTTATTGGGTGTCTCCAATATATATTTTATAGGGCTCTGTTACTTTATTTCGGATGGATCAATCACAAAGAAAAGCAATATTGATAAAGCAAGAAGTAAATTACATAAACCAAAGCAAAGAACACCGATCTGGAGAGAAGAATCTTTTCTTTATTGAATAATAATGACTTATGCAGTAGTAAGCAGCATATAATGGAGTATTTTCCTTATGCTTCAGAGTTATTTTTTTGGAGTTAGTTCATACAATCATTAACTAGGTATTTATATCACGCTAAACCTAGTGTTACAAGGAAACATAGTCCTAATAGGACTCGGCCCAAATATTCTTCTTTGGTCCGGAATATAATCTCCTAGTCGAAGAGAGCTGCACTTGGCCGGGTCGATAGATGATCCCGAGTTGTCTGATTTGGTCGAATCGATCTTGTCTTCTTTAGTCGATCCGTTTAGTAGGGTGCGAAATAGCCCCCATCACCACTCCTTTGGTTGGTTTTATGGGATCGGAGATCATCCCGCTGGGGACCATTCTTTTGAGTACGACTCTAGGAACCAAGCCGAAGAATATAACAAGAATGATCAAATTCCTAGTGGTAGATACGTCATTCGCTTACAATGCTATATTAGGGAGACCAGCGCTGAACATTTTCAAAGCAGTTGTATCTACCTATCACCAAAAGATAAAGTTCCCAACCGAGGGAGGAGTAGGGAAAATGAGGAACGACCAATACATGGCCTGGGAATGCTATAATTCATCTTTAAGCATTAAAAAGAAAGTGGAACCCGAATTCTCGATTAAGAGGAGAGCAGCGGAATTGGAGCCTGGCATAGAATCCACAATTCCCGACTACGAAAAATTACAAGGAAAGAAAGGAAAAAATATCGACATGAGTGTGCAGTCGCCCGGCCACAAAATAGTAACTCTGGTTCCGGGATCCCCTGAGAAATTCACCAAAATTGGAACTGAGTTAAGCGAAGGCATGGAAACCATGCTCATCGAATTCTTACAGAAAAACATGGACGTTTTTGCCTGGAGCTCGGACGATATAATTGGAATCGACCCGCGGGTGATAACATATTCGTTGAATATCGACCCAAAGGCAAAACCCCTAAGGCAAAAGAAGCGCAATCACGGTCGCGAAAAGGACAAAATAATCAATGCGGAGGTCGACAGATTACTAGCAGCGGGTCAGATCAGGGAAATAAAGTTCACGGAATGGCTATGTAATGTGGTCTTAGTTTCTTAGGGCGAAAAGATCGAAAACAAATGGAGAATGTGTAATGACTTTACGGATCTAAACAAACTGTGCCCAAGAGATCCTTATCCATTGCCTCGGATCGATATGCTTGTAGACTCAACCGCGGGGTTTGTATTTTTTAGTATGATGGATGCTTTTCAAGGATTCTATCAGATCTTTATGAATGAAAGAGACCAGGATAAAACAGCGTTCATCACCGAACGAGGAGTCTACTGCTTCATTGTCATGCCTTTTGGCTTAAGGAACGTAGGCGCGACCTACCAAATGTTAGTCAATATGATGTTTAAAGATTTGATAGGGGAAATCATGGAAGTTTATGTAGATGACATGCTCGTAAAGAGTATGACGGAGGAGGACCACATCAACCATCTTGGTCGATGTTTTGGAATACTAAGGAAATATGGGATGAAGTTGAATTCTGCTAAGTGCACTTTTGGCGTACGATCAGGAAAATTTCTCGGATATCTCATCCATGAAAGAGGCATCGAAGCGAATCCCGAGAAGATTCGAGCAATTACCGATCTACATCCACCAAGGAAGCTCTCAGATGTTCAAAGCCTAATCGGGAAGATTATCTCATTGAATAGATTCATTTCGCGATCTGCTGACAAGAGTTTACCATTCTTCAAACTAATGCGCAAATCTAAGAATTTCGAGTGGAATGAAGAATGCGATAAGGCGTTCAAAGACCTGAACGCATACTTAACCTCGCCACCAATGTTAGCCAAGCCATCTGATGGAGAACCTCTATATTTATGTATAGATGTGTCAGAAGAGGCTATTAGCTCGGTCTTGGTGAAGCTCGATAAATCCGAGCACAAGCCAGTGTACTATTTGAGCAAGTTATTGCAGGGTGCGGAGAAAAATTACTTGGAGATTGAGAAATTCGCGCTGGCCTTGGTGGTAGCTGCGCGAATGTTAAGGCCTTATTTTCAAACTTACAAGATCATTGTCTTGACAAATCAGCCACTAAGACAGGTCCTATCAAAGCCTGAAGCATCCGGCAGATTGATAAAATGGGCAGTTGAGCTGGGTCAGTTCGAGATTGAATATCAACCACGAGTTGCTATAAAGGCACAGGTATTGGCTGACTTCATAGTGGAGTCAACAGGTATACTGAATGCGGAAGAAGGGGCAATCTCCGAGGTAAAAATGGTTGAAAAAGCGGAAGATCAGGTATGGGTGATGCACGTGGATGGTTCCTCGACCATGGAAGGAGGAGGAGCAGGAATTCATTTTCAAGGACCCAATGGGGAGGACTTGAGTTATGCTATCACTTTGGACTTCGTCGTTACTAACAACGAAGCGGAATATGAAGCACTGATCGCTGGATTGGAAATGGCCATAAAGGCAAAGGTAAAATCAATTGTTGTATTAACAGATTCTGAACTCGTTCATAGACAGGTGAAAGGCACTTACGAGGCCAGGGAGTTCAATATGATTAAATATCTGAGTAAAACAAAAAAATTGATCTCTGAGTTCGACAAGTTTGATATTCAGCCTATACCAAGGGAGGAAAATATTTGGGCAGATCTATTATCAAAGTTCACGGGACTTGCTGATGGGAAGAGTGAAAGGATAATCACATGGTTATTATCGAATACATCTGCTATCGAACTAGATGTGATCCCCACAGTCGACATCATGGAAATCGATGAGCCTAAGAGTTCCTGGACCGACCCTCTTGTCGCTTATCTCAAAGAGGGGAAGCTTCCAGAAAACTCAAACGAGGCTCGAAGGATTAAATACCGAGCGCCCTCGTTCACTCTAGTTGACAATCGGCTCTATAAAAGATCTTCTTCTGGAATTCTGTTAAAGTGTGTCTCTGAAGTGCACTATGATGCTATTTTAAAAGAAGTTCACGAGGGAGAGGCAGGAAGTCACTGCGGTGCTCGAGCATTAGCCCTTAAATGTTCGAGGTCAGGATATTATTGGCCGACTCTTTTTTCTGATTCTGTTGATTATGTGAAGAAATGCCACCATTGCCAAATTCATTCGAATTTGATCCATCAACCGGCCGAACATATGCACTCAATTCCGATCTGTTGGCCTTTTGACAAATGGGGCATCGATATTGTGGGGCCTTTTCCGACAGCAAGAGCCCGGAAAAATTATGTGTTGGTTGCGGTAGAATATTTCAGCAAATGGGTCGAATGCGTCGCTCTAACAAAGATCACTCAGTTCCAAGTTATAAATTTCTTGTGGAAAAATATTGTTTGCAGGTTCGGAATTCCCAGGATTTTGATATCTGATAACGGAACGCAGTTCGCCGGGAAAAGGATCACAGAATGGTGCGAAAAATTCGGGATACAGCAGAATTTCGCATCAGTGGGACATCCTCAGGCTAATGGACAAACTGAAGTCGTAAACAGAGAGATCGTTCGACCTCTGGAGAAACGTCTATCTGAGGCAAAAGGAAAATGGCTCGACGAACTGCCAGGGGTATTGTGGGCCAATAGGACTACTGTTAAAGATGCAACAGGAGAAACTCCATTCAGTCTGGTCTATGGATCGGAAGCCATTATTCCAGTTGAGAGCCTCGTACCTTCTCCCAGGGTCGAATTTTATGATCCCGAGGAAAATCAATTTCTAAGGGAAACGGAGGTTGATCACGCAGATGGTCGGAGGGACCGAGCTAGGTTGAAAATTCAATCCGCCAAGTCTAGCATGGAAAAATCATATAATCGAAATGTTCGAATCCGAACATTCAAAGTGGGAGATTTGGTACTCAAAAAGGTAGAGGTGTCAAAGCATGTTGGAAAACTTCAACCCAATTGGGATGGCCCCTTTGTGATCGTCGAAGTTGGAAATAAAGGTTCCTACAAAATTGCTTATCCTAATGGAGAGATCCTACCTCGAGCCTGGAATGTCGTTAATTTGAGGAGATATTACGGAAGATGAAGATGAATTGTTAATACTCTAGGCTATTACTATTTAGTTATCCAGTCATGTTTCTTTGTTTCTCGCGATTAAGAAAACCGTATGATCAATGAAAGTTTATTCCGAATTAAGTTATTTATTCAATGGAAGTTCATTTCATCGTAATCTTCATCTATTCGTCATATTCTGAATATTATCGATCTCTGTTAATCTATTATTCTGTTTCTACTTGTCTCCGTCTACTATTTAAAAGGGTGAAAGCTGTTGCTATGACCCTCGAAGATCGACCAATGGTGAAAGCCGTTGCTACGCCCCTTGGATCGAAAAATAAAAATGGGTGACGACCCTCGGGCTAAAAATGCTCTGAAACGACTAAGGGTGAAAGCCGTTGCTACGCCCCTTAGATCGAAATTATTAAATGGGTGAAAGCTGTTTCTACGACCCTCGGGCTAAAAATGCTCTGAAACGACTAAGGGTGAAAGCCGTTGCTACGCCCCTTAGATCGAAATTATTAAATGGGTGAAAGCTGTTGCTACGACCCTCGGGCTAAAAATGCTCTGAAACGACTAAGGGTGAAAGCCGTGGCTACGCCCCTTAGATCGAAATTATTAAATGGGTGAAAGCTGTTGCTACGACCCTCGGGCTAAAAATGCTCTGAAACGACTAAGGGTGAAAGCCGTGGCTACGCCCCTTAGATCGAAATTATTAAATGGGTGAAAGCTGTTGCTACGACCCTCGGGCTAAAAATGCTCTGAAACGACTAAGGGTGAAAGCCGTTGCTACGCCCCAAAGATCGAAAATTATAATCAATTGAAGTTCTATCACATCTCTACTGCGTAATGGCTAAGTTGAAGGTCAAGAATATTATTCGAGCAAAGAGAAATATCTCTTCTAACTTAAGGAATCTCCGAGAATTCAATTGGAAACCGTTTTAGGAAGCAACAAGATCATGAATCATTAAACAACGAGAATAAAAGTTCGTTTCTGTTAAATGTTTTCGATTTGAATCATAAGTTAACGAGATAATGGAACGACGAAGTTGCAGGAGATCGAAATCACTATCCGTTGAGATAGAAAAAGAAAGTTATAAAGATAGACAATTGCATTTATAAGCTGTTTGAACAATTACAAATGATTCATCGAGGTACAGAGACAAAATTACAACAAAGAAGACTCGAATTCGAAAACGTTACATTCGTTCCTGTCCTACTACAAATGCTACAAAAAGCTGGAACTCTTCGAAGCCAAAATTAAAAAAAAAAAAAAAAAAAAAAAAAAAGGAGAACAAAGCCGGAGCCTGCCTCCCGGAGTTGTACTAAATCCGAGATCTCTGGCGAGAAAACAGTTTTGCAGCATTCTTGCTACCAGATCCCCGCAAGCTCTCCAAGACTATTATCCGGTCAAGGAAAGATGGATGCATATCTAGTCCACTAACCGACCGGATGAAACGACAGGGTATCGGAATTCTAACCCGTCACATGAGAGATAAATCCAAAGAAGCAGGTCGCCTGCCGATACCCTAGTCGCAATCCTTTTCGCCTGTCGATACCCTAGTCGAAATTGTTTCCCGTATAAGGACGCTAGGAGGTCGGGAAAGAAAGTTCGAATTCGAATCTCGAACAATTTAATCGCAGAAATCAAATGGAACATGAAATTGATCGATGGGAGTAAAAACACAACCATGCCGATCGAACGAAACGTTTACAGACAATTAAAAATATGAAGGTAATTTTGGAACTATATATAGGGGGAGGAATTTAGCATCAACAGTGTAGATCTGGTGGGATGAACGGCCACGATACGAGCATTAAATGCCCTGCCCTTCCCACTTCCCAAAAAAAAAAAAAAAGAAAAAAAAAAAAGAAAAGAAGAAGATGGAAGAAAGAGCAACAGTTCGACAATATTACCGTTACAACAAGCTTATGTTACAACAAGGAAAAAATCTTTGCAAGCTTATGTTACAGCGGAGGAAAACTTAATACAACTAAACAAAATTATTCTCGAAAAGGATTTTTCGAACTTCGGCACTGCGATCAGCATAACCACGAGCATAAGCTTCCCTCTCCCAAAGCTCGAAGATTTTCTTCTCACAATCGTAGATATCTTTGAGTCTCTCAAATTCCGAGCTCAACTCATTCCGAGACAGTTTCTCCTCAAGAAATCTATTAGTCTCCAGTGCGTGGTTCAGCTCAACCTTTTTCCTAGCCAGCTCGAGAGTAATAACAACTCGTTGTTCGATCTCATGCCTTGCCAACGCATAGAGATCAGAGAACTCTTCGCCAGCCTAAATTTATGAGAAAACATATCAAGGCTAAGAATAGAGAGACTAGAAAATTAGGATAAGGAAGTTAGCAAAATTACCCGGGTGAGAAAATCCGACCCAGACTGAAACAGGAACGAAGAATATTCTATGTTTGATAAAATTGCCTCGGAGATAGAAATATCGCCCCGAAGAAGCCTCAGAGCTGATTTCTCATGTGGAACTTTATCAAAATGAGTTATATCCCCCTTTAAGGTAGAAACGCCCGAAGGAAACAATAAATTGAAAGACTCAGCAGCTTTCGAAGGTACGCACCGAAGAGGAAAAGACGCATGCTCAGATACATCCTCTCCAAAAGAAACCTTTTTAATTTTCTTGTACGAGCCTGTGGTTTTCAAGCACGAAGAAAGGGCGACAGTCGAAGATTTACCTCCTCCATGGAAGGTCTGCTCGTCGGCAGTAATGGACTTAACCGGAGCTTGTCTCTTTCTCATTATGTTTCTACTATCGTTGGGTTTGGAAAAAGACACGGAAGGAATTACAGGAACGTTCGAATTTTTATCCATCTCTTGGTTTTCAGATAGTTATTCGACCGTAAAAATTTCCTAAAGCTCCGTTCACTGTGTATGATGTTATCGTAAAGACAAGGTAAAATGGCCCTAGTATTTATAAGAGATACGGCATCATGCAATTTACAATGATTGGTAAGTCACCACTCCTAAGAAAGATTCAATGACGCAACCAAGTATGCAAGAATGACGTTATAAGAGTTCAACTAAATGGTCAGACAGGCAATGAATTAGGCACGGCACTAAAGGAAAAATGTGATTTCGAGCATCCACCAGATAGAAAAAAGCAGGAGACTATAAAAACTAATTTGGAATTACAATAGTTCGCTAAGTAAATCCTATTACATGATAATTATTAATGGCTAGATTCCTTTACACCAGAACCATGGTCCGATCTCTCTTGTTCTTTCCCTTCACTAGAATCGCTCTCCGAGCTATCAGAATCATCACTACTCGAGCTGCTCTCTTCTTCATCATTACTTTGCGCGCCAGCCACAGATTTACTCGAATTGGAAGTCGGAGTGCCTTGCTCTCCCTGGTTGCGGGAATCCCCTTCAATATCCACATCTTCATTCTCAGATTGAGCTTCGAGCGCATTAGGATTTGGCATTGGCACTCCAAATTCTTCAAGAAAGGGAGCGAACTCGTGATCGGCTAAGTCTTCGGGCTTCGGAGGAAGAGAAGAAGCTTTATAATCTTTACCAAAAATGTTCTTGTAAGGATCCATGTAAGGGAGAAAATCGTCAAAAGCGCCTTGAATCCTTCCAGCTGAGAGAAGATGTTGAATTCCTTTATAATAGAAAGCTTGATTAATTTCACGCGACCGCAAGCGAACTAGGGCGTCAAGAAAATGTGACTCTAAAAATTCTCTTATGGCGGGAAGTCTGCCCTCTTCTCGGCCTCGGACGTCAGTCTACTATTATATAAGGGTGAAAGCCTCTGCTATGACCCTAGGGCTAAAAATGCTCTGAAACGACTAAAGGTGAAAGCCTCTGCTATGCCCCTTAGATCGAAATTATTGAATGGGTGAAAGCCTCTGCTATGACCCTAGGGCTAAAAATGCTCTGAAACGACTAAGGGTGAAAGCCTCTTCTATGCCCCTTAGATCGAAATTATTGAATGGGTGAAAGCCTCTGCTATGACCCTAGGGCTAAAAATGCTCTGAAACGACTAAGGGTGAAAGCCTCTGCTATGCCCCTTAGATCAAAATTATTGAATGGGTGAAAGCCTCTGCTATGACCCTAGGGCTAAAAATGCTCTGAAACGACTAAGGGTGAAAGCCTCTGCTATGCCCCTTAGATCGAAATTATTGAATGGGTGAAAGCCTCTGCTATGACCCTCGAGCTAAAAAACGCTCTAAAAACGACTAAGGGTGAAAGCCTCTGCTATGCCCCTTAGATCGAAATTATTGAATGGGTGAAAGCCTCTGCTATGACCCTCGAGCTAAAAAACGCTCTAAAAACGACTAAGGGTGAAAGCCTCTGCTATGCCCCTTAGATCGAAATTATTGAATGGGTGAAAGCCTCTGCTATGACCCTCGAGCTAAAAACGCTCTAAAAACGACTAAGGGTGAAAGCCTCTGCTATGCCCCTTAGATTGAAACAAACATTCTATGGAAGTTAGATTGAAATAAACATTCTATTGAAGGTTGATCTAAATTCTATTAAAATTTCTCCACGACGACCATGGCGCCGAGAAAAAAAAAAAAAAAAAAAAAAAAAAAGGAGAAGAGACGGAGAATATCATTCCAAGCAAATATTATATCATTACAACAAGGGTTATACTACAACAACAAAGGAAAACCGTTACAACAAGGATGGTGTTACAAAGAGAAGTCTTAACTCATTATACAAAGGTAAACCACAGTATTACTAAACGAAATTATTTTCGGAAAGGATCTTTCGAACTTCAGCACTACGATCAGTATACCCGCGAATGTAAGCTTCTTTCTCACGAAGCTCAGAGTGTCTCTTCTCACGTTCGTAAATACCTTTGAGTTTCTCTAATTCTGAACTTAACTTGTCCTGAGATATTCTCTCCTTGAAGAATCTGTTAGCTTCCAATGCACGTTCCAGCTCGATCTTCTTCCCGATAAGCTCGAGCGAAATAGAGGTCCGCTGTTCGAACTCATGTTTGGCCAATGCATAAAGCTTAGAGAAGACCACCCTAGCCTGAACTCATAAGAAAATATATTATAACGGAAATAAAGAGATTAAACACTCATGGCCAAGAGGTGAGAATGAATTACTTGGGCAAGAGATTCCAACCCAGAATAAAACAGGAACGAGGAGTATTCTCCAGTCAAAAAGTCACCCTTGGAGATAGAAACATTGGACCGAAGAAGGATCAGGTCGGTTTTCTCGTGTGACACTTTGTCAAAAGGAGCTATATCCCTTTTAAGCAAAGATCCGCTAACCAACGAGGATACCGATTGAGAAGGGACGTGCCCAGTGACATCCTCCGCAAAAGAAACCTTTTTTATTCTCTTGTTGGAGCCCCTAGTTTTCAAACACGAAGAAAGGGCAATGGTTGAGTGTTTATTCCCCTCATGGAAATTTTGTTGATCAGATCTAGTGGATGTAATTGCTGATCGATTTCTTTTACTTAATTTTCTACTAACACTTGGCCTGGGAAAAGGCGTGGAAGGAATCACAAGAGCGATCAAATTTTTATTCATCCCTTAATTTTCGGGTTAAGACCCAACCAAAACAATTATTTTTTAAAAAGGGAAGCTCCGAACACTGTGAGCAATGCCAATGCAAAAGCAATTAAAAGTGCCTTCGCTACTTATAAGAAAAACGACATCATGCAAAATTGCAATGATTGGTAAATCACTACTCCCAAGAAAGATTCAATGACGCAGCTGAGTACGCAAGACTGATGTTATAAAATTTAGCAGAAAGTTCAAACAGGCAATAGCCTAAAAAAGCATAAAGGAAAAGAGATTCAAATTCAAGCACCCACTATATATGCAAGAGCAAAAGATTATAAGATAAGTACATTGGTTCGCTAAGTCAGTCAAATTATACAGCGATCGTTATTAATTAAGACTCTTTCACGCCTGAACCATGGTCCGATCTATCTAGCTCCTCTGATTCACTAGAACTGCTTTCCGAGCCGGCGGAATCATCTTTATTCGAGCTGCTGCCTTCTCCATCATGACTTTGCGCATCAGACCCAGATTTACTCGAACCAGAAGAAGGGGTGCCTTGTACACTCTGACCGCGGGAATCCCCTTCAATATCCACATCTTCGCTTTCGGATTGGGCTTCGAGCTCATCCGGATTCGGCATCGGTGTACCAAATTCCTCAAGAAAAGGAGCAAACTCATGAGTGGCAAATTCCTCGAGCTTAGGAGGAAGGGAAGACGCTTTATAGTCTTTACCGAAGATATTCTTGTAAGGATTCATCTTAGGAAGGAAGTCATCAATGGCGCCTTCGATTTTAGCAGCTGTAAGGAGATGCTGAGCTCCTTTAAAGTAGAAGGATTGATTGATTTCTCCCGACCGTAATCGAATCAAGGCGTCAAGGATCGGAGACTCTAGGAACTCCCTTATGGCGGGAAGCCTGGCTTCGACTCGACCCCGTTCATAAGATTGTTCGGCAGACACTTTGGTTTGCTCAAGCTCCTGCTTTAATTTCCCCACTTCATCCTCTAAGGCCCTCTTTGTTTCCAACTCTTTCCTAGTTCTCTCGAGTTCAATCTCGACCTCAGACAACTTAATCTTGGTATCCTCTAGCTGACTGGCCTTCGCAGCTTCATCCTTCAGAACATCGCATAAGGCTTTCTGCACCGCCTGAGACTCTTCGCTCAATACGGACAGTCGAAGAGCAGTTTGAGTAAATAGGTCTCCGGCCTATAAAGGAAAAGATACGTAAAGGCACGAGATGAGGATTATAGGGGAAAAGCTAGAAACTTTCGGAATTAGAAAGTACCATCTGCTGAGCATGGGCATAATCGCCAAATATCTCAAAATCTTTTTTAACAAAAGATTGGATAGTATCGTCCCTGAATCTCCCGGCCAAGAACATCCGGAGAGACTTATCCACCATATGCTCACCCTCGGAACCCAAATCAGATTCGATGGTCCCACAGTCCGGATATCCGGCCGCCCTCGGTCCTTGCAGATGATCCTCGATGAAATCTGCCAAATCTGGTTCGGAATGACCAGCCCAACATGGTATAGGGTTCGGCCCTCGAGCAAAAGGCTTGACTCTCCTAGAGGACTCAGGAACATTGCTACTTCTTTTGCGATTCATCCTGGCCTGCAAAATCTCTCTGGCACGATCCTCCAGGAGAGTATAGTTACTAAACCCCTCGTCGTTCGGATTGGAAGAGATATTCGAAAAAACAGATCGAAGGATTCCAGGATCCTGGAAATCGGAGGCCCCCTCCGCCTCGGCCCTAGACCGAGAGGTTCCTGCTTGGGTAATCGGGGAAACAATCATTAAAGCATTTGAGGTCGACGCGATCCCGACGGGGGCCTTAGACTTCTTCGTTTTCCGAAGATTCATTGATGTTTGAGGACGAGGTCGACCCTTATTACCCTTCGAAAAGGAAGCAACGTGTGGGCCAGATACCGAGGTACGGAATTTGTCAACGATATCAGCTAACGTGGAAGGGGGGTTAGCATGATCGATCTGAGCTTTCCCGAAGTCGATCGGATCGGCAGGAAAAGTGCAACTGCTTAGCTCGGCCAATCGCAAGACTGCTTCTTGAGTCATTAGAGCGGTCTGATGAGGATCAGCGCGAAGAGATTGCAGAAATTTATCTGTTATCACATTTTTCATACTCCCAACGAGACGGCGTTTTCCGTATATCCACTCCTTTGCTCCAGGCCAATCGAAGGGAGTAGGCTCGGGATTTTCTTCAGAAGGCGGAGACTCTGGCCCTCGGACAAAGAAGAACTCATGTTTCCATCCCTTCAGATTGCTACTCACGTTGGTCAATAAGATCGAAATTTTCGGCCTCTGAGAAAAGTATACGTAACCTGCGTTTGAAGAGGCGGAAGAACTCATCTGGAATATCCGCCAAAAATTCTGAAAGGCTGCCTTTTTCCCCTTAGCTTTCATCAACACGCAAAAAGCTATAATTAGGCTGATCGAATTCGGTAAGATCTGGCAGGGAGCCAACTTAAAAGCATCCAGAAGGTTTTCGAACAGAGGAGGGAAGGGAATGCGTAAGCCGTAGTGGAAGTGTTTGGAATAAAAGGCTTGACAACCGGCAGGAGGGTCGGTAACTCGTTGATCGGGAGAGGGAAGCACTATCGAAAAACCGGCGCCTAGATACCGACCGAATTCTTTTTGCAACTCCTTCAGGTCTGTCTCTTTATAGGAACAGACGATCTCATCTGCCCTCTCCTCAGTCATGTTTAGAGCTGCGCTAGTCGAGGGCTCTTCCCAATCATAGATCGTAATCACCACATTACGGTTCAGTCTATATTTCTGCTGCTCATTGTTACCCAAAGGAAGCTCCCCATCTTCTATACCTTCCCTTTCAGAAACTGTTGCCTCGCCGGAATTTTCATCTTCGCTATTTCCAGTGTCAGAACTCGACTCTTGCTCCTCTCCGCTGGAATCCGAGGCGGAACCCGAGTTTTGCGGATTCTCGTTTTCAGACGATCGATTCTCTACAGCTTTTTTCCCCTTGCGGTTATCGACCTCATTCTCCTCTAAGGGAGATTTCCCCTTCGAGTCTACTGAACTCGACATAATAAATATAAGATGACTGTTCAAAAATGGCTAACAAAACTCACTTATCGACCTGTCTGCTCCGATCTAAAGCTCTCTCCTCAGATTTTGAGAGGAACAGCGACCCTCCGTATAACTATATATACAGGGACAAAATGGGAAATTGCAAACCAGTCCCCGAGTAACCGCGACGATTGGATTCTCTTGAAGGTAAATTTGAAGTCATATTCTCAGAAATTGCACCTACAGCCCCTATACTTTCTAAAATTCCTGAATTAAAGATCCACATCACAAACAACAAGGACGATGTTAAGACTGCGCTATCAAGAAATTGTTTAAGTATGCACTCTTTTTCCCTGACCCGGTTTTTATCCCAGAAGGGTTTTTCCGAGCCAGGTTTTTAATGAGGCATATTCGAAACGATAAGCCAAAATTGAATTATTCTACTGTTACTTCTTCGATCTTAAGTTCCACTTTACGCTCGAGAAGTGGGGGAGTATTGATGAGGGATATTTCGGATTTTTGCTCCTCTTCTTTACAACTATATAAGGATCGAACGTTATTTATCTCGAAAGATCCAGTTCGACCCCGATGTCGGAATACTGTAAATACAAGGCTACCCTGGATCCAAAATTACTGTTGGGCCAAGCTCTGACCCAAACTTATGGGCCGAAGAATTGCACATCTGCGGGTAGACCACCTGAACCCCATTTTTAGCTATAAATACCCCATGCATTTATGATGCTGGACACGACTTTCCAGGTGCTCCCTCCTCGAAGTTAATGCTCGGAACCGTTTAGGGGCATAGACTTAGGATCATATGTATTTCACCCTCTAGCTTGTACGGCATCCAATAATGCTCGAATAGGACCTTTGAATACTTGTATTTGTACTCATTCAATTCGAATACAATTACTTTGGTCTTTGCTTTACTTTATTATTGTTATTATTGTATTGCATTCCACCCTTGATCGAATTAACGAAACCACGTAAGATCACTTCCATTTGATATTAACGCAACATGGAAGGGCATGGAAGAGTGTTGTGAATTTGGCTTGGCTAAATCTATACGTGTAAGCAATTTCAGCTGTGTAAAACTGAGGAAAATTCTCGATCAAGCCACCATACCACCCACGGTTAATCAGGTAATTAACCACGGAGAGGCATTAATTTAATATTTATACTTTATATATAGCGTCCTCACGTGTAGGCGGTACACATTTTACTCGAGCCTATACAAGACCTCTTTTAAGCCCTCACTTTAATACCATATTGAATGTCCAAGTTATCTAAGAGTCAGAGAGGAGAGATGTTTAAAATTTACACTTGAACGTATAATTTGAATTTTCACGTGGAGTTGAATATTTCCTGGCAACAAGAAAAGCTGCTAGAGTTTTGTCGAGCGAATGGCGTTCATTTAAGTGTATTGTCACCGTTAGGATCTCATAATTCATATTGGGGATCACATAAAGTGTTAGAGAGTCCAGTTCTTCAAAATATTGCATCTGCTAAAGCAAAATCAGTGGCGCAAGTTTTTATATACATATATCCTTTTGATGCACATAAATCTGTTCTTAAATTTGTATTTAAATTTCTTATGTATTCATCAGATTGGTTTAAGATGGATATATGAGCAAGGCGCAATCATGGTTGTGAAGAGCTTTAACAAGGAAAGGATGAACGAAAACATTCAAATTTTCGACTGGGAACTGAGCACGGAAGAACTGAAGAATATAAAGCAAATACCTCAGTGCAGAGGATCTTTTGGTAATGGTTTATTCATGAGAATGGTCCATACAAATCTGTCGAAGAACTTTGGGATGGTGAAATTTGACTTTAGAAAACTTCCTTTTCAGTTAGTTCATTGTGTACCGACAATTTCTAGAACTAAGGCCATAATATATTAGAGTTTCATTTCTTTCTATGGATAAGAATACTTGTAGTGCTTGTTGGAGCTCGAAATTTGTACGCTCAATTAAATCGATTAATCGCTTAAAGCCAAAACCGCTGTCACATATATCATTGATATTCGTTGATATTGTCGACGCTAACTGATCAGGCATCCATTATATTTCCAAATTCCAAATCCAAATGTCTAATCCTTGAAAATTTATGTGCCCATAAACAATACATGACATCAACAACAACTAGTTAACAACAAAAACAAAATCTAGTGGCAAAACCGCATAATACATATAGCATCAGTGATTAAACTTCATTCACGGCCACGGGATGTTCTATTCTATGGTGGATTAGCATTACCTATCGTAGGCCCTTTTAAACTAAAGAAATACTACTCGATTGATAGAATTTGTTTATATGATTCAGTCACTGAAAATTTAACAAAATTTTTACGAGAATTGCAAGATTGGTGTAATTAGGACCCTACGATCAAATATTACATGATAAGCTCTCTATCATTTTTGTCTTCAATGAAACCATCTCTAATGCACTTAAATGTATAATATCCAAGAGTTTACGGTATATTACTTACATTTTTATTTTACATTACGGCTAGAAACATCACTTTAATTAAAGATAAGAGAATGGTTGTCATGAAAAGATTTTGTGAGTATCATTTTCTATTGATGAAATTCAAAGGTTTGAAAATTTTGAAACCATGTGAATTTCACTTAAAAATTAAATAAAAGTAAGAAAACAACGTCTTTTTGAAGATTTGGAGGTCCAAACCGCCTTCGAAAATTACAGAGGCATCCCTCTGGTTAAAAACCTATCACAAAACCTCCTCTACAGGGGAATGGGCCATTATCTTCCCAGATTAAATATATTTTAATGTGTTTGGGCCCAATAAATTGGGTATTGAATAGAATGCTAAAAAATAAAGACCATGTTCTGCATAATGATGGGTGGAACAAGCCCAAAATTGGTTCCATATAAGTACTAATTTTGCATATGCACGCTCCAAGATAAAGATGGGCTAGATTTAAATCAATACGGATTGGTTTTGATTAGTATATATTCAATCAATAAATTTTTTACTATGTACTATATGTTTGAAATTCTTTTTCATATTCATAATTGAATAAGAATCGCATTTAAAGTTTCAATACACCCATGTTTACGTAATTTTTTTGAGAAACTTGATAATTAAATGTAACATGATATTACACGTGTGATATAAAGGGACACAAATAATCTAATTTGTTCAATTATTTTCTAGGTAAGTGATGTATATCATATATTTTGAATAAACTCGTCACTTTTCCCTCACAAAATTATGGAATATACATATCCAATGACAAAATACTATCTTTAAAATAAGCAATGTAAGAACGAGGAAAATCTTGAAATTTTCAACATAGAGCCATTTATTATAATAATGGCAAATACTTCTGCAGGTTTCACCCCAGCTTGTCAAGGGCACCTCAATAGGTTAGGATACCCATTAGGAGAAGTGCGCAAATAATGAACCCGTCCTACCTATCTCAAAATATAAGTTATGTCTAAAACTTATAAATTTCTAGGAAGAAAAAAGGAAAGAGAAAAGAATCCATTCAAATATTTGACTTTTTTCTGATATTTTCCTTTAAATCTCCTCGGGATTACAAGAACAATTAAACTGGCAATGAAAAATGAATCCTTGCCTAAAAATGAAGGCGTTGATATAGGCAATTTTAATGAAATTATAGATTACCAGCATCCCATTCACAAATCACAATCCTCTGCTCTGCCAGAAAGAAATAAAGTCCTTATAAATAGGACCATCTTTTCATTTATTTTTCCAAAGGCAATAATTAGTAGTGAAAAAAAGAGAAAAATAATGGAGTGTAATAAAATCCCAGAAGTAATACTAAATTCTAGCCATAGGATGCCTCTAATTGCCATGGGGACTTTAGGTGACCCCCTTCCACCACCAGAATAACTAACATCAATCTACATCAACGCCATAGCCACCGGATACCGTCATTTTGACACTGCTTCCATCTATAACACAGAGTAGCCTCTTGGCAAAGCAGTGGCCAAAGCTTTAGAACTCGGCCTAATCAATAACCGCGATGAATTGTTTATTACTTCCAAGTTATGGTGCACGGATGCACACCACGATCTCGTTCTACCTGCCCTCAATGAAACACTAAGGTACCATATTCTAAATAACATGGCATTTTTTCATCAATTGAAATGGTAAGTGTTTTATTTTTATTGCGGGAAATTGGATCTAAGTTATGTGGATCTTTATCTGATACCCTGGCCGGTAAGAGTCACGAAAGACTCGGAATATTTAGAAATTTCGAATGAAAACATTCTTCCATTTGATATTAACGCAACATGGAAGGGCATGGGAGAGTGTTGTGTGTTTGGCTTGGCTAAATCTATAGGTGTAAGCAATTTCAGCTGTGTAAAACTGAAGAAAATTCTAGATTAAGCCACCATACCACCCGCGGTTAATCAGGTAATTAACCTCGGAGAGGCATTAATTTAATATTTATACTTTATATATAGCATCCTCACGTGTAGGCGGTACACATTTTACTCGAGCCTATAGAGGACCTCTTTTGGGCCCTCACTTTAATACCATATTGAATGTCCAACTTATCTAAGAGTCAGAGATGAGAGATGTTTAAAATTTACACTTGAACGTATAATTTGAATTTTCAGGTGGAGTTGAATATTTCCTTGCAACAATAAAAGCTGCTAGAGTTTTGTCGAGCGAATGGCGTTCATTTAAGTGCATGGTCACCGTTAGGATTTCATAATTCATATTAGGGATCACATAAAGTGTTGGAGAGTCCAGTTCTTCAATAAAATCTACTACAGCAAAATCAGTGGCACAGGTTTTTATATACATATATCCTTTTGATGCACATAATTTTGTTCTTGAATTTGTATTTAAATTTCTCATGTATTCGTCAGATTGGTTTAAGATGGATATATGAGCAAGACGCAAGCATGGTTGTGAAGAGCTTTAACAAGGAAAGGATGAAGAAAAACATTCAAATTTTTGACTAGGGACTGAGCACGGAAGAACTGAAGAATATAAATTAAATACCTCAGTGCAGATGATCTTTTGGTGAATGGTTTGTTCATGAGAATGTGCCATACAAATTTGTCGAAGAACTTTGGGATGGTGAAATATGACTTTAGAAAACTTGCTTTTCAGTTAGTTCATTGTACCGACAATTTCTAGAACTAAGACCATAATATATTAGAGCTTCATTTCTTTCTATAGATAAGAATACTTGTAGTGCTTGTTGGAGCTCGAAATTTGTTCCATCAATGTCATCGATTGATCGCTTATAGCCAAAACCACTGTCACATTATTCATTGATATTGTCGAGGCTAACTGATCAGGCCTCCATTATTTTTCCAAATTCCAAATCCAAATGTCTAATCCTTGAAAATTTACGTGCCCATAAACAATACATGACATCAACAACAACTAGTTAACAACAAAAACAAAATCTAGTGGCAAAACCGCATAATACATATAGCATGATTAAACTTCATTCACGGCCACAGGATGTTCTATTCTATGGTAGATTAGCTTTACCTGTCGTAGGCCCTTTTAAACTAAAGAAATACTACTCGATTGATAGAATTTGTTTATATGATTCAGTCACTGAAAATTTAACAAAATTTTTACGAGAATTGCAAGATTGGTGTAATTAGGACCCTACGATCAAACATTACATGATAAGCTCTCTATCATTTTTGCCTCCAATGAAACCATCTCTAATGCATTTAAATGTATAATATCCAAGAGTTTACGGTGTATTACTTACATTTTTATTTTACATTACGGCTAGAAATATCACTTTAATTAAAGATAAGAGAATGGTTGTCATGAAAAGATTTTGTGAGTATCATTTTTCTATTGATGAAATTCGAAGGTTTGAAAATTTTGAAACCATGTGAATTTCACTTAAAAATTAAATTAAAGTAGGAAAACAACGTCTTTCTGAAGATTTGGAGGTCCAAACCACCTTCGAAAATTCCAGAGGCATCCCCTCTGGTTAAAAACCTATCACAAAATATATTTTAATGTGTTTGGGCCCAATAAATTGGGTATTGAATAGAATGCTAAAAAATAAAAACCATGTTCTGCATAATGATGGGTTGAACAAGCCCAAAATTTGTTCCATATAAGGACTAATTTTGCATATGCACGCTCCAAGATAAAGCTGGGCTAGATTTAAATCAATACGAATTGGTTTTGATTAGTATATATTCAATCAATAAAATTTTTACTATGTACTATATGTTTGAAATTCTTTTTCATATTCATAATTGAATAAGAATCTCATTTAAAGTTTCAATACACCCATGTTTACGTAATTTTTTTGAGAAACTTGATAATTAAATGTAACATGATATTACACGTGTGATATAAAGGGACACAAATAATCTAATTTGTTCAATTATTTTCTAGGTAAGTGATGTATATCATATATTTTGCATAAACTCGTCACTTTTCCCTCACAAAATTATGGAATATACATATCCAATGACAAAATAATATCTTTAAAATAAGAAATGTAAGAACGAGGAAAAATCTTGAAATTTTCAACTTAGAGCCATTTATTATAATAACGGCAAATACTTCTGCAGGTTTCACCCCAGCTTGTCAAGGGCACCTCAATAGGTTAGGATACCCATTAGGAGAAGTGCGCAAATAATGTACTCGTCCTACCTATCTCAAAATACAAGTTATGTCTAAAACTTATAAATTTCTAGGAAAAAAAAAAGGAAAGAGAAAAGAATCCATTCAAATATTTGACTTTTTCCTGATATTTTCCTTTAAATCTCCTCGGGATTACAAAAACAATAAATCTGGTAATGATATATTAATGCCTTGCCTAAAAATGAAGGCATTGATTTAGGCAATTTTAATGCAATTATAGATTACAAGCATCCCATTCACAAATCACAATCCTCTGCTCTGCCAGAAAGAAATGAAGTCCTTATAAATAGGACCATATTTTCACTTATTTTTCCAAAGGCAATAATTAGTAGTGAAAAAAAAAAAAAGAAATATAATGGAGTGTAACAAAATCCCACAAGTAATACAAAATTCTGGCCATAGGATGCCTCTAATTTCCATAAGGACTGTAGGTGACCCCCTTCCACCACCCGAACAACTAACATCAATCTACATCGATGCCATAGCCACCGGATACCGTCATTTTGACACAGCTTCCATCTATAGCACAGAGGAGCCTCCTAGCAAAGCAGTGGCCAAAGCTTTAGAACTCGGCCTAATCAATAACCGCGATTAATTGTTTATTACTTCCAAGCTATGGTGCACGGATGCACACCACGAACTCGTTCTACCAGCCCTCATAGAAACACTTAGGTACCATATTCTAAATAACATGGCATTTTTTAATCAATTGAAATGGTACGTGTTTTATTTTTATTACAGGAAATTGGATATAGTTTATGTGGATCTTTATCTGATACACTGGCCGGTAAGAGTCACGAAAGAATCGAAATAATTAGAAATTTCGAATGAAAACATCCTTCCATTTGATATTAACGCAACATGGAAGGGCATGGAAGACTGTTGTGAATTTGGCTTGGCTAAATCTATAGATGTAAGCAATTTCAGCTGTGTAAAACTGAAGAAAATTCTCGATCAAGCCACCATACCACCCGCGGTAAATCAGGTAATTAACCACGGAGAGGCATTAATTTAATATTTATACTTTATATATAGCGTCCTCACGTGTAAGCGGTACACATTTTACTCGAGCCTATACAAGACGTCTTTTGGGCCCTCACTTTAATACCATTTTGAATGTCCAACTTATCTAAGAGTCAGAGAGGAGAGATGTTTAAAATTTACACTTGAACGTATAATTGGAATTTTCAGGTGGAGTTGAATATTTCCTGGCAACTAGAAAAGCTGCTAGAGTTTTGTCGAGCGAATGGCGTTCATTTAAGTGCAAAGTCACCTTTAGGATCTCATAATTCATATTGGGGATCACATAAAGTGTTGGAGAGTCCAGTTCTTCAAAATATTGCATCTGCTAAAGCAAAATCAGTGGCGCAAGTTTTTATATACATATATCCTTTTGATGCGCATAAATTTTTTCTTGAATTTGTATTTAAATTTCTTATGTATTCGTCAGATTGGTTTAAGATGGATATAGGAGCAAGGCGCAAGCATGGTTGTGAAGAGCTTTAACAAGGAAAGGATGAAGGAAACATTCAAATTTTCGACTTGGATCTAAGCACGGAAGAACTGAAAAATATAAAGCAAATACCTCAGTGCAGAGGATCTTTTGGTGAATGGTTTGTTAATGAGAATGGTCCGTACAAATCTGTCGAAGAACTTTGGGATGGTGAAATATGACTTTAGAAAACTTCCTTTTCAGTTAGTTCATTGTGTACCGACAATTTTTAGAACTAAGACAATAATATATTAGAGCTTCATTTCTTTCTATAGATAAGAATACTTGTAGTGATTGTTGGAGCTCGAAATTTGTTCGTTCAATGTCATCGATTGATCGCTTAAAGCCAAAACTGCTGTCACATTTATCATTGATATTGTCGACGCTACCTGATCAGGCTTCCATTATCATTCCAAATTCCAAATCCAAATGTCTAATCCTTGAAAATTTATGTGCCCATAAACAATACATGACATCAACAACAACTAGTTAACAACAAAAACAAAATCTAGTGGCAAAACCGCATAATACATATAGCATCAGTGATTAAACTTCATTCACGGCCACGAGATGTTCTATTCTATGGTTGATTAGCATTTCCTGTCGTAGGCCCTTTTAAACTAAAGAAATACTACTCGATTGATAGAATTTGTTTATATGATTCAGTCACTGAAAATTTAACAAAATTTTTACGAGAATTGCAAGATTGGTGTAATTAGGACCCTACGATCAAACATTACATGATAAGCTCTCTATCATTTTTGCCTCCAATGAAACCATCTCTAATGCATTTAAATGTATAATATCCAAGAGTTTACGGTGTATTACTTACATTTTTATTTTACATTACGGCTAGAAATATCACTTTAATTAAAGATAAGATAATGGTTGTCATGAAAAGATTTCGTGAGTATCATTTTTCTATTGATGAAATTCGAAGGTTTGAAAATTTTGAAACCATGTGAATTTCACTTAAAAATTAAATTAAAGTAGGAAAACAACGTCTTTCTGAAGATTTGGAGGTCCAAACCGCCTTCGAAAATTCCAGAGGCATCCCCTCTGGTTAAAAACCTATCACAAAACATCCTCTACAAGGGAATGGGCCATTATCTTCCCAGAGTAAATATATTTTAATGTGTTTGGGCCCAATAAATTGGGTATTGAATAGAATGCTAAAAAATAAAAACCATGTTCTGCATAATGATGGGTTGAACAAGCCCAAAATTTGTTCCATATAAGGACTAATTTTGCATATGCACGCTCCAAGATAAGCTGGGCTAGATTTAAATCAATACGAATTGGTTTTGATTAGTATATATTCAATCAATAAAATTTTTACTATGTACTATATGTTTGAAATTCTTTTTCATATTCATAATTGAATAAGAATCTCATTTAAAGTTTCAATACACCCATGTTTACGTAATTTTTTTGAGAAACTTGATAATTAAATGTAACATGATATTACACGTGTGATATAAAGGGACACAAATAATCTAATTTGTTCAATTATTTTCTAGGTAAGTGATGTATATCATATATTTTGCATAAACTCGTCACTTTTCCCTCACAAAATTATGGAATATACATATCCAATGACAAAATAATATCTTTAAAATAAGAAATGTAAGAACGAGGAAAAATCTTGAAATTTTCAACTTAGAGCCATTTATTATAATAACGGCAAATACTTCTGCAGGTTTCACCCCAGCTTGTCAAGGGCACCTCAATAGGTTAGGATACCCATTAGGAGAAGTGCGCAAATAATGTACCCGTCCTACCTGTCTCAAAATATAAGTAATGTCTAAAACTTATAAATTTCTAGGAAAAAAAAAAAGGAAAGAGAAAAGAATCCATTCAAACATTTGTCTTTTTCCTGATATTTTCCTTTAAATCTCCTCGGGATTACAAGAACAATAAAACTGGCAATGAAAAATGAATGCCTTGCCTAAAAATGAAGGCGCTGATTTAGGCAATTTTAATGCAATTATAGATTACCAGCATCCCATTCACAAATCACAATCCTCTGCTCTGCCAGAAAGAAATGAAGTCCTTATAAATAGGACCATCTTTTCACTTATTTTTCCAAAGGCAATAATTTGTAGTCAAAAAAAGAGAAAAATAATGGAGTGTAATAAAATCCCAGAAGTAATACTAAATTATGGCCATAGGATGCCTCTAATTTCCATGGGGACTGTAGGTGACCCCCTTCCACCACCCGAACAACTAACATCAATCTACATCGACGCCATAGCCACCGGATACCGTCATTTTGACATCCATCAATAACACAGAGGAGCCTCTTGGCAAAGCAGTGGCCAAAGCTTTAGAACTCGGCCTAATCAATAACCGCGATGAATTGTTTATTACTTCCAAGCTATGGTGCACGGATGCACACCAGGATCTCGTTCTACCTGCCCTCAAAGAAACACTCAGGTACCATATTCTAAATAACATGGCATTTTTTCATAAATTGAAATGGTGTGTGTTTTATTTTTATTGCAGGAAATTCGATCTAAGTTATGTGGATCTTTATCTGATACACTGGCCGGTAAGAGTCACGAAAGAACTCGAAATAATTAGAAATTTCGAATGAAAACATCCTTCCATTTGATATTAACGCAACATGGAAGGGCATGGAAGATTGTTGTGAATTTGGCTTGGCTAAATCTATAGGTGTAAGCAATTTCAGCTGGGTAAAACTGAAGAAAATTCTCGATCAAGCCACAATACCACCCGCGGATAATCAGGTAATTAACCACGAGAGGCATTAATTTAATATTT